>VDFB02270651.1:659019238-659068038 GCA_007258455.2 Sequoia sempervirens
TAAACCGAAATTGCAAAATCTTCGCCAACATCTTCCTTTCTGTTTCTTATGCTACAAATATTCAACAGGCTATAGATGTCCATATTAATTGTATCCCTTCATCTATGTTGAAGCCATCTGTTTATTCTATTGCTTTCGCTATTATTTCATGAAAGCTCAAATGTCATAGTATATGTGGCATAGCAGCTAATAAGTCCACCTCACCTTTTGCTCATAACAATTTAATTTGTCTCATCTGCCTCTGAACCATTAATCAAAGCCAATTAACAAACAAGTCAATCTTATACTTAACTCATGCAAATTAAGTCAATTCTATCTTTTACTCATTAATGAAATTAACTAATCAGCTTAACAAGACAACTTTGAAACAAGTTAGGTCAGTGATCAATCAAGCTGTTTGACTGATGAGTCAATTGAGTTCAATAGTTAATCATAGTAATAGCAACCAAATCCTTGTTACATAATGTCATTGTTGAATTTGCTTTTGTGTCCCTGTCTGCACTTTTGCTACAGCTTGAAGCAATGATGCTTCATGGTTCAAGTATTAAGTATAATTGGAAACCTTTCTTGACTAACATTCATTGATTTAAATCTGTTTGGAAACCATACTTGAAGTGGTTCTCTAGGCTCGATGCAAAACAACAATATAGTTAAAATGCATAGCAAAATCCTGTAGAGAACCATGCTCACACTTGTGCATTTGGAATTCAAGAACCTATGATAAATAGACTACTAGGTTAATCTGTTTCCAATTGATACTTACTTCCATTGAATCTTAAAAAAAACTAGCTGGTGTATTTCGGTGTTTTGACTATTAGTATCCATTACACTATCACTGTCATCCATTGCAATTATAATTTTGGGAGTTGTTTGCACAAATATGTTTTCATGCATTGTGAAACCCAACTTGCATTTCTGGGATAAAATGAAGCAAAATAAATAAAAGTAGCAATTTGTTGCCTTGAGTAACTTGTCTCTTGGTATTCATTGAACGAGCACAGGAGCTTTTGCTCTGTCACTGTAAACGTCCCCTTTCTATTGATAAGAGCTGTCATTTTTCTAACCTGTGTCTTTGCTTAAATTTATTTGTATATGCCATCTTGTTCCGGACTCTCAGTAAAAAAAAGAATCTCCATATTCTACCACCAAAGAAAATGCATTGACATCAAAGGAGTTTGAAATTGAAGATAATAAACCTAATAACACTCACTTGGATAAACTGTTTTCTATAGTGACAATTTTATTGGCTCCTAGTGTCAAGGCAAGAATACTCATGCATTCGGTTGAAATGCTTTTAATTGGCAGCATTGGGCAATCACATTTTTCCATTTAACATATTACTTATTTTTTTGTATAGTTTGAATTTCGAGAGCTATTTTATGTATTGGAAAATTAGCATTTATCTATTTTTCTATTTGTCCGAGTAGCTTTATAAATCATTTTCATTTAAAAAATCCGGGAAAATGCAAACGCATAAATTGATTAAATAAATTTAAGCAAAGGCATAGTTTAAAAGTTGACGGCTAGAGGTACGTAATCCATGAATGCAGATTGAATGCATTAAAATATCAGGAAAATGCGAGCGCATAAATTGATTTAATAAATTTAAGCAAAGGCATAGTTTAAAAAACTGGTGGGTAGATGTACGTAATGCATGAATACAAATTAAATGCATTGAATGACATGTGGCTCGAGGTGAAGGCACTGGAAAGGCTTAGAGGCCATGCGTGGCTAGGGTACTTTGGTCATTTAATATAGAGTTAAGTCACTTGCTATGCATTTCTATTACTTTGCGTGTGTTGTTTTTGTGTTTTGTAAGCGCTTGTTCTGAGGAAGAGTTTATAGCGACTGAGCAAGAGATGTTACAGTTGCAGGGTCCAGACCTAGAAATGAGTTACTTGAGATGATAATTTTTTATTTTCCACAGTTTCTTTCCATTGAAGTGCATAATGAAGCTGTGTTTCATAGTGCTTTAGTTCACTATCACTATCACTTTGTGCCTAATGTGTCAGTGCATGTATGTATGTATGCATGTCTCTATGTGCATATGCATTTACCTATGTGCATATCTATGTAGACATTTGTAGATGCATATATGCATGTATGCATGTGACTCTAGATATATCTATGCATATATGTATTTATGCATATATGTATGTGTGTATAGATGCATCTATGTCTATATGCATGCAAGCATATGGATGCGTATATGTTTATGTCCATACATGCATTCATTTGTCTTTACATGGATGTATCTGTACATATATATACATATGTATACATATATGTGTGTGTCGATATGTCTTTTCTAGGAAAGAGTTTATAGTGACAGGGCAAAGGTTGTCATGGTTCCAAAAAAGGGAACTTGCAGACAAGCTACTCTAGGCAATAAATAGTTTCTTGCATCAGTTTTCTTTTATTTTAACGTCCATAGGCAAATTGGGTTTCACAGTGCTCAGCCTACGCTATTCTTCAGAGACTAGTTCCTTGGACAAGCAATTGTCTTTTTCCCAATGTACAATGTGAGAGCTTAACAATAACTTGGCACTTAGGAGTCCTCTAAAGATTCCATATCTTCAATTACTGCAGAACTGTTCCATAGTGCAAGCTTTAGAGCCACTGTTCTGTTAGCATGTCCCATAATGGGACCTTACAAACAATATGAGAACAATGTGTTCAGAAGACTTTACAAACTCTTAGGCAAATGCAATTTACAGATATAAGCCTAAACTCCACAATTGCTTTCATCTCTCTCGTTGTCATTAAAGCATAAAGCAAAGAGGATTTTTTCCCAACTTCTAATTTTTGTACTTTTACATGATAATTCACCTTATTGATTAATGAATCAAATTTTCTTAATTAATTAATTTTCTTTTTCCTTCTGTCATTTCATATCTAATTAATTAGGTAACTGTTGAATAGTATTTATATACATAATAATTAAAACAAAGAAATAATTATAACTATCCTTGTGCACATTTGACCCATCAAACAAAGTCAATTAAAAAATCTGATTCCACTTGTTCACTGATAATATTGGCATGCAATTTCCTTGGAAACTCTTCAAAAAGAGGATTACTCACACACCAATAAGGATTCTGATTTGTAACATTCCTATCCAAATCATCTTCATTGAATAAGATGTTGTGGCATAAATTAATTGGATGTATCTCATCATCTTTCTTATCAGGATGCCAACAACCTTGGTTTGTATTTCTCCTTGGGTGTATAAATGCCATGAGTTATGAATTCTACTTGCATGTGGCTTCATTGCACAAGTAATAGTAAATGCTACATAACGGTACAAAATAAACTTATGCATATGGAAATGAAATGACACCATTTAGTTAGAAAATCAATATTTATCTGGCTTTCACTATTAAGTGATAGCTGGTTTGGAATTAAACAATAGCTAGAAATTGTTTTTACCAGAACTTAACAGTGCTAGCACAAGTCTGTGTTGTTTTTTGGCTTAGTATTGACAAGTTGTCGTGGCCTATTTACACTTTTTTAGGCACTTAAGCAAATATGGGATCTATTCCATTGATTGCTCTTAGAGAGCTTATGCCACCATTGCAATAATATTATTACACTAGTGCATGCATATGCAAAAAAATGTTCTATATTATAGGGTACACAAATAGCAATAAGTATTTAAAAATTATGAAATGCAATTTGCATTTTAAGAAACAAAAGTTCTTACTTGGGTTGTTTCTCGTTCAAATGAATCTATATAAGAATTCTGTTTAGTTTTTATGAATAGCATAGTATATGTCACTCACTGTACTCATTTGTCTATATTGTCCTTGTAACAGGGATCAATGCTTTCAACTATATTTAAACAATCACGCACAAACTGCAATGTGAGGTTAGCATACGTGAGGTTAGCATACTAATCTTCTCCCTTATTTTTAAAAGAAAAAACAGTGCAGAGTTTTCCAAATATGCGCTTCTAGGAAGATTTCCCATGGTTCTAGATGAAATAGTGTATGTTTCTACAGTTTGCTCACTTCTCAATTTTGTCATTGTACTAGGAAAAATTGCTTGTGCCTATAGTAACAGTCACAATTTGTGCATTCCTACAAGTATACTTGATCGTTCGATAGCAGATTGCAAGGTCAGTTTTCCAAATTATCTTTCTGCTTTCCTTGAAATGCAATTGAAATTCTTCAATATAATAACTGCATAGAGTTCTTTTCCATGTATTCATTTTGTCATCTTGTATTCCTCATTTCTTTGAACATAAATGATTTAGAAGGCTGCTTCCACATCTACAAACAGGAAAACGCATTTCCCATAATTGCAATAGTAATTTGTCTTCAGACAATAGAACAGGTTTTGCTTATGTGTTAATTAGTTATACTTCCTCTATACAATATCCATAGAATAGAATGAACTGTTAGCATGCAATTTTTAAACCCTGTTTGCAGTTTCAAATAGCCTATAGAGTCATAAGTCTTTGTTTTATGTCAATTGGTTTTTAACCTATATGCATTTAAGGCAATTTTTTTCATAGGGCTGCTTATATCTGTGGCAAGTTGCTATGCAGTGTGCAAGTTAACGTATGTTTAATCTTCCGGTATTGCAAACAAAAGCCCACAAAATTAATTTCAAAAGTTGACATGGCACATGAGTACAATGAATGATGTACTACGTTACTCATAGACATGACGCAATATTTTTCCATGGTCTTGCTTACATGCAAAATGACATTAACCACAATTTTTTTTTGCTCACATTGCCAATTTCACTGTGTGCTTTAAACCTATAAAGTAAGAGAAAACTGACTAAAGAAACTATTTATTGCCTCAAGTAACTCATTTATGGTTCTGGATACTGTAACTATAACAAAGTCTGCTCAATCGCTATAAACTCTCCCAGAACAAAGACTTGTAGAAGAGAAAAACAATTTGCGCAAAGTAATAGTCATGCTTAACAGCTGACTTAAGTCTATAACAAATGAACAAAGCAGCTTGGCTATACATGTCCACCAAGCCATTCCAGCAGTTTCTCATCCACCCACATGCTATTTAATGCATTTGCTTTGCATGTATGCACTGTGCGCCTGCACCTCTGAGTTTCAATCTCTTTTTTTAATTATTTAATCAATCTATGCCTTCACTTTTACTTAATGGACCTATGCCTTTGCATTTTCCTCAAATTTTTAAAATGCAAATGATTTAAAAAGCTATTCCCACAAATAAGAAAAGCCATAGATCTTCTTTGATCAAACAATGCTTTTGCATTTCCCTGATTTTCTTTAAACATAAATGATCTGTGAAACTATTCTCTACATGCCACTTAATTCATGTTTATCTGAATAGCTTTTAAAATCATTTGTTCTTTGAAGAAAATCAGTCGCTTAGAAGTACATAGAAACAAAGGAATCCAATTACACAAAACATTTAAATACCATAGACTGAGATTGACAATGTGAGCAAAAAGGATTCTTGTCGACCATTTGTTGCATGTAAACAAAGCTACCTGAAAATATTATTTTGTGTTTATGGCACTGAAAGTATACATCATGCATTGTACTCATTTATCCACTTTGTCAATGTAACAGGAATAAGTACATACAATCCTGCTGGGGGACAATGGATGACAAGGTCAGGTTGAAGAATTAATACTATTTTCCCCTTGTGCTTCTATTAAATTGTTTGTTGTATGGTATATTTCCTAGGCTTCTGCTACTACTCAAGATCCATTTTCCAACATATATAGAGATTATTAACTTCCAAGATGCTCAACAACATGATTAATACTATAGAATGCTATTGAGTAAAAGCACATAGGCGACGATGTAAACAATTATAGATTTTGTAATCTAGATAATAGCGTTTGATGCTATTCATACACAACATTTTCTATTCTCAAATACATTAGGATACACGAGAAACAAAGAAAATGATAGACGTTGACACCTATGAATTAACAAAGCACCCCCAAATATCAAACATTGACTACGTGCTTAAGGGCGAAGGGGCTTTGCAGATTGAGTGCTTTTGCATACAATGTTGGTGATTGTTTGTTTGACTCATTACAACTATTGCTTAACAATCGTTACACATCAATTCAACTACGAAACAAAGCTATAGATTACTTCTTGAGTTGCCTTCAAAACAAGGACAAAGAAGCAATAAAATCATACAACTATGAACTAGACCCTGATACTCTATATACATTGCACAAAGTACATGATCCACAAACATATTTCTGCAGAATGCGATTATCTGCAAAGCCACAAGTAGATTGCACAGACAGTGGATTGTGGGGTGACCTATTTTGCATTCACTGGATATCCAAATGGTTGAATATACAAATATCCCTTTGGTCAAGAACAACAAAAAGAAGGTACTTACAGTTCAATAGTTCTGATTACACAGAATCAGTCTCTATACTATTTCATGACATGAATTCTTTAAATGGACACTTTGAACCATTGTTAAAAATTGAAACACAAAACTTAACTTCAAAACAGCCCATAGGTTCACATGAAATAAAAAAACTGTGCACAGAGTATCCTCGAATGTCAAACATTGACAATGTCCTTAGAGCTGAAGGCGTTTGTAGATTAAGCACATTTGCATACAATGTTGGTGATTGTTTGTTTGATTCGCTTCAAGTACTACTTAACAACCAGTACACCTCAACTCAATTATGCAATGGGGCTATATATTATTTCCTAGCTTGCTTTCAAAAAAAGGACAAAATCAGTAGAATCATTATTTCTGTTACAACCTTTAACTACAAAAAACTTCAAAGTTAAAGACAAAATACAACTAGAAATGTCTCGTCTTCAGACATGTGCACAATGGCAACTTGATAATCTAAACACATGTTCAAAAAACAAATCACATATGCTCCTATGTACATTGAACACCCGTAGCTTGAAAGAGCATGCATAAGACATTGTCAATGACTATGGCATAATGCAATCTGATATCTTGTGTCTCCAAGAAACACATATGCATCCCTTTGAGCTAAATACCTTGCTGCAGTATTTTGATAGCTTCTCTGTACATAACATACATGGCATAGCAACTTTAACCAGGAAACATTTACTCCTGTCAAAAACAACACAGCATGAAACCTCAAATATTGAAGCCATCACATCAACAATAATGCTATCTAACAATGAACTCAATGTTTGTAATATTTATGCATGACCTGCAACTGCCATAGATGAAATAATCACAATCTTGCAAATAATTATTGGATCCACAAATTCAGAAAACATGTTGTACATTTTAGGCGACTTTAATGTTGACATGTCTTCAGAAAGCAGAAACAAAAAAATGCTTCATAGTTATATGCAGCAGAACAATATACAATTTATGTTGAACCAACAACACAGCATGGGCAACTCAGTCATTGATCACATTTGGTCCAACACGACTACAAATATATGCTCTATCTATATATCAGAAGCATATTGGACTGATCACAATCCAATTTTCCTAAAATTGCATGTTGCCCAATAGACAAATTCAACTTTATAGAACTTATAGCCTTATATCACCTTTATGCATTGCAATGTCTTTTCCAATGCTATATCCATTATTTGCAGGAGATCTATGGATGAAACTAAAAGATAGTCAAAGCAAATACAAACCACACAAGAAGAATCAACACAACGGTAAAGTGCTCATAGTATTATTCCTTCATACTCGTTCACCCAAATCACAAATATTCAAATAACATTGTTCTGATTCTTTGCAGGACACCAAAAGATGTCTCAAAAAGACAAGCAAAACAGGTGCAAATTGCACAGGAAGAGTTAGCACAACGGTAAAGTGCTTGGTTCTTCATTCTACCGCCATTTGCCCAGCTTGCTAATATTAAATTAGCATTCAATTGACATTATCCTTGTTCCTTGTAGGACAAGAATCAAGAAACCTAAGATTGTTTCAATCGAACAACTAAATGAAAAAAGAGCTGGAGACACCTTCCAAGGTGATGTGCTTGTTGTCTACAAAGCAACATTGGATAAGGCCAACAAAACATGGGAAATGCTATGTGCTGATCTGACAGATCACAAAGCAGAAATGACAATCACGTTAAATGTTAGTGGAAACCTTGTGTATCAACATGAGCCTAAAATAGTTCCGGGGTCAACTATTTCAATCTCAGATTTCCAAGTTGCACCTAGGACAGATTATGACAAAGGTGACTATGATTGCATTTTGATTTTAACAGACATAAGCACCACTGAAAACATCCCCCGCCTCTGTCAAGAGTACAAATTCATTCCAAGTATGACTATCAGCCAATTGCTAACAACTGTGAATGAGTACCCAGCTAGCACAATAGCTGTGCTAGTAGTTGGTGCCAGGAAAATGGGTACCCAATTTGCAGTTGACATCAAAGATGGCCACACTGACATAGACAGAGCATAGGTATTTCAGTCTATAGAACTTTTACCTCTTCTTTCAGTTTCAACCTTTTAATTTTCTACAGTGGTCTCTATAACAATTTCCGTAACAAAATCTAATTCTCTCATTGAATTGCAGCTGCTATTATGGTCAACATATGAGCAACAATACTTTGCACTCGAAGACCAGTTGCATACAAATAAAACACCTGCAATGCTTTTCAAGAATGTTGTAAGAAAAATAGATCAAAAGAACACATTTCACACATGTTGATCAACATTCATCTGTAACTTGAATGACAAAAGAAGCTTGGAAAAACTCAACAGCCTACTACATTCAACTTTCAAGGTAACAACATTCATTTTTTGAAAAACTAGTGCATCCAAACTTGTATTTTTGTCTCCTCTAACAATTTTGAACCATATTCTATAGGTTTTTGGTACTCTAAAAGCAGCAAATGCATTTTCCAATCCATTTCATGCATGCTGTCCAAAATGCAAATTCAAATTCGCTGCTTATGGCACACTCCAAGAAAAAACTACTCACTGTAAACAGTGCAACCAACAAGTCAATTATACATTCTGTTTACAACTTAAAACTACCATAACAACTTATGACAATCAAACAATTCAGTCTTCAATTGACCAGGTCACCATGCACCGTCTATTGCCCACACTGCAAAGGCTCAGCTATGAAGACTATATCAAGGACAAGTCAGCAGTGATATTCATCTTACGGGACTTCAGTGCTGAAGGACATTTTAGCCTTGACCAAAACAATGCCATTGTTGAAGCCATTTGCATTGAAAAATAGACAAGAAACATCACCAGAAGGTAATAAAGTCATTCATATGTAAACTTTTTCTCTTCTGAACCAGCACCTCAAATCACTATCCATACAAACTATGTTTCTAATACATAGCATTTTGTTGGCTTTACAGGAAACTAGGAATACAGGAGCACAAATTTACATTGTTCAGACTTTTACTTTTTTGCCTTTCCATGCTCCAAGACATTTCACTGGTTTTCACATGTTAAAGACATCTTTGGTTTTAAAATACTCTATTGCTATTATACATTTAGACACTTTTATAGGTTACTATGTTAAAGTCTTCTCGAATATGGACATCTGAAACTCTAATTTTGTTTTTGCACCTATGAAGACAATGGTTCTCTATGTACATCCAACATATATGTTCAATAATTATTACCCCTCCATGCATAATGCCATTCAAACTATATAGTTTAAATGTTTCCTTTTGCATTTTGTCCTTCCTAGCTTTTCCAATATTTGCTTTCTGATTCTTACGTTTTCGAGAGTTTATGGTGACCGAGTAGAAGTTGTTATGGTTGCACACTCTAGACCCATTAACAAGTTACTTGGGACAATAAATAGTTATTTTCCTCTGGCTTTTTTCATTTTATGCTGTTAATGCAACCAAGTCTCGCCCCTGCTTTTATGCATTGTACTTTATAGTCACTTTTCCATCACGCATTCTAATGTATAAAGTACACTCCTGTATACACAAATCCATATGTTGCTTTCGCTGCATATATGCATATTTACATGTATATATGCCTCTATGTCCATATGTACATATGCACATATTCATGTATGCATGTATTCATCTAAGCTTCTATGTATCCCTGTATGCAACTGCGTATACATGTGTCCATGTATTTATGGATGTGCCACTCTAGCCTTGTACCAATTTATTATGTTATATGGATATCGCATATAGTAACACTAATTAGCTTTTCTACCATACATAGCAGTTGTTTTCATAAATGCCAGATCGAGCTTATATGTATCAGGATACATATATACTCACACTAAAAACTACTGAATTATGATATCTATTGTTCCATTTTTGTAGACATGTTACTATTGCAATCAAATGTGTAAATAATTCATGTCCAAGGAAATTAGATACAGGAATGGAAATATGTTACACAACCTTGTCTTATGCCTTTATAGTAGTTTTTTCATTGCATTTCAAGAAAACTAGAAACTATAATTTTATTCATATTATTTCATCTATGGCATTTACAGCTTTTCCAATAATTATTACAAGCATAGAGTTCAGTGTTGAATAGTTCTATTGTTCATGTCATGGCTTCAACATTGTTCATGTCAAATTGCATTCTCTAACAAAGTTAACATGCGAAAACCAAAGTGTCCATTGTGAACACTTATTGCATTCCATGGGACCACATTTCTTTGAGGAGTTTTTTTGAACAATTCGCTTCCCTTGTATATGCTTCCATATTTTGCATATGTTCCTATGAGCACATTAACTATAACAGTTCACAAAATTCCTTTATCTTGTATGCTTCCATCATAGCGAAAAAACTCAAAGCAATTGCAGAATCTAGGTTTTGAGAACACATGCTTACAGAACACAAAAACAACACACACAAAGTAATAAAGATGCATAGCAAGTGGCTTAACTCTATATTAAATGACCAAAGTATCCTGTTCATGCATGGTCACCAAGCCACTCCAGCGCGTTCACCTCCAGCTAGATGCCATTTAATGCATTTAATTTGCATTCATGCATTGCGCTCGCATTTTCCTGATATTCTAATGCATTTAATATGTATTCATGGATTACGTACCTCTAGCCACCAACTTTCAAACTATGCCTTTGCTTAAATTTATTTAATCAATTTATGTGTTCACATTTTCCCAAGTTTTTAAAATGAAAATGATTTATAAAGCTACTCAGTCGAATAGAAAAATAGATATATGCTAATTTTCCAACATATAAAATAGCTCTCCAAATGCAAACTATACAAAAAAATAAGTAATATGTTAAATGGCGAAATGTGATTGGCCAGTGCTGCCAGTTAAAAGCATTCCGGGCAAATGCATAGGAAAATTAAAAATGGGTTCACAGGAAAGAGCTTTTGATTTTGAATCCATATGCATACTTTCATTCAAACTAGTGGCTGAAGGTACATAATCCACTGATGCAAACTCAATGCATTGAATGGCATCTGACTAAAGGGAACGTTGTTTGCATTGCTAGTTACTCTTTGAATATATAACAAGGTTCAAGGAAAAAACTCTCATTATCACACATGTTGACATAATTTTGGTTCCAAACCTCTCTCTATCAGACTGCTTTGCAGTAATAAAAAATATACAAACTTTACAAGGCTCACATGCAACCATGCATCTTTCCCGGAGATACACATATACATGCATCCATGTGTACTGCAATACATGCATCAATGTACACATGCAGCCATGGATATATGTATCTATGCAACTTCATATGCAATCCATGGATATTTCCATACATGTATATTTAAGCATTTATGTATCCAGCTATGCATCTATCTATCTATCCATGCAACTATGTTTCTATGTATTCTTCTACCTATAGATGCATCGATGCATATATGTATCTGTATTTCTATGTGCAAATGTATACAGGCATCTATCCATGCAGTATGTGTCAATGCATCTATGAATACATCTATCCATAGATACATGTATCTACGCATCTATGGATACCATGATAGATGTCCACATCCATGTATCTATGGATACATGTATCAAGTAGCTCGGTTCCAGGTCTTGACTCTGCAGCAACAACATCTCATGTAACTACACAGATCTGCAGAATAACAAAAAATGAAATGCTCAAAGTAATCACAATGCATCTCTAGTCACTAAAATCTATATTACATGATAAACAAGCAAGAACTTTTGAGTAGATGAAGGTCATGAACATTGAACCAATAGTAGGATAGTCACCACAACATTTAAGTAAACCTATGGTGTAGACTCTCTTTTCCATTATCAATTTTATTCCCAATTTCATCCATGAAGAACTTTGTCAACCTGTAGATCCTGCTGTTAGCCATGACTTTGATCCATGATTTCCATTTCTTTCATCAATGAATTCCATATCTTTGATCCATGAAGAACTTCTTCAACCTGTGCATCCATGAATTCTATATCTTTGAGGATATTCTTCATGGATGAAATTGGGAATACAATTGATAATGGAAAAGAGAATGTTGAGCATACGTTTACTTAAATGTTGTGGTGACTGTCATACTATTAGTTCAACGTTCATGACCTTTATCTACTAAAAAGTTCTTGCTCATTCATACCTTGTTAATTAAACCTGTGATATTGCATTGCATATGTCTCATGTTCTTCACCTTGAAATGTCCATACTGAAATACAATAATAGAAAGTAATAAAGTAATTATAGTAATACAAAATAATTCCAATAAAAACTAATCAAGAGTAATACAAAATACTTTACAACACCCTGTGTTTTACAACTGTCAGTGGGTCGTTGTTTTTACAACACTATGTGTTTTACAATCTACAGTTTAACAAAACAGTAGTCAAGAATTAAACGAAAATAAATAGTAATAAAGAGTGATAAAAAATATAGTAATAAACACTAATAAACAACAATACAAATTCTAAATTCATTCAACTGTAGTGTTTCAAAAGACTAATGGAAACTCAAATTCAATGTTTTAGTTTCCATTTCTCATTTAACAAGTCTTTCAACATCCTAATCAGATTCACTCTTTACATTTTATTTCTTTACTTTTCTGCCCTCATTGGAATGGCAGGGGAATCATACGTGAAGCCACTAAATAACCCTTCCATGATTTGATGGAACTGGTGTGGGGTGATCAAGCAGTGCATGCAGAGAAAGATACATCTCTTGTATGTCCTTTTTTATGTGTGGCTCAACAACATGACCATGCAATCACATTGCTTGGTCAAACAAATGATCACCCTGATGTTGTATGGCACTGCTAAATTTTTGTTGTATACACCTCATATCTGAAGATGTTTAAGGCAATGAATGTGGGAAGATGCCACCAATGAGGTAGACACCCTAATCAACATCATATCTTTCCAATGCTTCTTGAAGCTAAACGTGATTGACCACATGAATCCAAACATACTTTGCACGCAAAATTTGAACTTGAATACAGTTTGTCAGCAAGTCCATGTAGTTTGATAGGAAACTACATGCCACATCAACCTCAGAATATGGGAGTACAAGTTCGGTGGGCTCCTGAAAATTTTCAATCTTGCGAATGGAATCCTCCATTGTACGACAATTGAATTTGAAGGTACGACACAACCTCTCTGTACTGAAGGGATTTCCATTGTCTTCCTCATTGTCGTAGGGAATCTACCCAGTGTGAATTCTTAAGTTCAACATTTTTGGTTGTGTTGTCAAAAAGTAAGGGAAAAAAAGTTAGTAACAAATAGCACTATGAGCATCTAGAAAAAAACTGATATTTACTTCCAACTATTGATACCTATGTAATCTAAAATCTAAAGATACATACCGTCCTTATGCACCTATGCACAAATACATACTGTCTAACATATATACATAATTACATGTACACATATATACATGCGAACCTGTATGCATGGATGCATACAAAGACTATGTTTCATGGGATTATTAAAGAGTTCACTTGCTTTCTATATGGTTCCATACTTTGCATGTGTGCCTATGAGGACAATAATCACAATATTTGACAATATTCCGCTATCCTTTATGACAGCTCATTGGTTCCAAAGCTCTCTTTATAGCACAGTTGTGCATTGCCTCCAAGACTCAGATGAACCCTTGGTATTTCAAGGAAAGATTCAATTGGATAACACTAAAAATGATCTAAACTATGATTTTATAATCCAAGTATCCAAATGCATTGTAGCAATGCGAAACCCAACTTCCATTTAACATGTACAATGAAAGTAAACAGAACCAAAAATGCATTTGCTTCAAAGTTTGTAAAGCAATTTCAACAGATTGTCTAGCTATTGTCCAAAATATGGTTTTCTATCAGCATATTCCTTGAACTTTCTTTAAGTCTGACTGCTACTTTGTTAATTCACTTTGATTGAAAGGTCAAAATGTGAAATGTTGCCAAGGATAATTATACTTATTTATCTCTTTTAATTGTTATATATTCAAAGACTAATTGGCAATCCAAACAGCCTGCCCTTTAGTCAGATGCAATTCAATGCATTGATTTTGTACCAATGAATTATGTACTTTCAGCCACTAGTTTTAATCAAAGTATGCATATGGATTAAGAATCAAACTCTCAAAATAAATGCATATATAAATGTCTTTTTCTTCATTTCATAATGTATCTATGTATCCATAAATGCAATCATGCATATATCGATTTATGCATATATCTTGTCATCTCTTTATGCATCTGTCTATATATGTATAACTGTATCTATGGATGCATGTATACCTTAATTTATGTATATATGCACCTATGAATTGCATACACACATCCATGCATATATGCATGTATCGATATCTTGCATAGATACATGTATATATGCATATATGGACTCATGCACCCATGTATATATGACAGCTCATTGGTTCCAAAGCTCTCTTTATAGGACAGCTGTGCATTGCCTCCAAGACTTAGATGAATCTTGGTATTTCAAGGAAAGATTCGAATGGATACAACTTAAAATGATCTAAACTATGATTTTATAATCAAAGTATACAAATACATTGCAAAAATGCAAAACCCGACTTCCATTTAAGATGTACAATGAAAGTAAACAGAAGAAAAAATGCATTTGCTTCAAAGTTTCAAAAGCAATTTCAACAGATTGTCTAGCCATTGTCCAAAATATGGTTTTCTATCAGCATAGTCCCCTTTAGTCAGATGCCATTCAATGCATTAATTTTGTATGAATGAATTATGTACCTTTAGCCACTAGTTTTAATCAAAGTATACATATGGATTTAGAATCAAACTCCCAAAATAAATGCATATATAAATGTGTCTTTTCCTCCATTTCATTATGTATCTATGTATCCATAGATGCAGCCATGCATATATCGATTTATGCATATCTTGCCATCTCTCCATGCATCTGTCTATATATGTATGACTGTATCTATGGGTGCATGTATACATTGATTTATGCATACATGCACCTATGAATTGCATACACACATCCATCTATATATGCATCTATCGATATTTTGCATGGATACATGTATATATGCATATATGGACTGATGCACCCATGTATTTGTCTTTGTCTTTGGCCAAATGGCCCCTAATGGCCAAAGTATCCTAGCCACCCATGGCTGCCAAGCAATTCCAGCACCTTCCCCACCAGCCACATGCCATTTAATGCATTTGCTTCAATTATTTTGACCTCTCCATGTGTTCACATTTTCCTGATATTTCAATGCATTTAATTTGTACTCATAGATTACGTATCTCTACTCGCCAGTTTTATAAACTATGCCTTTGCTTAAATTTTTTAAATCAATCTATGCGATCGCATTTCACTGATTTTCAATGACAACAATGATATATAAAGCTATTCTGATAGATAGAAACAGGTAAATGCTAATTTTCCAATATTAATTTATCAGAATAGTGCTAGTTTTCCAATATAACAAAATTAAAAGTTATATGTTGACATACATTTATGCATATTGTCCGTACATGCATATATGCATATATGCCTTCATCTAGATTTACATGTGTATATGAATACATCCTTCCATGTAACATATGCATTTGTACCTATATGCAAATATGCATGCATCCATGTATACATGTGTTCATATCCCCATCTGTCCATGTAGTTATGTTTTTTGTCTATACATGTGTCTGTTGATGCATCCATGCATATATCTGTCAATAGCTCTACGTATTTATCTCCCCATGTATTTAATGTTCTCCACTGCATCAACATTTGCATGTTTTTAGTTTTATGATCTTCCATATTTATGTTTTTTCATATTATATGCATAAGAACTTCCACTTTGTCTTCTGTTTTGACTCTTCTATCCATAAATATCATTATATTTTTATATCCACTCTTCTATTGTCACATTTCAAGGAAGCTCAAGGATCTCAGTACCTTGTTCAGTACAAAGGAGACTGAGAAATACAACATGGGTCTTTTTTTTGTGTTTATATTGACGCACTCAGCCCTATGATGATTTTTAAAAGCATAACCAATAGCAAACTAGACATTCTTCCAGCCCTTGTTGGAAGAAATAATCACTTCATACCCTATTGATTCCATTCATTTCCATTTCCACCCTTGCACGTCCTTTCTTCTCAAATCAAATACATTTCAAAATCCATTTATTTGCTTGTGTTGCATCATACCAATGTGTTGTGTTCCTTTTTTCATTAAATCCAGCTCTCTCATTGAAATTTTCATTTCTTCCATTTAATTGTAAGCATATAACTTAAAAATGATAAATTCATACCATTTACATTCCATTCATTCTCATATCCACCATCCCATATCCTTGCCTCCCATACCAAATACTTTTCATAGCTTATTCATACACCTTATTTGCATCTCACCATTCTCTCAATTCGCTCTCTTTGTTCCACTTGCATAACTCATTCTTCTTTTTAACCCTCACATATCTTTATCTATCTACACCTCAAATATACCTTCATCCATCACAACAAAATTCACACCATACCAAACAAAGAAAAAGATGAAGAAAATATCAAGGTTATGCAAATAAACACTGAGGGCTTTGAAAATAACACTCATAACATAGAGTTGTATTCAAGAGTTATTTTCAAAATGTCTTTTCTAAACCTTGTTTATTACAGATCCCTAAAAGCGCGTATAACAGTTTCTTCAAGCCTATAATGTGTAATCAGATTTAACAAATATTTACATGTTTCCATGCATTCAAATGCATCATTAGGTATCCTTTATACACTTGTTCAAAAAACAATATTGTATATGTTTCAAATGCAAATTGTTCCTGACATTTCTCACTTTATGCACACATACATTTATAGATTGTTCTTTGTGTACCAAATTACATGGACACATCTATACATCCATGCATGCATAAATGTTTACATGGATCCATATATTTATGCATTCCTTCGATATATGCATTGCTGATATATAGTTTTTTTCCCCTATTTTCCTTTCGCTTACTACTGCAAATGCTACTTGAGCCTCAATGTGCTTTGACAAATTTGTATTTCTAGTTGATTTTAGTGTTTTCCATTCAAATTTCTCGTTCCCATGTCATGCATGCTTTTCACTCTTCTTTGCATTGTGTGCACATGGATACATGTATACATAGATATCTCACCATGCCCATATTTCCATTTGGGAAAAAATCTTCTTTAACAGTGGGAGCTACAAAAGCTCTAGTGTAGCTCTCTGGCAGCTGCACAAGGCTTCTTGCTACAAAATGGCAGCTCTTGGATTTAAGGAAAACATTCTATATCTTCCTGTTACATTGTTTCAAAAGTTGGTAGGGGCCACCTATAGGATAAAAAAGGGTCGGTAGCTATTTCCCTAAGGTTGTAGTGGTCAGTGTGCTTGTAAATTTCCAATTGGGTACACTTCAGATATCTGGAAAATTGGGGTCTTGATGACATCTCATATGGTGTGTTTAGGGAATTATGCATAATTTTCAATTGTAAAATACATAATTGATATTGATTATTGATCCACTATTTCCTATTATCCGACATTTTAGATACCGGTTTATTCCCAAATTTTCCAAACACTTGCATATTTGAATTTCTACTTGCTTGCTAGTAGTCATCGACATATAGTTGTGGGCATCAATGTTCTTGCTTAGTGAAGCATATTCAAAACCCGTGCATTCCTAGGTGCTTCTAAATATTATCCCATCTCACTAGGTGTATTGACTCTAATTTTTGGGGACTTCTTTTCCATTATGCCCCCATTTTCTTATTGAGTGAATCAGTGCAAGAACTATAAATTATAAATGAAAAAATGCCTACCTCATCATGTCTCTGGGAGATCTGGCTGGATGTTGAATTTGTAGGTATGGAAATATAAAATTGAAAAAAGAAATCAATTTCTTAAATTTTTAATAATCCAATATGAATATATTTTCCAGTGTTTAAGACCGCATTTATGCTTAAATATAAATTTGGGGGCATGTACCTGTCAAATTTTTGACAACCATGCCAAACACCTACTCATATATCATATTAACTGCTATAAGGAGATGCTAGTACTGTCTCTAGAATTGAATTTTTCCTTAGTTTTGTGTGAAAACTTAAAATAGTTGTGACTTGCCCAAGTATATGAATGGGATGCAGACTTGTCCCTATTCTACTCATGATGCCCTATATATGAATTGAACTATTGTCATATCTATCTCGGAGAAAGAGCTTAATCTTCACCAACTACATATGGGGACAGTCGAAGCTTTCTGTTCTACACAAAGCGAAGCTAAAAATGAAAAAATCTTGTGTAAGGTTCTAAAATCAAAGCTTACTTAAAATTTTCATCAAATTGTTTTGACACTTGCAGACATAAGCTCAAATTTTGAATTCCCAATTCTGAATGAAAATGTGGTTGCATGTTAGATCACTTACATGTTTTTCATCATAAGTATGGGCATAAGAGTTGAAATCAATTATGCATTGTACTGAAGAGATAGGAAGATAAATTAGTTTCTCTCATTTGGCTATGAAAACTATAAGTTCTATGATTTTTTTTGTTTTGATAAATATCAACACTGCATTTTGATTTTGTTTCCAATATATACTAGCCTTCAAAAGCATTTAACTGTCATGTACCTTATGCTATTTTTGGCGTTTCTTGTGAGATATTTTGTCAAAAAAATTGTGTGCAATCCGATATATGTTAGTCACTATATTGCTGCATGGTAAAGGTATTTTCTAGTGGTGAACTATGTCTTCTTATACATTTTTTGCTTCCTAGATAAGATCATAAAGGAAATTTGTTACTGGAAATGTAAACATACACCCATGTAAAAGTACTAGTATTCATTGGTGTTTCTCTTTTGACTCTTGTATCCTTAAATATCATTATATTTTTATATCTATTCTTCTCTTGTCACATTTCAAGGAAGCTCAAGGATCTTGGAACTTTGTTTAGTCCGAAGGAGAGTGAGAAATGGGACATCAGTCTTTCTTTTGTATTTTTATTTGTATTGAGACACTCAGCCCTATGATGATTTTTAAAAGCATAACCAATAACAAAATAGACATTCTTCCACCCTTTCTTGGAACAAAAGTTCACTTCACACCCTATTGAATCCACTCATTTCCATTTCCACCTGTGCACATCGTTTCTTCTCAAATCAAATACATTTCAAAATCCATTTATATGCTTGTCTTGCATCACACCAATGTCTTGCATTCCTTTTTTCTTTCAATCCAGCTCAATCATTCAAATTTTTATATCTTGCATTTAATTTTAAGCGTAAAACTCAAAAATGAAAAATTCATACCATTTACATTCCATTCATTCTCACATCCATTTTCACATATCCTTGCTTCCCACATCTAATACTTTCCATAAGGCATTCATATACCTTATTTGCATCTCATCATTCTCTCAATTCCTTCTCTTTCTTGCACTTACATCGCTCATTCTTCTTTACCACCCTTACATATCTTTATCTATCTATAGCTCAAATATACCTTCATCCATCAGAACAAAATTCACACCATACCAAAGGAAAAAATGAAGAAAATATCAAGGTTATGCAATTAAACACTGAGGGCTTGAAAATAACTATCACAACATAGAGTTGTATTCAAAACTTCCTTTCAAAACGTTTTTTCTAAAACCTGTTTATTGCAAATAACTAAGAGCACATATCACAGTTTCTTGGAGGCTAGAATGTATAATCAGATTTCATAAATATTTACATGTATCCATGCATTCAAATGCATCATTGGATATCCTTAATACACTTGGTCAAAAAACAATAATGTATTATTCTTTTGTTTCGATCATAACTATTTTTTTTATATCTTTCAAATACAAATTGTTTTTGACATTTTCTAACTTTCTGCACATAGGCATATATAGATTCTTGTTTACTTACCAACTTACATGGACACATGTACACATCGATAGATGCATAAATGTTTGCCTTCATCCATACATTTATGCATTCCTTCGATATATGCATTCAAGAAAATACAAATGCAAATTGAGTCTCATTGTTAAAATACAATTGTATTCAAGAGTTCTTTTCAAAATGTCTTTTCTAAATCCTGTTACTAACAAATTCCTAAAAGCACTTATGACAATTCCCCAAAGGCTATAATTTATATTCAGATTTCACAAATATTTACATGTATCCATGCATCCAAATGCATTATTAGATATACTTTATACACTTGTTCCACAAACACTAATGTATTGCTGCTTTGTTTCAATCAATAATGTTTTTTTAGTTCCTGTTTAAGATGCAAATTGTTTCTAACATTTCTAACTTTATGGACGCAGGCATATATAGATTCTTCTTAACATACCAAGTTACATGGACACATGTACACATCCGTGCATGGATATATGTTTACATGGATCCATATTTTAATGCTTTCCTTTCATATATGCATTCATACTAACTAGTTTATTTCTCTTGTTTTCTTTCATTTAATACTGCAAATGCAACTTCAGTCTCATCATGCTTTCAGGCTTGCTCAGGTGCCAAGGATGCTTTTCACTCTTCTATGCATTGTGTACACGTCGATACATGTATGCATGCATCCATGTATAGTTAAATGCTTCAAGCATTGTTACAAATGTTTCTCTCTCAGTAATTTGGATGCAAAGTGCTACAAACATATAAATTATTTTACTGTACCTATATTTTATCTTACCTAATAAGATTCTTTATATCTTTTCAAATTATTTTTTGTTTAAAATATATACACAAAAAAAATTCATTCATATTACATTAACAACATTCAAATCTAATTTATAATAAAATCAATACCTTTGTACTGTTTCATCAAAGAATTTATCGTAATATTTATTCCACTTATTACATTTTAATAAGTTAAATTATTACATTTTATTTTATATATACACAAGTTTAATCTTAGGTAGTAAGGTTCTCTATTATATCTTTGCAAATTACTTATTGTTTATTATATAAACACAAATTTTTATTCATATTACATAAACAAGATTCAAATCTTATTTATAATAAAATCAATAGCTTTCTAGTGATTCATCTAACAATTTATTGTAATATAATTACATTGTTCTATACACGAAAATATCTTATCATATTACATAGACAGGATTTAAATCTCATTTATAATAAAATCAATAGCTTTATATAATACTAACCTTCATACTACATTTACAAAAACATTGATTAATCTTACAAAAGTTTACACTCAAATGAGCTACCCCTATCAATCTTCCACCTAACACTACTATTTCTATTAGCACTTGCATATTGTGATATGATAAACTAAAATAACTCAGTTGTATTAATTAACATAGCATGTGTTTTACAACAGTACACTAAACATAATTTTATTTACAAATAGACATAGAAGCAAAAAAAGAGATATGGTAAACTTTGTTTCACCATGCATATAAATATGGTTCATTTAAAGAATGCATTTTCCTTTTTTGCCCGCACACATGTTTTTTGTAAATAGTTGCAAATGATATTTGATGCTTTAGAAATATCCCTACATCAAAACTTTGTTCCATTTAAAATGACTAATGAATTTTTCGATCAAAAGGTTTTTTCAATTTTTTTTTATTATAAATATTGCACTAGTCATTAATAGTTTATTTCTCTTGTTTCCTTTCATTTAATACTGTAAATGCGAGCTGAGTCTCCTCCTCCTTTAAGACTCGTTCACATGCCGACGATGCTTCTCACTCTTCTATGCATTATGTGCACGTGGATACATGTATGCATATATGTCTCAAGCATTATTACAAATGTTTCCAATTGTTTGCATTCAATAATTAATACAAATTAATAATGCATTCTTGCTTCCTAATTAAGATCATAAAGAATCTTCCTTCTCAAAAATGTATACATACACACATAAACAAACAAGTATTCATTGGTATATCTATACAAAAATCCACGTATACATGGTACCCATAAATAAAATTTTCCATGTATCCATCCACATGTCTTACCTGTTCACATGTCTCTATGGACCACATTCCCCATGCACCCTAAAAATACCATGCATTACTGCGCTATTAAAAATTACTTTGAACTTTTCTACCTATTTTTAATACATTTATATTCCTATCTGCTATCTAAATACTTTTTCTAACTCATAGCTAAATGCCTTTTACCTCTCGGCAGGAACTCGACGCTTGCGTCACTTGTTTAATTAATCAAGTAGACATATGATTGTGAAATAATTAAATAAAGTTGATTTAATTTAATTAAGGTGGAAGAATAAAGTGAATGAACAATGTAATTGAATTTAATCATATGTAGAGGACTTTAGAGAAATTAATTAAATAATAAATATTTAATTAAGTGCCAGGATTAATTAGACATGACCAATTTTATGCATATACGCATAGTTTAAATGATATTACAATATAATGCTAATTCTAAGATAAAAATAAATAATTAACTTAAATCTATCATCTTGAATGCCTTCTTATGATCATAAGAAATATTTATATATTAGCTTCTAGCCTTAAGAGTGATCTCATTTGAAGTGTACTATGTAGTAATCCAAATGTGTGAAAACACTTTTGAAATGAATTTACAGTGATGATGTCCATTAATAGAATTTGATGTGGTTCATACCATAAGATATTCTTGGTCCAATATATCTTGAAATGTGTTCCTTTTTTGACACACACTTGAAAAAAAATCATAAACAAAGAAAAAATAAACTGAATGTCTACCTATTATTCTAAGAAAAAAGTTTGGACATAAATTATTCCTTTGAGGCAATCAATCTCTTAAGATTTAAATATAATTTTGTAGTATCAATGTAGAACATGTATTCCCAACTACAAGGTGAAATATTTTATGATCTATGGGGATTGGTTGATGAATAGAATGTATGTAGTACCCCTCCGTTTATGCTTATGTTTTCTGCTGTTGTGTTTTTACACTATTAGACTATGATACTTTGGTTGGATATTTTGATCGCTGGTTTTGAGCGATAGTGGATTTATTCTGTGACATGATGATACATTATATTGCGATATTTGATTCCTGTTATGCTTTGAGATAATGTAGATGTTTACTTTCAAATGATTATTGCTATGTACATGTTTATGATGGACTAACTGTTAATTTATTTCATCAGTCTGATGTGAAGTGTATTGGTGTGGAGAACGGAATCGCATCACTCGCTTGCGAGTGCCTTGTGATATCTGTGATTTTCTTTGCATAGTGTGTCTGTTTAATGCTTTATTTATATATATATATGCACGTTATTTGCTTGGTTGCAGGAATTGCAGGTACATGACACCGACTCCACCTAGGTACTCAGGTCTGAGCATGTCAAGACTCAACGGATACGTTGATTGGGAGATAGTAGTTTGGTTCACCCTAGTTTAGTCTATAACTCGGTCACTGTACATTGTCTATTTTTAGTTTGAGTCATAGGTTGTTTTGCATTCTTCTGTTTGGATAAATTGTTTGAAAGGTAAATTTGGTTAATTTTTAATGATAGTTTATTGTGTTTTAAATTATTGTTATTTAAATTAATTTTTAAATGTTGAAGAAATTAGTGCTTTATATTTAATTAATTAATTAGCTTATTTGGTTAAATGGTTTGATCTTAAAAGATTAAATTTATTTAATTAAATTAATTAATTAATTAAATTAAATTGTTTTAAAGATTGCGTGTGTGAATAGATTTAATATTTAAATTAAATATTTTGTGAAAAATGTATTTTTGGTTATTAAATAAATTATTGTATGTGGAAATTGTAAATTTTAAATAAATTAAATAAGGCATGCAAATTAAATATTAAAATTTTAAATTTGAAATTAATTATTCATGCAAATATTGAAAGGCAAAATTGGCGAGAAGTGGTGGAAGAAGATATTTTGCAACCACTTCTCGACATGTGTGCCAGTGCATTAATTGGTGTTTGTTGAGGAAATTTGTTACGGAGGATAATTTGGATTTGGGAAAAACCACAAAGGTTATCCTATCATTCACGAGAAATTATTTGGTGCTCTGTAAAATTTTGGTATATGCTTTTTGGTTGATTTTGGAATTGGAAGATCTTTGGTTTTTGGTTGTTTTCTGGAATTGGTTCTTGGGAAGGAATTGGTAGCTACAGGCAACAGAGGCTACAGAGGGTTTCTTCACCAGACAGCAAAGGAAATCAGGTATTCTTATTAGTAAATGTTTTATTTCTTTCTGTGAATAAATTTCGTTAGTTTCTGGAAGAGATTGCTTGTGAAAAGAAACAAGTTCAATTTTAAATTCCTATATTTCCCGTAAAAGAAATCGTTCTTTGTAACATGTTTTTTTTTGAGAAATTTGATGGATTAGAAAACCTTTGTATGATAATATCTGTAGAAATTAGTTAAATTTCTATGAGGGAAATATTTGTTGAAAAGGGAAATGGAATCCTCTGGGAACTATTTAAATTTTGTATTGAAAATACTGTGCAAGTTCTTTTGAAAACCCCGAAAGAAATTTATCATTTCCCAAATTTCCCTATTGAAAATTTGTGGAAAATATTACTTTCCCAATATTAAACCCTTTGTATATATATATATATATACATATATATATCTATACTTGTATATAAATTGAATGGTGAAAGGCACTTTATTTATTTATATGAATTTTGTTTGAATTCGCCGTACTGGCATATGAAATAAATTTATTAAAATTCGGATTTAAACCCAAAAGGCGGAGAAAGATTATGCGGATTTTATTTTTTATGCAAAATAAAACAAACTAGTGTATTGGGGAGGGCCGAAACCCTCCCCAAACCTTTGTTTTGGTGGCACAGCCACCAAGGCTACACACAGCAGCCACCATGGCTGCTGGGCGCAGCCCTGGTGCGGCTGCGTCCTCACTAAATGGAGGGCGCGGCTTGGCCGCGGGCCTTAGGGCTTTAAACTATTAAAAACATTTTTAAATGCGATTTTTATATAAAAGTTTAAATGCGGATTTTGTTTAACATGTATTAAATTCAATAGATTTTATTTATTGATATATTTTATATTTATATATATATTTATATATATGTATATGTATATATATATGTATATGAATATATATGTATTTATAATGTGGAAATAAATATGGTTAATTATATATTAAAATATATATATATATATATATATATATATTATGGTAGGAAAAATAATCTTGGAATAATTAAGACATAATATATATTTTCTTTAAATTATGTTGCATGTGTAAATAAAAATTGAGAAATTATAGAATATAATATATAGTGAATTTGAGATGAATAAAAAAAATAAAAAATGAAATAGTTAATTTTATTGATTATAAAATAGATCTTTTATTAAGATGTTTTATAAATATGTTGTTTTCCCAAGTGATGCTTATGGATTTAGTATATCCGAATCATAAATATTTAATTTTCTTGAATTACTTTCATTGTGTTCTTTTTGGGTAAATTGGGAAAGTTATAGTTGTATAAGTCTTCCAGAAAGAATTGTAAAGTATGGGTGTATTATTGTTTAAATATGTTTCTTGGGATGACTTGGGTTGTGCACATGTTAACTATGGTGTTTGTTACCGCTGTGGGTTATTTGTTATTATGAGATGAACTTTGTGCATTTGTAAACCTTAGTCAGAGAACTTAGACACCTTGTTATGTTTAGGGGAGTGGCTTTTTATAAGGGCCGACACACAAAGTGGTGTCAGGGTAACTTACAAAAAGTTAGTAAGTCAGTGATAACTAAAGAACACAGTAGTTAGATTTAAAAATTCTTAACAAGATAATTATGCCTCACTTATGACTCTTGAGCTACTATAGTCTTGAGAATAAGATGAGAAGGCCTGGAATGGAAAATCGGTGTCTTGTTTCTTCAAAAGACATACGATTTTGCAATGGTATGCAATAGGGGTCGGGTTTCGTAAGAGGTTACCAGGGTAACCCAAGGATTGGGGGCCGGAACCTAGGAAGAAACACCAGGGTAACCTTTGCAACATTGTGATGACACTCCACCTAAAGTAACAATTAACCTTGTGTATGTAGCAAATTCAATTATCAAAATCTGGAAGCAATGTAACCATTAGATTGTTGTGTACTAGTATCTAGGGTTAGTAGATTAGGTCTAGGTAACCATATTACTATCTCCTAGCACGGGGGGTGGACCTACGGGTACCACATGGTTGGGTGGAACGTGCACCTTACTCCGTTGGGTCCCCAGTTTGATCTTGGCATTGAGAGCTTCATGGATGGAGAGCTCATACTTGGAAACTCACATGTACATCTTCATTGTATTATTGTAAAACTTGTATTGTAAAATATCCCTCAAATGATTATGAGGAGAGCATTGTAAATGTAATTGTAATTATTATTGAACTACCTCATCAGATGGATGAGTATTGTATATTTGATTAAATTGCAATGTATGGAAAATAAGTTGGTACCTTATATTATCTTGAATGGAATTTAATGTTATGCAATGTTTATCTTTATGTTAATTATTATTATGTGCAATGCGAAATACTTAAGTCATCTATGGAAAACTCAAAGTAGTGTAACGTCGTATAGCCTAATGAATGTATGCAACTAATTAACTTAATAATTAAACTTAAAAAAAAAAATTATTACACCTTTATACACAATTGCAACATTCTTAGGTTATTAAGACGGGGCATTACAATGTACATGAAAACCTGCAAATAAATAAGCAAAATAAAATATTTTTGGGTGATATGAGATTTCTCTTACACCTTAATACTCTCCTATGTCATTTTTTATATTAGTAAAACTTAAATCTAATATATCTTAGCTTCAAGAATAAAAATAGGAAGGCATATGTTCCAATCTAAAATTCCTCATAATATATTGTTTGTTTGGGCAATTCAACGGGCTCTAATGCTCCAATATTAAAATGATGTTTCATGGAGCTTCTCAGCTCTAGGGTGCCTTGGCTTGCATTTTCAACTTCTTTCTTAGCCTCTTAGATTGAATGAACTCCTAATACTTCATCTCCCCCTTCTCACTTCTAGTGCAAAATCTACCTTTTTTGGACTTTTTGAGAGATTCTTATAAAATAACCATTGTAATGATTCATAATAAAAAAGGAGGGGACTTTTCCTCTACTTAAGAGACAAAGTAGGGAAAAAATTCTTCCTCTTATGAATCACTAGATTCCCTTAGCCACATAGACCCACTTTGAGTAAGATCCTCCTTAAGATTTAGAGGGGGATAGAGGGAAGGATATTGTTCAAGGAAATTGAGGATATAATGGCAAAGGAAGATATTGGAAGGTAGGAAAGGTTTCCTTGAGGAAATTTGAGTGGCTAAGAGGTGCCAACTTAGCTTGAAAATATAAGGAAATATCTTAAAAAGTTAAAATTTCCTCTTGGATCTTAACATCCTCCTTCAAAGAGTAGACTTACACCTTAAAATTTTGAGACTCACTAACTCATTCACTAGTTTCTACTCCCTTACAAGGAACCTCATTCCTTGTTAGGAAAACAATGTTGTACACCTTGCACAAGAAAATAATTATTTTAATTATACAAAATAAATATTTACTTGTGGTTCATCTTAGGAGATGTGTTTAGCCACATTAAATATTTGTAAATTTGTATGTGACATTGGTTAGATATTTTATGTGTGAGTTACACATAGAAAAAATATTTAATATTGAAAAACTTAGTGCCAAAAAATGGGGTCAATAATTATATGTACTCATGGTTTTAAGACACATGGTTTTACCTTACCACTTGGTTGTTTTGTATGAGCTTGATTCTATAAAATAAAGCACGTGTAAATAGTGGTTGAGATTGACTAGTTGGCTAGTTGGTTTGAAGTGGGTTTTCATTTGTATTAAACTCTCTAGTTGAGTGCATATGTGAAGCATGACATGTGATATGTGGTTGTATGCTTTGACATATGGACAATGCATTGGAGGAGCTTGATGTTTTAAAAGTATCCACAGTGACTGTATAAGTGTATCGCAATGTTTTCAATATTGAATAACACATTGAGTGTGGATGCCTTTAGAGGTTGGATTTTTCTCTCTTGATGGTTTGTCCAGGTTATATCTTGTGTAATATTGTGGTATTTCTTTGATCTTTGCATTATGGTTATTTTATAAGCTTGTATGCATACTTTTCTCTCACGAGTTTATGAAGGAAATTGTTTGATCAACCTAGTATAATTTTCCTAACATTCTTGGCTTGCTCTTGGAAGCTTTGCAACTTATCATTTTGAGGGAGACAAGCTACAACACCCTCCTTTTTATAAATCTCCTTACTATTTTTTGTGGACACATCCTCAAGGAGTGCTTCAATTTATGATAGGATTTCAACATAAAATGCAGGAGTTTTCATATACAATCAATTAATTCAACTCATCATAATTGGAAGATAACATAATAGAAGATGATAGATCCTTGTTCACTTCCTCATTAACATAAAATATAGCATACACTAACCACCTCCTCAACCTTTTTAAAACATCAACCATAATTAGGTTACCAAGAGATTTGGTAATACCCATGAATACTTCCTTCTCCCAAAATTCCAATGCTAGGCCTAAGATTCTAATCCATATAAAAATCACATTAATATTTTCTTTATATTTAAATCAAAACTTGGCTTCCACTTCTAAATAGAGAAACCTATTTTACCAAGGAAACGTGGACCTTCAACTAGAGTTCCCATATATAGTATTTGTATCTAAGGAGTTATGGAAAAATCCCTTGTCCATTAAAAAGATCTCTACTTGACCTCCACGCTTCCATCTTCTCAAAGCCCAACTCCTTAAAACATCAATGTTGGGATGAAAACCAAGAACTTACCTATTAAGGAGTTTTCAAGTCTAGTTGAGGATCTCTCCACCATCAAATTAGGGAACCTTATAGAAATACCAACACTATTTCTAAATGGTCTATTAGGACAAGGGGGGCTAGACAAGGGAATGTACCTACTTTAAATAAAGTCATCATTTAGCATATTTACTCACAATATATCTACACAAGTAAATAATATATGAATATGTGTACGAATAGATAAAAAGATGGTTAAATATATAAAATATGTGTAAATGAAGATAAATGAAAGATAACAAAAAAAAATTCACCTTAATACAAAATTGAACCATTCAACAATATATAAAAACAGTAAAACATTCGCCCATAACTAAATAGAAATTGTCCTAAATATACAAATTCCACGATTACAGTTGTTTTCCCTAATCAATAAAATGACAAAAAAAAAATGTTATAAAAAAATTAATAAGTTGCTTGCACTAAAATACCATGATATTATAATGTTTTAACGTACTAAATGCCAAGATCATAAGCCTCACAATAGCTCTTCATGTAAGAGTCAAGTTTATCCCTGAGATTCCGGAGTTTACGAAGATTGCAGTCACAGTGACGCACCATCTGTCCATAAGACTCACTGTCGGGATCACCATTCTCACGCATCTTCTCCAACTGTGTTATATACCGATCCAGCACATCCCTTGCGTCATAAGTCTTTTCGAATTCCTCTGCACCAGAGGAAAAAGAACCCATTTTGCTACCACCATTACTCTCCCTGAGCTCTGGTTGAGATAAGGCACTGCCATTATTGTTTGGCTCCAAGGTACCAGAAGCCCGATTGTAATGAGATGCATCCTGAGAGACATCCCATGTAGGAGGAAGCTTGCGTTTAGATTGTTGGGCTTTGTTTTTACGAGGGTGGATTTTGAGTGGAGGTCGGATTTTTCTGTATCTACCAGCAAGGGGAGGAGTTGCAGGTGCCCACTCGGAAGGAGAAGGCCGCCTGTAAGATCTGCCTGAGCCTGCAGTCATTTATTTTGTTCTGTTAATAACATATGTTGGGTTTTCTTCGATTTTATTGAGGTTAGATGTGTATGAAGAGCTTGCTTTGCTAAAAATAGTGCAGACGGGGTCATGGTGTTCTGCATTGCGACGATTCGTATTCATTAGCATTGCTATAATTCGGCCATTATAAGTAATCTGTTTGGTTTGTCATACTTTTCAATTATAAATTTAACATTAAAAAAAAATACTTTTGTGTAACTTTTTGTATTGGTATGGTGAAATTTGTATATTTATGTCATTTTTTTAAGTTTTCGGTTTGTTTTGACAGAATGTCTTAATATAATTATATATTTTCAAATGGTACAATTTTGTGTGAAGCTAGACTCATTCCTTAATTTGTCACTCCCATCTATTTATACTCATCCCCATACATTCAACCTTACCTTATTTGTATCCACACATATTCTCGTACTTTACCCATTTATTATGCATGTTATTGCTCTCCATATGAAGACATTCAAAGCCCACATTGATATTACTTCGTTGGGTTAGCCTACAACACAAGATAGATCCTGCACCTTGCATAATTGACTCTTGAAATTAAAAATTAAAAATTTACATCTTGTTGACTCTAAGTGCCCATTTCATTCCCACCATGAATTGATTCGATACATGTTATGTAATTTATTTCTATGTACTAGCATTCAAAGCATTCAACGAGCATCCATTTATCATCCAATCAGATCCTAGAATCATATTTGGTAATCATCTGAATTCCTAGAGCATACAAGGACTATTTATCATAGAAAACCTTCAATTGGAACACTAAAAAGAATATATCTACATTTGAATTCACATCCTAGGACACTTGCATGCTTGGTTATTGGTAACAAAATCATAAAATCAACCATTCTTGGGCTTAACCCAGGAAAACTTGAATTTTTAACACTTTGGCAACCTCCTTAAAACATTTTTAAATACCACCAATTCTTAGTGATCAACAAGGAGTAATCATCAAATTGGAGTAGAAAGTAGAAATTATATATATTGCACTAGATTAGGATTGCATGTTAGAGAATAAAATTTACATGTGGAATTGACCAAAGCCTTGGATTTAACCAAGAGATACTTATAGTTCTACACATTATCCAAGATAGATGGCATATCTAGATTACCTATTTATATATCAAGGCAACAAATTTTAGCATTACATTTGAATTATTTCTTTAAAAAAATTCTAAAGTTAAGTACTTAATCCTCACAATTACTTTCATAAAATAACATTTATTGTTCAATTATCATTTCTTCTTGTTGATTTATATGTTGTATAAATATATATATATATATATATATATATATATATATATATATATATATATATTTTAGACGGTAAGAAATTAGTTTTTTTAGACTGCAAGAATCTGGTAGCCCCCCTATAAACTGCAGTGCATTTGGTAAAAAATTTCACGTGATTGGTGATATCTTACCACCTAAATGATTTGCATTCTGCAAATTTGCAATGCCAAGTCTCTAGCTATGGACACCCCAATACACATGGTTTCCTCTTGCCACCAAATGGCCTTTCTAAGGGAGATAACAAACAAAAGAATCAAAGCGGTTTTCAAAACCCACCACAGACTCATAATAATGGCAGTGAAATTGGTATTGGGGACAAATTCATGACAATGGATAACCATTACAGATCTGGGAGTTGGGATTCCTATGCCAATGGATGTGCATAAGGCTTGAGTGGTGTGGCTTCCATTTTTGGGAAAACTTCCACTCAACAACCCTATACCAGTATCAATCAAAGGTAGCAAAAGGGTGCTCTTTCCTCAAGAATATTATTAATTTGGAGCCGACACAAGGGATCGAGTGGTTGTTACAATTCATCAATGAAGAAAATGAAGATTAATAGGATACGTTTATAGGTATGGTTATGTGAAAAAGGATATAGTATACTTTATGATCAAATGTATGGTTAGCCAAGTTTTGTTTCCCATGACTCAAAAGTCTGGCTAGGACAGAAAATATGTAGAAATTCTATGGTGTTAAGTCAGGTAACCAAGATTTTGTTATCCCTGGTTTTTTTTATATGGATAGAGATCCAAAACAAGAATGTAAATTTCTATATTTTACAAATATAAATGGAGCAATCCCAATGACGAGGGTCCTAACCCGAGACACATAATATCACACCAAAAAAAACCAGAGAATATTATTGTATTTAGAATAATGAAATGCTTACATGTAGAGGATCCCAAATCCTCGAGTTCTGCAATACATGCTTTTACAAAAAAATACAAAAGTTCCCTTTTCTCAGTAGCACTCTTTCCCCAAAAAGCTACCCAAAAATCACAAACTAGCACATAAATAACTCCCTTTCGGTTTGGAGCCAAAACAACATTCGAATTATGAGTTTTAGCAGTTTGGCGCTGAAAATTACAATTTGAAATTCAAATTTTAAAACCACATTTGAAAATTAGCACATTTTTGAAAATGCACCAACTTCTGGAAGCCATAACTTTTGATCTGGGACTCCGTTTGATGAACTGTTTAAACCGTTGGAAAGGTCTCAGAGTGAAGAACACACTAGGAACTTGCTTTGCTAGTTCTGACAATTTTTGGGCCTGTACGGGACCGTTTAGTGCCTCAAACTAGATTTGGAAGATTTTAAAGGGCAAGAAACTGAAACTGAAACTTGAATAACTTTCAAACCGGGAATGATCTTGACCTGATTCTTTTGCCAAAGTGCTTTTTTTTTGTCCTGAAGTTGTAGACACTGAAATTTGGTCTAATCCTGCGACTTCAATTTCTTCATAATTCGTGTTTTCGGTCATGATTAAATAATGTGAATTATTTAATTACTTTCTAAAGTCCTTTCTCATCTATTAATTAAATAAATTTTAATTATTTAACTAAATCACTTTGTCGTTATTCTATCCTGATTAATTAAATAAATGTTCTTTATTTAATTATGTCACTAATTAATTTTATCCTCCTTAAATTAAATAAATTCTTATTTAATTTATCTTTATCATATTTTCAACTATAATTAAATAAATACTTTAATTATTTAATTATTCATTTAACATCTTCATCAGTCAATTAAATAAATCTTATTTATTTAATTTATTCTTTAAATGTCAAGTCTTGAATTAAATAATCATTTAATTCATAAAAGTCTATTTTTAACACATTCCTCTATATATTTAGATAAATGTTTAAGTTATCTAAGTATTCATTCCCACTTGGCTCGAGATCTATTTGAATCAGTCAATTATCTCCTGATTTAATGTCTAAGTGTCTTTCACGAATAAATTCTCTGTCATAACTAGTCAGTTATCTAGTTCTAACTCGTATGCATGTACATGCTTATTAATTAAATATCTTTATTTAATTAATTAATTTTATGTGTGCGTTCAAACAAATTGTGTCCATTATTCTATCTTCATTTTTGTCATGCAAACATTATTCTTCTAATTTTTGAATACTCTCAACTCGAGATTAAATCATTATTTAATCTTTATCTCTATTCTTAGGTTTTATCACTCATGTCAATACTAACATTTATCATAATGCATGTTGAATCTTTTAATCTGAATCATTTTTTAATCTTTTAATCTCAGTCTCTCATTCGAATGATCAATTTTTTATAAATTGACCTGACTATCATCATTTCAACTCCTCCCAAAATTGTATCACTTTTGGAGCACTTGTTAATCTTTGATATTTTGTTATAATCACATCTATCAAGGCTATACTTGCACACACACTAAAAATATGAGGGAAAGAATGCCATCATGACGAAATGGAGAAGGACAATAGAGGTTATCCATGGAGTTACATCGATCTTTGGTGATATTGTTTTATGTTTTAGCTATTTCATTTGTTCTTTGTTGTTTAACTTTAGATTGCATTAGAGTTTGATTGCATTGTTGTGTGCTTTAATATTTGTTGTTTTCATGATAGTTACATTGGTGAACCCGACGTGAAGACATGTTCTTCGCAAATCCATGGACTTTTATTTGATTTTTGCAGGTATCGTACGAAACGACGCTTCTGACAGACAAAACGATGCAACTAATATTATGAACTGCATCTGATGAGGAAAATGATGCATCTGAAAAAATTTGACACATCTATGGCTTATCATGACACAATTGATTGGGGAAAATCCATGACACATCTATTGCTTTGAACGACACATCTGATTGGTGAAATTTTTGGGTTCAATTTTTGATTTACCATTTTTCATTGTGTTTTTATTTTAGCTAATTTTCAGTTTGCAGCATGTGTTTTAAGGAGTTAACATAGTGTTTGTAGGATGTAGCATAGAAAAAAACTTTTTGAAACCCCTCTTGCAGGACGATTGCCGAAGATAAATTGCAAAACTACTAATGGATTTTTCTGTAGGACATGTGTCGAAGACTCTCTTTTATGAAACAAACTATTTGGTAGATTAGCGAATTGTCATTTGGGTTTAAAATTTACTATTGTCTATTGTGTTTGGTGCGAAAGCACAATTTTGTTATTACCCCACGATTCAGTAAATAGAAGTATCCTCTCCCCTTGTGCATTCGTGAGATCCTGGGTGCAAGAGAACCTGTAACTGACTCTAGAAATTGGGCTTGTCTTGGTGGGAAAAAGTACTCACCCCAAGACGACTCAGACCGGTAACACGTTGAACCCGAGCGACTTCCAGCCGGTATATAAAAGTGGGTACTTAAGGAAAGCTCAAGTATCACGAGTATTGTTCTGACAAGAAGGGCAACAATGGTCTCTTTCTGCATGGATGATACCCCACAAACGAAATGCCCTTACTAAACACCATTGTCTCTAGTTAAGCCAAAAACCCTCTATTTACTGGTGCAACACGTCGGACTTGTGAAGTCGTTTCACATTTTTACAGTTCATTATAGAGATGATAAGTATGCCATGGGAGTTTCATGGGTACTATAGCTTAGTTGCCCTAAATGAAGTGTTGAGCCGTGGAGGGGAGCCAATGGGGTCAAGCTACTAAACACCTACTAAACATTTTTACAGTTCATTATAGAGATGATAAGTATTCCATGGGAGTTTCATGGGTACTGTAGCTTAGTTGCCCTAAATGAAGTGTTGAGCCATGGAGGGGAGCCAATGGGGTCAAGCTACTAAACACCATTGTCTCTAGTTAAGCCAAAAACCCTCTATTTACTGGTGCAACACATCGGACTTGTGAAGTCGTTTCACATTTTTACAGTTCATTATAGAGATGATAAGTATGCCATGGGAGTTTCATGGGTACTGTAGCTTAGTTGCCCTAAATGAAGTGTTGAGCCGTGGAGGGGAGCCAATGGGGTCAAGCTACTAGTCATCCGCCTTGAATAAGCGTAGCTGGGGTAAAACCCAATTGAGAACTTAGTAAATACTATCCTTCACAACCTTATGATTGTACTTGTTTTCTGGAAATACACATGTTCATGATCATCAAACTGAAAATACATTATCTTTTGATTGTTTTCATTATTTTCCAAAACTTGATCACAAAACAAAGCTAGTTTACATAGTCATTCACTGGAAACTGCAACTGTTCACCAAAAAAATGCAACTAATAATTAGAATCACATCTGTTACAGAGTCTGTCGCATCTGTCAGAAACATAGTCAAACTTGCATGAGTCACATCTGTCAAAGTAGCTCACATCTGCTTAGTATAAAACCACATATGATATCTTAGTCGCATCTACGATTCCTTTGTTACTAGAAACTCACAATTGTTACATTCTATGATGCATCAAAATAGGTGAGTTGCATCTGTTGTCTGGAATGACGCATATGCCCCTATCACAGACTTGATCCAGTTTTTACTGGTGCAGTCAGAATCTTGAAAACCGCATCTAATTAGTCCTGAGTTGCAATTGAGTTCTTGAGTCACATCTACTTCAAATAAAATTGCATGTGTCTAATACTCGAGAGTAAATTTACCAGAAAACAACAATTGAGAAAGAAAACTGCAACTGTTAAATTTTGCAACACATCTGCTTGAGTATCAGAAAATCAGAATTCACTGTCATAGACCGAGAACAAACAATCAAACCAGTATCTAACTTATCCTTTTCACTTATTCTTGGACAGAAACCAAAAAGTTCGCTCAAACTTGCACAATTACATCCTTCAGGAATCATTCAGTCATAGCAATAGGTACCTTAGTCATAGATCATACTTTCATCTTAGGGGTCTTAATTTCCTTTAGAGAGATCATCTTTTACAGATTATAGGATATGCAACCTCTCACACTTTAGATAAACCCTTGATTCAACGAACATTGTCATTGAACCTAGTCATCATATCTTTTGTCCTACACGTGAATTCTTCTAGCTCATCAGTCTAGTTTGGGAGTTCACATTATCTTTTAGTCCTAGTCCTACAAAGGTTCTTTTTCAAAACTAAATTGAAACCTGGGTTAAGCTTTAGCTGATAGATAACCTATTTTAGGTCTTCTAATTTGGTCACTTAGACTTTGCATATTTAGACACTGTCATCCTAGGATAGCATCATTTTAGACATACCTTATATGTAGAGAAAATATCAAAAAAATAGTTGTATACATTCATCCTTGATATTCAGAGAATCCCAAAAACATAGATTAGTCTCATAATCATCCATAGACTTAGCTTTTGCATAACTTGCAATTTGAGCTTACATTACATGGTTGAAGAAAGAGAAAAGATGGTTGATCCAAACGAATTCATCAATCCATTCTCAAATCCCTTTTCAGGGACATCTTCATCTAGACCTCACAAGACTTTGTTAGAGAAATTTGTTACTAGAGACACACAAGGACACGTTTTAGTGGAAGACATAGGGGTTGCTTCACAAGATCCTGAGTTTTCCTCTTTTGTAGATGAGTACCTAGCAAATGATCATCAACGATACTTAGCCAAATTGCTAGTTGAAGGTGCCACCTTACCTATAGGATTTGATATTAGTACCTTATAAACTCAACCTACACAAGGGACAAACACAACTACCACTAGTGCTACTATACCTCAAGTGAATACTACTATACCATTTGGAGGACCTATACATAGTGCCTCAAATACATACACATCTCCATTTGGTACACCTACCTCGACAGAGGGGCTAAATTTCAGAATAGGGGCGTCATCGTCCAATTCCTTCAATCCTCTTGTTGGGAACAAAAAATCTAGAACATCAACTCCTATACCAAGTGTCAATGTCACTAGCACTATTCCACAGATAGCAGCCATACCCAGTGTTAATGTCACTACTACTATACCACAGATTGGGGTTTCACAGACAAGAGGTATACCCTCTTTCCAATATGGAAGCCGACCCATCACTTCATAGATTCTAAATCAAAATCCATTTTCACAAATTCAAAATCAAAATCCATTTTCACAAATTCCAAATCAAAATCCATTCTCGCAGATTCTAAATCAAAACCCATTCACTAACATTCTGAGCCCAAATCCACTTTACATACTGACATTTAACCAAAACCCATCACAAAACGTTGGATTTCAGAACACGTACATAGACCCAAATAATCTAACCAAGACATCATTAACTCAAGTTGACGTCCTGCAGACACAAATGTATGCACTTCACACACAGATGGATAACATGGCAGTGTCAACCAAGAAAAGCTTTTCAGCAAAGGATTCATGCCCATTTCCCTTCGATAAATCATTGTACATGACACCTTTCCCTCATGGGTATGTCATACCAAACTTGCCCAAGTACAATGGAAAGCGAAATCCAATCAAACACATAAGGGAATTTTTTACGATGTGCATAGATGTCGCCTACGACCCCACCTATATTATGAGACTCTTTCTAAGAAGTCTTGTTGGAATTGCACTAGAGTGGTTTTCAGGTCTTGACTATGGCATAAAATCATGGGGTGAGCTGGCTGAGAAATTCATTGAACAATTCTCCTTTAACATAGACCATGAGCTTAACATAGAAACCTTGTGTCATACTACACAAGACGAAGGAGAATATTTAATCGCTTTCTTCCAAAAATGGAGAATTATAGCCAACCGATGTCCTGTCAAGATACCTGATCTAAACAAAAGGTTGCTATATTCCAAGAAAACCTCAACCCAAAATTGAGAAGTGACTTGAGGGTACATTGTTGCACATCCTTTACAAAACTAGTAGAAAAGGGCCTCATACTAGAAAAATATCTCATTGAAAAGGGAGAACTTAAGATATAGACACCCAATAGAAATCCAAATGTGCAAAACACACCCAATGACAGAAACAAGTTTTGGTCTCAGAATAAAAAAATGGCCAATGATGGGGTAGTTGATGCAAAGACTTTACAAGTAGGACCGATCATCACACTTAGAGGAAATAACCCCTCTACCAACACACTCAACGTTGTTTCCCAAACTCCCAACACTACCCAAAACACCCAAAGACCACAACAATAGAGACGATTTCCAAAACGTGAGTTCACTCCCCTCGGGGAACCCATCGAGTCAGTCTTTAAACAACTGTTGCAACACAATCTCATACAACAACAAGAGCCAGGAAAATACGATCCAGAGAAATTCAAACCATTTTGGTGGGATAAAAATGCCTTTTGTGACTTCCATCAGACTAAAGGACATAGCCTATAGAATTGTCATCAACTAAAAAACATCATACAGGACTTTGTTGAGAATACAACTATTGAAGTCAGTGGACAAAAACCTACATCTTCGAACATTGATCACAAGGTCTTTTCAGATCCATTACATGATCATGGGAAAGGAAAAGCCCCCAGTTCGAGTAACAAGACCAATACTTCTGCCAATTATGCTAATGTTAAGCATGATTATAGTGGCAAAATCATAAATCACCTTCGGGCCGCTGATGAGCATGTCAATACCATTTCCATAAATCAAACTCCCAAGTGTGTTGTTAACACTTGCCGAACCAAGATCACCGTCCAAGGCCCTCCAATACAGCAAGTACCACAGACTTCCAAGTCACAATATAACCTACTTGATCAGTTGGGGAAAACCCCAACCCAAATCTCCATCTTGGAACTGTTGTGTATCTCCCCTGAACATCGATCAATTCTAGACAAGGATTTACAAAGTGTGACTGTCCCTAATGATCTCGATGTCAATCGTTTCGAGGAAATGGTAGGCTACTTGACCAATAATCATCATGCCACTTTCTCTAAACAAGACTATGCAAATAAGAAGACAAATCATAATGACCCATTACATCTTGAAGTCCTTGTTGACAAAACCAAAGTTAGATGAGTTATGGTAGATGGAGGAGTAGGGTTAAATCTTTTCACTTTAAAATTAATTAAGGAATTAAGTTTCTCAAAAGCATGTGTGGACACAACCAAAGCATTGTCATTAAGGCTTATGACGATGAAGAAGGAAAATAAAAGGGGTGGTAACACTTCCTATCAGAATTGGTCCTGTAGTTATGGAGACAAAATTCCAAGTCTTGGATCTCACTCTTCCCTACAACCTTCTACTAGGCAGACCATGGATTCATGCCATGAAGGCACTGAAATAACAATAGATTCTACCTACCATAAATGTCTCAAATTTCTCTACAATGGCACTAAAATAACAATAGATTGTGACCTAGATCCATTTCAATATTGCACCAATCTACGAGAGATACCCCAACGCCAAGTGCTAGCAAACCAAGAAGCTTCATCATCCAATTCACCTCATTATGTTGATCCTTCCACCCTTTCTAAAACATTCACTTCACCATCATTACCTTCCACTCCTAGGGTTGAGATCCAAGACAAGGGTTGTGGAGAATATCACATGAAGACATCTTATTGTGTTAGCACTTGATTCCACCTAAATCTGATGGTTTACCTAGAGTAGATAGGAGACAATCAGTGATCACTATACACATCCCTCCCACAACAACCTTTACAAAATGGGGAGAATTAAGCAAAGAATCCATACACACAGAAGATGTGACCTCCTGGTTATATAGGGAAGACCAAGAAGTACCTCCCTCACTTGCTCACATTCCTATAGATCAATATGGCAAAGGGTTCACAATCATGCAGAGCAAGGGATATAATGGACATAGTGGTTTAGGATTACATCAAGATGGGAGGATTGAACCAATCATTGTTTCTAAGTGGCCGAAAGGCTTAGGGCTTGGGTTTCAACCGATTCAGATTGGCGTTCCTAGTACCACATCACCTTTACTCGAAGAAGTAAGTGCTTCTGAAGATATTAAGATATCCGACGAACCATCTGACCAACCCTATTGTGACTCCCCCGACTCAAACAAATATGAGTGGGATTCCCTATCATCCACATCTGCCATGGACCTTGATAAACTGTTTGGAGAACTTGACTTAATGTTGAAACCTTCACCAAATCCATTGAATTCTTGTCCACCTAAGAATTTGATAAAACAGGAATGGTTTAAAAATTACTATTGGGAACCTCTTGATCCTACCTCTTGGGAACCTGACCAATCCACTTCAGATAACCGCACCTTGGCATTAGGTCCACCTCAAAATCCACCTACATCCAAGAAAAAGATCAAAGAGGAATTGGTAAGAAGCTTTTGTGACTACATGAACAACTCAGCTTTTATCGTGACCCCTTTGAACTTTGACAACTCCAATGATGACATGCCTTTAGTCTATCCCCAACTCATTGATTGGGACCAACAAGACACAACCATCTTAGACATTTTTTAGAACAACGAAGCAATCGCTAAGTTCCTAGGATTACGAGAAGGCATACCTAGTGGTGATCACAAGGTTGGATTTATCATTGACTTGGACAACAAAGCATATTTTGGGGAATTTGTTCAACCCTCCAGTCGCAAAAATAACAAAAAGAATGAAAAAGATAAAAATGATGAGTCTCTAGGTGAAAACCGAAAGACACCTTTAGACAATGAAAAATAAAAAAATAAGGACACATCTGAAGGCGAAAACCTCTCCGAGGCACCCAAGGATGGAGGTTTGAACATTCTCCCCATTGCATAGGAAAAGTCACCTAGGCTAGTCGAAGAATTAGTGGAAGTTAACATAGGCACAAAAGAGAATCCCCGACTAGTATATTTTGTAGCATTATTGACAAAAGCAGAGCAGCCAAAATTCCACAACTTCTTTACACAAAGACAAATTAATTTTTCCTGGTCATATGCAAACATTCCTAGGTTAGATCCTGAACTTGTACTACATCATTTTCCTTTGCAACCAGGTATAAAACCAATGAAACATAAATTGAGGAATTTGCACCCACAAATTTCTTTACTAGTCAAGGTTGAGCTGAAGAAATTGTTAGGCGTTGGCTTCATTAGATCAATCGATTATGCAGATTGGATTTCTAATCTTGTACTAGTCACCAAACCAATAGGGGGCATCTACATTTGCACATATTTCAGAGATATAAATAAAGTTTGTCCTAAGGATGACTTTCCTTTACCGAACATTGACATGATTGTTGACTTGATAGCAGGCTATGAGATGTTATCCCTTATGGATGGATTTTCAGGATATAATCTAATCAGAGTTGCAATTAAAGACCAACCTAAAACAACTTTCACATGTCCCTGGGGAACGTATAGCTGGAATGTAATGTCCTTTGGACTGAAAAATGCTGGAGCAACATATTAGCGAGCTATGACCACTATTTTTCACGACCTTATACACACTCTTATGGAGGATTATGTCAATGAACTTATTGCTAAATCATTGACAAGGGAAGATCATTTATAGGTTTTAGACAAGATATTTCAAAGACTAGAAGAGGATAAAGTGAGACTAAATCCAAAGAAATGTGTGTTTGGAGTGAAATCAGGAAGCTTTTGGGGTATATCATTTCTAGACGAGGCATTGAAGTAGATATAGCCAAGGTAAAAGCGATCATAGACATGCCTCCACCAGCTAATCTCAGTCAGCTAAGGACATTACAAGGGAAACTGCAATCCATCAGAAGATTCATAGTGCAGTTAGCATGATAAGACACATCCCTTTCAACATTTACTTAGAAAAGGAATACCCTTTGTGTGGACATGTAAGTGTCAGGAGGCTTTTCAAATGATTAAGGATTGTCTACTCACACCACCAATCTTAATGCCACATGTTGAGGGACAATCGTTGATTCTTTATATTTTAGCAACACATTCATCACTAGGAGCATTGTTGGCACAAAACAACAATGAAGGTCATGAAAGGGAAGCATACTACATCAGTCACACCTTGGTAGGGTATGACCTTAACTACAATACCATTGAATGTGTGTATCTTGCGGTAGTATTTTCTATTCAAAAACTAAGGCATTATATGTTGAACCATCAAATAATGTTGGTTGCGAAGATAGATCCTTTAAAATATCTTCTAAGCAAAGCAACATTAACAGGGCAACTGGAAAAATGGGTAATGATACTTAGTCTGACATCTTGTACATAGAGAGAAAAGCTATCAAGGGACAATTCATTGTTGGTTAGTTGGTCGATGCATCGATACAAGCAGATCACCCTTTAGTTGTAGATTTTCCTAATGATTTTATATTCATAGTTGACACAAGCATGACATGGAAACTATACTTTGATGGGTCCCATATGAGTCATGGCTCAGGGGATGGTATTTTTTTTATCACACCATAAGGTGATTCTATCCCTAAGTCATTCAGGATTACTTTTCCTTGTACTAACAACATAGCAGAGTACGAGGCTCTTGTGACAGGATTACGCATGGCAGTCAAATGGAAAATCAAGAACCTACAGGTTTATGGTGATTCTTAGTTGGTAATCTGATAGGTAAATGATGACTATGAGACTAAGGATAAAAATATTGCTCCCTACAAATGCATGGTAGATAGTTTCAAGGAGTACTTTGACAAGGTTGACTTTCATCAAATACCTCATGTTCTAAACAGGGCAATAGACACCATGGCTACTATTGCTTCACTCTTGGACATACCAAGCAACATGCCCAAGTTCCATTTTTTGGTAGAACAGCTCTTGGTCCCTGCCTATGACATCCCAGATTCAAAGATGGTGTGTGATATTGTTGGTCTTGATTCCCCATAGTATAAAGATATCTATGACTAGCTTCATGTCGAGATCATACCCCCTGACCTTTCTAATAACCAACATAGGACATTCCTTCGCAAGTCAGCCAAGTACACCATCATCAGAGACACCCTATATAGACACGCCTTAGATAATACCATATTGAGATGTTTCAATTCCAAAGAAGCACACACAACCTTGCATGGGGTACATGAAGGTATATGTGGTTCCCATTCTAGCGGTCCTACCTTAGCTAAGAAGATTATGAGACTGGGCTACTAATGGCCTACCATGGAAAAGGACTCATATATATTTGTCAAGAAATGTCATCAATGTCAGGTACACAGAGATTTGATACATGCACTAGCACAGGAGCTCCATCTCATAATGTCACCATGGCCCTTTTCCCAATGGGGACTCTACCTCATAGGTAAGATACATCTTACATCATCCAATGACCATAAGTTCATCATTACTGCCATTGAGTATTTTACGAAGTGGATTGAGGCTATTCCCATGACCTACATTATTGGCACATATATCTCTAAGTTTATCTTAAACTATATCATCTATCGGTATGGTGTCCCTCAATCCATTATCATAGATAATGGTTTTCCATTCAAGAAGTAAGAAGTCTATCATCTCTATGAAGAGTTCCATATCCAACATCATTTTTCCACCCCATATTTCCCACAAGGCAATGGCCAAGAAGAGGCATCAAATAAAACTATCATCAGAATCCTCAAAAAGATTGTCAATGATGCTGGCTGGGATTGGCATTTACAGCTTAATCCAGCCTTATGGGCATATCGCACGAGCATTTGTACTCCCATTGGCGCCACTCCATATTCCTTAGTATTTGGTTCTGAGGCCATCTTACCTATTGAGGTCGAGATTCCTTCCCTAAGGGTATCTTTAAAAGGGCACATTGATGATGAAGAGTACCGAGTTTCAATATTACATGAGTTAGAATTCCTAGATGAGCGAAGACAAAAGGCATTAGATCATCTCCAAGCATATCAGAATTTTCTTTGTCGCAACTACAACAGGAAGGTCTTGAATAGAAACTTTGACATTAGTGACCTCATCTTAATTGAGAATCCCAAGAATCAAGTTGAAAGAGACAAACTAGGAAAGTTTGAACCTAACTGGTTAGGACCCTACATTGTCACAAAAACCTTTGGATCGGGAGCGTATCAACTCTCTACTCCTGAAGGAGAACCATTGTCAGCACTTATCAACAGTCTTCATCTGAAGAAGTTCTACACATAGCTTTTGAGAGCCTTGTCTTAATTATCAAAAATACAAAAAAATCATTACCTAGGTGAAAACCTGGCAAACAAGTGTCTGGTAACATCAAAAGAATCAGAAAATCAAGAAAATAGTAAAGAAAAATAAGTCGTCCAATAGTGAAAACCACTTCAGTGGAGCTTTGGATAAGTACCATGGTGAAAACTTGGCAAACAGGTGCCATGTGTAGTTGACTCTGCTCCTTTGTCTACCATTATTCAAATCTAACATCCCTGTACATATTGCTTATCCCTATACATATTATCTATCCTTGTACATATCACCTATCTTCCCTATCCATTCCTTGTACATACCTTTCATAATAAAATGGTTTTCTTTTCCATAAACTTGGAATGATTTACATCGGGTGCATTCCATATCCCCCACCTTATCCTATTCACAATCAATTGGTCTTATACTCGACTGGGGGCAAGCACTTTACTTATGCCATATTTGGTTCTTACATTAGCTATGTTGAAGACATAAAACCATTGAAAAATCCAAAAACATTACAAAATGTCCAAGAAAATCCAAAAACATTAGAAAACTTCAAAAAGACAAAAAAATCAAAATATGTCAAAAATCTGAAAAAGTAGAGTTAGAGTCAGTCATACTTGTTAGTCTTTGTCATTTTTCGAACTACATTGCCTCTACAACTAGATGTAGGAAAATCCATCTACCGATGTTCCCCTGAGGCATTAGGTTAGTCTTTTTAGGTTTGTCTGTATAAAATCATGATTCAATTCATTTGTCTATATGACAAGGTCTCTGCGTGTATAACGTAAGCAAGGCCATCAATCGATGAGCCCCTGAGGCCACACTAGGTTAGTCCATTAGGGTTCGTCATATGCACTACCACACACGTAGGATATTTTCATACAAATCAAGATTTTTTATAGTCAGTCTTGTCAGTCATAGTCTATTCGAACTACGAGGTCTTTGTGTGTATAACATAGGCAAGGCCATCAATTGATGAGCCCCCGAGGCCGCACTAGGTCAATCCTTCAGGGTTCGTCGTCACACACTGTCAATTGTCAGCACATCATATCAAGTCACGCATCAACAAGATAAACAAGTCCACAATCTCATCAAGTCAAATCAAACAAATTTCCAAAACAAATCAACTTGTGTCTGCTACAATATGTGTCCTTGAAAACAAACATCATCATAACAAATCAATTTATGTCTACTACAGGATGTGTCCCTCCTGAAAACAGATATTAGCAAAACAATTGACCTATGTCTTTTCAGGATGAGTCCTTCCTAAATACAGACATTGTGAAACCAATCAACATGACCTTACATAGGTTATCACATCAACAACATTAGACTCAATGTCTTATACAATAAGTGTCTTTTCTGAAACTAGAATTTTGTCATGCCTTATATAGATAGTCATAACATCAAAACCAAACTCAACATCTTATTCGGTATGTGCCTCTCCTGAAATCAGGTCTTATCAATCAAAACAATCAAACAAATAGATCAAGTTTTGGAAAATATCTTATAGGATTTTGATTTTGTGGCTTGTTCATCTTATCATTTTATTTGGCTTTATCTTTGAATCCTGATACTAGCTTTCTCAAGGATGTCCCATGAATGATTTAGAGAAGCAACGATGTATCAAAATTCTATTTTCTTTGATTGTTGTTTGTCGACTGTCTTTTAAACTTTGGATTTTGAGTCATGTTACTAGTTTCCGCAAGAATGTCCCATGAAGGATTTAGAGGAGTGATGACGTCTCATGACCCAACTTTTTTTTTTTTTGTTGTCTGTGGTTTGTCTTGACAAAAAGACTGGGGCAACTGTGCCCTTAGTATGAGTTAAGACAATCCTTGTCTGCAACTGTCTGTTGTTAGTAGGTGGATGACCTTGCACACCCTGATCTATGTCATATCATGGTGTTTGTCTCCATTTGTATTAGTTACCGCCCAATGATGATAAAGTGCAAAGCCTGTTGTGATCTGGAAAAATAGTAAAGATTGCTAATACTAACATCAATGTCTTTTATTATTCATCTTCTTTTTGCACTAACATTTCTTCTTTCTTGCATTATGACGGAGTCCTGTGACACAAAAAAATATAAAGCATCCTGCATATGCATTCATGTTAGAAACATCATGTAAATATCATACATTGTAAACCATACATATATCTTGCATTTCAAAAACACAAAAAACATAGGCATCTATCATGTCTAGGAAATCATGGCATAATAGGCATTCATCATCATAGAGTACATAATAAAAGCATTACATGTACATAACAAGTGTAAGTATATGCATCTCATTACATCCATCATCATCAAATATATAGCATCACATGTAGATAACATTGTATATATAAACATCACATTGCATCTCATAATCTTAAATTGCATACATAACATCTAATGATGCCATAAGAAATTAATGCATACGTCATCATGTAGGATTCAACATTACATCATAAGTTGCATAAACACATTATAATGTACATAGGATCATCCATAACATAGGCATATCATATAGACGTAACATACATAAATAAAAGACTGCATAATCATAAATAGAACTTCCTATCATGAGAATCACCGCCAAAATCATATATATATATATATATATATTGCTCAAAAAGTGTCACATCACAATGTCATAATGTATAAATAGATATGAAGCCCGCAGGCTATATGATCAAAATACAATGTCCATCAATAAATAACATAACATGTCTCTATCCAGAACTCCCACTACTCCAATGAGAAAAATGTGAAGGTGAATGATGGCGGGATCCTGATGACCTGTGTGTAGAAGGAGGCTTGTCATATGGTCCAGATCTATGAGCTCCTCAACCCCCTCTGTACTTATTGTCCTGCTATGAGTCCTACTCTAGGACCTACCGCTACGTGCCTAAGAAAAATTGGGAGCTCGTCTCTCAGGAGGAACCTCTCCCTCATATAGATCTTTGTAATATGTAGCTCTCTCCACTGCTTTGACTAACTCCTGAGTGAAAGCATCAGATGGCCCACTACAAAGAGCTCTAATCTCTATAAACCTCTACTCAGTCTCTTATCTCTGAGCTATAACCTGATCCCTATCCATGTATGCCCTATCTCTCTCCATTTGTAAGGCATCCCGCTCTGACATCAAAACCATCATCCTCTCCTCCAGAGATGCTACCTGGGCACGCAAATCTGATACATCTCGATCAACAGGACTTGTGTCATCCTGTTGTGGCCCCTCCATCCCATCATCCTCCAGCTCCTCCACAATCTTGTCACAGAAATCCCGCTCCTGGTTGTCCATCTCCTCCTCCTCCTCATCCTCCCAGTAGCCAACAAGCAAACCAAGAGCACCCATCTCTGCCTCATCCCTACTTGCCTCCTCCTTTACATGCTCCTCGGGAATGTCCTCCTCTCCTGCATGCTCCTCACCACCGATCTCAACATGAACCTCCTCCTCACCTCCACCAACATCAAGCATGGGAACATCCTCTCCCTCCCTCTCCTCCTCACGGATGGGTGATAAATGTGGGCCTCATCCTCTGCGACCACGTCTCCCCCTCCCACCACCTCTCCAACCTCCTCCTCCTCCATCACCTCCATCACCTCTACCACCTCTCCCACCACAACCTATGCCTCTCCCTCGTCTGTCTCGTGGTCCTGACCTACACCTCTCTACAGGTGCATCCTAATTTGGATTTGACAGTGGCACTAACCCGTGACTAGCTCACCAGCGATCATATGCCTTTGTGGTACCCGGATCCGTTGTTCCACCTCTCCAACCCCAATGTACCAGCTATAAAGCATCAATGTCTACCTCTGTTGTGGCGACCGTAATCTCAGCTCCCCATAGAGTTACCTCTCTCAAAGATCTGGCATACTCTAGTTGACCTCGAGGCTCATCCTGCACCTCTCCAAACTGTCTCAATACACAATCTGGAAAGTGCCTCTCAATGATGTGCACATGGGAGACTATTCATCCAATTAGATACTGTGTCTGTCAGCAAAATGTCAAATGCCCATCCTCATCCGACAACTGTGGGCAGTGTTAGGGTTAGAGATGGCAGATATCTAACAATTAAATGCAGACTTAAATAATAAACAGAGAAACTAAAACATACACAGAATAAATCATAACACAAAAAATTTAATGTGGTTCACCCAATCTGGGCTACATCCACCAAACCGCAGCCATCCAATACTTTTATTATCCAGTGCAAAACCTATTACAATCTTGCAAATAATCACGTTTTTCCTCATACTGTAACCCCCATCCCAACCCCTTTTAACAAGCTTTTAGAAGCTTCCAGAATTAGGGTTTTACAAAGTCAGTTTTCTTTCTTTTTTAGAGATTTTTCCTTTTT
>VDFB02270651.1:659071764-659086474 GCA_007258455.2 Sequoia sempervirens
AGCATCCTCATCAGATTTATTACTTACCACATTTGCCTCTTTGCTTCCTTCCTTGTTGTCTCTATCTTTATTTTTCTGAGACCAACAATCTTTCTTCAAATGACTCGGCTTACCACAGTACCAGCAATCCCTCTTATCTCTGGATTGGGACCTTTTGTCCTTTGATTTTCCTTGTGACTTCCCATGATTTCCATAATTGTTTTCTCTCTTGTTCTCGCCCGTCAGATTCAAACATCAGCTCGATGGATGTTCCACCTAAGCTTTTCTCCTACAAATTTCCTTCAAGGCAGTCAACACCAACAATATCATCAAACTTCAATGTATTCAAACCAAAAACAGAATTGCTAACAGCCATTACCAAGCTATTCCAGCTTTCAAGTAAAGAACACAGAATCAAAAGAGCCCTAACTTCTTCATCAAAGTTTACTTTTACAGAAGTTAATTGACTGGTGATCGTATTAAACTCATTCAAATGATCAGTAACTGACCCACCTTCTACCATTTTCATATTAAATAAATGTCATAAGAAATACCTTATTCGGCAAGGCTTTTCATATAACTTCGCCAGGGTTTCCATCAACTCTTGAGTTGTCTTTGCTGTTGTAATATTAAACGCCACCGATTGTGCCAGGCATAGACGAATACTGCCAAGAGCCTTTCTATCCAAGATCTCCCAGTCCTCATCTGACATTGCTGCAGGTTTCTTGGCTTTCCCTTCCAATGGCCGCCATAAATCCTTCTAATAGAGATAGTCCTCCATCTGCATCTTCCATAACTGATAGTTCTTCCCATTAAACTTCTCAACCTTCTTACCCTGGTCTGCCATTGCTCCCACTCAACTGTGAGACTCCCACTCAGCCGTGAGACTTTCCTACAGATGATAATCGAAACACAACTCGCTCTGATACCACTTGTTAGGGTTAGAGATGACAGATATCTAACAATTAAATGTAGACTTAAATAATAAACAAAGAAACTAAAACATACACAGAATAAATCATAACACAAAGAATTTAACGTGGTTCACCCAATCTAGGCTACATCCACCAAAATGCAGCCATCCAATACTTTTATTATCCATTGCAAAACCTATTACAATCTTGCGAATAATCGCATTTTTCCTCATACTGTAACCCCCATCCCAACCCCTTTTAACAAGCTTTTAGAAGCTTCCAGAATTGGGGTTTTACAAAGTCAGTTTTCTTTCTTTTTCAGAGATTTTTCCTTTTTCGCTGACGACGCGAAAAAAATGGCAAAATTTTTTTTCTCAGGGGTTGCCACCCCCGAACCCCCACCCCGGCGAGCACATGGGGCCGGGGTGTACAGTATACCATGGGCTATACAGTATAGCATGATCAATCGCCACATACCAACAGGCAGTCCATGTATGGCCTCCAAATGAACTGAACCATAGTATGGATAACATGTATGTAGTAACCAGTGTCTTTGAAATGATGTTGAGTGTTTGCTCCCACATAATGGAAGGCATAAGGTGATCCATGTTGCACCTCTGTTGTAACAAGCAGACGAAAAATGGCTGTGTTCCCATGCCCATACCAACAGGAGCGTGGTACCACAGCTCATAGACTGTGCCTCTCTATATGCTATATCATGTAAATGGAAGTATAACATGGTCAATAAACAAGGGCCCCAAGCATAAACCACCCACCTCTCTAACATGCCTACAAGCATCTCCCGCCATCCTACAGGGAATCCATGACCTCGACGGTTAGGAAGAACTATACCACCAATCAATGTACATAATAGACAATCTAACCTACCATATCTCTGAGCTAAAACATGCCATCTAACCTCATAATGGTTTATCCCTAGTTGTTTAATGTCCTGATGGGGATAGTATCTACACATCTCCGTGAATCCCCTCTGAGTATCATACATAACTCTGGCTCCTCTAATCGGTAGCCTCAGAATCTTATACACATCCTCTAATGTCACTGTCGCCTCACTAGTAGGTAGATGAAATGACGATGTCTCCGAGTGCCACCGCTCGCACAAAGCAGTCAATAGACCTCAGTTTGCCTGAATAGTGGGCATGAATGTCACATGATGTAGACCCAAATGCCACAGAAACCATTTCTCCCCACTCCACAACCGATCACGAAAGCTGAAAGTCAACAGTCTCGACTCCCTATTATATATCGGATCTAAAACAACTTGCTAGTCAAATGCGTCGTTTCATTATCAAATGCATTACAAAATATCACATGTGTCATTTAAATTTGCAAATGTGTCACAAATTTCCACATGCGTCATTATATTATGCAAATGCATTTTAAAATGCAAATGTGTACACATGCAGTCACACACAAACAATCGCCATTCAAAATCTCAAATGCATCTAAATAACAAATGTGATGCACATTTCTATGTGTTACGGTTAATTATAGATGCAATGCAAAAAGCCATATGCATTGAAATTAAAAACAAATGCGTACATCTGCTAAAACACCTACGCTATGGTATGACGTGAAATTACAAATGCATTTTTCCGCATATAGATGCATCTATTATGTATGCATATGCAGTTTTAAATAAAATGGTGCAAGGCTAAAAATTGAAATAAATGCCTAGAAAAGCATGAAAATCAAAATTTCAAAGGGCGGATTTTGACTACATACTAGGGGGCCCACGTCTACATGTTGCTTGAAGGTCTGAATGCGACAAGCACGATGATGTGAGTGTGGAACTAGAGACATGGTCGCTATAAGTCTAGAGCAAAAATTTCAAATTTCTAAACTTGGAGGGTGAAAATGAATTGGATTTTCACCCCATTTCTATTTATACCTAGGGTTTTTGGTGGCATTTCCTCCAACCTTGTCTATTGGCCACATAAACTTCCAACTTCTATCAACCTGTACACGTACCTAACACCTCAAAACTCATTTCTGTCAACTCCATTGCATTTCTGGCTATCAAATTGACTAATCGGGACTATTTCCAAATTTTTTAGAATTTTTCAAAAAATTGTCAATTTTCCCGAGGGGGCATACCTTCACCTATTTAACACTGGGGCATGTTTTTGATTGATTTTCTTTGACACAAGCCAAAACGACATTGTATCAAAGAGGGGAAAAATCTAGACATTGAAATTTGGTCTAAGCCTACGACTTCAATTTCTTCATAATTCACGTTTTCATAGTCATGATTAAATAATGTTAATTATTTAATTACTTTCTAAAGTCCTTTCTCATCTATTAATTAAATAACTTTTAATTATTTAACTAATTCACATTATCGTTATTCTATCCTGATTAATTAAATAAACATTCTTTATTTAATTACGTCACTAATTAATTTTATCCTCCTTAAATTAAATAATTTTTTATTTAATTTATCTTTATCTTTATCATATTTTCAACTATAATTAAATAAATACTTTAATACTTTAATTATTCATTTAATCTCTTCATCAGCCAATTAAATAAATCTTATTTATTTAATTTATTCTTTAAATGTAGACTCTTGAATTAAATAATCATTTAATTCATAAAAGTATTCATTCCCACTTGGCTCGAGATCTATTTGAATCAATCAGTTATCTCCTGATTTAATGTCTGAGTGTCTTTCACAAATAAACTCTCTGTCATAACCAGTTAGTTATCTAGTTCTAACTCATATGCATGTACATGCTTATTAATTAAATATCTTTAATTAATTAATTAATTTTATGCGTGCGTTTGAATAGATTGTGTCCATTATTCTATCTTTATCTTTGTCTTGCAAACATTATTCTTCTAATTTTTGAATACTCTCAACTCGAGATTAAATCATTATTTAATCTTTATCTCTATTCTTAGGTTTTATCACTCATGTCAATACTAATAGTTATCATAATGCATGCCGAATCTTTTAATCTGAATCGTTTGTTTATCTTTTAATCTCGGTCTCTCATTCGAATGATCAAATTTTCTATAGATTGACCTGACTCTCATCATTTCAACTCCTCCCCAAATTGTATGACTTTTGGAGCACTTGTTAATCTTCGATATTTTGTTATAATCACATCTATCAAGGCTATACTTGCACACACACTAAAAATTTGAGGGCAAGAATACCATCATGGCGAAATGGAGGACAATAGAGGTTATCCATGGAATTACATTGATCTTTGGTGAGATTGTTTTATGTTTTAGCTATTTCCTTTGTTCTTTGTTGTTTTACTTTAGATTGCATTAGAGTTTGATTGCATTGTTGTGTGATTTAATCTTTGTTGTTTTCATGATAGTTACAAAAGCTTCCCTTAAATTTTTTCCTCCTCACGCCTTCAAATTCACACCTACTAAAAATAGCAATTGAGTAGAAAAAGCAAAAAAACAATTCTGAAAGTTGGGAATTCTTATTCGACAAAAAGGATATCTAGAAATGCAAAATCATCTACAAAAATCTAAAAGAAAGTAAAGATATTTTTGGGTGACGTCGGATTGCCCTTACACTACTAGATGCTTCTTCATCAAATGTGAGAGAACAAAGATTAGTATCTACATATAAAAATCAATTAATTTTTCATAAAAACTCTGCTTGCAACACACCAAGTCAATAAAGTTGACTTGGGGGTTAATATTAGTTTGAAAGTGTTTTAAGAACTAATTTACTAATTGATATAAATAATTTATTGAATGATCGAGAAGTGTCAATCTAGTGCAATGGATTTCAACAGTTATGAGAAGAGTTTTGCTAGCAACTAGTCTAGAAAAATAGTCACTACACCAGGTTATAAACACGTGTTTGCAGATCACCCTTGCCATTGACTTTTCATAGTGAGGCACCTCAAAGCTAGTAGGAAGCAGGATAGCAAGGATGTACAAGAATAGAGGGCTATAGTGATAGTACAGTGGGATGAGAGGTTAAATAGAAGAGGTGGATAACAAGGCGAGCTACTGTTGAAAGTTGGTTAATTATAGGCTTTATTTTATGGAAACAAGGTCAGATACTAGTAGATATACCTACATTAGAATAAGTTAAAGCTTGAAAGAGAATATTTGTGAACCAAAGGGAGTACAGGTTCCAAGGTGCCTACCAAGAAATCTATATTGTATGGCATGTGAAGATGAGGCAAATCTAGAAGATGAAGCATGCATTGGTCTAGATTGTGTAAAGTAGTGCCCATATATGTATTGAACATATAGAGAGCATAAATGACATGGACATGGGACATTTGTTTACTACTCACATTAGACTAGGAGTCACTATTTATTTCAAGGCAAGCAATTAAGGTTAGGATATTGTTATGAATGATATACAAAAACCCTTAAATAATCTCAAGAACTTTCAAATGATTATTAAGAGTTTGGCGGCACAATGACACTAAATATGTTCACCTTGTCAAATCTTCTAATAAATACCAAGACCTGCTAATCGAGATCACACAACTGGGAGTGATAGACATGTAGTGTGACCTTATGATCAAAGCTAGAGTTTGTATAATGGAAACTTATATTAGGATCTAAGCAAGTTGAACATGAATTGTGGAAAGAGGTGTAATTAGTGTCATTTGATCGAAGTAAAAACTAATAAAATTAGGAGCAAACCTAATTAGGGTGGTTGTAGTATGAGAGTAAGACATTTTTATATTTCAGTATCTTGTGCAAATAACAATGTTAGAATGTGAAGATTGGGTCACAGAGCTCACAATGAGGTTTAACAACACAATCTAAAGATAGATGGAAGGAGAATTCAATAGAGATAGGGAGGAGAGAGATCAAGGCATGGGAAGAGAGATAAAGAGAGACGAAGGATAAAGAGATAAAGGGAGAGGAAAAGAGAGAGAGAGCAGAAAAGAGAGAGAGGGAGAGGGAGAGAAAGAGTGTCAAAATACACATTCTATAATTATGTAGATGCTATTACGTCATGTGATTTGAATTCATAAAGCTTGTTACTATGTTACAAGTTGTATAAAATGTGAGTTTTAAAAAATCTCAACTCTTCGATAATTTTTTTAATATAAAAAAGATTTATTTGATTATTCTAGAACCAAATAAACCAACAAGACAGTCTTTAAATTTTTTTTTTTTATGTTTAGGCTTTAAAACAAAATTTCAAATCATAATGAAATTTTTTATAATCAAAACTATTATGCAAAAGTTATCTTGTAAGGAGCATTCATAATAAATTCTTTTCATGGGAAGAAATCCCAAGTTGTGGACATTTGTAAAAATATTGAGTTTTATTATAACAATTAGAAGGATACTAAATTTTTTAATATATTTATTTTTAAAATTCCACCTTTACAACAACATATTTTTTATTTTTAGAATCTCCCCATGTATGTAATATGAACTAGCAAAAATTTATAAAATATTGTTTATAATTAATTGACATAAATATTTACAAACAAGCTTCTCTTAGCTTCAAGAATATTTATTTGAATATTCTCTACTAACAAGGCCAACCACATGAAGGTGGAAGCTCGCATGGCCTCCCCTAATTGACCTAAGACACCACATCACAACTCAACAAAACATTACACAACATAACACAACACAGCACATCACAACACAACACACAACACATACATTTTATTTTATTTATTAAAAAATTATTTATATACATTTTATTTTATTTATTAAAAATTTATTTTATTTTATTTATATGCCATTAATGATGTGTTTAATTATGTGCAAGAATTTTTAGTTATTTGCAATATTGTTAATATGCACTGGGTCAAACATACATTTTATAATTATCGAGACAATTACGTCATGTGAATGATATTCATAAAGTGATTTAATGGGTAATTTATGATTGTCCATTGTGGACAACGTTATATGCCGCGAGTCAAAACATTTGAGTTTTCATTATGGTGGTATTGTTATGTTGTGTGAATTATTTCCATTTTAAATGTTATTTTCATAAAGGTGATTTATGATTGTCTATTATGAGCTATTTTATAAAGTAACTTATGTTGTGATTCATAAATGATAAATTTATTAATAAAATTGTGATTTGTAACTTTAATGTTAATATCAAAATAAATTAATTAAATAAAATTTAAACATAAACCAAAAACAAAAACAAAAATGCAAGGGACACAAGAGACATACCTTAAAGAATGGCCTTGACCTATTGACCATTCTTTAAGCTGTCAAAAAAAACCCGACCTTATGGAATGGCCATGGCCAATGACCATTCCCTTCGGTCTTTGAAGGGGTTTTTAACCCCTTCCAATAACTTTTTAGTATTAAACATTGTACTTTTACATTTTACAAAGTCATTATGTCAATCTAATTGACAAATACATTACTAAAAAAATGGTAAATGACCAACCCCGTCATTTGCTTCTCTAAATCTACTCTTATGCTTGATCCCGCCATAATGGTGATAAACTAACTCAAAAAGCTGCTTAGCTCTGTTTGGGATCCTTGTTAGCAAATTGCTCGAAAATCCATCTATTCCAAAGAGCAACAAGCAAGAAACACATAAAACAAAGGCAGGTAGTCAAAGAAAACAATTTAAAACACAAAGCACAAGTACATACCAAGTCTTTTTTTTTATATTTTTTCCAACCTCACTAAGCGCATCAACTTCAATGATTTCAGCTTCTCTGTATAATATAAACCCACCAACAATCATAATAACTACAAATTATCTTAATTGTCAGTATTTAAAATAAATAATACATTGAAACATAATTAGCTGAACAAATTTGTGATTTAAAACACTTAATAAATTTCCAAAACTAAAGAAATAGAGAGAGTTAAAGAAAAAAGAAAACCACAAGCATAAATTTACCTTCCAGCATTTTCCTAGAATCTTGTCTGCAAAAACATAAAAATAAATACAAGTCAATCTATTAGAAATGAATACAGATCAAAACATTTGTTGCAAAAAAAAAAAAAAAATTAAAAATTAAAAAAAGAACTCTAAAAGACCATGAATCAATGAATATAGAGATAAGACTCATGAGTTGGGAATAAACTAACTGCCAAAAGAGACTAGAGGTTGGGTGATCATATCTAGAGGTTGGGTGATCATATTTATTGTGGAGATCTGGTCACATTGAATGTGTAGTAGTCCTATGGGTGTCGGTCTGTTAAGCCTACTTGCACATCTAGTTTACTTGCTTAATACCCATATCTTTGTTTCTCTTCCTGGACTGTCAGAAAAATGTACAGTCAGGCAGGGCCTTCTCTTTTCTTCCCATGTTGCTTGCTGACCTCTGTAGTTTTTAGGGGTTCCTGTGTTTTTCTGGTATCACAAAGTGTCCTTGGATGATGTGGGTAGGGTAGTGCAATTTAGGTTTTAATAAATGTGTTTTGTATGCAATTTGCAGCAACCTTTTACCACATTTACTGCTGTCATCTTCTGAATTGATGTTTTTTTTTAAATTTAGTTGCAATCTGTTGTTTTTATAAGTTAAAAACTCTTCCTCAGCTACTCCACACAGAAAACGTTTGTATATCATTTTTTACATATTGTTCAGACATTTCTTTTTAATTGAACAAAGACTTTAATAATAAAAGAAAGAATAACAAACAATATAGAACAAAGCATAAACTCTACAGTTGGAAATCATAAACTAAAGAACAGTAAAGTAGCCTACAAAATTGCTGGGCTAGACAAATTTGGGGTCCTCAGGAATATTGTGTTATCTTCTTCCAAAAAGAAGGGAGGGCAGCCTAACAAGTCAACACCAGGAAATTGGGTGGTTCTCTTTAGAGAGGTTTATTTACATTCATAGTGCCACAATAAGAAGGGTAGCCTAATAATTGGCTTTTAAGTGCTTTGCCATTTTGCATTGTTTGGGCTATTTAGTGTGCAGCAGTCAAATGAGGTGTAACATTATCATTTAATGTGAGTGGAGGAGGATCAACATTCTTGGGACATGTATCATGATCAAGCATAGGAGTCTAACACAGGCTGGCAGAAGTACAATTTAAATAAGACAACAAAAATATTGTAAAGTTATCACTATTCATGATATTGGTGGGCAAAATATTGTTTAACATGATACCTCCACTCTTGTAATTTTGTGAAGTGCATGAATTGTTTTGCAAAGATGGAGGCTGCATCACCAACCTCAGTATTGGGTATGTGCTATTCACAGACCTAAATTCAAGGTATTAGAGCAACCATGGTCTTCTACGTGACAACAAGAACAAATGGCAGAACAACCACTACAAATGGAAGGACAAGAGATTACCACAACCGTCTACAGTAAGGATCACCACAGCCATCTACAGTAAGGGATATGTTATAGCACAATCATCACCAAAAAAGGCACTCACAAATAACAACAGAAGATTGATTTTAAACATGGTGGTGATAAATGCAGTTCAGTAAATGCTAATAAATAAATGTGGTTTTGGGTTCAAGAGCAGAAAAGATCAAGGAAAGTATAATAGGTTAAGGGGATGCCTATTTTCTTAGAGTACATAGGAAGAGGTGTCTCTCCAATAACTTATTAATAGAAAAGTATACAAATTAGAAAATTAGTAAAATTAAGAAAACAATTGTTGAAAATCAGTAAAATTAAGAAAACAATTGATGGATATAAGGTGAAAAATTATTAATTACAGTGAAGCATTAAACTATCTTCAAGATCAAATTGGAAACAATCCAATAGTATTCATTGAGTTTGGGGTACAGTAGCAATTGTATAATATTTAAGACTTGTTTTTCATGCAGATGGTCTATCATTGCAGCCCATTTATGGGGAGGAATTGAAAATGATCTAAAGAACTATTCGAACACAAAACTGAAAAAAAAAAAAATTAAAGTTAAATAAACCAAGATTTACAGTTTCAAGGATAGAGCATCTTTTTAGTTTTTAATTTTTTCAATATAATCAACCTAATAATCAGTAATTCCTTTTCATTCTATCAAAATAGACAATCCATAATAAAGAGAATGTGCAAGAATAATTACCTTGAAGAAGAATTCTGCTTCCATTAATCACTGTTTCCTTTGCTCTGCCTCTTCCCCTGTTACCACAAATCAAAATACCAAAAAACCAACAAAAAAAACAGAACAAACAAACAGAATAAAGAAATAAAAACAAAACAAATTAAAATAACACACAGAACAAACCAAACAAAACAGAAGAAATCAAAGAACACACACATGAACAAACAGACTGGCGTGCACGCCTCACAAAACCCTTAACAAAAAGCTGATAAATCTGAAAGAAAAGAAAACAAAATTGAAACGAAAGACGAACAAGAAAACGCGAGAAAACAGATTTAACAATATTCCAGGCTAGCTCAGATTGGCCTGGCATTCTTCTCAACTGAAATTTGAACACTGAAAAACCACTGGATCCCGTTTCCTGCCATCACGTGTATGTCGTGCCTGTCTTGCTCGTGGTGCCATCCTTGCTACCTCCACCTCCACTAGAATTCCTTGAATTCTTAAATCCTCGTATCACTCTTAACAGGTGACCCTGCATCTATACAGTTCTTGAGTGCCAAGTTCCCACGCTCAAGTTTCTGGTCCTCCATCTGCTTCCACTTTGTCCAGAGTAGATCAATCCTTCGTCTTCATCATTATCTGCATAACTACCCGATGCCACAATACTAGTTGCAAATAATGAATCCCACCATGAGACTGTCCATGAAGACCGACAATCATATTGTGAAATTCATCTCCAACTAACACTTATTATTGACAACAACGTTCTATTTTTCAAAATCTTCCCAACAATGTTCCATTTCCGCTCTACCCAACAACGTTCCATTTTTCAAATTATTTTTCCCCGCTGTCCCCAACAACGGTCCATTTTTCAAATTATTTTCCCCCGCTCTCCCCAACAACGGTCCATTCCCAACAACGTTCCATTTTTCAAATTTAAATTCATTTCCACATGTTTTCAAATGGTAGTTTATCTTCAAGATTCATTTCTATGTCATTTGGATTATCCTAGTTTAATCTTTAAGGCAAGATGGAAATGACCTAAATGTTTAAATTTCAAATTTAAAATCTAAATTTATCTCTCTAGATTATACTAGTTATTATGAGCTAACTTGACACATGTTTATGTGACATGTTATTGTGTCATGGTATTTAAAAACATTCAATGTTAGATTAATTTAATGTAATTTATTACGATAAAATAATTAGAGCATGCTTTAATTTTTAAAAGGAAAACAATCAAATCCATTTTTTTGCATATGATCTACATGCATGTATGTGTATGTTGTCTTTGATATTAATCATCATTGTTAACTCACCCTCATAATGGGCTGCCTTAGGATAACACGTTCTAAAAGCTATTCATAAACTTTGTCTTGACCACATTCAACTACCAAAGGAGCCAAGACAAATATAGCTTTCCTGAATAAACATTTTGTCAAATCACTTGATTGAACACATGGCATAGTTTAATTTCTTGCGTCAAATCAAATATAGGTGGATCAAGATTGAACCCAAGGGGTGGAAGATTGAATATGACACATTCAACTAATTGACGACAATGAATTTATGTACTATACCAAATGGATTTTACATGACATTAGTAAAATTATTCCATCATTAGTCTAGACCTAAGTATCATATCCTCTCATTTAAATAGATCTCATTTATTACTATTTGTTTACTAACCCAACTAATTTAATCTAGATTATTTTTTGTTTATTAATCGAATTGCACTTATTTAATGTTCCTATATTATTTATGTTTAAAGCTAATGTATTTATTTATATTTTTGTGAACCTAACTTTTTCTTATATGCAACCTTGACTTTCACCTTAGGATTTTATGTTACATCTTCCTAGGCTTTTCGTATATAATTTATCCTTTCATTTTAGATTTGTTGGGGTTTGGATCAACTTTTCTTTGCATATTCTTAGCATACCTTTGATCCTACCCACCTACCCTTGGATAATTCATCATCACAACTATTCTTAAATTATTCTTTAGTTGATATGCATGCATAAATTTCTAATTTTGACATGTTATTGTCTTTTTTGACACATGATCCTTCTATCCTTGATACTCTCATGATATTTTATGCTATATAGATGAGGATGAAATTTTCTATGGAAGTGTTATTTTATCATGTATTAGCATTCCCTTCCATTAAGTTGATTCAAGCTTATCCCTTTATTTTATATACTTGACTCACTTGTCCATGAGTTTTATATTGATTCTATTTCTCCTATGGCTTGTAATATGATAAGCACATACCTAGTAAGGATAAACCATGTGTTAATGATACAACTAATGTGATAACCATTGATAGTACATTAGTTTCTCATTCATCTCATATTGATATACCATTACCTTCCCATTCACAATATTTAATGACACTATGGTTCTTAGTGAGGACTTCCTATGTGGTGCTTAAGTTGTTAATAGAAATTCTTCCTTATAAATTAAATTATTCCTTGTTGATAATAAGCATGTAGATGATGATATTTTATTGATAAGAATTTATACTTAGTATAAATGGTGAATATGCGTAAATATTTGACTTATCTTATTTTCTTTACACTTCTTATATAAATCTAGTGCATGTTCTCATTATCTACTTTTATAAAATTGGTCTCCCGAGGATATATAACCTAGTGATAGGTCTTCTCGTACTTTATATTTTTATTATTAATATGACATATACATATCCTTATCCCACTTTTTGTGTTCAAACTTCTACTAGAGATAAACATACATTTCAATTCATAGCTAATTCACAATATGATCACATAGTTGGGCTTCAACGTCAAGACTACCTAGAGGTTGAATTGTTCCTTTAAAACAACTAGAGTTGTCTCCCATAATGTATGAATAAAACTTCAAAGGACTATGCTACTATCAATCATCTCAAGAACACACAAGTTAAGATATCCCTTTCCAGTATCTATTTTGCACATCACAATTGTATGATGAGGTCATGAAAAAAATCTTTAAAAATAACAATTAAATTATAGCACTTTTCCACAGTATGTGACTTAATTGATTGAATCTATATTAAATAACGAGTGGCATGCTATTTCATTTTATTATGTATAACTCTCATATGATTTAATTATTAAGTTTAAATAATGACAAATATGACTGTAAGTGAAACATTAAATAATTTGTAGCTTATAATGTCTTAATTTAAAAATATATACTAGGGATTGTTTGGAACATTTAAAGGTAGATATATCAAATTTAAATCCATATAACCTAGCCTTAGTGAATTTTATGATGTGAGAACAAATGTTTGTTTAGTTACAATTACTCTTCCTATCACAATAAAATCATGCATATTAAACCATTTGTCTCATGTGATGACCAAAAAAATAATGTTACAAAACTCTTTTAGGGTTTACATGGTTGTATTCTACGAGGTCGTACCATATGTAAGGATTATATGTGTTATTCACCTAGAAAATTTCCTAAGTCATTTAAATTATATATAATTGTGTAGATGATATTAAATACTAGTGCATTGTCTTCAAGCATTATGGAGTAGGCAAAATGGGATGCCTATGTGAGGGCGGGGACATTATTTATTTATTATGTATTCTTTAATATAATTAGAATATTGTGTAAGAGGATATTAAATAGGTAGGTTGCATTGAAAAGGTTAAAATTGGGAGTTGTAGAGCATCTCCCTAATTTGATGGTTATGCAAAAAGCATTTAATGCCCTCACATAGACTACCTAGATTTGGGAAAGTGGCCAATTTAACTATTATGACATAATATATGACATGTAAGAGAGGTATAAGATGTGTAATATGTATAAGAGGAGTTACTTACTATTCCAAGTTGCTTGACCATGACTATAAGGGCAACGGATTTTTATAGGATTCTTGGTTTTGACTCATAGTTTTAGAGACTATTTGGTCGTTTATAATTTCCAATTTTTCTATTCATTAGGGAAAGGGGTAGAAGTTTCTAAATTTCCTTTGCAAGTACTCTTATATTTCAAATTATTTTAAAAAGGAAAGTTGCTTATATTTTTGTACACTCTTATGTGATTAATACAAGCTTGGGTAGCTTTGACAATGGTTTTATTTTGTGCAAGGGTTTCTTCACATATATCTAGTTTTCATATGATTTATATGTTTTATATTTATTTCTCCATTGGTACACTAATATTGTTGGATTAATCATTTTCTTAATTAGATTCAATATTCGCTATTAGAGTTATGAGTTAATTTTAGAAGCATGGGATACCTTTCTTCTAATGTTGTTTTTTTGTGTTTGTAGTAGGAGTACTTTGTTTAGTGATTTGAAAATATGAGTGTGGTTAGAGAGTCCATTTGGAAAGCACATCTAGTTCATAGATTAATAAGTTCAATGGATTTAAGTACTAGCTAAGGTTCAAACTAAATATGGAGGGTCTCTTGGATGAAAGAGATCAATGGAGGGCTATGATAAAAAAGGAAAGGCATATTGGGCTATCAAATGAAGACTAGAAGAATCTTGACAAAAAATATTGAGGAACAATATCACTATGTCTCTCCAATTTCATCTTTTTGAACATCTCTCTCATGAGACTACGCCATATTCTCTTTGGAGAAGAATAAGTAAAATCTATCAAACTAAGAGTTTTTTAAAATATCAATTAGATTCCTTTAAAATGAAGGAAGGAGACTCTATAGCTAATCACTAAAATTATTTTGATATTATTTTAATTCATTTAGGAAGTATAAATGATAAGCTTGATTATTATTATATTATTATAAATGTATTATAAGCTTTTGATTCTAAGCAATGATAGTTTGAGGAAGGTCAAGAGGGGTAGGAGGGAGAGAAACATGTGG
>VDFB02270651.1:659086574-659397638 GCA_007258455.2 Sequoia sempervirens
TGTGGCTAGATACAACAAGGGCTTGGGAACAACAATGAATAATTTGGCGAAGGATTATGCTGCTTGCATAGGAATAGGCTATCTTAAAGATAATGGCTACACAAAGGTTATTTTGAAGGGGGGTTCCAAGTAAATATTTGATTATTTAAACAATAAATTTGAGGCCCCTTGGGAGATAAAAGATTTGTTAGATGACTGCAAAAATACATTACATTCTTTCCAAATTTGCAAGATATGCCACACCTTTAGGGAAGGTAATAGAGCGACTGATGCCTTAGCAAATTTTGGCTTTAGGCAGGAGACATTAAAATATTGGGATTTTTTCAATTTATCAAACCAAATTAAGGAAATAATCGCTAAGGATAGAGTGGGGGATTCAATTAATCATGAACAAAATGGTAATAATTAATAAGAGTGGTGGTTTACAGTGTTGTCCAACTATCAAGTTGGTTGTCATCTTTCTTTGGTGGCAATTGGGTAGGCTAATAAGATGGATTGGGGGGTACAGTATTAAAGGTAATGGTACGCTAGATCTAAAAGATTTAAAAAGAAAGGGGTGGAAAGGACAAATTGTTTTGGAAACCTCGTGTGTAAAAAAGAAAGATGTTAATGAGGATATAGGGATCATAATTTAAATCTCTAAAGATTGTGCATTTGATTTTGGAAAAGAAATTTTGACATGTGTTTTCGTCGAGGCCAAGGAGGGTAATAAAAAAGAGTTATCATGACTCATAAAGGTGGCAAAGTTGTTTGTTATCATAATGATAGGATTCAAAAATATGATATTTGGCTTTACATTTAGATTGATCATTTTAAACAAACTACCAGAAGGTTCGAGCCATTAATCTTGCAAATGAAAAATCACCAAGTCTCCATCAAAACTAAAGTTTTTGAATTACCTGCTGCTGCTACTGTGAATGAGGAAGGGAAAAGAGAGGAGTTTTTAATTCTTCCTAAGAATTATTCTACCAAGGACAAAAACATGGGAGGCCCTAGGAAGAGGACGAAGTCGAGTAAATATGACTCCCTGAGAAAGAATGCAAAGCTTTGGGGTTTGTTTGAGCGGACTAGGTTTACCCCTTACTTTGCTGCCATGGAAGGTTACAACGAGCAACTGAGCTATAAATTTGTGAACTCCTAGAAAGATGGGGAAGTTGAGCTATGTGGCCTCCATTTTATGGTTGATGCTAAGCTCATAGCCAAAGCGACGGGGCTGGCGTATGAGGGAAAGAAGGTGGCTAAGGTAAGCAATGTAAAATATCAAACTTATATTGATAAGTTTTTTGAGGATAAAGAAAAAGCTCAGAGATTTCAAAATGGGTACTCTAGGGTTTTACTTCCTCCACCGTACCATAATGTTTTATTCTTTGTAATGAAATAATTTATGTTGGAAGGCCATTTCCATTCTATCCATGGCTACCACTTTTCGATTCTGAACTACATCCATCATCTTGAGAAAATTAATCTTCCTTTTTTCCTCTTTTCATCTTTGAGCCAAAGCCTTACCAATGGCACTAACCCTCCTTTACACTAGGGCTTGATTCATGTGATATGTAAATATGTCCTTGCTACTTCTCCGCAAAGAAAGTTTTTCCTTAATTTGCTTTGTTGGCGTAACAACTAGCACCTCTGGAGTAAGAGTTGGTACAGACAGCTATGCACACTACGCAATGAGTGCTCTTCAAATTAGGAGGGGAAGCTCCCTCGTTGTGCTTGACAAAAGTACTTACAAAAGGAAATAAACTAAACTATATCCTGTCTTTTTGCTTCAGCTATAGAGGTACAAGGCTTTCTCGAAAACTATATACGTTGCAGCTGAGTATTTTCTGGTTTTGCAGACTACTAATTACAACTAAACTTAATTACTTAAAATCTATCTAGTTTCCTCAAGAAAACAGAGCATGAGGAAATGGAGCAAGGATGACTATCTGACGATAAACAAGTATAGATTCTCAACTTGAAGGCAAGGTGGCACATCTATCAGCTCAATCTAAACAAGTTTATTGGAAACAACAACATACAATAAACTGAATACAAATTCTCTACTTGAAGGCAAGGTGGCACATCTATCAGCTCAATCTGAATAAGTTTATTATTCACACACATCACACGATAACCAAGTTCAGATTCTCAACTTGAAGGCAAGGTGGCACAACTATTAGCTCAATCTGGACAAGTTTATTGAACACAAAACAAATTTGATCTAACTAAGGAAATAATTCACCATTATAATTGCATGAAACCCTATGTGGCATAACAATTCATCGTAATAGTAAAAATGCATGAACAAATATAGAATGAGCAATATTGAAGGCAAGGTAGGCACAACATATATTTCTCTCTCATGCAAAAGTTATGTACAAATGAGCCAAAGCTCTTATTTATAGACATCGAAAGGTGTAGGGAACCCTAAAATCACCTTGAGTCAACTACAGTCTTGCAATGCATGCAAGATTTATTGCTAAGTCCTAATAAAGTAAACTATACAGTTAACTGGAAAACTACCATCAGTTAACCGAAACATCTAATCTAAAAATGGACAATTGTGCAAGCATGCACGTCCTTATTGAAAGCATATGTTAAGCTGGAACTTACTACCATCGGTTAAACGTAAAACCTAAAAGTAAAACTCAAGTAAATAAAAGTGATCTTCGAGAATAGATTATGCATGGTAAGACAGGATAACTTGAAGATAGCATGGGATTTAACTCCACATGTGTAATATCTATTCTGAGAGGTGGGAACTGAAGTCTACTGGTTGTGATCTCGAGCAACCAATCCCTCAATGAGATTGTTAACTGCATCACTTTTTGGAGCTCTGATACTCTGACAAAGAATGCTATGCTTGTGCAGCATGTCCTCACCAGCTGTGATCTGGGACTGAAGTTCACCTCTGCTCCTTGTTGCTTCATCAAACAATGCTGACATGACTGTAAGCTAATTAATCTTACAGCCAACGGTCTCCCCACTGAAAATAGTATGAATGAGTGCCTGGAGCTCTGACTGAACATTAGTAAGCTCGATATACGCACCACCCTCAATCTGATATCGGCACAGTAAGCGAGATACTAAAGTCCTCACAAACCGGAGTGCACTAGTGACGTGCTCTCTACTCTCAGTCAACTCTGACGCCATAGTCTCCTCTATCTTTGCCTTGAAAACCAACTGTTTTTTCCAAGAGTAGATAGCTTCTTTATCCTCTACATCTGTGACTGAATCATATGCCATACTCAGGTGAGCAATCATAATCTCATCCCGGGGTCTGTTGATTTCCATGTCTCGCTCCTCATCCTGGAGATGAAGACGGAGCTCTCGTGCATTGTACCGCAACTGATATAACTTTGTAAGCATAGCATGACCTCTAGCAACGAACTCCTCCTCCCACTCATCCAAACGCTTTCCATATTCAACCAAATGATTAAGTTGACCTTGTTCAGCTGGAGGCTCAAGCATCAGCGGGAGTGTAGCAATAACATCTGACTTGTGTACAAGGCTAGAAATATACTGACAAAGCTGTCTGATTTCAGCCTTGAGGGCTGCCTTATCTTCTCCGTCTTTCAACATTCTATCCCTGGCACTATCTGTAGCAACTTGGAGGAGATCAACCTGAGTCTGGCGTGTGCTACGACCAAGGTTGACTGTGATAACCTCAAAGTCCTGAGATTCCAACTCGTCCAAGCTCTTTCCCTGTGGAGGTATAGCAGTCTAGACGACGATCTCCATATCGGTATTCCTCTCCACGTGGACCATGTTCTTGATCCTCTTGTCTGGCGCATCCTGGTAAACTTGATCAAAATCTAAATGATTAAGGACATAGGATGGCTACCTCCTCTTCCTTCCCAGCTGAGACTCAATCCAAGATTGATCTCGGCTAATGCTACTGGAAGGGTCTATACTAATGACAGGAGGCTATGATGAGAGTGAATATGTAGAAAAACTATTGCGAGATGGGGAGTCTAAATCCAATTCGATGTGAATTGGGACTGGTGACTGCTCCAAAACTGGTATAGGAACTTGAGGTTGAACCTCAGGTACTGGAAGACTCTGAACTGGCCTCTGAACTGGCTATGTGATAGGCTGTCTGTCAGGCTCCGTGTGGCTGTCTGTTAGGCTCTGTGTGTATATCAGTGGCAAGCGCCTTGCCTTTTGAATTATTTGGTGCTTGACCTTTCTTAGGAGGATTACTCCTTTTCTTCTGTTTAGGTTTTGACGAGGAAGGTAGTGAAGGATTCACCATTGGAGGCTCTGCTCTAGGCACACTTACCCTCCTGGTCTTCTTGCTGTCGAGGTAAAGTATACTATTTTGAATAACTCTACTTGACCTCTCCTTTACTGTTGCGTACTCCTTAGCGTACCAATCAACTGCTGGCATTGGCTGTGTGTCGACCTACTCTCTGAAAAATTGAGGAAGAACTTCTCCCTCATCATTTGATAAACCTCCCACATCTTCTGATAAGAAAACAAAATTATGTGAGAGAGAGAAGCGGCCATAGCTACGTCTGTGAACTTCGAAGTCATCTGTGCAATTTGCCCAATAATCCTCCATAGAAGGCTCATGATATGTGCGTCCAACAAGGCGAGTTGTGTAATGACCCCAAAGATCATAAGCACGTGCCTCAACCAGATACTTGAGATGATATTTCTCAAGCTCCTGTCCTACAACTTTGGCATCAACTACCATCTTGCACCAATACATTCCAAACTGAAAAGGAAAGTTGGCAGCTGGTCTATGCTTGCGGCGTAAAAGATGATGAACATCATGCAACTGTCTCAGGAACTCCATAAAAACTGTCTTATCCGAAGGATAACGTGGAAGCATAGTTGTATTTCCTATAAATCCATATACTCGGATGTAGGTGTATGTTGAGAACTGAATAAACCAATCTGCCCAACCATCCATCGCTGCTCTAGCAAGTGTCGAGATATGAACGTGCAACTCCCGATCCAAATTTCTCACTGTATAAGTTAGGAAAGCCTCGTGAACACGCTTGAAATGACGTTCAGCCTTAGTGAACTCAAGCTGATCATAATAGTGATAGACTTTCTGAACACTGAGAATGCCCACGGTGTTTAGTCCTCAGAATTGACCTTGATAAGCAATCAAGTACACGAGATAAGAACACATGTGAAACTCATGAGCAACCAGGAAACCGGTGATCTACTTGTGGATAACATCGCTGATGAAGGATGCCTAGTCATAATGCTCCTGCCCAAATATGATGCGACCAATGATGTAATACATCCAAGGCTGGAAAACATTAGCATGTGATTGACTTGAGACACGATTCAAGAGTGTAAATAGAATCGAGTACTCATCCTTGTACTCACCACAACCCACATTGTTTGGCAATCTATTCTTCGCCTGTTTTAACCATCTTTCTACCATTTTACTCTGGCACTTGTCCACACCAGCATTGAATGCCTACTCGCACTGCTCCATAGAAATAGCTAGACTGTTCAGGTGCTAAGGTATGCCAAAACTTCTTTCAATGTCCAAAGGCTTGAGACTGCAAATAACTCGTCCATCTACTGACACTATCTCATGAGTAGTAGAATTGTAATGCTTAATACAAGACATTACAAACTCAATACAATGAACGAAGATAGGTATGGAAGCATCCTCCAATAACCCGGACTGTTGAATGTTTTGAATAATCGAACCTCTAATCTTAACTGGATCTAGAACTGCTTTTGGCAACACCTTGTGAAGATTCGTCTTGACTGTCCTGATGAAGTCATGAGTAAGGACTATTTTGGTCCTATATTCGTGCTGAGTGTATCACATTCTGGAAAACTCGCCTGTTGAATGTGAACTTGACTATGTTCTGACAAGATTTGTGGAAAGCTAAAAATAGCCTGCTGAGGCTAAAAATAGCCTTTTGAAGAGTTATTTTCGGTGAAAAATCTGAGATATGGATTTTGTCCAAAAAAAGATTCTAAGACAACCCAGAACGTCAGAAATGCGAAAATATAACTTCTACTCAACCATGCAAAGAGATTTCAGCTAAGAAAATTAGAAACTCAAGAACAAATGTTCTAGAGTTAAAAATTTCTGAATAATCAAACGCACAAATTTAATTCGAGGAAACTATATAGAAATGATCCAAATGTTGAGACTTGCCAAATTCGCCAATTTCAGGAACATGCGAATTGCATTTTTGAAAGAAATTTGAGAATCAAGGAGGAAAAAGACATTTTTATAAGCTCTTTCTTCTGTGAAAATCGCCCTTGTTCTTCAAATTTGCTGATAAATGTGAACTTTAACCTAAAAAAAGAAGTGTTTGATGAAATCGCCCTTGATTGCTGATGATAAATTCGCCTTTTCCTTGAAAACTCGCCTCTGCCTTGAAGAAATATGAATTTTCTTGAAGCTGAATGATTGATTAATGATGGCGCCATGCTTAAATAAGGAAAATTCGCACCATCTTGTTCACTGCAAGATTCAAAACCTTAACCAAAACATAAGGCTTCTGATTGGACCCCCTTCAGTTAGACTGACACTGACTTGAAGTTCAAAATTTAAATAATAATAAAATATTCATTATGCAATTTGCAAAAAGAGGCGCCAATTTTAGAAAATTGTTATTTTAATGCTAAAATATGCACAAATAAATATTAAATATTATTTAACATCAGTTGAAAAACCAAGTAAAGCACTTGGATTCATCGGCGAACTTCACTGATTTCAAAAAGTCTTCATTTGACCTCATAGGCGTCCATTTGCTCAAGATATTGCACTTTTTATTAACTTCCTACTTTGAAATTGACTACAAAGTTACAACTGGCCATCTTTGACACTAATTTCTGGGTGACTGGAAGATGCTGAGACTGAATAGATGTATTCATCGCGAAGCCTGCAGAACAAGGAAGAAATGTCTGCTGGGAGTCATCACTACAAAATCCATCATTTAACACCTCAAAAAAAATTAGGCACCCTTGATTAAATTGATTTTCAGGTACTAGACTTAACCATTTCTCCAAACTGCCATCTGACGCTTCAAATGGCTGCTGACAACGAACTGTGAACCCTGCTGACAGGCAACCAAGCTCACTGCATGCCTGGAAGTATTTCGCATCCAAAAAATATACGCAAGGCATCCAAAAAGTATATTAAGGACCCCAAAAGTAAAAGCGCCCCTAGCTTGAAAAGACACGAACACCATTCTGACAAAAGTGTAACTCTCCACCAGATGCCCTACTTTGATCTCTGATATCAGGAGCTGGGATGACCTGATTCGAACACCATCTGTTTCTACGTGTAGCCCGAAGGACTTACGAGAGATGTCTTTGGAGGTGACGAAGCAAGAAAAATGCTTCTAAGACCTCAAATAGAAAGGCGCCTTTCCCAAGATGAAATAGACGATTAGACTTAGCCATTTTTTGAGCTATCTTCATTTTTCAGTATTTTCTCAAAGACCTCGCACGTACGAGCGATTTCCAAATCCCGAAGGTTGACGCTGGGCTCGTTGGATAGATGGAGTAATTACGCTCAAGTCTCGTGAAGACTTCGAAGGTCAAAAACCTCATCTGACAGGCCTAAAGGCTAGGCGCCCCTAGCCTATAGAAATATAATGAATATTTTATGCCAGTCCACCCGTGAAATTATGTGCCTGGTAGAATCTCTGTCAAGATCTCTCAGAATGTCGGATCAACAAGCAACTTGGTGCATCGCAAAGGAGAACTAGAGTAGCAAAAATGACAGGAAGACCTCATTAGCAAACTCTGTTGTCTTAGAGGTCATTTTGAAGGGCACCCCTGGGCTACAGGGGTGCAATTTCACCATGTGAGGAAGTTCTGTGATATGAAGTCTCTCCATAAGCTCATCTTCTTACGTCGACTACCGGAGCTTTGGGACTCAGATGACTGCGTTCGATAGCTCGTCGGACAGGAAAACTAGTCATGAAGAGATTGACTGCATTCATCATCAGGAATACCAAGATCTAACCCCCTTTAAAGAGGTGCGCCCTTAAGCTACAGGGGCACAAAAGCTTGAAAAAGACAAGCTTCTGCAAACTGCAACTTTGGAATCTTCAACTTTTGTCACCAATAACCGGAGTCACGAGCCTCGGATAGCCTCACATGATAGCTCGACGGATAGGCAGACTAATTCTGAAGAGATTGATTGTACTCATGAGCATTTACCACAAAATTTAGGCCTTCAAAAAGAAGGGCGCCCCTTGACTACAGGGACACAATTTTGCTTTTCCTTGAGAAATCTTCAAAAATTGACCATTGAAATCTTCGTCTTGGTCACTGAAATGACCATACGAAAGTATAAGTGTCATCGTGAAATGCTCCTTCATTGTGAAATGCTTCATTCTGAGTCTCTGATTCAAGTTCTGATAAATGGATATTGCCTTTAACTGACAAAACATTAACAAAACTCCATGCTTGATATTGCCCAAAAACTGTACTCGACATCATTTTAGCAAGGTTCAGACTATTTTAAGCAAAATGCCTTGATGAAGCAAAAAATTTGGTTTGGGTACAACATGCTTGAAAACCCTACTCCCAAAAGTTCTATTAAAATTGAGCTTATAGAAAGCTGACCCCACTCCTCGACTAAAGATTCCGCAAAAGCCTCCCCTAATCCTATGGACTCCTCTTGGTTGAACCTTCTCAAAGTCACTCCGGAAAAACACAATGCTACTCCCATTGCTCTTGTTGTGAACAAAAAGAGAAAAATGATGATTCATGAGTTGGGGGCTGACCCCAACACTATAATGATTCCTGATGACAATGAAAACAACCCTGAATGTTCCACTCCAGTGGGTCAAAGATTAACTCAACTTGCTTTGATTGTGTTGAAGGGGTCTGAAAAAAGTAAATAATCTAAAAGATCAAAAGAAAAGAATGTGGAAGAGTCTCTGGACAGTAAGGGGAAGAAGGTGGCAAGGGAAGAAAAGGCTTCATCTTCTGAGGAAGTGCCATATAGCCTTGGTTGTGAGTCTCCTCAGGAGGAGGAGTCAAAGTCAGAGGAAGTGGAAGAATCTAGCCAGGAGGAGGAGGATGGTGATTCACAACAAGAGGATGGGCAGGATGTGGAGGAAGACACGAATACGGCTATTGATTGTTGGAATCAAGGAACACTAAGAGGGGGGGTGAATCAGTGTTCTACAAAATTTAACTTTATTAATTTGATCCTTAAACCACTTATAACATTGAAGCAAAAGAAAGATGCAAGAACACAGAACAATCAACCACAACACCATAACACAAGGATTTTTACGTGGAAACCCTATTAGGGGAAAAACCACGGTGGAGGTCAATCCACAATATGAGTATACTCAATATAAGTGTTTACAAATGGAATGCACATGCATTCAGGCACACTACCTAGAGCTCACTGCTCAAAAGAAGACTCACTGTCTTACAAAACATTTAGATTACATCCACAAGATTTTGAAATGAGAAAAGAACATCTACTAATGTTTGATTATAGTTCTAGTTAAGCACATTTGCAACATTCTTCGGACTCTATCTGATTCCGCTCTTTTGCTCTTGAAACTCTATCTGCTTTAATTCAGATCACAAATCTTCTTTCTACTCAAGTGAAACTACGCACTATCGATCAATAATTCTTCTGACTTTCGCATTACATCACAACACATACTAAAATGATATAAACAATTGCTTATATATATCCGCGATAAGAGATTTCAAAAACTACATGTCAGCTTTAACAAAATATAAAACATGTACAAACTGTCGGCCCAAACCATAAATAATTATCAATGCAAATCAACCAAAGTCGATCACAACATAGTGAGGACCCAAAACAAAATCCTCAAACACAAAAAAACCTTAAACAATTTTGCCTTGAACATCCGCAACACGCTACATCCATCAAGTTGGCCTTTTGCACTGTTAAACTAAAAATCAATCAACTGGATCTTCTAACTTGCACACAAATCAATACGAGGCTATATGATTCAAAGACTATATGATTCAAAGATAACATAGATTATACATCGAAATACCTTCCCTGAGATCTAAAATAGAAAATGATAACAAAAAATTGCATGTGAATCGATAAACACAACTCTGTCAGATGCTCTGTTCCAACATTAACAATTATCACCTAGCTTCGATCTGACTTCCAGAACAAGCAAATACTGAAGTGTGGATAGGATTACTGACTAGGGTTTCCATCAATGATAACACCAGATGACATGTGCAGTGTCTCTTGCCAAAATTGATAAAGGTGATGCTACCAATGACCTAGAGGTTAGGGGGATTCCTAACCCTAGTAATGAATATTTAAAAGAAAACATGTTGGGCTTTGATACTGGTCGAATTCAAAGGGTGGAGGAAAGAGTGGAGTTGTTGGAAAAAATGATGCAAAAGGATGATAATGCCAACAAAATCCAGGCACTTGAAAATGTGGTGAAGATTTTGTGCAAGGTCATGGATGCGGTTATGAAAAAGTTGTCATGGCCACTATTTCTAGACAAGGAAATATATATAAATAATAGAGGAAAAAGGAAAATGTTGAAGAGGCTGATTTATCTAGAAGAATGGAGCTCAAAGATAACTTTGAAGATTCTATTGAAGACCTCGTGAAGGCATGGATCCTGATTGAGGATTCTTGATCCTCAGTGTTGGTCCTTATTTTTTGTTACATGCTGCCATGAAGTTTTTTTGCTATTCTATCAGATGTTTAGTTGGTATAGGATGTAGGTGCCTAGACTGTTGTTTCTCTAGTTTTATTTCTATTAAGAACTCTGATTATTGGTTGGATACTCTTTTAAGGTTATTCTAGTATAACCTAATTTTGTGGACGGATATTAAGATGAACTGGTTATATCTCTTAGGAATTATTGATAGGTTTATAAAGTTTGATGCGGTGGGTATAGGCTAATGTTTTTTGGTTGATTGGGTTTGGGGGAAGTGGTTCTCTTTATGTTTTGCTTCCTCTGTTGTGTTTATTTTCATGTTGTTGGTCTATTAACTGTTGTACTTTTGTATGGGTCAGGGTCCTTTCCATGCTTAATCAATCAAAAACAAAAATGAAACCAAACATAAAAATCCTAGGTAATTTATATACATGGTAGGAGACACCCACATTCATTGCTTCACAAAGTTCATACAAACCCATTAACAAGTTTAAATAAATAGGTACTTGTGCAGAATAATAAGTTGTACCTATGAAGTATATGTGAACCACATTTCCATCTTACATTCTTGATGAGGGATTCAAAGTATTTGAAATGTGCAATCTTAAGGAATAATGTATCATACCATGTTAGCCACTATTTTCTATACAGTTCAAAAACCTATTAAATCATTTGATATTAGCATGTATACCATCAATCATATGTCCCTACATTGCATTAGGTATCTCAATATCCAATATTTAGATACATCCCTAACCAATGATTCGAAGTAGAGTAAATCTAGAGTTTGATATGTTTCATATAAATTTTAAGGAGATAAAGATTTTACTAGCTTGGGTTGTGAGTCCATTTTGTGAATAGTAATTTTGATGAACATAGGATCATTTCTTATAAAATAAGAAGTTTCATTCTTCACTAAAATAAACTTACAAAATTCTCTTTTTGATAATTGTGAAGAAGGGGAAGAGAATGAAAATTTCATTCCCTTGGGTTCATGAACAAAGGGATCATCTTCAATTATTGGTGAAGAAATAATGACATCCTTTGCAAAGAATATCATCATCCAGTGCTTTGAGACATAAACTCAAGATAAAGAGGTCTCATATTGTGGAAGGCCTTGAATGATTCTATTTTTTCCATCATGATTTGTTTATTGCTCCTTTAATAATTCCAACTTCTCAAATCTCTTCCATATAGCATCAAAAGGTGTGCTAAATGATAGTTAATATATGGATTTATTTGTCCACTAACTATTTCTTATAATTTCAACATTTCTTAATCCCCTTATGTTAAGAATATTTTGACTTGGAAACCCCTAGTTTTCATTGACCCAAGACAAATAAAAAATTATTTATGTACCTTCTTCACAATTTATTTTTTACCCTCTCAACTATTGACCCAAGACAAATAAAAAATTATTTATGTACCTTCTTCACAATTTATTTTTTACCCTCTCAACTATTGTTGTCGTTATGTAAATGAAATTTATCAATGTATTAACAAATTTCACTAACAATTTGTGCCTTAATTAACATTTTATTTACTTTTGTAACCAAGATTTGAGACAATTATCAAGGGTGTGCGGATGTTTTTCTTCTTTTCTAATATATGATTCATTTAATGTACCAACATTAAGAGGGATAAAATGTTGTAATAAAATTATATAACTTGTCACAAATAGGTCTTTAAAATAGAATGATTAAAAAATAGGGTTGTTTCTAATCTTTACTTGTAGATCTTCTCCTTTTTCATTCTCTTCAAGAACCTTGAACACTTAGTATTTTTATTGCATGTGTGTTGGAAGAAGAATACTTTCTAGTTTGTCTCCATATATTTTGGTTGACCAAGGGTGTAGATACATGAAATCAACCTCAAGTTGGTCTTTAAGATTTCTTTCTACCACATCATTCTTCTTCAAGGGTATAGATTCATATAATCAACCTCAAGTTGGCATTTAATCTTTCTTTGGAAGAAGAATGCTTTCTAGTTTGTCTCCATATTCTTTGGTTGACCATGGGTGTAGATACATAAAATCAACCTCAATTTGAGTGTTCTTCAATAAAATCAAAAGAAAAAGTCTCCATTTTAGGAAGGGAAAATAATATAGGTGAAGAATCATCTGTGCTCCCTTTCTTTTAAGTCATATTGTTCAAATATCACAATTCTAAAAGTGAAACATGTTAGATTCTTTGATTCAGTGTAATGGTGAGTAATATTTTCATAAGAGATTGAAAAAGTATTATTCTTTATCACTAAGGGATACTTTTTATTTATCATTTTTGTCCTCACCATGGAAATTATATACTCTAGTAGAGTCTCCATCATAAGTTTTAATCAATGGCTCTAAGGATGACTCTTTTTCATTATAGTTGAGAAGTTGAAACAATTGTTAAGAGTGGATATGAAAGGAAGCAAGGTAAATGGAAATGATTCTTAAACTAAATTTTCAACGAGAGTATTGTGCAAGTTTTCAATATTTACAATTATGGAAAGGATAAATAAGTATAAAACATGAATAAAATCATACCACATCACAAGTGTACATAGGAAAAAAAAACTTTTGGGATAAAAAGCTACATTCTCTAGGGAAACCAAATATTATTCAATAACATAAACATAGTTAGAATACACTTGCAAAGCAAGCATTTTACAAGAGTATCACCAACTAGACACTTGGAGCAATTTTGACAACATTTAAAAGTACCTACAATCTCACTATCTAATACCTCCATCTCAAATATACTATAAATAGGATAAGTAGTATACAAAACTATCAAATGGTAATCTAAAAATATGAGCTAAAATAACCTAAAAATGTGGTGACCAAATACCTAGTTAGAAAACCAACAACCAAATACTAAGATGAGTTCACAAGCTAATTTAATGACATATTCCTTCCACCTATCATGAGTGTGTCATAATCCACTCACCAATTTAGGTGTTCCATTTTAGATTCATCATCTCTATTCAAATAATCCTTATAATGTATTGGAATATGCATCATAAGTTGGTCGACAAGTGTAATTCTCTCTTATAACTCTTTTTTATGTATATTATATTTTTCATTTCCAATGTAAGAGGCCCAAATTCCAAAGGCCATAAATTTTGATTAAGGAGGTTGTTGGGGACCCATTTTTTAAAAATTATAAATCTTGAAAATATCTACACAATAGGAACCCTTGAAAGAAATTTTAAACAACCTATTTTTCTTTTTTAATTTATAGCTCATAAATTAATGTTTTATATTTTCATAGTTTGAAAACTGTATTCTTCATATACTCAACATTAGGAGCAAGGTTGAGACACCTTTCCTAATAAGATAAATATATTCTTTCTATTTCAACATTCTCCTTATTTAATAAATCAATACATCAAAATAATTAAAGACACGATTATGCATCAATTCTTTCCTAGATAAAGATGATCTCATTTACATTCGTAGTAAATACAAATTCTTTTTAAGTTCTTTCGTAAGAAAATTAGAATTATGGCATTATAAAGGACTAACATCATATTTTAGCTTCTATGATACCTTTTCTAAGCTTCTTCTATAGAAATTTGACTTTGATGCTAGATACTTTGAGTTCAAATTGTTAGATGTAAATATTTTGAAATATGGCTCTTCTAGGTCTCCTTTAAATTCTTACCTCTTTGCCCTTATAATTTTTTTTTATGGAAACAAGTAAATTACATATTGATATCAACATATTTTCCATTAAAAAATTAATATTATAAAATTATTAGTAATCATACATATAAAAAGAATAATCCTTTGGCTATATGTAGCCATGAGTAGGGCGATCACATATATCAATGTCACCTATGGGTTAAACTTGGTCCAATTTTACATCTACAGATTTGAAATTTGGTGGATAGTGTAATTAAGATTGGCATAACATCATCCTCACCAATTATAGTCAACTAATTATTTACTACAAGCCTTTGGCCTTACCCTTCTAAGTTTCAATAAAATAGGACACTAAAAAGTGTATCTATAATGCCTCAAATTCATCATTATTTGAAAACAACATTAGTAAGTCTTTCATTATAATCATTTGAGTAAACTTAGAGTTTTAAAATTTATTAATCAACTTAAATTATTAGATACTTAGGAAAATGGAGATAGACAAATGAGATCTTCTATTAATTTGATACTAGCACAATAATTCTCTAGCTATAGACTTAACTCATTAGGACTAACCAATTGCTAAATTACTCATTAAAAAACTAGTGTTTTATATTGGAAGAGCATCAAGGTATCTATCAATCAAGAGAATGTGTAAAATATTTCAACTGGTGTATGCAAATTATATCCTAATTATATATCATCAATGCTTTAAACTTTACATGTGGTATGTATATAGATTTAATTTGATAATTTAATGTAACCCATCATCATCAAATATTTAAATATATGGCACATCTATGCATTTTAGCTTTTACAATTGAAACACTTCCTACTTAGTGAAGGCCTAAATAAGTGAGAAAATATATCAATTAAAATACATGTGATCAAATGAGACACTCTAAGATCACTAAATCCATGATGTCTAGTGAGACACTATAATCATAAGATGCATAAAATAGATGACTATGAGTTAAATCAATGGATAAGAAATGGTTTTAGGAACATGAAACACCAATATATATAACCAAGTAGAGATGACCTACCAATCACAAAGAGCATTGATAGTTGTCTTAATATTGATGAAAATCACCCAACTACATAAATACTATCATGCAAGTATAGGATCCTTTTGCACAAAAGCTATCATGCATAGTTGAAACCAATATTTCAACCCTCTTATAAAAGACATCCATAAGTACTTGTTAGAACCACATTAGTTACAAAATAGGATATCTTCATAAGTGCATAGGGATCAAAATTTTGTGGCAATTGAGAAATTAAAAGTGTTTTAGCCTTTATTAATATATGCTTGTATTTTTGCATTTCTATTATGCGTCATTTTATTTTGTTGTGGTATTATAAATTGGCTCACTGAAAAATAGATGAAGTGGACTTAGAACAACACGTGTTGTACCCATGCTACTGACACGTCAAACTATTTCTACTCTCCTAGAAAAAACTAGTCTAGCAAGGGAATATTTGATGGACTATCTTCCTTGTAGGGAAGATGACCTAAGAAGTGATACTACTATGATTAATTGAATTAGGGGTCACATCAATTTTACTCATTTTTTGAGAAAAATAGTGCCCAACGGTATTTATGGATCTTAAGACAATAATAGAAATGGTCACAATGTCACTATCCCCATACATTGTGATACTATATATATATATAGTTGGCATTATACTACCATTACTTAAGAGTCTAAACTAAGAATTCTAGTATTGAAGTCACATAAAGTAGATCCCAAGTTGTAAGCCTTAAAATAACTATAATTTATAATTAAGGACTTATGTAGAAACTAATTTTGTAAGTAGAGAGTACTAATTATTCATATTGTACCCACACAGTTTAATTTCACTACAAGTGCTAGGTCTCCATGTGTAAATTATTCTAATCCACACATTTATAATCTATAACCTTAGTCAATTCTCTAGTATCTTATATCAGACACATTCTTACACTAATTGATTTAACCACATTAACCTAAGATAGTACAAGATATACTCAATAAATAGTTGGGATATACAAGTATTAATTTTAAGGATATAGAAAAAAAATACATTAGTTAATTCTATTGATCTAATATTTCCATGTTTAATCATACAATCACAAGTCAAATAAAGGAAGTTTAATTATGTATTCCAATTACTTGGAATAGTTGTTTCTAGGATAGAGTGATCATTTGTATTCTTATTAACCCTAGATTGTTTCTTTGGCATCTTGGGCTCTTGTTGTGAAAGAATTGAAGCTTTCTAGGGGTACTAGGAGAAGGAATAATGTTTTAATGAGATTGAGAAAAAATGGTTGTGGAAGATCTTGTAGATGCATGATGGAGAAGGAATGGTAAGTGATAGGAGGTATTTAAGGTTTGGATATTGAGGTGATGTCCAAGATTATGGGTGAATGTGAATGGATAGAGTGATAACTAGGAGGATAAACATGAGAAGTGGAAACAAAAATAGATAATATCATGTTTGTTTCTATACCTATTTGATGAAAAAGCTTGGATATATTATACTCTTCCTAGCTACAACAAACTTTAACTTTGGGATCCTCTTGAATTATATTCAAAGCACTAGTATCTTGAAGAATTCAAATCTATTTTTCCACTTGATCTCTACAACTAATTTGAGTATCATGTCTAAAGAGAAGAGGGCATAATTTTCTTTTGAAGATTCCTGGATGAGCATGTTGAATTTAGCTTTTTCTACAATCTTATGTATGTATACTACATTTATATCTTTCTATGATCTATTGAAGTTAGACATGTTTACACCTATCTATAGAGATAGATATATGTATGGTAAAGATATATAAACTATTGTTTAATGTAGCATTGTTCATTTACATTGAAATGAACTTAAAGACATGTAAAGTTTGTGTAAAGAAAACCCTCATTTCTCACAACAAAGAAAACCCTAAACTATAGTAGAAAACCTTGATTTCTACTAATTTTGCACTATAATACATTGAGGATCATGGGCATGGTGGTTGCCTATACTATTCTCCCAAACCTATGGTGGACCTTCATTCAAACGTTGGTCTCCTCTCTATGGTCATGGGCTCCCTTCGTTGCAACACTCTCTAGAAGAGGTGTTATGGTTCTACTAAAATGAAGCAATAACTATGTTTGTCGGTTCATTTATCTTTTAAAAAAATAAAATAATACCTTCAATTGAAGGTATCTTCAATCAAAGGTATTATTTTATTGCTTTTCTAAATTAATGAGAACCTTCAATTGAAGATAACTTTTGATTGAAGGTCCATCCTCGATCAAAGTTTCTTGCGCGAAGACCTTCAAGCAAAGGACCTTCATTCGAAGAAATGTCTTTGAATGAAGGTGCTCTAAGAAATCATCCCTCCTCCCTCCAAAAAATTAAATGTCCCAAAAGTGGGACTCATTATTGTGAAATTACCTGACAATGTAATTTCCTAATGTAATATTCATTTTTGGAACCTGTCGAGTACAACCCATGTTAAAACCATCTTTCACCATGATATTAAACCCCTCAAAATCTTGTGTTTGTATAGCCCTCTTTGCAACCAACACTGAATCAATGAAGTTGTTGGCTGCCCTACTATCTACTAAAATTGTCAAACATTGTCCCTACAAGAATCCACAAACTCAAAAAGAGTTAAATATAGGGGTACGTGAAAGAGTAGCTATAGTCCCACCTTTAACTCTGTTAGGTGGATGTTTATTCTCTTCCCCATGCTCACTATTTGAATTATTATGTTTGTTTCTTTGAACTCCTTCCCCTTTATCTTCCTCCCCATCATCTAAAACCACTTAATGTAGTGCACCTTATCTTTTCCCAAACACCTATGACTAGCCTCACAAGGTTCTTTGTAGCTGAAACAAAACTTTTTTTTGTGCAACTCATTTCAAACCTCATCATCCATGTAGTGCTTTTTAGGACCATCTTTTTGAAAATGTTTCTTATTGTCTTTATTATGTTGGAAGGGTTTAGGCTGAAATATGTTTTTAGGGGTTGAACTTTCCATGTTTCTAGCCCTCTTGATAGCATTTTGGCAAGTGCTAGGATCAAATGCTTTGATCCAACCATGAAGTGGCTCTACTAATCCCTTTATAAACAAAACTATCAACCTTATATGTTTTGACACATTTGTGATCATAATTGACCATAATAGACAACTTATAAAACTATAAAAATTATGCATCAATCAAGCCAACCTAATTTAGCAATGCCAACTCCCTGAAATATAATTCTAGACCCTTCTTGTCAAACTTGTCTATTAACCTCTATGTGAAATCTACATTGGAAGTTATGTTGTCATGTCCCAAAGTCACTAGCCTTTGGTACCGCCAATCATGATTCTTTCCATCTAGATGAAGGGTTGCATATTTGATTGCTTCCGTTTTAGTCATGGGGTTTAACTAAAAATATGTAACTAACGTTTGAACCCTTGCTCGTGTTGTACACTTACTTGAACCATCATAGCTAGGAATGGCTAACTTACCCACTTTGAGTTGTAAATATTTGTTATTTCCTTGGCCTCTTTTCCCTATAGGTTTGTTTCTATATTTAATGCCACAAAATTCTGCTAAGGATATAGATGCATGAAACTCATCACCCAAGGATTGATATTCTCACAAATAATCACCCCAATATTCATCACCTCCTTGTTGTCTTGCTTATCCTCTAGGTTGATCATCCATAAACTCATGCATTAGAGGTTTAGGAGTGATTCTACTTCTTGTCTTGGAGCTGTTTATAGGTACATTAGTGTTACGACCTTCACCTTAATTGTCATTGTGCCCATTTTTTCCATTATTATGACCATTGTTCTCATGTTCACCTTGATTATTTTTGTTATTTGTATTCATGGTTTGCATCATTTGAGTTAATATTTAAACCAAGTGTTGTTGTCCCTTAGCTAAATCACTTAACATTTCCAAAATACTAAGATCCTAGTGTTCTTTCCTTTCATGTCTATCCCCCATGTTTTCTTATTCAGAATTATAATTTATGGCGCCTCTTTCTCTTGTCCTTTTATAAGTGATATACTCCCTATCTTTTGGATTCATTAATTTGCATGCATATAACTGAGAATCTTAAGGCTGATAAAAAAATTATTCTAAAGGAAACAACTTTCAAAACCCACCAGCTAGCAAGATCTTGGGATTTGATACCATTAAAATATCCTTGACCAATTTCACACCAAAGTTTATAATCTACCAAAATTTCATTGTCCAAGCAGTTTGGTAAATAGTTACAGATACTTGAGATTAATGTATATATTTTTTTCCAATGTTTAGATAAGACATTCACAATGAACAACCACAAAATACAATTCCCTTAGATTTCAAAATTTCTTACTACTCATTTACATATATGGAGTTTTAAAATAACAAATAATAAATGTATAAGAAATTGCAAATACAACAAATTTAGCAGAATGCTTATCAAATGACACATAAAGATTGGTTTAGATTATTACATTGTTGGTGCGTGAGGAGTGTAATGTCAGTTTAGATGTTGCGCTTCATGAGGAATCTCAACCTTGTCTCCTACTAGCATTCACTCGCCACCTAGAGTCCAATCATGCCTAGACTTTTGTTTTGGTAAGAATGGAAGCAATCATAATGTTTTTGGCTTTTCTGCCCACAAGGACTTCAAGGTATATCAGATGGATGTCAAATCAGCCTTCTTGAATGGAGATTTGGAAGAAGAGGCATACATAGAGCAACCTGATGGATTTCGGTTATCAAAAGAACTAAATATGGTGTGCAGACTCAAAAATACATTATATGGTCTCAAACAAGCTCCTAGGGCTTGGTATGCAAGGTTGGATAAGTACTTGCTTCGACAATGGATGAAAGAATTTTGATAGTTGTTGTATATGTTGATGACATAATCTTTGATGGAAATGATGAAATGTGCAAGAAATTTGTTGAAGAAATGCAAAAGGAGTTTGAAATTTCTATGATAGGTGAATTGTCCTTCTTTCTTGGTCTTCAAATTTCTTAGCTAGATGATGGTATCTTTATTTCTCAAGAAAAGTATGTCAAGGAAATGTTGAAGAAATTTGGTATGGAAGATTGCAAACCTATGAGTACTCCCATGGTTACTGGTTGTCATTTGAGAAAAGATGAGGAGTCTCCCCTAGCTAATCAGACTCTATACAGATCTATGATGGGAAGCTTGTTGTACTTAATTTCTTCAAGGCCTGATATCATGCATGTGGTATGTTTAGTTGCAAGACTTTAAGCTAATCCTAAAGAAACTCATGTGAAGGCAGTCAAGAGAATCTTTAGATATTTGAAGAGCACTTTGGATTATGGATTATGGTATCCAAAAGGTAATTACTTTGAACTGAGTGCATACAATAATGTTGATTGGTCTAGTTGTGTTGATGATAGGAGTATTAGTGGTGGTGCTTTCTTTTTAGGAAGCAGGCTTGGTTTCATAGCATAGTAAGAAGCAAGATTCAATATCTTTATCAACATCAGAAGCAGAGTATATTGTTGCACCATCTTGTTGTACTCAAGTATTATGGATGAAGCAAACATTGAAGGATATCAAGATAAAGTATGATGAGCCCATTCCTATTCTATGTGATAACACAAGTGCTATCAATATTTCAAAGAATCTAGTGATTCATTCAATAACCAAACACATATCAATCAAGTATCATTTTCTAAGAAAGAAGATTGTAGACAAAGAAGTGAAGTTGGAGTATGTACCTACAAAGGATTAGATTACAACCATTTTCACAAAGACACTTGCAAAGGATATATTTGAATATCTCAAGAAAAAGTTAGGGGTAATTTCCCCTCCTTCTTTCTATATGCATAGTTGGTGCATCTATCCAGGGAGAGAAATTCAAGCCATATCATTATTCCTATATTGATGGTGGTTACATCTTAGGGGGAGTAGGTAGTGGTTGTTGTTAACAGGGGGAGCCTATAAGTTATTTCAAAAAGGAGAGAATGTACAAAGGGGGAGATTTTAAAGAGGAGAAATTATGCTTGTAAGGGGGAGAGAAAGTCCATTTTCCCTTTGTCTTTGATGTCAAAGGGGGAGAGAGATTGCACACCAAAATGGTGTGAGGGTGGTTTTTCCATCAATGACAAAGGGGGATATTGTTACAGTTTGGTTGTTACTGATGTCAAAAGAGAGTTGTAGTCTGGTTGTTTGGTTGCTGGAATCTTTGAGAGATGTTTCACATTTCTTCGCTGATGATGCCTTGCTCCTACGGTTTGGAAGATAGGTTCATGATGTGTCAAGGGATGTGTGATCCAAGTTTTAGACCATTTGGTTACCAGAAAAAGTGTTTTTCATAGTAACAGTTTGAGGACTATGTTATTTTTGTGGTGTTGTTCTCAGAGGTGCAAGGTTTGGCTCTACATTTCTTTGCATTTATAGATGTAGTTATACAATTCAGAAGTTAATTTCATAGTGTTGTGAAGGTGCTATATTCAAAGTTTCATATCACTAGTTCTTCCGCAGAGAAAGTTTGAAGTAACAGTGTTTAGGATCGTGTTGTCCAGTGATTGGTTTCAATGTCTATTGGCTTGCACCATCTTGTTGCTACATGAAATTGTGAAATGGTTGTATGAGAGTGTTCTTGAATATCATGTGATGTTTTTTGTTGCTCTATAAGGTGTTGTCTGGTTTCTTTAGAACATGCTATGGTCTGAAATGGATGATTTTACTAGGTTATGATTTTTCCTGGTTGACTTAGATATGTTGGTGTTTTGTGCCACAAGTTCAAGTGTGAGCGGAGTTTAAGAAGTGTTTGAAGGTGTTGTATGGGTCATGCCGACTCATTTGGGATAAGCACAAGTAATGCTTTATCATTCATGTGTACCACCAATGTTGTGAAGGCTAACATACTTCATGTTTCATGTTTTCCTGCTTAAGTCTGACCTAACTTGAATTTGCAAAGCATGAGATGTTATTCATTGAAGACCAAACCTTGTGAAGAGTGTTTAGGACTAGGTTAAGTGTGTGTTGGAATCTGCAAGGCGTGTTCCTCTTCCTAGTGTTGCATGTAGTCTTTTGGGTTTTTCCCTCTACACGTTTCATGTTATTGTTCTATCTTTGGTTGACTTACAAATGTAATAATTCCTTTTTGTAGGCCGACATGTGATGTAATCAATGTAATATCATGTATATATTGTAAACCTAGTTGATCTAGGTTTGTAGTGTCGGTGATGAGAGTGTAATGTATTATGATAATTGTATAAACGACTGAAAGAGAAAGAGTGGAATTGGTAGATCCTGTGTTGATTTAATTTGATCATATCCTTGTGACAGAAGGGAAGTGAAGAGTGTGCCTAATTGTTTGTTGGAGGCAGATCCAGTAAGTAGCAGAGAAGACATTTGAATAAGTTGTATAAGTGTTTTCAAAGAAAAATTATAATCATCAAAAGAGAAGGGAAAAAATAGAATTGCAATCATCAAAAGGATTGAGCCTCATTGTCAGTTTCAAATAGTGGAAGGACTGTCATTCTGTAATCATTCCTGAGTTTGTTCTCAGATTAGGGAGTTGTAGCTTCCTTGGGTTGTAGCCCTAAAACAAAATCTGTACCTGGAGTTGTAGCTTCCTTGGGAGTGACCCTAAAACTATATTTAAGGAGTAGTTGCTTCCTTGGGTTGTAGCCCTAAAACAAAGTTGTAAATGTTATTCATTTGTGAGGTTGGATTAGGATAGTAGCTCCTAGCATCATTTCTCACTGTGTTTTTTCTCGTCTATGGTTTTCCACATGCATCTAGTGTTGTGTTGTGTTGTGCATTGTGTTTATATTTCATGTTCTTGCTTGTGCTATAAAGTTTAAGTATTTGTTTGCTCTGGAGGGTTTGAAATTTGATAGAATACTGATTCATCCCCCTCTCAGTATTCCAGTGTATGTTCAACATCCTTATCTTGAAAACTCTTGTTTTGCTCCTTCTACACCTCCTAGATTACTATTGACAAAGTGACTATCCATAGCCCTGTGAAAGATGACATTTTGTTTATGATCGTCCATGCCTTGAAAAGATCCATGATATCATTTGGTAGTAGACTCTACCATCCTAATTTGTTTAGTATAAACGTCCAAAATTCCCCTGTGAATGGGCATTCTACAAGAATGTGGTTCATAGTTTCTTCTTTATTCTTACACAAGACACACCCGCTTGGCTCAACAACCCCCAATTTCCTTAACCTATCCCCCATGAGTATATGATTTTGTGTGACCACACAGGCAAAAGCTCCTGATTTGGGTAATACATACTTGTGCCAAAATAATGTTCTCAACCATTCATTTTTCCCCTGTACACTTTCTAATGCCCAGTATCCAAGCTTTACATTATAATTGCCAGATTTAACAATGTTCCATTTTACCTAATCATCTTCATCACTTATTATTTTGTTTCTTTTACTCAATTCTTTCTCTAGTTGATTCATCTGATCTCAATCCAAGTTTAACCCTTCTAGTAATTGCCAATATGATAATTAGAATGCATATGCTTTGTAATTTACCCGTAGATAATATTTAATAAAGATGGATGTCAATCTTCCCACTACTTAGTTAAAATAAATAATTATCCTATATGCATAAATGATGGAAATTATCTTTGACAAGACTCTATTTATTGTAATGACTTTTGAAATGAAAGGTATCTTGTAATCGGAATATACATCATGAAATCTTGGTTTCACATCATTTTCTAAGAATACTTTGCCCTCATATTTAGGCTTTTGTGCAACATGGTTTATTAATTGCAATCCATAGTTTGCTTTGATCCCGTGAACCCTAAGCTTGAAATTAGGATTATTGTGCTTAAACAAATGAAATAAACATGTTCAATAGTGTCTAAGGGTAGGGGACCCACCTAAAAATGGATCCAAGCATTCAATAGGTAGTGTAAAGCAATGCAGACAAGTGTTTCTAGGTAAAGAAATGTGATTAATAGGTGAAATAAGCCTCTCGTGACACCCTAAATGGGAATTCCATGTGCAGTTTTAAGTTATCTGGACTTGTATATTCAATTAATTGAAATATTTATTGGGGCAAAAGGTGACGTGGAATTAAAAGATAAAGACTTTTTTAACTTATCTTGGATGGTGGGCAATTGGAAGCTTGGGATCCTATGGTAAGCGCTGAACACTTACTAAAAAACAATTCAGATTTAGTTTTCCCAATGGCACTAGTTTATACACTACAAACTAGAATTAAACGTCTTTGGACCTCTCGCCACATAGTAACATGAATTCACATGCAAAAAAAGATTTCAAATGAGGCTCACTACTATACAAAAAGAATTTTAAACACCATTTAGTAGCCTCTTACACCATTTTAAAATATTTTAAGAGATTTTGATCGTAGTGGGACTTGAATGCCGTGAAAATGGAGGTCAAATCCATAATTTCAAAGGAAGTCAAGTTAAATCTATGGGTTTTTAGATCTTCAAAATGAGGCTAACGTTATGAAAAAAACAAAAAAATCATTTGAATTAGAAGATTTTCATTAATGTAGGATTTAGTTATAAGTTTTTAGTTTATGTTAATGATGTATTAAATTCATGAGTTTAATTATGGTAGTCTTAAGTTGACATGAAAGCTAATTGATGTGTGTAGAATTTTTTTCAAAATACATGTTAATTTCAAGATTTGAATATTAAACGATGATAGAACTCAAGACAATGACTAAAACTCTCATCAAGTGAAAAAGAAGCCCTCTTTGAGTCTAAAATGAAGACCTATCTAAATAAATCACACTACGAGTTCAAAATAATGGATTAGTATCATCACCATAAAGACATCTAGACATTCAAACTTGGAACAATCAAGACTAACCACAATTAAGTGATTCCTAGAAAGTGAATTCTTGACACACAAGAAGAGGGGTCAAAACCTATAGTGAAGTAGGTATAAATCAATGCAAATCAAGGTTCACACCACGACAGATAATTAAGTCAAACTATGGGATAGGTCCCAACTGTTACATCAAACTTGATAACTCCAAGTGATCATCAAACAATACCTTGGCCTAAATAAGTCAAGTGAATTTCTCAACTAAATGAGGACCTAACAATAGAATGATGAACCCAAAAGGAAACAAACTCTATAGATCAAAATTAGGGAATTGAGAAGAGAGGACCCCTCATTTTCACTAATAAAAATGGTGCTTGTTATGTGAGCAACAAAAAATGGTGACTCTTTTGGGAAATACTCCTTAGCATTTCAAGATAAAATAACATGTCTATAAATCCAAAATTTTAGGAGAGGGCAACCAATATAGATGAATGAATACACGAATCAACAAACAAATGGATCCCCATAATATAGAATCTAATGTTTTTTAAAACCCAAAGTATGTGCAAGTGAAAAGTGAATTCATTACCTATCGTAGAATCTACTAGAACTTCCCATTGCAACCAAATAAACATGACCATTGGTCACTTGAAAATTGTTTAGTAGTCAACTAGGTATCCACAACCTCAATAAAGATATATCTAATCCCACTCTAGGTAGGGATCTACTTCTAGGTAGGCATTGAGAGGTCCAACCGAGGTTACTTGAATCACCCAACTAGTTGAGTTCAATATCTAATTTTCTTTTATTTTCTTTCTTTCTTTCTCATGGGTTTTCTTTTCTTTTCACTTTATTTTTGTTTATTTTTCATTTCAATCACCTTTATGAAGCTATCTTAACTCACAATAAATTAAGCTTGTTTTATTTTTGGTTGGAGATCATCATGATAGTTGGGAAGATAAATTATTTTAAAAATTCACTCAATATTTAGCTACAACAAATCATCCTAGAAAACTGATAAAATATTAGTTTATAAAATCATATAAGGTTTCAAGAAAACATCTTTAAAAGTCTATAGTTCATCGAAACTTCAATCATTTGTGCATAAATACTATTCTAAATTTAAATTTTACGTTAAAAAAAAAACATTCATCATAGAATGTCAAAATATAACCATTGATATGACTATTAGGAGTTACATAGAAGCCTGATTCTTAGATTAAATAAGCACCCCTCAAATAATAAAACACACTTGGTCAAAAATATAGGAGGAAACTAAAACCAAAGATAACAACAAACTTAAAAAATACTCTCTAGTTTAGGAAAATAGACCAACTCGAAATTGAGCACTAACTAACTTTAAAGAAAACACACAATTGGCTCCAAATAGAAAACAAACACACAAAACTATTAGAACTAACTTATACTAATGGGTAAAAACACAAAGCTATGTCACACCAACACTGATCCAACTTTTAAACTTGAATCACTAAAAAATAGCATATATGTTTTGAATTTTGAAACGATGTAACTAGTAAAATATGCATTTTTTAGTATATTTTATGTTTGTATGTTTTTTAAAAAAATTAAAAATTATTTTAAACTAGTTTTTAATTAATTAACACTATAATCTAGTTGTTGATAAAATGTTGAAAAATGCATGAGACGTCAAACTTTTTATTGTAAATTTTATTTTTTTTTCTTTCAATTTTTTTTGTGTATTTATAATTTGAAACTTTAGTGCATGGATATATTTTTTTTCCAATTTTGATAAATATATATTTTTAAATAAATATTAAAATGTGCGTGAATAAAAAAAATAGTTGTTTCCATGGGACATCAACTTTCATATTAAATATTTATCTAAAATGGAAAAAAATTTATACCATCTTGAAATAGAGTCTTTTATCTAGTGCATCATATTTTTTTCAATTTTATTTTAATAAGTTTTAGAACTTTTCCTTGGCATGGTAATCAACCTAATATTTTATGCTGATAACCTACTTTTAGTAAAAATAAAAAATAAAATATAAATAATAATTAAACTATTAAAATAAATATATTTTTGAAAACTACACTTATGGATCTACAAAAGGGTATTTTTATATTTAAAAAAAAATGTTGTTTACATTAGTAGGAGTTATTGAAACTTCAAGTTTTTCAAATAATTTTATTTTTTTGGTAAATTGGATTCAAAGTGGTGCTCCATATATTTTTAGCCAACAATTTTAGTTGTGGAAGTATCTAACTTACCTAGAATGAATCTTACTAGATCATATGTTTGACCAAAATTGATTTTTAGTTAGAAATACTTAAATTCAGTTGTGCTGATAAGTTGGTTGAAAGTGTGACACAACTTTGTTCTTTTACCCACATCTAAAAAATTGCAAGAAAATTGCAAGCCGTCCAAACAACTCACTTGAGGGATTGGGATAATGAGTTTCAAGATCACCTTTTTTTTTTTTCTCAATGGATGCATGTGGTAATAACTCATTAGTCAAGGTCCTAAGTCTATCAAACACATCCTTGTACTATAAAAGGTGAGTTTTAGGCAATCTAGGCTCATATACATGGCATACGACAAATTCACTGCCAACAATTCATCGAGGGAAAATTCACTGCCAAAAATTCATCGTGGGAAAAATTAATTGCATGAATTTTTAGCAATTAATTTTTTGTGGTGGTGAATTGCTGGTAGTGGTGAATTTTCTTGTGGTGAATTGTTGATGGTGAATTTTTCATCGGTGAATTGCTGGCGGTGAATTTTCCTAGAGCCATCTTATCATATCAATAACAATTACAACTCACCATAACCATGACTAATTCTTCCTATCAAAATCACCATTTAAAAAATATAGTTTGTTGTCATTGTATTAAAGTACAATGTGATATCTATTGGTGTACCATTCAATGCCACCTTCCCTTTGGAGGTCTCAACTCATGATGAACCATTTCATGTGTTGAGCACATACATGCATATCACAAGAAGAAATATCAATTTGTAAGACATTCCAATATTTTTCATCAATAAAAACCTTAAAAAAGCATACTCACAGTCATTAAAATATGTACTATCAAAGATAGAAACATCATCATGTTGGTCATCACTAGAATTAGAAAAATCAAAGTATAATAGGAAAACTATTATAAATTGATCAACTAAACTTAAAGGATTAATAATGTCAAAATCACCTTCAAGCATCCCTAATTTAGCCTTTTTTTCATTCTCAAGTTATCTATTGATTTGAGTAACAAATTTAGAACATGATCCTTCAAATTGATTTGTATCACATATCTCTTCCTATAGCAAGGCATTATCATCATCTTTTTCAGTGTAATTTGTTGGTAGTTGTTGTCATTGTTGTCAACACTAAGGAGATTGTTGGTAGTTGTTGCCATTGATGTCAACACTAATTGTTGGTTGTCATTGATGTTAGCACTTGATAAGAGAGTTAGTCCTTGGTATTAGTTATCATTGTTATATTCAGTTTGGGCTAACATTGGTGATGGAGCTCAAAGTTGGATTTCATGCCTTATCATTTAGAAGAATTGCTAAAGTTCATGGTTGGATGTCATGCCTTATCCAAAGAAGAGTTGTTGAAGTTCATTTAAGAAGAGTTGTTGAAGTTCATGTCAAAGAAAGTTTCATTATGTATTACTGCTATCAACAAAGTTGCTTTCATATTGATATATTTAGATAAGGATTAGAAGCATTAAGATGAGGATTAGAAGCATGAATGATAGTGGAGAGATGTTGTTGAAGGTCTACAGTATGTCCTATGCTCTCTCTTGATGCTCCTGATGAAGTATGTTGTTGAAAGGAAGTTCTAGGCTCCACAACTTACTTAAGTGTTTCTGGTTCAAGAAGCTACATTGAAGTCTATCTAGGAGAATGCTCTACATTCCACCTTTGTTGATTCTTTTCTCTTGCAGTTTGGTATTCAATGTCAGTGTTCTATGGACGTTTCACTCCTATCTTTTTAGGTCACATGTGTTGTCGAGGAGATCTCTGTGAATTGCAGAAGGTTGGCAATGTCGCTGACTATCTAGAATGGTCCAAAAAATGCTCTGGATTTCTCTACATTGATGTCCCTGCTCATGTGGCTTGGTGAATGCGCTTTCAATGTCTGTGCAGTGTCTCAGTTCCAATCTTATATACTGAAGTGGTCCACAAGCTGATATGCTAATGTTATTGTCGAACCAAGATCCTAGTACCTGCAAAACATAACAAACACACACATTAGAAGATTGAAATGTAAGTTAGAATCTAAGCTCCCCATAAAATTCATTTAACAATACTCAAATAGGAATGAAAGCAAGAACACTACAAAAATCAATAAGATAGATTAAATCCTATTAAAAAGCAATGCAAACTCTTGATCTTATGGGGGAATTGGTGCTAATTTGATATGAAAATTGGCCCTTTCCCAACTCCAATGATGCAAGATTGATGTGTGATGAAGAGTGATCCACTTTGTTGAAGACTCAAATGTGCTCCATGATGAAAAACCTGCATAACCTAGCTAAGACTTGATGAAATGAATGAGAATTGCTATGCTTAAGTATGGATTTGAGTATAGTAAGTTTGCTCAAATTGTGGATGATCAAATGAGGAAAGAAGCCTCTTATTTATAGAATGACAAGTTGGAGAAATGCCCAAAATAGAGCAATGTGGGACTAACTTTCAACCAATGGCAAGGTGCCACTTGTCAAGAGATGGGTGGATGAAGGATGTGCACATTTTAATGAATGTGCCCATAAATGTATTTATTTGAAATTTGAAATTTGTGAAATGACAAGGTGGATGAAGAGTCAAATGGAGTAATGGCTACTTGGCTCAATGCAAAATGACTTGAGGGTGAAATAAATGCCTTGTTGGAAGGACAAAGTCCACTTGGATTTTAATTCAAATTTGAAGGAATATTCCCCTATTATGCCATGTTGAGAGAAAATAGGGATTTAATAAATGAATTAAATCTATTTTCATGTGCAAGTGGCAAAAGTTAGAGGATGGGATGTGAATTAGGATTAAATTAATCAAGGGTTAATTAATTTAATGAGGGATTAGATGATGTGACAAATTTGACTTAGATTTATGGGTTAATTTAAATCAAATATGAGAAGAATATGATAAAAGGATTAATCAAATAGAGATTTTTTATTTATTTAATTAAAAGAGATGAAGTTAGATTAAATAAAATAAGGTTTAATTTATTTAATTCAATAGGTAGACTTTAGAGATTAATTAAATAAAATTGATTTATTTAATTGAATAGGGATAATTAGATCAGATTGATTGATTTAATTAACAAGAAAGAATGACTTAATTAGATAAATAATTTATTTAATTAAGATAGGAAAATTGATGAATTTAATCAAATAAGGGTATTCGATTAAATGGTTAGACCGAGGGATGATTTAGGATGAAATGGTCTAAGTAGTCGGGATCAGATGTGTAATGTCAATAAGTACATTTTGCATGTCTACAATTATATCTCATGATTATGCATTGCGTGTTTCTGGAATACAATTTTCTATTCATGTTTGATCTGTGGTGGTTGTTGGTGGTATGACAGTATGAATGAAGTGTATGGAAGTGTTGTTGGATGTTCAAGGAATATCCCCATGTGATCCACATGTTGCTAATTGGTTGCTTTGATGCCGCATTGTGTCTTGAGTTGGCTAATTGGTCGCTTTGATACCGCATTGTGTCTTGAGTTGGCTAATTGGCGCTTTGATGCTGCATTGTGTACTTGGGGGTTGCTCCAGCAATAGAAGATGTGTTATGATAGATTTGGGTCTTGACCTATCCTACTTGGGACTGCATCAAGTTAATTCAATTGGAAGAATGTTTTTGGGCTAACTGGTTATGTGCTTCATGTTTCATTCGCACGTTTCCTCGACGTCAACTTAGGTTGATGTGAACCTATATGTAAATTATTTTGGATCTCATTAGAAGAAGTGCTAAGAGTGTTTTTGATCCTCTCTATCTTCTAGATAGGACCACGTTATGTTTTGGGGCTGACCATTTGAATTCATTATTTTTTCCTCTTCCTGGTCGACTTAATTGAAGTTTTGAAGTGTTGTGGTGGATATAAATACAAGATCATTTCATATGCAACTAGATGGAGAATTGTACAAGTGTGAAGAAGTGTGTCTGTGTGTGTGTGTGTGAATTGTATTGAATATCTAACAGTGATAGTGCTAAAGTGTGTGAAAGGAAAGATCAATTGTGATCTATAACACCTCATTCAATAGAGTGTTATGTTGACAAGCATTGTAATCTTTATCTAAATATTTGTATCTTTCTTTGAGATAGTGAATCTCATCAGATCCTCTGTATCTTGCTCCTAAAGTTGTGACTTTAGTTCTACATGTCCTTTTGTATCTTGCTCTAAGGCAATGAGCCTTTATATTATGAGTTAACTCTCACCATGGTTTTCCCTCATTGGGTTTTTCACATAAATACAATGTTCTCCTTGTGCATGTGTGTGTCCTTTGTTTCTTTCTCGCTATTGCTAATATGGTTAGAAGTAGAATTTCTATATCTTGAATTGGTTAAAGGTTTCTAAAGTTACTAAGGATTCAAACTACTATATCATTCTCTATTACTGTTAAGTTTTAAGGTTTTGATTTGATAAATAAGGTTAGATTGTGCTGAAAGTTTCAAGGTCTAGAAGGGATTAAGTTTTTGTGAAGATTGATTCACCCCCCTCTCAGTCTCCTAGTGTGTTCAAAAATTGGTATAAGAGCTAAGTTCCTCTATAGAAGCTTGAAGCATGAGGTAAAGATTTGGGATGGTAGATGATGGTTCATACAAGGGTCCTAGGTTTGATGGGACTAATTGCTCTTTCTAGAAAATGAGAATGGAAGGACACCTAAACTCTCTTGGGTTTGGTGTGTGGAAATCAATCAAAAGTGGTTATATTGTTCCTACCACTCCTCTTACAGATCCAACTAAAATCAAACTATATGAGTGCAATGCCAAAGCCAAGAATGCTATCTTGTGTGGGTTGGATGATTCAAAACTTTTGAAGGTGATGAACTACAGTTCTACCAAATATTCTTGGGAAAAGCTTAGTAGAATCTATGAAGGAGATACTAAAGTGAAGCAAGCCAAGATGCAGATCTTTAAGAGAAAATTTAAGGCTCTAAGGATGACAAAGGATGAAGACATTGCAAACTATATGCTTCAGGTACAAGAAGTTGTCTCTGGCATCTCCGATCTTGGTGGAGAAGTAAAGGAAAGTGAAATAGTGAAGAAGGTTCTGAGATATCTCCCAAAATATTACAGTCATAAAGTGTCTGCCATTGAAGAGTCTAAAGACTTGGATAAGTATTTAGTTGATGAAATATTTGGTACTCTTAATGCCTTTGAGATGAGAGAATTTGATAAAGATGTTCCAAAGAAGGAAGTTGCATTCAAAGCCAACAAAAAGATTGAAGATGAAGTTGCTAATTAGAATGAAGACCTTGATGAGGTTGAAGCAAACTTTGTGAGGAGATTAAAAAGGGGTGTTGGAAAATACAAAGGTAAGTTACCATTCAAGTGTTTCAATTGTGGAAGAATAGGTCATTTTACATCTAAATGTCCCTATAAGGAATCAATTGATGATGGAAAAAGAGAGAAAATCAAAGGAGGCTTATATTCTAAGGAGAGAATATTTTCCTCTAAAGATGACTATAATGATTCAAATGATGAAAATTTATTCATGGTTTTGGAAGGAAAAAAGAAAATAATTGGAGAGTGTAAAAGGTTTGGTACCTTACAAAATGGTAGGGTTAATGAAAGATCAATGACAATATGGACTTCCTTTCATGCAAAAGAAGAAGCTAATGCTTGGGTGATTGATAGTGGATGTTCTCATCACATGACAGGTGATAGAAGAAAGTTCATCAGTCTCAAGAAGGTTAATGGTGGGGCTGTTAACTTTGGTGATGACAAGTTAGCACAAATATGTGGAAAAGGTGATATAATAATTGATGGAAAGAACAAAACTAAATATGTCCTTTATGTCAGAGGTCTGAAACATACTCTCTAGAGTATCACTCAAATGTGCAACAAAGGTTACAATCTTACCTTTCATGCTAATGGATGTGAAATAAAAAAGAAAGGGTTTAGAAGGCTTATTGTTGAAGGAACAAGGACAAATGGTAATGTCTATCATCTAAAGGAGGATAATGGAAGAATATGCTTATTAGCTCAAACCAAATAAAGTTGGTTATGGCACGAAAGAATGAGACATATCAATTTTGACAACTTGGTAAAGATCATCTCCTCTCATGTAGTAAGGGATATGCCTAAGATTTCCAAGCCTACAAGCACATTATTCAAAGAATGCCATATGGGAAAGAAAGAAAAGACTAGCTTCAAAAGCAAGGAGTGATCTATGTCAATGCCATTGGAGATGATCCACACCAATCTATGTGAACCTACAAGGATAAGGAGTCAACAAGGTGAAAGTTACTTTATGTTGCTTATAGATGATTACACTAGAATGATTTGGATTACTTTCTTATAAGAGAAATCAAAATACTTCGATAAGTTTGAGATTTTTAAAGAAAAAGTTAAGAATGAAATGGATGATAGGATCAAATGTTTAAGGTACGATAGAGGAGGTGAATTTACTTCATATTAATTTGAGCTACATACTAAGTAGATTCTTCAAGGAATCTCTAGAGGAGGGAGGATTCACTAGAAGTCTTTGTGTTCTCCACAACCTTTCCCTTCAAGTCCTTTTCCCCATTATTTTTGGAGTTCATTGGTGTCTCTTCTTTTGTTTTTTCATCTCTGGATGCATCTCCATTCTTATCTTCATCATCCTTCTTATTATTTTCCTATTCTTCTTCCTTCTCTGCATCAACATTCTCTTCTTCAAGAGGCTTATCTGTGGTATCTAGTGGAATAAAACTCTCTTTAAGTACCAAAGGAGGAGAGGTATCCTCCTGTATTGCTTCTTCACCATCATTCTTCCATACTTCATCTTCTTTTGTCAATTCTTTGACATCCAGAAGAACATTGTCCTGTGTATACCCTTCATCTAGTACATGCTCATGTTGAGCATCAATTTCTTGTGCTTATTCTCCTGTAGTGACTTACAAAGCAGTGTTCTTTGAATTCATTCCATATTTCTATACTATACCTGATATTTTATCAACTCTCTCCTTCTGGAGCCTTTCAAACTCACTCTTATCTCTACCCATAAGTGTAGTTACCCTTTGCTTTACCCTGAATTATGTACTATATAATTCAACCAATGTGGCTTTGTTTTCCTCTAAAAGAGGAACACCAACTTTCTCCAATGCATATTATTTTATTTTTCCTTCTTCAATTTCTTCTTTTATTCTCTTCACCAAGACATTCCATAGCTTTGTAGGAATTTTCTTTTCAATGTTTCTCATATCAACTTCTAAAAAAATGATATACTTAATGATAGCCTCAATAATGGTGACCTTATCCACCTCATTTGCTTCACTGTACAAGGCTGTAGTTTCCCCTAACATTTCATACTACAAAATGTTGTTGAATAGTGCTTCTAACTTCAAGGGAGAGTGAGGTCTTACCGATTTTTGTTGTTTTTTCTTTTTCCTTTCATCTAGAGTCTTCTTTTGGCTTGTTTTTTATTTCTTCTTCTTTGGTGACACCTTCTTGATGGCTTCTTTCTTCTTCTCCCGCATGTGAACTACAAAAGCTTCTTTTTCTTTCTTTATTTCTTCTTCATTGTCTGTATCAATGATGTTAAATCTCTTTCTTTTAACACTTGCTTCACCTTGTAAAGCTGCACTTTTCCTTTTGTGGACCAACTGTGGTCCTTCCTCCTCCACTTCTTCTTCTTCTTCTTCAATATTTACACTTTTGTTATTTTCCCTTACTACCTTTTGTTTTTTTCTTTTCTTAGTAGGGGTTGTAGATAGTGCTGCTATAGTAGTTTTCTTCTTTTTAGGCCTTGTTTTATGTATAACCAGAGGTGATTTCTCCTTTACCAGAGGACTATCGGTAGTCTTCCTCTTCTCTCCAGCAGAGGGCTTAGTCTTGGAGGACTTTTGGAAAGCAGGAGGTGTGGTAGTTGTCCTACCAAATATTCTTATGTTTTTGGATCCTCTTGCAACACTTGATTCTCTCTTAGCCTTTGCTCTTGCCTTCTCCACTTGCTCCTTTGTGAAGCCCATATCCTTTGCAAAATTTTCCACCATATTTTCAACCTTCTTCTTTATTTGTGGTTTTCTTTGCTCCATATGCACCTCCATATATTTTTCTTCATAGGTGACATACCTTGCTTTAGTGGTATCTTTTGGACTGTTCAAGAAAATATCAGCCAAACCAGTAATCTATTGTTCATTGATCTCATAACCTAATGAAAGGATCCACACTATCCTTAGTTCTACTACTTCCATGATGCACTCATCTGTTGATACTAGGAATGTGATATCATTTTGATACTTCTCTACCTTTTTCATAGGAACTTTGTCTCTTTCATGCATCCTCTTTTGAAAAAATACAAAGAAAGAAACAAGAGCATCATCTTGTGCCTTTTCATCACCAAAACTTCTTAAAAGGTCTCCATCTAATGAGCAACAGGTCTACCTCGCAACCATTCCACACTTTCTGTTCTACGAAATTTCTTTAAGAAATAGAAAAGTAGACATACAACCAAGGTTCCATACTTGAATGCATACTTCTTCTCCTTGGTTTTCTTCAAGTTCTCCATTATTTTTTGTCTTATAAATTCACAAAGATCATAGTCAACACCTTTTTCCACCATTCCATATGCAACATTGATTGTGGTGGTAGATACAAAGTTTTCTCTCTTTGTGAAGTAAATTTTGTAAACAATCAACATAGCTACATACTTCACAGTTGGATTTCTAATATGATTTACCATTAGATCCCTTTTGGAATAAGTTGCACTTGTGAGCTCCATTACAACCTCATTCTTGAGTGATTTTAGTACAAGAACAATTCTGGTGGAGCATAGACTTGTAACCTCTCTAATTACATCCTTTGTCATTATTTCAAGCATTTATGTCTATACAAATTTATCATGAATTCTACTTAATGAAATCCTAACCCATTTACGATCAAAGAAAAAATTCAAAAACCATTGCCACACATCAAGTTTCTTTGTGACTAGGTTTTGGTATTCTAATTTCAAGGAAAAGTTGTCTCTAGTAGGCTCTTTCACCCATACATCTCCTAGCTTAGTATGATCATATTTCTCTATCTTTCCATGAATATAAATCCTTATATCTTCTATAGGTAAAACTCCATATGGAACATGCAAAAATGCACCGAACGAGTCATCTTCTATGGATTTAGCAGGACATTTCTTGAACTTAGGTTGTGGCTTCTCAGTAACCTCAATTACCCTCGGTGTTGCCATTGCAAAATGAATTCAGACTACTTTGTGAGAAACAAGGGAAAAACAGAGATTGTAAATACCTTTTCTTTCGCTTATTGAACTAGGGTTTGAACACAACAAATCTCAAATTACCTCGATCACTCCAAATCATTTCTTCGCTACTCTACTCCTCAAATAATTTTTGTAAATAAATTTGGTTAAGTGAAATCACTTTATAACCCTTTGAATCTGACCTAATTTTGCATTGAATGCTTCGAACATTAAATCTGGAAAACCTTTCACTATGTGCACAGTCACCTTCAAATGTTCCACAAATTTTTGTATTAACATATTTTCTTCCGGGATATGCACCAATAGATCAATCATGTCGATCTACATTGCATATCTTTGTGTTGAAGCATCAACACCATTTTCTTTGGTAGGGGATGAAATATTTTCATTAAAGATCCCCTTGATCCAAAGCTCTCAACTTATTTTTCGAAGGAAACATCTGCACCGAATGCTGGTACAAATTCATCTTTAACTTCTATCTCTTCCTTCTTTCTCCAAATCTTATCCATCTCCTTTGTTTCTTCTAGATCAATATTTTGGACTGGTTCATTCTTCTTTACTGGAATATCCTTCTTCATGTTTATGCTTTTGTAAAACTTGGAAATCTATCCAGGCCTATTGTAATTGTGACATATGACATTCTTCTAACCTGTATTCCTTCCATTCATTCTAGATCTGCATTGATTAGCTTTATGCCCAAATCCATAGCATGTATAGTAGTAGCCTTTGAAATATTGAACTATTCTACCATTGTTATAGGCACTCATCATTTGAATTCTACACTCATTAACTCAATGACCAAATTTCTTGCATGTAAAAAATTGACCAGAAAAAGGTGGAATATTCTAATTCATTCTACTTCTACATTCCATTGCCTTATATCCAAATTTATTGCACAAAAATAAAGAAACCATTAAAATATGGGTACCTTTGTGCATTTGGTTGTCTGACTAGTGGTCTTCTAGCTTCATTCCTTTGATGTTGAATCTACTTTCCATTGTTCTTCTTATCTGTGGTATTTGATTTCTAATCTGATTTTGAACTTTCACCCTTTTCAAATCTTAAACCTTCTTTATCTTTAGAGCCTTTCTGATTTAAAATCATTTTATCAAGCTTTGTAGAACTCATCTTGAATTTGTCTTCATGACTCCTTGCTTTCTTTAGATTTGATCTCAGATTCACAACTTCTTGTTCAAGCCTTGTACATTCCTCGGATTTGTTTTTCACCATTGCATTCAGACATTCCTCAACTCTTTTCTTTTCTTGAACTTGCACCTTCAGACCATTGATGGTTTCATTTTCTTTCTTAAATTGTTCATTGAATTCCTTATGCCTTTCTCTAAACTTCTTTAATTTCTCTCTCAATTTTCTGATGCATTCATCTACTTCTTTGAAATTTTCTTTTAGATATTTTTTTCACCTTCAATCCTTTCAATATCTTCAAGGGAAACTTTGAGTTATCCATCTTTGTCAAGCATGCAATCTTCTTTTGTGAATCCAACAACAGGAATCTATTCTGGTGGAGTAAGTAGTCTTCTAACAACCATGTGTTCAACCTCCAAGATCTTCCCCAAGCAGTTAAGCTCCTTCCAAGGAACCAAGATCTGATACCAATTGTTGAACACCCAAAATACTGAGAGGGGAGGTGAATCAGTATTATTTTAAACCTTTAAACATTTAAACATCCAATCCACATGGAATATTCAATTTCAGTAAATGAAAGAAAGCATGAAACATCAACATCACATAACACATGAAACATTTATAACCGAATATAGTATATTTACAGAAGTGCTCACTGCAGGTGGACTAGTTGTCCACTAAGAGAAAAAGAGATAGAAGAAAGTTTGTGGCTCACCTGGCCTAGATTGAACTGTTATAATTACATCTATCATATGCATGAGATATAATTTCAATGAAGCTCAATAAACTAACTTTACACACTTCATCTAATTTTGATCTAACACTCTGCTTTTCATTGTATTCACATCACTCTAATATTCTACTCAACATTCACAACTTAAATTCGCAATGTATTCACTCAAAACGCATCATTGGCATGACTTACATGTTCTTCATATATCAAAACACTAAAAATGATCTAGCTTATATATCCACTTCAACCAAAACATCAATTGGGTTAGCATAATTAGATGTATCATACAAAATAGACAATATATGACTTGTCGGCTCAAATCCTTCCACACACGCCTTGCACCAAGATTTAATCCTTAAAAAAATTTGAAATAGGTCAACATGGACCTATAATAGCTCCCACATAACTCCACAATATTTACTTAACCTTCACATACCTTCACAACTATTAGGTTGGCACTGCATAAGACCTAATACAAAAATTATCCAACTGTATACCCATATTTGGACACACAAACCTCGAAATCCTATTCCATATGGAATTCACACTCTATTGGCATAATGCCAACATCTCCTTAAATTTACAAAACCAAAATCTTATCCACGAAGAAGTGCAAACTCTCCAACTTATATGCATTGTAGAGGAAATGACTGTAATTTCCAAGCTAAACTGCTATCATTCATAACTTTCAAACCAAAATCCAAAACAAGATTGAATTCTAGAATTAGATGCTTCTATCAACTGGAAAAATTAATAAATATTAATTTGTGGACCAATGTGGACCCAAAAAATGGATGAGTTGTATCCAAAAACACTGGTATAAATACTTAGTCATTTTTCATCACAATTTGCTTCACCAGATCAAACCTTCTTGTAAAATTGTCTTCCACAAACATCCAAAAACATGTTAGAACCAACCAAAATGATTTGCACCATGATCTCCATATCAAGATATAATGTTGACATCAATGACAACACTGCAAACACTACAAATAATAACTATATGTACCTTGTGCTTATTCCTTATGCTAATGTTACAACAACTGCATCAATGACAAAATCCTCATTCTTCCAACAAGGGGCATATATTTTAAGGAAAATCTAGGAAGAGTTATCTTTCATATTCATGGACTTAATAGCTAGATGATTTTGATTCTTTAGGAGAACCTCGTTCTTGGATATAATATGATCCTAGAGGATTATCGATCCCTTGGAAGTAACATCAAAGATGGCACTGATAAAATCAACACTAACCAAAATTCTATGTTTTGATGTATTCATGGGTGGAGGATTCAATGAAGGGTTATCCAAACATGTACTAATTAAAACAATACTTAGTGGTAATCAATGAAACACCAAATATAAATATGGTCTTTATTTATTAATAATCACAAAAAAATTATAATCAATCACAACAAGCTTCCAACATGTTAGGCATTAATTATTTGATTTACAATGGATGCAACATTTGCAAATTACATAGTTTGAATGATGTTACAATATAATGCTAATTTTAAGATAAAAATAAATAATTAACTTAAATATATCATCTTGAATTCATTCTTGTGATCATAATAAATATTTATATATTAGCTTCTAGCCTTAGGAGTGATCTCATTCAAAGTGTAAAATGTAGTAATCCAAATGTGTGAAAAAACTTTTGAAATGAATTTACAATGATGTTTTCCATCAATAGAACTTGATGTGGTTCATACCATAAGATATTCTTGGTCCAATGTATCTTGAAATGTGTTCCTTTAGTCACACACTTGAAAAAAATCCATAAACAAAGCAAAAAGAAACTGAATGTCTACCTATTATTCTAAGTAATAAGTTTGGACATGAATTATTCCTTTGAGGCAATCAATCTCTTAAGATTTAAATATAATTTTATAGGACAATGTAGAACATGTATTTCAAACTATAAGGTGAAATGTGTTATGATCTATGGGGATTGGTTGATGAATAGAATGTACATGAAAACCTACAAATAAATAAGTAAAATACAATATTTTTGGGTGATATGAGATTGCTCTTACACCTTAATACTCTCCTATGTCATTTTTGATATTAGTAAAACTTAAATCTAATATATCTTAACTTCAAGAATAAAAATAGGAAGGCATATGTTCCAATCTAAAATTCCTCATAATCTATTGTTTGTTTGGGAAATTCAACCCTCTAATGCTCCAATATATCATTTTAATTTAAATGATGTTTCATGGAGCTTCTCAGCTCTGGGGTGCCTTGGCTTGCATTTTCTACTTCTTTCTTAGCCTCTTAGATTGAATGTTCCTAATACTTCATCTCCCCCTTCTCACTTCTAGTGCAAAATCTAACTTTTTGGATTTTTTGAGAGATTTTTACTAAAATAACCTTTGTAATGGTTCATAATAAAAGAGGGTACTTTTCCTCCACTTAAGAGACAGAGTAGGAAAAAATTCTTCCTCTTATGAATCACTAGATTCCCTTAGCCACATAGACCCACTTTGAGTAAGATCCTCCTTAAGATTTAGAGGGGGATAGAGGGAAGGATATTGTTCAAGGAAATTGAGGATATAATGGAAAAGGAAGATATTGGAAGGTAAGAAAGGTTTCCTTGGGGAAACTTGAGTGGCTAAGAGGTGCCAACTTAGCTTGAAAATATAAGGAAATATCTTAAAAACTTAAAATTTCCTCTTGGATCTTAACATCCTCCTTCAAAGAGTAGACTTACACCTTAAAATTTTGACTCACTAAATCATTCACTAGTTTCTACTCCCTTGCAAGGAACCTCATTCCTTGAAACATTAGGAAAACAGTGTTGTACACCTTGCACAAGAAAATAATTACTTTAATTATGCAAAATAAATATTTACTTGTGCTACAACTTAGGAGATGTGTTTAGCCACATTAAATATTTGCAAATTTGTATGTGACACTGGTTAGATATTTTATGTGTGGGTTGCACATAGAAAAAATATTTAATATTGAAAAACTTAGTACCAAAAAGTAAATGTTGGGGTCAATAATTCTATGTACTCATTGTTTTAAGACACATGGTTTTACCTTACCACTTGGTTGTTTTGTATGAACTTGATTCTATAAAATAAAGCACATGCAAATAGTGGTTGAGGTTGACTAGTTGGCTAGTTGGTTTGAAGTGGGTTTTTATTTGTATTAAACTCTCTAGTTGAGTGCATATGTGAAGCATGACATGGGATGTGTGGTTGTATGCTTTGAGATATGGAAAATGCATTGGAGGAGCTTGATGTTTTAAAAGTATCCACAAAGACTCTATAAGTGTATCATAATATTTTCAGTATTGAATAACACATTGAGTGTGGACCCCTTTAGAGGTTGGATTTTTCTCTCTTGAGGGTTTTCCCAAGGTATATCTTGTGTAATCTTGTGGTATTTCTTTGATCTTTGCATTATGATTATTTTATAAGCTTGTATGCATACTTTTCTCTCACGGGTTTATGAAGGAAATTGTTTGATCAACCTGGTATAATTTTCTTAACATTCTTGACTTGCTCTTGGAAGCTTTGCAACTTATCATTTTGAGGGAGACAAGCTACATCGCCCTCCTTTTTATAAATCTCCTTACTATTTTTTGTGGACACATCCCCAAGGAGTGCTTCAATTTATGATAGGATTTCAACATAAAATGCAGGAGTTTTCATATACAATCAATTAATTCAACTCATCATAATTGGAAGATAACATAATAGAAGATGATAGATCCTTGTTCACTTCCTCATTAACATAAAATCTAGCATACACTAACCACCTCCTCAACCTTTTTAAAACATCAACCATAATTAGGTTACCAAGAGATTTGGTAATACCCATCAATACTTCCTTCTCCCAAAATTGCAATGCTAGGCCTAAGATTCTAATCCATATAAAAATCACATTAATATTTTCTTTATATTTAAATCAAAACTTGGCTTCCACTTCTAAATAGAGAAACCTATTTTACCAAGGAAACGTGGACCTTCAACTAGAGTTCCCATATATAGTATTTGTATCTAAGGAGTTATGGAAAAATCCCTTGTCCATTAAAAAGATCTCTACTTGGCCTCCACGCTTCCATCTTCTCAAAGCCCAACTCCTTAAAACATCAATGTTGGGATGAAAACCAAGAACTTACCTATTAAGGAGTTTTCAAGTCTAGTTGAGGATCTCTCCACCATCAAATTAGGGAACCTTATAGGAATACCAACACTATTTCTAAATGGTCTATTAGGACAAGGGGGGCTAGACAAGGGAATGTACCTACTTTAAATAAAGTCATCATTTAGCATATTTACTCACAATATATCTACACAAGTAAATAATATATGAATATGTGTACAAATAGATAAAAAGATGGTTAAATATATAAAAATATGTGTAAATGAAGATAGATGAAAGATAACAAAAAAAAATTCACCTTAATACAAAATTGAACCATTCAACAATATATAAAAACAGTAAAACATTCGCCCATAACTAAATAGAAATTGTCCTAAATATACAAATTCCACGATTACAGTTGTTTTCCCTAATCAATAAAATGACAAAAAAAAAAAAATGTTTTCAAAAAATTAATAAGTTGCTTGCACTAAAATACCATGATATTATAATGTTTTAACGTACTAAATGCCAAGATCATAAGCCTCACAATAGCTCTTCATATAGGAGTCAAGTTTATCCCTGAGATTCCGGAGTTTGCGAAGATTGCAGTCACAGTGACGAATAATCTGCCCATAAGAGTCACTGTTGGGATCACTATTCTCACGCATCTTCTCCAACTGTGCTATATACCGATCCAGCACATCCCTTGCGTCATAAGTCTTTTCGAATTCCTCTGCACCACAGGAAAGAGAACCCATTTTGCTACCACCATTACTCTCCCTGAGCTCTGGTTCAGATAAGGCACTGCCATTATTGTTTGGCTCCAAGGTACCAGAAGCCCGATTGTAATGAGATACATCCTGAGAGACATCCCATGTAAGAGGAAGCTTGCGTTTAGATTGTTGGGCTTTGTTTTTACGAGGTTGGATTTTGAGTGGAGGTCAGATTTTTCTGTATCTACCAGCAAGGGGAGGAGTTGCAGGTGCCCACTCGGAAGGAGAAGGCGGCCTGTAAGATCTGCCTGAGCATGCAGTCATTTATTTTGTTCTGTTAATAACATATGATGGGTTTTCTTCGAATTTATTGAGGTTAGATGTGTATGAAGAGCTTGCTTTGCTAAAAATAGTGCAGAAGGGGTCATGGTGTTCTGCATTGCGACGCTTCGTATTCATTAGCATTGCTATAATTCGGCCATTATAAGTAATCTGTTTGGTTTGTCATACTTTTCAATTATAAATTTAACATTAAAAAAAAATACTTTTTGTATTGGTATGGTGAAATTTGTATATTTATGTTCATTTTTTTAAGTTTTCGGTTTGTTTTGACAGAATGTCTTAATATAATTATATATTTTCAAATGGTACAATTTTGTGTGAAGCTAGACTCATTCCTTAATTTGTCACTCCCATCTATTTATACTCATCTCCATACATTCAACCTTACCTTATTTGTATCCACACATATTCTCGTACTTTACCCATTTATTATGCATGTTATTGCTCTCCATATGAAGACATTCAAAGCCCACATTGATATTACTTCGTTGGGTTAGCCTACAACACGAGATAGATCCTGCACCTTGCATAATTGACTCTTGAAATTAAAAATTAAAAATTTACATCTTGTTGACTCTAAGTGCCCATTTCATTCCCACCATGAATTGATTCGATACATATTATGTAATTTATTTCTTTGTACTAGCATTCAAAGGTATTCAACGAGCATCCATTTATCATCCAATCAGATCCTAGAATCATATTTGGTAATCATCTGAATTCCTAGAGCATACAAGGACTATTTATCATAGAAAACCTTCAATTGGAACACTAAAAAGAATATATCTACATGAGAATTCACATCCTAGGACACTTGCATGCTTGGTTATTGGTAACAAAATCATAAAATCAACCATTCTTGGGCTTAACCCAGGAAACTTGAATTTTTAACACTTTGGCAACCTCTTAAAACATTTTTAAATACCACCAATTCTTAGTGATCAACAAGGAGTAATCATCAAACTGGAGTAGAAAGTAGAAATTATATATATTGCACTAGATTAGGATTGCATGTTAGAGAATAAAATTTACATGTGGAACTGTTCCAAAGCCTTGGATTTAACCAAGAGATACTTATAGTTCTACACATTATCCAAGATAGATGGCATATCTAGATCACCTATTTATATATCAAGGCAACAAATTTTAGCATTACATTTGAATTATTTCTTTAAAAAAATTCTAAAGTTAAGTATTTAATCCTCACAATTACTTTCATAAAATAACATTTATTGTTCAATTATCATTTCTTCTTGTTGATTTATATGTTGTATAAATATTTAATTAGTTTTTTTTAGACTACAAAAATCTGATAGCCCCCTATAAACTGCAGTGTATCTGGTAAACTTTTTCACGTGACTGGTGATATCTTATCACATAAATGATTTGCATTCTGCAAATTTGCAATGCCAAGTCTCTGGCTATGGACACCCCAATACACATGGTTTCCTCTCGCCGCCAAATGGCCTTTCTAAGGGAGATAACAAACAAAAGAATCAAAGCGGTTTTCAAAACCCACTGCAGACTCATAATAATGGCAGTGAAATTGGTATTGGGGACAAATTCATGATAATGGATAACCATTACAGATTTGGGAGTTGGGATTCCTATGCCAATGGATGTGCAGAAGGCTCGAGTGGTGTGGCTTCCATTTTTTGGCAAACTTCCACTCAACAACCCTATACTAGCATCGATCAAAGGCAGCAAAAGGGTGCTCTTTCCTCAAGAATATTATTAATTTGGAGCCGACACAGGGGATCGAGTGGTTACAATTCATCAATGAAGAAAATGAAGATTAATAGGATACGTTTATAGGTATGGTTGTGTGAAAAAGGATATAGTATAGTTTGTGATCAAATGTATGATTAGCCAAGTTTTGTTTCCCGTGACTCACAAGTTTGGCTAGGACAAAAAATATGTAGAAATTCTATGGTGTTAAGTCAGGTAACCAAGATTTTGTTATCCTTGGTTTTTTTTATATGGATAGAGATCCAAGAATGTAAATTTCTATATTTTAGAAATATAAATGGAGCAGTCCCAATGACGAGGGTCCTAACCTAAGACACATAATATCACACAAAAAAAAACCAAAGAATATTATTGTATTTAGAATAATGAAATGCTTACATGTAGAGGATTCCAAATCCTCGAGTTCTGCAATACATGCCCCTATAGAAAATTACAGAAGTTCCCTTTTCTCAGTAGCACTCTTTCCCCAAAAAGCTACCCAAAAATAAAAAACCAGCCCATAAATAACTCCCTTTCGGTTTGGAGCCAAAACAACATTCGAATTATGAGTTTTAGCAGTTTGGCGCCGAAAATTACAATTTGAAATTCAAAATTTAAAACCACATTTGAAAATTAGCACATTTTTGAAAATGCAACAACTTTTGGAAGCCATAACTTTTGATCTGGGACTTCGTTTGATGAATCGTTTAAACAGTTGGAAAGGTCTCGAAGTGAAGAACACATTAAGAACTTGCTTCACTGGTTCCGACAATTTTTTGGCCCGTGGGACCGTTTAGTGCCTCAAAGTGGATTTGGAAGATTTTTCAGGGCAAAAAGCAGAAACTGAAACTTGAATAACTTTCAAACTGGGAATGATCTTGACCTGATTCTTTCACCAAAGTGCTTATTTTTTTGTCCTGAAGCTGCAGACACTGAAATTTGGTCTAATACTGCGACTTCAATTTCTTCGTAATTTGTGTTTTTAGTCATGATTAAATAATGTTAATTATTTGATTATTTTCTAAAGACCTTTCTCATCTATTAATTAAATAACTTTTAGTTATTTAACTAATTCACATTATCGTTATTCTATCTGGATTAATTAAATAAACGTTATTTATTTAATTACGTCGCTAATTAATTTTATCCTCCTTAAATTAAATTAAATCTTATTTAATTTATCTTTATCATATTTTCAACTATAATTAAATAAATTATTTAATTATTTAATTATTCATTTAACCTCTTCATCAGTCAATTAAATAAATCTTATTTATTTAATTTATTCTTTAAATGTTGAGTCTTGAATTAAATAATCATTTAATTCATAAAAGTCTATTTTTAACACATTCCTCTATATATTTAGATAAATGTTTAAGTTATCTAAGTATTCATTCCCACTTGGCTCGAGATCTATTTGAATCAGTCAATTATCTCTTGATTTCATGTCTGAGTGTCTTTCGCGAATAAATTCTCTGTCATAACTAGTAAGTTATCTAGTTCTAACTCGTATGCATGTACATGCTTATTAATTAAATGTCTTTATTTAATTAATTAATTTTATGTGTGTGTCCGAACAGATTGTGTCCATTATTTTATCTTTATCTTTGTCATGCAAACATTATTCTTCTAATTTTCGAATACTCTCAACTCGAGATTAAATCATTATTTAATCTTTATCTCTATTCTTAGGTTTTATCACTCATGTCAGTACTAATAGTTATCATAATGCATGTTGAATCCTTTAATCTAAATCATCTGTTTATCTTTTAATCTCGATCTCTCATTCGAATGATCAATTTTCTATAAATTGACCTGACTCTCATCATTTCAACTCCTGAAATTGTATGACTTTTGGAGCACTTGTTAATCTTCGATATTTTGTTATAATCACATCTATCAAGGCTATACTTGCACACACACTGAAAATCTAAGGGAAAGAATACCATCACGGCGAAATGGAGAAGGACAACAAAGGTTATCCATGGAGTTACATCGATCTTTGGTGTGATTGTTTTATGTTTTAGCTATTTCCTTTGTTCTTTGTTGTTTAACTTTAGATTGAATTGTTGTGTGCTTTAATCTTTGTTGTTTTTGTGATAGTTACATTGGTGAACCTGATGTGAAGACACGTTCTTCGCAAATCTGTAGACTTTTATTTGATTTTTGAAGGTATCATACGGAACGACGCATTTGATAGACGAAACGATGCATTTGATAGACGAAACGATGCAAATGATATTATGAACCACATCTGATGAGGAAAATGATGCATCTGAAAAAATTTGACTCATTTGTGGCTTATCATGATGCAATTGACTAGTGAAAATCCACGACGCATCTGACTGGTGAAATTTTTGGGTTATATTTTTGATTTACAGTTTTTCATTGTGTTTTTTTTAGCTAATTTTAAGTTTGTAGTGTGTGTTTTAAGGAGTTAGCATAGTGTTTGCAGGACGTAGCATAGAAGACAAGTTTTTGAAACCCCTCTTGTAGGACAATTGTCGAAGATAAATTACAAAACTACTAATGGATTTTTCTACAAGACGTGTGTTAAAGACTCTCTTTTATGAAACAGACTGTTTGGTAGATTAGCAAATTTTCATTTGGGTTTAAAATTTACTATTAGCTACTGTGTGGTGCGAAAGCATAATTTTGTTATTACCCCACGATTCAGTATATAGAAGTATCCTCTCCCCTTGCACATTCGTGAGATCCTGGGTGCAAGAGAACCTGTTACTGACTCTAGAAATTGGGCTTGTCTTGGTGGGAAAAAGTACTCACCCCAAGATGATTGAGACCAGTAACACGGTGAACCCGAGCGACTTCCAGCTGGTATATAAAAGTGGGTACTTGAGGAAAGCTCAAGTATCACGAGTATTGTTTTGAAAAGAAGGGAAACAATGGTCTCTTGCCGCATGGATGATACCCCACAAACGGAATGTCCTTACTAAACACCATTGTTTCTAGTTAAGCCAAAAACCCTCTATTTACTGGTGCAGCAGGTTGGACCTATGAAGTCGTCTCACATTTTTACGGTTCATTGTAGAGATGAGAAGTATGCCATGGGAGTTTCATGGGTACCGTAGCTTGGCTGCCCTGAATGAAGTGTTGAGCTGTGGAGGGGAGCCAGTGGGGTTAAGCTACTATTCATCCGCCTTGAATAAGTGTAGCTAGGGTAAAACCCAAGTGAGAACTTAGTAAATACTATTCTTCACAGCCTTAGGATTGTACTTGTTTTCTAGAAATACACATTTTCATGATCGTCAAACTGAAAATACATTGTCTTCTGGTTGTTTTCATTATTTTCCAAAACTTGATCACGAAACAGAGTCAGTTTAATGTATACTCATTCACTGGAAACTGTAACTATTCACCAGAAAAATGCAACTGATAATTAGAGTCACATCTGTTATAGAGTCTGTCGCATCTGTCAAAAAGATAGTCAAACTTGCATGAGTCGCATTTGTTTAAACTTGAGTCGCATCTATCAAAGTAGCTTGCATATGGTTAGTATAAAACCACATATGATATCTTAGTTGCATCTGCTAGTACCTTTGTTACTGGAAACCCTCAATTGTTACATTCTATGATGCATCTAAATAGGTGAGCCACATTTTTTGTCTGGAACGACGCATATGCCCCTATCACAGACTCGATCCAGTTTTTACCAGTGCAATCAGATCTTGAAAACCGCATCCGATTAGTCCTAAGTCACAATTGAGTTCCTGAGTCGCATTTGCTTCAAATAAAACCGCATGTGTCTAATACCCGAGAGTAAATTTACTAGAAAAACACAATTGAGAAACAAAACCACAACTGTTAAATTTTGCAACGCATCTGCTTGAGTATTAGAAAATTAGAATTCATTGTCACAAACCGAGAACAAATAGTCAAACCAGTATCTGACTTATCCTTTTCACTTATTCTTGGACAGAAACCAAAAAGTTCGCTCAAAACTTGGACAATTACATCCTTCAGGAATCATTCAGTCATAGCAATAGGTACCTTAGTCATAGATCGTACTTTCATCTTAGGGGTCTTAATTTTCTTTAGAGAAATCATCTTTTATAGATTATAGGATAGGCAACCTCTCACAATTTAGATAAACCCTTGATTCAACGAACATTATCATTGAACCTAGTCATCATATCTTTTGTCCTACACGTGAATTCTTCCAGCTCATTAGTCTAGTTTGGGATTTCACCTTATCTTTTAGTCCTAGTCCTACAAAGGTTCCTTGTCAAAACTAAATTGAAATCCAGGTTAAGCTTTAGCTGATAGATAACCTCTTTTAGAATCTTCTAATTTGGTCACTTAGAATTTGCATATTTAGACACTATCATCCTAGGATAACATCATTTTAGACACACCTTATTTGCAGAGAAAATATAAAAAAAATAGCTGCATACATTCATCCTTGATATTCAGAAAATCCCAAAAACATAGATTAGTCTCATAATCATCCATAGACTTAGCTTTTGCATCACTTGCACTTTGATCTTACATTACATGGTTGAAACAAGATCGAAAAGGAAAGAAAGAGAAAAAACGGTTGACCCAAACGAATTCATCAATCCATTCTCAAATCCCTTTTCAGGGACATCTTCATCTAGACCTCACAAGACTTTGTTAGAGAAATTTGTTACTAGAGACACACAAGGACACATTTTAGTGGAAGACATAGAGATTTCTTCACAAGATCCTGAGTTTGCCTCTTTTTTAGAGAGTACCTAGCAAATGATCATCAACGATACTTAGCCAAATTGCTAGTTGAAGGTGCCACCTTACCTACAAGATTTGATATTAGTACCTTACAAACTCAACCTACACAAGGGACAAACACAACTACCACTAGTGCTACTATACCTCAAGTGACTACTGCTATACCATCTGGAGGACCTATATATAGTGCCTCAAAGATACACACATCTCCATTTGGTACACCTACCTTGACATAGGGGCTAAATTTCACCATAGGGGCGTCATCATCCAATTCCTTCGGTCCTCTTGTTGGGAACAAAAAATCTAGAACATTATCTCTTATACCAAGTGTCAATGTCACTAGCACTATTCCACAAATGACAGCTATACCCAGTGTTAATGTCGCTAGTACTATACCACAGATTGGGGTTTCACAGATAGGAGGTATACCCTCTTTCCAATATGAAAACCGACCCATCACTTCACAGATTCTGAATCAAAATCCATTTTCACAAATTCCAAATCAAAATCCATTCTCGCAGATTCTAAATCAAAACCCATTCACTAACATTCTGAACCCAAATCCACTTTACATACCGACATTTAACCAAAACCCATCACAAAACATTGGATTTCACAACATGTACATAGACCCAAATAATCTAACCAACACTTCATTAACTCAAGTTGACGTCCTGCAGACACAAATGCATGCACTTCAAACACAGATGGATAACATGGCAGTGTCAACCAAGAAAACCTTTTCAAAAAAGGATTTATGCCCATTTCCCTTCAATAAATCATTGTACATGACACCTTTCCCTCATGGGTATGTCATACCAAAATTTCCCAAGTACAATGGAAAGTGAAATCTAGTTGAACACATAAGGGAATTTTCTACGATGTGCATAGATGTCGCCTACGACCCCACCTATATTATGAGACTCTTTCTGAGAAGTCTTGTTGGAATTGCACTAGAGTGGTTTTTAGGTCTTGACTTTGGCATAAAATCATGGGGTGTGCTGGCTGAGAAATTCATTGAACAATTCTCCTTTAACATAGACCATGAGATTAGCATAGCAACCTTGTGTCATACTACACAAGATAAAGGAGAATCTTTTATTGCTTTCTTCCAGAGATGGAGAATTATAGCCAGCCGATTTCCTGTCAAGATACCTGAGAAACAAAAGGTCACTATGTTCCAAGAAAACCTCAACCCAAAATTGAGAAGTGACTTGAGGGTACATTGTTGCACATCCTTTATAGAACTAGTAGAAAAAGGGCTCATACTAGAAAAATATCTCATTGATAAAGGATAACTTAAGAAACAGACACCCAACATAAATCCAAATGTCCAGAACACACCCAATGACAGAAACAAGTTTTGGTCTCGGAATAAAAACATTGCCAATGATGGGGTAGTTGATGCAAAGACTTTACAAGAAGGACCGATCATCACACTTAGAGGAAATAATCCCTCTACCAACACACTCAACGACGTTTCCCAAACTCACAACACTACCCAAAACACCCAAAGACCACAACAACAAAGACGATTTCCAAAACGTGAGTTCACTCCCCTTGAGGAACCCATCGAGTCGGTCTTTAAACAACTGTTGCAACACAATCTCATACAACAACAAGAGCAAAGACAATACAATCAAAGGAAATTCAAACCATTTTGGTCAGATAAAAATTCCTTTTGTGACTTCCATTAGACTAAAGGACATAGCCTACAAAATTTTCATCAACTAAAAAACATCATACAGGACTTTGTCAAGAATAGAACTATTGAAGTCAGTGGAAAAAAACCTACATCTTCGAACACTGATCACAAGGTCTTTTCAGATCCATTACATGATCATGGGAAATGAAAAGCCCCCAGTTTGAGTAACAAGACCAATACTTTAGCCAATTATGCTAATGCTAAGCATGATTATAGTGGAAAAATCATAAATCACCTTCGGGCCTCTGATGAGCATGTCTATACCATTTCCATAAATCAAACTCTCGAGTGTGTTGTTAACACTCGTCGAACCAAGATCACCGTCCAAGGCCCTCCAACACAGCAAGTACCACAGACTTCCAAGTCACAGTATACCCTACTTGATTAGTTGGGGAAAACCCCAGCCCAAATCTCCATCTTGGAACTGTTACGTATCTCCCCTGAACATTGATCAATTCTAGACAAGGCTTTACAAAGTGTGACTGTTCCTAATGATCTCGATGTCAATCGTTTCAAGGAAATGGTAGGCTACTTGACCAATAATCATCATGCCACTTTCTCTGAACAAGACTATGCAACTAAGAAGACAAAGCATAATGACTCGTTACATCTTGAAGTCCTTGTTGACAAAACCAAAGTTAGATGAGTTCTGGTAGACGGAGGAGCAGGGTTAAATCTTTGCACTTTAAAATTAATTAAGGCATTAGGTTTCTTAGAAGCCTGTGTGGACACAACCAAAAGCATTGTCATTAAGGCTTATGACGATGAAGAATGAAAATCAAAGGGGTGGTAACACTTCCTATTAGAATTGGTCCTGTAGTTATGGAGAAAAAATTCCAAGTCTTGGATCTCACTCTTCCCTACAACCTTCTACTAGGTAGACCATGGATTCATGCCATGAAGACAGTACCTTCTACCTACCATCAATGTCTCAAATTTCCCTACAAAGACATTGAAATAACAATAGATTATGACCCAGATCCATTTCAATATTGCACCAATCTACGAGAGATACCCCAACGCCAAGTGCCAGTAAACCAAGAAGCTTTATCGTCCAATTCACCTCATTATGTCGATCCTTCCACCCTCTCTAAAACATTCACTTTGCCATCATTACCTTCCACTCCTAGGGTCGAGATCCAAGTCAAGGGTTGTGGAGAATATCACATGAAGACATCTTATTGTGTTAGCCACTTGATTCCACCTAAAGCTTATGGTTTACCTATAATAGATAGGAGACAATTAGTGATCACTATACACATCCCTCCCACAACAACCTTTACAAAATGGGGAAAATTAAGCAAAGAATTCATACACACAGAAGATGTGACCTCTTGGTTGTATAGGGAAGACCAAGAAGCACCTCCCTCACTTGCTCACATTCCTACAGATCAATATGGCAAAGGGTTCACAATCATGCAGAGCAAGGGATATAATGGACATAGTGGTTTAGGATTACATCAAGATGGGAGGATTGAACCAATCATTATTTCTAAGTGGCTGAAAGGATTAGGGCTTGGGTTTCAACCAATTCAGATTGGCGTTCCTAGTACCACATCACCTTTACTTGAGGAATTAAGTGCTTCTAAATATATTAAGATATCTGATGAACCATCTGACCAACCCTACTGTGACTCCCCTGACTCAAACGAATATGAGTGGGATTCCCTATCATCCACATCTGCCATGGACCTTGATAAAAATTTCAGAGAACTTGACTTAATGTTGAAATATTCACCAAATCCATTGAATTCTTGTCTACCTAAGAATTTGACAAAAGAGGAATGGTTTAAACATTACTATTGGGAATCTCTTGATCCTGCCTCTTGGGAACCTAACCAATATGCTTCAGATAACCACACTTTGGCATTAGGTCCACCTCAGAATCCACCTACATCCAAAAAAAATATCAAAGAGGAATTGGTAAGAAGCTTTTGTGACTACATGAACAACTCAGCTTTTACCTTGACCCCTTTGAACTTTAACAACTTTGATGATGACATGCCTTTAGTCTATCCCCAACTCATTGATTGGGACCAACAAGACACACCTGTCTTAGACATTTTTTAGAACGACAAAGCAATCGTTGAGTTCTTAGGATTACGAGAAGGCATACCTAGTGGTGATCACAAGGCTCGATTTACCATTGACTTGGACAACAAAGCATATTTTGGGGAATCTATTCAACCCTCTAGTCGCAAAAATAACAAAAAGAATGAAAAAGATAAAAATGATGAGTCTCTAGGTGAAAACCGAAACACACCTTTAGACAATGAAAAAGCAAAAAATAAGGACACATCTGAAGGCGAAAACCTCTCTGAGGAACCCAAGGATGGAGGTTTGAACATTCTCCCCATTGCACAGGAAAATTCACCTAGGCTAATTGAAAAATCAATGGAAGTTAACATAGGCATAGAAGAGAATCCCTGACTAGTATATTTTGTAGCATCATTGACAAAAGCAAAGCAGCCAGAATTCTGCAACTTCTTTACACAAAGACAAATAATTTTTTCCTAGTCATATGCTAACATGCCTAGGTTAGATCCTGAACTTGTACTATATCATTTCCTTTGCAACCAGGTATAAAACTAGTGAAACAAAAATTGAGGAAAATGCACCCACAGATTGCTTTACTAGTCAAGGTTGAGCTGAAGAACTTGTTAGGCGCTGGCTTCATTAGATCAATCGACTATGCAGATTGGATTTCCAATCTTGTACCAGTCACCAAACCAACAGGGGGCATCCACATTTGCACAGATTTCAGAGATATAAATAAAGCTTGTCCTAAGGATGACTTTCCTTTACCGAACATTGACATGATTGTTGACTTGACAGCAGGCTATGAGATGTTATCCCTTATGGATGGATTTTCAGGATATAATCTAATCAAAATTGCAATTGAAGACCAACCTAAAACAACTTTCACATGTCCCTAGGGAACATATTGCTAGAATGTAATGCCCTTTGGACTCAAAAACGCTGGAGCAAAATATCAACAAGCTATGACCACTATTTTTCACCACCTTATACACAATCTTATGGAGGATTATGTCGATGACCTTATTGCTAAATCATTGACAAGGGCAGATCATTTATAGGTTTTAGACAAGATATTTCAAAGACTAGAAGAGTATAAAGTGAGACTAAATCCGAAGAAATGTGTGTTTGGAGTGAAATAAAGAAAGCTTTTGGGGTATATCATTTCCAGATGAGGCATTGAAGTAGATCTAGCCAAGGTAAAAGTGACATAGACATGCCTCCACCAACTAATCTCAGTCAGCTAAGGACATTACAAGGGAGACTGCAATCCATCAGAAGATTAATAGTGCAGTTAGCATGATAAGACACATCCCTTTCAACATTTACTTAGAAAAGGAATACCCTTTGTGTGGAGAGGTAAGTGTCAGGAAGCTTTTCAAATGATAAAGGATTATCTACTCACACCACCAGTCTTAATGCCACCTGTTGAGGGACGACTATTGAATCTTTATATTTCAGTAACACATTCATCACTATGAGCACTGCTGTCACAAAACAACAATGAAGGTCATGAAAGGGCAGCATACTACATCAGTTGCACCTTGGTAGGGTATGAGCTTAACTAAAATATCATTGAACGTGCTTGTCTTGTGGTAGTATTTGCTACTCAAAAACTAAGGCACTATATGTTGAACCATCAAACAATGTTGGTTGCAAAGATAGATCCTTTAAAATATCTTCTAAGCAAAGCAGCATTAACAGGGTGATTGGACAAATGGGTAATGATACTTAGTGAGTATGACATCTTGTGCATAGAGAGAAAAGCTATCAAGGGACAAGTCATTGTTGGTCAGTTGGCCAATGCACCGATACAAGAAGATCACCCTTTAGTTGCATATTTTCCAGATGATTTTATATTCACAGTTGACACAAGCATGACATGGAAACTATACTTTGACGGGTCCCATACGAATCATGGCTCAAGTGCTGGTATTTTGTTTATCACACCACAAGGTGATTCTATCCCTTAGTCATTCAGGATTACTTTTCCATGTACTAACAACATAGCAGAGTACGAGGCTCTTGTGACAGGATTACGGATGGAAATCAAATGGAAAATCAAGAACCTACAGGTTTATGGTGATTCTCAGTTGGTAATCTAATAGGTAAATGATGACTATGAGACTAAGGATGAAAATATTTCTCCCTAGAAATGCATGGGAGATAGTTTCAAGGAGTACTTTGACAAGGTTGACTTTCATCAAATACCTCGTGTTCTAAACATGGCAACAAATGCCATGGCTACTATTGCTTCACTCCTGGACATACTGAGCAACATGCCCAAGTTCTAGTTTTTGGTAGAACAACTCTTCATCCCTACCTATGACATCCCAGATTCAGAGATGGTGTGTGATATTGTCGGTCTCAATTCCCCATAGTATAAAGATATCTATGACTAGCTTCATGCTGAGATCATACCCCCTAACCTTTCTAATTGTAGACACCCAAATTTTATCACGCCCATATGCTCAAATTTACCTCTTTATTCATCAATTCGGTTAATATTAATTTATTTAATTAATATTACACTCCCACATAATATTCTTAAAGTATTTAATTTAACAATTAAACACTTTATCTGGTACCTTTCTCCTCTCTAAATTAAATAAATACACCAATTTATTTAATTTAGTCATTTTAGTCATTTTGAATTAAAATCAATTTAAAATTCTTCTTTTTGTCACATCCTCCATATTCCATCTCTAATTTGGATTAATTCAATTAATTCATAATTAGGGTGTGCATCCTCTTAATCAAGGATTAATGTCACATCCTCCTACATTTGCCACTTGTCACTAATCTTCCATTGATTATCATAATCAAGTATTTGCACAACTTTAATCAAAGTCATTAACCACTTTTAGCACCACTTTTTAGTCAATCTTTCCATTTTTCCTTTTTGGGCATTGACCCTCTTTCCCATGAGAATTTTTAATTCTCATTTATTCATCCTATGTCTCTCTCCTCCCCATGTGAATTTTTAATTCACATTTTATCTTTCCAAGGCTTCTAGAATGTTTTCCATGTCACCTCATGCACATGTGACCAATTCCCATCATTTTGGAGACCCTCTCTTATTCACATTTATTTCTCCAACCTCTTTCTCTTTTTCCCATGGAGATTTTTGAGAAATTCCAAAATTCTTCAAGTGTCATTTTCACTCCCACTTGGGGATAAGAAGTTCATTTTTAAAGAAATATTCTCACTCCCCAAGGTACTTGGAAGGTACTTGTCCTTCCTCCACATCATGTACCTCCCTTCCACATCACCTACACATCATCCTACCTTTATCCTCTTCACATTCCACATGTCAAAATGTGAGGGCTTGTGAGTCCTCAACTCACCTTAGCCCTTCATCTTGACCTTGTTGGATAAATCTCAACCATTGAATTCTCTAGAGAATTCAAATTCCTCTATAAATACCCCATCCTCTAAGGCATTTTGAGAACACTTAGCCTTTTGCAACTAAATGCTGCCATTTTGTGCACTCATCTAGCCATCAATTTCATCCATTTACATTTGCATTCAAGTACATAGTCAAATCCTTCATTTAGCCACATCAAGAGCCATCAAGGAGCATACAAACCACATCAAAATCAAGGGCCAACCAAGGAGTTTCAGTTGCAAGAAGGGAGGTATATCCATTTGCAATCATTTTACACTTTTCCTCTTTGCATTTACAAATTTCTTAGGCTAATCTTGAGGTGTTTCCTTATATTTTTCCATTGCATTTTAGTTGCTTAGAAAGGGTTAGAAATTTCAGTATCACATTTCTGGCACGCCCGGTGGGACCCACAAGCGGGTTCCTCAATTTAACATTCGTTGTTGTTGAGTTTTTGAAGGAATACGTCACAGAAAGGCGACTATGCCCCTGATTTTCCGTAGAGGGGCGACTGCGCCCCTGATTTTCCACATAAGGGCAACTACGCCCCTGTTTTTCCGGAAAAGGGCAGTTGCGCCCCTGTTTTTCTGCAGAAGGGCGACTACACCCCTGTTTTTCTGCAGAAGGGCGACTACGCCCCCTTCTTGACCAAAATTTTTCCTAACACTTTTCTTGCAGAAGGGCGACTACGCCCCCTCCTTGACCAAAATTTTTGGCTAACACTTTTCTTGCAGAAGGGCGACTACGCCCCCTCCTTGACCAAAATTTTTGGCTAACACTTTTTCTGCAGAAGGGCAACTACGCCCCCTCCTTGACCAAAATTTTTGGCTAACACTTTTTCTGCAGAAGGGCAACTACGCCCCCTGGGTTAAAATTTTTGGGCTAACACTTTTCCACAGAAGGGCGATCACGCCCCTGGTTTTCTGCAGAAGGGTGATTATGCCCCTGATTTTCTGCAGAAGGGCGACTACGCCCCTGATTTTCCGTAGAAGGGCGATTACGCCCCTGATTTTCTACAGAAGGGTGACTGCACCCCTGATTTTTCGCAGAAGGGCGACTACGCCCCTGATTTACCGCAGAAGGGCGACTGTGCCCCCCTGGTCACCGCAAAGCAACACATTTTGGAAGGTAAAACTATCATTTTGGCTTCGGTTTTTTGCTATTTTCAAGTACTAACCCCCCAACACTATTTCTTGCAAGAATATTGGCATTTTTGCTAACTTTTTGCAGCATATTCTTGTGAAGTTGATGAAGAAAGCGGGATAAAACATCTAACATTTACTTGCAGGGCTATCCATTCGCTCGAACTTTTTAAACTATCCTTGTTGTTTGCGTTAATCTAAGAACAGAGTTTAATTAGGGGGAGTAATATTCATTGCTTGCTGTGTTTATCTTTTTGTGTTACCTAAAGAGGGCATTGGTTTGTTTTCACTTTCCCCTTGCACTTCGTGTGAGCCTGGGGAGTAGTTGGAAACGATTAGTGCTTTCTTTCTAGTGGGACTTGCTTGGGGATTTCATCACCCCAAGGGATGATTCCAACCACACATATCAGCAGGGTATATAAAGGGGGGAGAGCGAAAGTTGTACCCCAATCCAGTCACGTCGTAATTGGCAGAGCGTCGAAGCTAGGGTGATACCTAGATAGACGTGAAGAGTTGGTCTGAGCCCTTCAGTATCTCGCTGGGGTTCCTGACTCACGCTTGTGACGGGTTAGTGTTCATGGTTGTGCCTCACGTACCGAGAGTATATCAAGGACTCCCTAGACACCTTGTGCATCCTAGATTAAGACCATGTTGGCCATACCCTTAACACTAATCATAGGATTGTATTTGCTTGAAAGTGTCTTCTTGTGAAAAACCAGTAATTTTTTTGACGAATTGGCCTTGTTATTGTCATTTTAAAGTCCTTTCCATAGTCATTTTCATCAAACCAAGTCCCTGCTTTTCCGCAGAAGGGCGATTACGCCCCTCATTTTCCATAGAAGGGCGACTGCGCCCCTGATTTTCAAGCAGAAGGGCGATTATGCCCCTGATTTTCCGCAGAAGGGCGACTGCACCCCTGATTTTTCGCAGAAGGGCGACTGTGCCCCCTGATTTACTGTAGAAAGGTGAATTTTCCCTTTGAACACCCGAAATCACCCCGTTTGGATCCATTTAATCATCCCCAACCACTATCTCATCATCCCAAGCCTCCGTTTTGTCCTCCTAAAACTCCAAAAACCTCCATTTGATCATTTTAAACCTCCATCTTATCATTCCAAACCTCTGTTTAACCGTCCTAAATCCCCATTCATTCTCCACAAACGTCCCCAATCCATTCGCTCATTTTGAATTTTCCCATAATCCATTCGAAAGCCTATATTATCACCTAGTGAACGTCAAAGTTTTACCATTTACGTCACCAAACCCATATCTCATAAACACCACCCACAATCAAACCGCCTTAACCTTGTGTTACAAAGTGGTTACCCAAATTGACCTTAGCGCTTGAATTTGATTATTAGTCATTAAATTCGACCCCAAATCAATTTACGTCCATCTTGAGGTAAATTCGGTGTCGTAAGTTATCATCCTCGGCCCAAATCAATCCATTTCTATCTTGAGGTGGATTCGGTGTCGTGATCATCCAATTAATCAATCAATACGCTAGGTTACTAAAGGTAACTTTCTTTGAATAAACTTAGGGGCTCTCAAATCTTTCATCATCCAATCATACCCATCTAATCATCCAAATCTATCAAACCCAATCTTTTAGTCAAATCATCCAATTACCTATTCAATCAAGTCACATTCGTTCAATCACCACAATCCTATCCAATCAAAATCCAATCCGATCTATCCAATCAAAATCCAATCTGATCTATCCAATCAAAATTCGATCCAATCAAAGTCCAATCCAATCCGATCTATCCACACAAGATCTGATCTAAATCCAAACCCCCCTCTCATCTCATCAAAATCGGATCTCATCCAATCACAATCAAATCATTCGTCAAAGGCATCTTTATAATCCACCCATAGCACACTTGCATGCCCATTCAAACTAGGTCACAAGTTAAGAAACAAATGGCACAACAACAAGGTCAAAGTTCCCAAGCAAACATGTCTCAAGACCTTAACAACAATACAAACCCCACCAATGGTGCCACTATTGTTCAAGATCCTAATAACATCCCCCAAGATCCTCATAATGGTACTTCATCGCACTCCAACACCGAAAATCAGAACAACTCACCACATGGTGAAGAGAGTATGGCTAATCAACCCGAACTCACGCTTGAGGAACATTTTAGTAATCCTGCTAATGCACAAATGAATGACCATCTATTTGAAAAGCATGGGGAGGAAATTTTGGCCCACCTAATCGAGAAGGGTTTCAAAACTCCCTCAGGTGTTGACTTATCCAAATATAGGGGCTCCACATCTAACGTACCCCAACATTCACAAAATGCACTAGAGAGTTCATACATCCCCAATGTTCCTCCAATTGAGGGGTGGCATCAACCTGAATTTGGAAATGATGTTCTTTATCATGTTAACCACCCCCCACACGCTCCAATCTCAGTTATGAGGAATCCTCAAGTGCCTGATCCCAATAGTCCTCTCATCTATGGTATGCCACAAAATGTTCCACAACCTATGCCATTAATGCTAACAACACCATCTCTTTTGAATCAACCTACTGTCAACATTGGGGGGGGCTTTACCGCACTACTTCCCCCTCCTGGGGCTGTAAATCCACCATCAATTTCATATACATCTCAACAGCTTCATCAATCCAACCTTCCACCTCAATTACCTCCGCAAGCCACGTCCCAACTGAATGTTCTATTTGGTACCCAACAACCTCCTTTACAGAACACCTCGATGTTATCTCAACCACCTCATCAGTAACAACCCCTCCATAATGCTTTGGTTTCTTCTCAACAACCACCATACCAATCGCAAGGAAATCCATCCCGACCTGTCATTCAGACCATATCCCCATTCCTTGCATCCATCTTAAGTCCACAAACTCAACCACAACACAACACCCCATCTCGGCCCACACAACAGTTGACATCACAACAACCCCCTCAGCACTATTACTATCATAATCAACAGCAATTTCATCAACAACTACCTTATGTGGCCTCCCAACAATCACAACAGTACTTTCAACACCCACAAATCAATCCACAACATCCCATCCAAGCTCCTCAGCAGCCTACCTCATGCTTCTATTAAACAAATCCTTACTATACCTCGCAATAGCAGCCCCCGTACCAACAAAATCCCCCGGCTTATCAACAAGGCATGTCATCATCCAACTACCAAAATTCATACTTCAACAATCTGACGCTCTCTCAGCAAGATCCTTTATCATCCTATCATCAATATCCCCCCAACCCGCCACCGGTCCACTCGGATCTATTGGGAATCAAAGCCGCTCTAAAAGACCTTCAAGCCGGGGCTGGCAAACAATCGTTCAAATTTGAAGACATATGCCCATATCCATTTGATCCCTCCATCTCATTAATCACGTTTCCTAAACATTTTGAAATACCAAAGTTTGACAAATACAAGGGAAACAAAGACCCTAAGGCTCACTTGTAGGAATTTTACTCCCAGTGTCAAGAGGTCATGCACAATGACAACTATCTCTTGCGCCTATTGCCACAAAGCCTGACACAAAGCCTGACAAGCCACGCCCTGGATTGGTTCATGACCCTCGAAAAAGGGTCCATAAAAACTTTTGCAGACCTGTCAGAAAAATTTGTATCCTACTTCTCTTTCAATTTGGAGGACACAGACACCTTAGATCTCCTCAAAGAGAAACAACGTGAGGAGGAAACCTTTACTAGCTACCTCCAAAGGTGGCGTGCATTAGCAAGCCGAATGAAGAACCCTCTGAAAGAAAAAGACATGGTCACTCTTTTCGTGGAAAACTCTCATCCCGACATGGCCCATAATTTTAGGTTACATTGTGTCACCACTTTCATGGAGATAGTGGAAAAGGGACCCATCCTTGAACATGCCCTTGTTGCCAAGGGACACGTCAAAATACATAGTCATGATAAAGAGAGGTCATTTGGGACAAGAACAGGAATGCAGTGAATGACAGCGTGACAGAAACTAAACACGTCCAAGTGGCTAATACATCCCAAAAATAACAACCATCTGTACCTAACGCCATCTCTGTACCGCAAAGGACACCTCGCCCTCCTCAACAGTAAAACCAGAACAATCAGGGGAACACCAAAAGTCAGTATGCTCAATTAGGAGAACCTCTGAGTGTTGTCTTTAATAAGTTGTTACAAATCAACTATCCCATCACGTACCCTGTCACCAAGCCATTTGACAAGTCCAAACCCAAGCCCGCATGGTTTAAGGAAAATGAGTATTGTGAGTTCCATAAAATCAAAGGACACTCTTTGAACAAGTGTCAGGGTTTGAAAAACTATGTCCAAGATCTCATTGATCGAGGTGATATCAAGAGTTGTTGGGTCAAGCTTCTAAAACTCACCCAATGCTCAGTGCAAATATATCAAAGCCTTTTCAAACTATAATCAAATGACACATCTGTAATAATCTGAAAATAGCACAAATAATATGAGCTACAGAATGCTTGCTGCCTTCAATTCTGAAGGGTGTCATTCAGTGTTACATTAATGATGGAACCGTGTATCGCAGTACATGTTAAAGCAAAGACCCTCGGTGTGTTGTTACTACGGCAGGCCCACATCAACACTTGTCTCGCGGCCTCTGCGCCGATCAACTCTGTAGCTCTCAGTACAACATCCTTGATCACTTAGGAAAGACCCTTGCTCATATCTCCATTTTGGATTTTCTTAAGTCTTCCCTTGTACATCAAGAAATCCTCAACAGAGCCCTGCAGGAAACCCATGTGCCTAATGACATCGACCCCACACAATTCCAAGCTTTGGTGGGACACTTGGCTTTATCTCATCAACTCCATTTCAGCCAAAATGACATGCTGAATATCGATATCAATCATAATCGCCCCTTGCATATTGAAGTCGTGATTGCCCGCCATAAAATAAAAAGGGTCTTGGTAGATAATGGCTCTGCCCTCAATTTATGTACTCTGAAATTCATAAAACAGGTGGGGTATACTCAAGCAGATTTAAGTAATCAGATCATCACAATCAAAGCCTATGATAATGCAGAAAGGAATTCAGAGGGAATTATCAGTCTTCCTATCCAAGTGGGACCTGTGCTTCAATACACTACCTGTCATGTCCTTGATCTGGACTTGCCATATAATCTCCTCCTTAGCCGCCCGTGGCTCCATGCTATGCAAGCCATCCCCTCCACGTACCATCAATGCCTAAAATTCCTCATCAACAAACAAGAAGTCACCATCCATGTTGGCCCCCAACCATTTGAATATTGTCGCGCTTTAGAAGCGTCCTTCCCCCATTTACATTATTGTCTCGGGGTTGAAATGGGGGCATCTTATTCAACATCTGTTAATCCTCCCTCGATCACGACGACCACTCCATCTCCTACCACTAATCCTACGGTCACAAAAGTCTAGATCATCGACAAAGGGTGTGGTGAATATGAAATGCATATTGCTCTCAATGTAGCAACCATGCCACCGTCACCACACGAGTATGGTCAACCTTCACATGCTACTCCAAAGGAAGACAAGACTGTCACCTTCAGTGGTAAGAACATCCCTACCACCACTTTCAGATCCCCCAATGTCAAAATAGATGCCCCAGAAGAGGATATAAGCCAATGGGTCTACCGAGAAGAACCTCAACCGGATCCTCCTCTAAAGGAATATTTTGAGGAAGCATACCCGTGGTTAGCTAAGTTTGTAGAAAAGTACAACTACCAAGGAAGGGGCCTAGGTAAAGAAGAACAGGGTCGGTTGCAACCTATTGATACATCAAAGCTACCAAAGAACATAGGCATCAAATACGATAAAAAATAGAAAGGCCCTGCAACATCGTCTAATACCTCCAATAGTGTCACCGTGGAAAATGGCTCATTGGAAGATATACCTGAGGAAGAATCCATCATACGTGCATACGATGACGTCGATCACGCTGACCTATCATCCATGTTTGAATGCCTATCCGTCTGCACCATTAGCCTATCCCTTCACCACCCTGAGCTCATTGATTGGGACGTAAGTAATAGCGCACCTGTCAATATGTCTACGGATACATATGTCAATCTCATGGGATTGGGGGAGGATGAACACTCCAGTCACAAAAATAAGAATAAGAAAAATAAAAAATGGTCATCTAGTGAAAACCTCCCTGAGGCACTTCCTAACCTTGAAAAAGTAAAAATAAAGGACGCATCTGATGGCAAAAACCTCGAGGAGGCGCTAGAAGATGGAGATGTTCATCTTCCCCTTGTAGGAACTCAGTTATCTGCTCGATCATCTATTCTAATTGAAGAGACCCAAGAAGTTAATCTGGGTACTGCTGAAAATCCTAAGATCACCTATATAGCTAAGTCACTCTTAGAGCAAGAGTATCTAGTCATTGTGCAACTACTCCAAGAGGGAATCATTAACTTTGCTTGGTCATATTCAAACATGCCAGGCTTAGACCCCGCCTTAGTGGTTCATCATCTAGACGTTCACCCCGACGCCAAGCCTGTCAAACAGAAGCTCCGCAAGATGCATCCACAAGTCGCATTATTAGTCAAGAAAGAATTGGAGAAGTTACTAGCTGCAGGTTTTATCAGACCAATTGACTACTCTGAGTGGATCTCCAATGTAGTACCAGTTTCCAAACCAAATGGTGACATTCGGATCTACACAGACTTCAAGGATCTTAACAAGGCCTGCCCAAAAGACAACTTACCTCTACCCAACATTGACATATTGGTCAACCTCACAGCAGGACATGAGATGCTATCCCTTATGGATGGCTTCTCTGGTTATAATCATATTTGAATTGCACTTGAGGACCAACACAAGACCGCCTTCACAACACCTTGGGGTACTTTCTGTTACAATGTTATGCCCTTTGGTCTCAAAAATGCGGGGGCAACATATCAAAGACGTAGCGGTCATCTTCCATGACTTGTCATATCATGGAGGATTATGTTGTGACTGACAGGAAATCTACAACACGAGCGAAACATCCTATTGTCCTAAAAAAGATCTTTGAACGGTTAGAACATTACAAGTTGCGGCTAAATCCAAAAAAGTGTGTCTTCGGGGTTATGTTAGGAAAATTGTTGGGTTTTATAGTCTCCCAAAGGGGTATTGAAGTTGATCATGAGTAAAGGCTATTTATTTTGGACATACCTCACAATCATGGGTTAAGCCTCCGAGGGAAGATCGCGGTCCATCCGTCGGTTCATGGCCCGGTGAGTGGATAAGTGTATCGACCATTCACTCATCTTACAGAAAATTCACCTTCCAATGGACTAGCGATTGTCGATGGGTTTGCTGATAAAAATTAAAGAATACAGCTCATCCATCGATTTTATACCACCTGGCTAAAGAAAAGCCTCTTGCTTTACATGTCTACTACTTCAATCGTGCTGGAGGCATTGTTGGCACAACATGATGAGTCATTCAAAGAGAGGGCAATCTACTACATTAGTCAAACATTGGTTGGCTATGAGTTAAATTACTCCCCCATGGAAAAGCCTGCCTTGCACTAGTCTTCAACACCATGACTTCGTCATTACATGCTTTCAGGCTTCATCCGGTCAAATTAGTCGTAAAATTGATCCCTAAAGCTGTTATCTGAACCCTTTTCATTGGCCCGGCAGCCAAATGGGTCATGCTCCTAAGCGAATTTGACATAGAGTATGTAGAGCGAAAAGCCATAAAAGGATAGGTCATAGCTGATCAATTGGATGAGGCGCCATTAGTAGATGCCTACCCGCTAGACACTGAATTCCCAGATGAAGAAGTTTACATAGTTATAGAAGCACCAGCTTGGATGCTATATTTTGATGGCTCATACACTCATAATGAATCTGGAGCAGGAATTTTATTAATTACCCCTCAAGGTGACTACATCCCAAAATCATTCAGGATAGCATTCCCATGTACCAACAACATCGTAGACTATGAAGCCCTCCTCACGAGCCTCCGAATTGCAAAACAGTGGCATATAACTCACCTAAAAGTCTTTGGTGATTCATTATTAGTCGTCAAACAAGTTAATGATGAATTCCTCACAAAAGATGATAAACTATTACCCTATAAGTGCATGGTGGATGATTTCAAGAAATATTTCACCTTCATACAGTTTGACCAAATTCCTCGGGTACAGAATAAAGCAGCAGATGTAATGGCCACTATTGGTTCCTTGATTGACATGCCTAAAGACCGAACAAAATGTGAGTTTCTTGTTGAACAACTTTTGATCCCTGCATATGATATTCCTGAGACTGATATGGTGTGCGATATTGTAGGTCCCGCCTCCCCATGGTACCAGGACATATACACCTATCTCCGTGACAATATCATACCCCCAGAACTTACATGCAATCAATTCAAATCTTTCGTTCATCGCTCTTCCCGATACATCATTGTCGGTGATACACTTTATCGTCGCGGGTATGATGGAATCCTCCTTAAATGTTTGAATGCGACCAAAGCCTGCACGAAACTAATGGAAGTAAATGGTGGTGTTTGTGGAGCTCACTCAAATGGTATGGCTCTGGCCAAAAGGATCCTACGAGCTGGATATTATTGGCCTACATTGGAACATGATGCTTGTGAATTTGTGAAGGATTTCCTTCCATGCCAACAACATGCAGATTTGATTCACACCCCAGCACAAGATCTTCAGCCCCTCCTAGCACCGTGGCCCTTTTCTCAATGGGGTTTTGACTTGATTGGCAAGATTCACCCACCATCATCCGACGGCCATACATTCATAGTTACTGCCACTGAATACTTCACTAAGTGGGTGGAAGCAATACCACTCTCACAAATCACCAGTATCCAAATCTCAAAATTTATCCTTTACCATATTCTTTATAGATATGGTATCCCATCCACCATCCTCTTTGATAACAGAAAACCCTTCAAAAACCAAGCCATGAAACACCTCTGCGACACCTTTCATATCCAGCATCGTTGGTCAACACCTTATTACCCCCAGGGTAATGGTCAGGTGGAAGCAACCAACAAGACCCTTATCCGCATCCTCAAAAAGGTTGTCAATAACACTGGTCGAGATTGACATCTCCACATCCATCCCGCCCTTTGGGCATATCACACTTCCATCCATACCCCTACAGGGGCCACTCCCTACTCTCTAGTCTATGGTACCGAAGCCATCTTTCCAATTGAAGTTGAGATCCCATCACTAAGAATTTCCTTAAAAAATCTTATCACTGAGGAGGATGCTCGTGTTGCGCGACTTGCACAACTGGAGCTGCTTGATGAAAAAAGGATCAAAGCCTATGATCACCTCCAAGCATATTAGAACCGCCTCAAGCACCACTACAACAAGAAGGTTCGCCCTCGATAGTTTCAGGTAGGTGATCTTGTCCTCAAAGAGAATCAGCGTACCCAGCAAGACCGAAACAAGAAAGGAAAATTTGAGCCAAATTGGTTGGGACCTTATATCATAGCCGCCAAATATGGATCTGGGGCATACAGGTTGACTACCCTTGAAGGAGATCCCCTTGACGAACCCATCAACATAATACATCTCAAGAAGTTCTACGCCTAAGTTCACTTAGTAACCCCACCTATTAAAAATTTTAAAAAATCAAAAAAAAAATCAAAAATCAAAATCAAAAAATCAAAAAATTAAAAAAATCAAAAAGTAAAATCAGAAAAAATAAAATAAAATAAAATTTTATCCTATGGTGAAAACCACTCTTTGGTGGCACCTCAGATAAGTATGGATGGTGAAAACCTGGTAGCAAGAATCATCCATAGAGGGCCTAATCGTTATCTACCTAGTATCCTCATTATTTTATGCTTTCATTCGTGCTATCATCCTCGCCCATCCCATTCTTGGTCATTTGCTATAGTTTGATTGAGCATTGGACAAATTGTCTAGCCTGTTCCCCCCCATCCTGAGCTTTTTAGTATCCCACTCTGAGCTTATGTCATTCATCTCCTCGTCGGTTGTTCTATGTCATCACATAGGATCATCCATCGTATCGGTCTCCATCTAGATCTCGTCTTGTCGTGTCTCCAGTCGAACTATGTTGCCCCTGCGTTGTCACTTAGGCAAGGCTAATCATTTGATCTACCCCCAGGGTATTCTTACCATCGTGTCTTGATCATCCAACATTCGCCTTCATCATCCTCTTTTCGCTTTATCCATGGTCTTTCGCGAACTCACGAGGCTATGCGCTCACGTGGGGCTAATCTCTAATCGGCCCCCGAGCCCCTAGGTCTGTAGGATGTGTCAGTCTGTGTCCTCGTCTGGCTCGTTATTCTTAAATAAAATCCTAATATTATCAAAAGATCTGGTTAATGAGAAGCATCTGGCGTCAAATTGGGTCATTCTAGTTTAGTATCCATCATCGGTCTCAATATGATGCATCCTTCCTAGCAGACCTCATTGATCCATCACCCTTATCCTATGGCAAAGGACGTTTTGATTTTAATTGTGATATTTTGATGTTTTGGAATTTATTTGTCATTTGAGCTCACTATCAACACTTGTCATGGTCACCTTGATCCATCATATCATGGTGTGCTTTGACTAGTCGAGATATGGGTTCATCTTGGTCTTTTCTTTGTTGCTACCTCTTCGGTTGTCCCATGTAGTACCCACCAAGATCCCTGAGGTCTTGTGTTATGCTGGGGCATCCTTTTGTGTTTGTGGTTATCCTAATGCCTGGCCCGACTAAGGTCATCATAACCTTGGGGTGTTGGGGTAGCCCCCTTTTTGCTTGTTGTGTTTGTTTCATGAATTGGCTGCCTACTGGCCCTGGTCTTATATATCACGGTATCTGATATCTTATGCTATAGAAAATATCAATCCTCCAAAGATGGCAACTCATATTAGGATTGCATTTCATCATCTATTGCGTTGCATTCACCCTATGATTTTGGTTGTGCAAATACTTTATCCCACTCTTTCCCATTCTTCTCAGGATACTAATAATTTTTGACAGATGCCAAATGACACCCATTTTCACAGTCACTACATACCCACCTTCCATTATCATGACAGCTCTTATTGGCACTTATGGCCATGTGTTATTTCCTCTAAAATTACAAGAGCATTATTGCATATTAGAGTCATTCTATTAACCACACATACATCGCCACCTGCATCACAACGTGTTAGAACCACACATACATCGCCACCTACATCACATCCTGCATATATAAAATGTTCATACAAAATCCATCATATACATATACATAGATGCAGCATGGGCACACATCATATCACCATGCGTATATCTGCATTTATAAAATCATTCATATTCCACAAATACATACACCCAATCATCCACATAAGCATCTAATATCATAAACATGTGCATAAATAACCCAAAATATCCATCCACATAAGCAAGAAATATCATATACAAGTGCATACAATCACCCATCACAAAAGGAAACATACTACATAGTGCCAATAAGAACTGTCCCATGTCATAATCAAAGTAATATAATGTGTGTCACATGTCCATCATATATCCATCACATAATAAACTACAAAATCCAGAGATATGGAACCTCTCTGATCTCTGTCGATAAATCCTACATGCTCCACCCTGCATCTATCAAAAACTCAGTAACCTGTCACCTCCCGAATGAGCTACCCACATCTGATCTCTGTGGTGAATCCGGTACTGATCTCCTACCTGGTGTAACACCTGGTGAATCACCGTAGCCTCGAGTCTGTGTCCCCAGCGACTGAGATGGCGCTGGCATCAGGGGTGCCTGTCGGGTATACTGAAATATTCGTTGGGTCGGGTCTAGAACTGCATGGTAGTACGCGGCCATCCAAAATCCTACCTCTCTCGCATTCTCCTCTCGCTCCACAACCTAAACCTGAGCGGAATTTTGCTCTTAACGATACCTATCCCGATGCTTCGTAATCACTCTCCTCTCCTTCTCCCAGGCCTCCTGGGATAGGTGTAACTATGCCATCTCTGCCTGAATCCGATCTCTCATCTCCTCAGCAGCCACTACCTTGGCTACTGCTGCATCCTTCTCCCCCTGTAATCCATGTGTATCTCTCCCTACCACATCATTGACCTGCATCGACTGCCACTATGCCACTGCTGCATCCCACTCTCCCTGCAGTGTCTACATCCGTATCTCAGCAACATCTCTCTCCCTCTGAGTGGCCTGCCACTGAACTACTGCTGCATCCCGCTCCCCCTGCAGTGTCTGCATCCGTATCTTTGCAACATCTCTCTCTCTCTCTCTGTGCAGCTTGCGACTGAACTACTGCTCCATCCCTCTCCCCCTGCAGCTCCTGGACTCTCAACACTATTGCATCTCCCTCTCCCTGCAGTACTAATACCTCTGAAACTGCCTCCTCTCTCCTCTGAAGAGAACGAATCAGTGCCTCTGCCAACTCTCTCTCATCCTGCAGCACCTGAACTCGCGCCTGCGCCATGTACCTCTCTTCCTCCACCACCTTTACTTGTGCTTACGCTTCCTCCCTATCCGCCTGCATAATACGAACCTGCTCCCTCGCCTGTCTCTCTCTCTCCTGCATCACCCCCATCTGTCCCACCGTCTGCTCTAAGCAATACACTCTGTCCCGTAGCTCATATCGCTCCTGCTAGAGATCACCTCCCTATTGCCCACTATCTGCTGACACATAATCAATCATCCTCTCTGCCTCCCTAGCCTGCAATATAACAGTCTCTGCCTGTAGTCTATCACGATCCCAGCTAACAGCAACCAACTCATCTCGTATCCCCTGTATGATAGCCTGCAGTCTCTCTCCCTCCCTCCCCATCACCTCCACCTATGCGGATAAGAGGTTCACCATAAATCCATAATCCCTCTGATCTACTACCGGTACTCTAGATAGCTTGACTCGGCGTCTGGTCACGTCTGCCTCTGATACCCTCAACCTCTGATCTGTACTTTGAACTCTCCCCACACTATATCTTGGTTGAACAATCGGATCTCCTGAGGTAATGACAGGAACCACCGCCAATGGCTCTGTATCCCAAATATCCATATCAGGCACATCTTTGTCTATCTCCATAGCATCATCGCCCTCCCTGCCCTCCTGCTCCTACTGATCCTCCAAGTCCTCCACAGAAGGACAGACTTGCACTCTCCGCGACTGACCATGCCTCCCTACTCTCATCCATCTCCTCAGCTCTCCTATCTCTGGCTACTCCTCATCCTCACTCTCCCTTATCTCTACAACGGGAGGCTCCTACCCTGATGCCATCTGCCCCCCCTCTGGCGTCCCCTACTCCCCATCCTCCCTGACCGACTCCTGGCCTCAGTCTCCTTTCGGACCCCATCCTGCTGACCACCCCCACCCATCCCCTCCTGCTATGTCATCGTCGGTATCCTCATCAGTCACCTCCTGCCCGCTATCCTCTCTGGCTGACTCTTGGCCTCAATCTCCTCTCGGGCTCCCTCCTGCTATCCTCCCCCTCCCATCCCCTCCTGCTCTGTCACGGTCTATACCCTCATCAGTCGCCTCCTACCCGCTATCATCTCTGGCTGACGCCTGGCCTCCATCTCCTCTTGACCGCCATCCTACTCTCTCCCCTCCTTGCTCGGCTCGTACCAACACTCTCCTCTGTCGTACCCTACCCCCTATACCAGTCTGCTGGCCAACTCTACCCTCCACTGAGTGTATCATGTCCACCTCTGACTCCTCCTGTCCTCCCACATCTGGCTCAGGATCTCTCCCACCCTCCTGTACAGCCTCTCTAACCCTCCTCTGTTTCCCCCTCCTCCTCCTCCTCACTACCTGTCTCACTGCCTCCATCCTCTCTCCTCCCACATCCGGCTCAGGACCTCTCCCACCCTCATGTCATACTCTCTCTCTAGCCCCACGATACTCATCCTCTGATCCAAATCCTACGACTCCTACAATCGGCACCAATGGTGTAATTCTCTCCCATTTGTGGTTGCGCAACCACTGGTCATATCGTACTGTCACCCCTACATCCTTTGCTCCCACACATTTCCTAAGATAGGCTACCTGCACTGTCACCACCCATGCTGCTCTGGCCTCCCTCGGGCTAAACGCGCGCCCCCATGGTCGCTCTCTGGTGAGCCGCTGAAACATCATCAGCGCACCAAGAATATCCTGTGTCAGCCCAAACTGTCTCACCACCCTATCTGGTCGATGCATCTCCACTATCTGCGAAAGACTCCCAATCAGGACACACTACGTCATAAAGTACCCTCTTTGTCTCTCAGTCTGCTCTCTCCATCCCCTGAAGCGTCGATGCATATAAGGTCGCCACACTATGTCTCCCTCCTCTAAATCATCCACCGTCCTCCTCCATCCCTCCATATCTCCCAACCCCCTATGACGCATAACCCAACCCCTCGCCTCTCCATACCCCCATGCCACTGGCTCTCTATCATCCACATCTCCCTCCCTAACAACAATTGGTCTCATCACCATACTATGCTCCCATGCCCACACCTGTAGCAGGGTCATGTGTGTCAAATTCACTATCTCCCGATAGCAAATCAGATGCATATCCCTACACAACTGGGCTAGGACACAAGTACCCCACGCAATTTGTCCCTCACGCCACTCAACAATGTGTCGAATCGCCTCCATAAACCTCAGACTGCAATACCGCCTGCTACGATCGGGCAACAATATCCCACTGATCAACCCAGCTAGGAATAAAGGCAAAGGTGGTACTCCCACTGTCAAGCATCTATCTAGATCCAATTGCGGACCTTGAAGAGGTAGAGAAACATGTTCAAATAACACTATCATAGTCTGCTCTAACTCAGCCTCTCTCAACACCACATCACTTTGCAATATCCCTGCTATCGGCAGCTTCAAGATGCGCCATACATCCTCCAGTGTCACTGTCATCTCCCCGTCGGCAGACGAAATGTCGATGTCTTTGAACTCCATCTCTCTATCAAGGCCGTTAGCATCACTCGATGCACCCTCATCACTGGCACCTCTAAAAAGTGCAATAACCTCGCATGATCTAAAGCCGCATGATCTACGCCCGTCATCGTTGCTACGGTCGCTGTCAGTACCTCCGACCATCGCTCATGTGTCTGTATCCACCCCAAACCCTGCATCCACACCAACCGTTTGTCAATACACAATCTTCTCGGTTTTGTGACATCATTTTCTTACCTCTTCACTTTTCTTTTCTCTCAGTATTTTCACAGTCTCGTCTTTCTGGTCTCAATCGTCAAACCTCTCTCCCCCCTTTTCGGGGCAGCCCCAGCATCCTTGACTTCCGGGCGGCTCCGCCCTAGCTCGGGGTGGCTTCTTTGCCTTCCGAGGCGTGTCTGCGACTCCGGCCATTGTCCGATTATCCCCCTCCGCCCCCCTTCTGGGGTGTATCTGCCCCAGCCATTCCCCCCCTACCCATTTTCCTACCCTATTTCACCCCCCCTAAAATCTCCCTTTCGCCCACCAAACCCACATTTTACATTTTCCTTCACTATCTTAAAAACATGCTAAATGTTTAAAATACATAGCACGGGTTTTCTTACTCACCTTGCGGGGCACCGCGAAGTGGGTCCAGCGTCTCCGCAGATCATCTGCTCGATGAATGATCTCGTATCATAGTCTTGCGGCATTGTTGCTCCTTCTCCCCTCCCCCTTCTTTACCTTTTCCTCAATTGCTACAGTAACAATGAGGCAAGGTAATTCTTCAAATTACCTTTTAACCCTCCTTTTTTTCCCCCTCTTTTTTAAAAAAAGGTATTTTTTACCTTTATTTAACTTTTTTTTTCTCCCAACTAATCCCTTCTTTCCCGGTGCCGCCATTTGCAAATCGTACGTCCAATCAACTCCGTTCAAAAGTCAAACTTGCTTATTTTTTTGAGCTCTATCCAACGGTGTCTTTCATTTCTTTCTATCGAGAAGTCATCTGAGGCCCCCTTATTTCTTCCCCAACCGCCCTCTCGAAGGGGGCATACCCTATCATTTCCTTCTATCCATTTGAGACAGGCACTGGGGCATCCCTCTCCCTTTTCCCTCCACTTGGACAGGCTGGGGCATCAATCCCTATCACTTTCTTCATCACTGACATTTTATTTTTCTTCGAAACATTGTTATTCTAACAATATTTCAAAGAGGGGCAAAATGTAGACACCCAAATTTGATCACGCCCATATGATCAAATTTACCTCTTTATTCATCAATTCGGTTAATATTAATTTATTTAATTAATATTACACTCCCACATAATATTCTTAAAGTATTTAATTTAACAATTAAACACTTTATCTGGTACCTTTCTCCTCTCTAAATTAAATAAATACACCAATTTATTTAATTTAGTCATTTTAATCATTTTGAATTAAAATCAATTTAAAATTCTTCTTTTTTTCACATCCTCCATAATCCATCTCTAATTTGGATTAATTCAATTAATTCATAATTAGGGTGCGCATCCTCTTAATCAAAGATTAATGTCACATCTTCCTACATTTGCCACTTGTCACTAATCTTCCATTGATTATCATAATCAAATATTTGCACAACTTTAATCAAAGTCATTAACCACTTTTAGCACCACTTTTTAGTCAATCTTTCCATTTTTCCTTTCTAGGCATTGACCCTTTTTCCCATGAGAATTTTTAATTCTCATTTATTCATCCTATGTCTCTCTCCTCCCCATGTGAATTTTTCATTCACATTTTATCTTTCCAAGGCTTCTAGAATGTTTGACATGTCACCTCATGCACATGTGACCAATTCCCACCTTTTTGGAGACCCTCTCTTATCCATTAGATTCTCCTATGAATGTGAATTTTAATTCACATTTATTTCTCCAACCTCTTTCTCTTTTTCCCATGGAGATTTTTGAGAAATTCCAAAATTCTTCAAGTGTCATTTTCACTCCCACTTGGAGATAAGAAGTTCCTTTTTAAAGAAATCTTCTCACTCCCTAAGGTAATTGGAAGGCACTTGTCCTTCCTCCACATTATGTACCTCCCTTCCACATCACCTACACATCATCCTACCTTTATCCTCTTCACATTCCACATGTCAAAATGCGAGGGCTTGTGAGTCCTCAACTCACCTTAGCCCTTCATCTTGACCTTGTTGGATAAATATCAACCATTGAATTCTCTAGAGAATTCAAATTCCTCTATAAATACCCCATCCTCTAAGGCATTTTGAGAACACTTAGCCATTTGCAACTAAATGCTGCCATTTTGTGCACTCATCTAGCCATCAATTTCATCCATTTACATTTGCATTCAAGCACATAGTCAAATCCTTCATTTAGCCACATCAAGAGCCATCAAGGAGCATACAAACCACATCAAAATCAAGGGCCAACCAAGGAGGTTCAGCTACAAGAAGGGAGGTATATCCATTTGCAATCATTTTACACTTTTCCTCTTTGCATTTATAAATTTCTTAGGCTAATTTTGAGGTGTTTCCTTATGTTTTTCCATTGCATTTTAGTTGCTTAGAAAGGGTTAGACATTTCGGTATCACACTAATAACCAACATTTCCTTCGCAAGTCAACCAAGTACACCATCATTGGAGACACCCTATATAGACACGCCTTAGATAATACCCTATTGAGATGTCTCGATTCCAAAGAAGTACAAGCAACCTTGCATGGGGTACATGAGGGTATATGTGGTTCCCATTCTAGTGGTCCTACCTTAGCTAAGAAGATTATGAGACAGGGTTACTATTGGCCTACCATGGAAAAGGACTCATATTTTTTTCAAGAAATGTCGCCAATTTCAGGTACACAGAGATTTGATACATGCACTAGCACAAGAGCTTCGTCCCATAACATCACCATGGCCCTTTTCCCAATGGGGACTCGAACTCATAGGTAAGATACATCACACATCATCCAACAACCATAAGTTCATCATTACTACCACTGAGTATTTTACAAAGTGGATTGAGGCTATTCCCATGACCTACATTACTGGCACATAGATCTCTAAGTTTATCTTAAACTATATCATTTGTCAGTATGGTGTCCCTCAATCCATTATCACAGATAATGGTCGTTCATTCAAGAACTAAGAAGTATGTCATCTCTGTGAAGAGTTCCATATCCAACATCATTTTTCCACCCCATATTACCCACAAGGTAATGGCCAAGAAGAGGCATTTAATAAAACTATCATCAGAATCCTCAAAAATATTGTCAATGATGCTAGTCAGGATTGGCATTTACAGCTTAATCCAGCCTTATGGGCATATTGCACGAGCATCTGTACTCCCACTAGTGCCACTCCATATTCCTTAGTATTTGGTTCTGAGGCCATCTTACCTATTGAGGTCAAGATTCCTTCCTTAAGGGTATCTTTAAAATGACACATTGACAATGAAGAGTACCAAGTTTCAAGATTACATGAGCTAGAATTCCTAGATGAACGAAGACAAAAGGAATTAGATAATCTCCAAGCATATCAGAATCATCTTTGTCGCAGCTACAACAGGAAGGTCTTGAATAGAAACTTTGACACTGGTGACATCATCTTAATGGAGAATCCCAAGAATCAAGTTGAAAGAGACAAACCAAGAAAGTTTGAACCTAACTAGTTAGAACCCTACATTGTCATAGAAGCCTTTGGATCGAGAGTGTATCAACTCTCTACTCCTGAAGGAGAACGATTGTTAGCACTTATCAACAGTCTTCATCTGAAGAAGTTCTACGCATAGCTTCTAAGAGCCTTGTCTTAATTATCAAAAATACAAAAAAAATCATTACCTAGGTGAAAACCTGGCAAATATGTGTCTTGGTAATATCAAAAAAATTAGAAAATCAAGAAAATAGTAAATAAAAATAAGTCGTCCAATAGTGAAAACCACTTCAATGGCACTTTGGATAAGTACCATGGTGAAAACCTGGAAAACAGGTGCCATGTGTAGTTGACTCTGCTCCTTTGTCTACCATTATTCAAATCTAACATCCTTATACATACCGCTTATCCCTGTACATATTATCTATCCTTGTACATATCACCTATCTTTCCTATCCATTCCTTGTACATACCTTTCATAATAAAATAGTTGTCTTTTCCATAAACTTGGAATGATTTACATTAGGTGCATTCCATATCCCCCACCTTATCCTATTCACAATCAATTGGTCTTATACTCGACTGGGGGAAAGCACTTTACTTATGTCATATTTGGTTCTTACATTAGCTATGCTGAAGATGTAAAACCATTGAAAAATCCAAAAACATTACAAAATGTCCAAGAAAATCCAAAAACATTAGAAAACTTCAAAAAGACAAAAAAATCAAATATGTCAAAAATCAAAAAAACAAAGTCAGAGTCAGTTGCACTTGTTAGTCTTTGTCATTTTTCAAACTATGTTTCCTCTACAACTGGACGTAGGAAAATCCATCTATAGATGTTCCCTCGAGGCATTAGGTCAGTCTTTTTAGGTTTGTTTGTATAAAATCATGATTCAATCCATTTGTCTATATGACAAGGTCATTGGTCATGTCAAACTACGAGGTCTTTGCATGTATAACGTAAGCAAGGCCATCAATCGATGAGCCTGCAAGGCCACACTAGGTCAGTCCATTAGGGTTCATCATATGCACTACCACACATGTCGGATATTTTAGGTATCGACGAAAGACAAAAGTCTTGCCGACTCGATAAGACTTGGTTGCTCGATGTGAGGTCTTAGCGCTCGATGAAACGTCTTGGCGAAGACAAAAGTCTTGCCAACTCGGTAAGACTTGTTTGCTCGGAGTGAAGTCTTGGTGAAAGACGAATGTCTTGCCAACTGTCAGGTGCTCCGGTGAAACTTGAGGAGACTCGGCGAAACCTCTTGGCGAAAGACGAATGTCTTGCCGACTGTCAAGTGCTCTGGTGAAACTTGAGGAGACTCGACGAAACCTCTTGGTGAATGGAAAGTCTTGCCGATGGAAAAATTGAAGTCGTTGTGACTTTGTGAGCATCGGTATGAGTCTAGCCGATGAGAAATCTCTTGCCGATAGGACTGCAATGGATGTCGATGGATTCGGTATGACTCATGGCATTCACTATTTCGTCTTGCCGACTGGTGGAACCTATGCCAATATCGAATATTGGTTGTGTTGGCATCGGGGAGACACGGTTAGTGTGTCACCGACATGCCAACACAGGTAAAATGCCCTTGACCGATTGACCATCCTATGTGGAGCCTCATGGACCAATCAGAGGAAGCGATTTTCAAATGGATGGCAGTTAGTTTTTTGCAATAGTTGCGACGCTGGAGCTGAGCTGCATGCAGGGAAAAATCAATGCTCAAGAGGAAAACTTTCTATAATGGGGAAATGGTGGATAAGGATGAATAAAAGACAAAAATCAAAATGTGATAAGATTTAAAGGATCGATTTTGATTTGGAACAGTAGTGTGAATCGGATTTGTTGAGAGCATTTCTATAAGGGATGAACATTGAATGAAGCTACTGTGAACTGATACCAGAGAGTTGTATCTCTGCATTGTATGTAATTGTTGTTACTGTAATACAAAGAGATTGAGCTTGGTGTGGTGGGTTTTTTCCTGAAAGGGTTTCCCACATAAATCTATTGTTCATTGTCTTTGAGTATCTTCTCTGTTTCTGTAAATATTTCATGTGTGTATTAATTAGATTATAATTTAGAAATTAAAAGTATTGTATGCTTACTTCCCTGTGGTTTTGACGTTAGGAAAGTTGCTTCCGCACCTCTTGCTTTCCTTACAAGTGGTATCAGAGCCTGGCCAGTTGTGTTATCCTTGTGAGAGAGTTGGGTTTTTTGTGTCAATTTTTTTTCAGTGGGAGTTTGTTAGAGGTTTGATAATTTAATTACAGATTAAGATGGCGAGGACATCCAGAAAGATGGAAATAGAGAAATTCAATGGTAAAAATTTTGAGTTGTGGAAACTCAAAATGGAAGATCTGTTAGTGGATCGTGATTTGTGGATTGTTGTGTCTGGAACGATGCCTCAAGCCATGAAGCAAGAGGATTGGGATCTTGCAGATAGAAAGTCTAAGGGGATGATAAGGCTCTGTTTGGTAGACTCTGTTCTTCTGAACGTGCATGAAAAAAAGACTGCATCTCCCTTGTGGAAAATACTGGCATCTATTTATCAAGGCAAGTCCTTGGTGAGCAAATTGTTCTTGAGGAAGAAGTTGTACTCTTTGAGAATGCAGGAGGGAGGATCTGGTGATGGCTATTGGGAGTACGACATCCACTTTCAAGATGGAAGATGTTGTTGCTTCTTTATTGTCGGAAGAGATGAGAAGAAAATATTTTGAGATGGCAAAGGAGGCTCTGGTTGTTAGAGGCAGATTGAAGGAGAAAGGCAAGAAGAAGGACAAGAAATCTATATCGAAATCAGAGGGGAGATCAAAGCCTCCTGGCAAGAAGTCCAAGGTGAAATGCTGGAATTGTGGGAAACCTGGTCATGTCCGAAAGGATTGCAAGGAGGATAAAAAGAAGAAGAAGAACTCTTTTGGAAATGATTCTTCTCAGAGTGATGCAGATGCCTTCATTGCAGCTTTGGCTACACGGGCATCAGATGATGTCTAGTTGATTGATTCTGGAGCATCTTTCCACATGACATCTCATAGAGACTGGTTCACAAAGTATGAAAACTATGATGGTGGAAAGGTGTATTTAGCAAGTGATTCATCTTTGGAATTTGTTGGTCGTGGAAGAGTCATAATTCAATTCCCTGATGGAAGAGTGAAGGGAATCAATGATGTGATGCATATACCAGGTCTGGATCAAAATTTACTTTCTATAAGTAAGCTGAATGATATTAGAGTGCAGGTCACGTTCTCTAGAAATGGCTGCAAGATGACTAGAGGCGCAATGGTGCCAGCTAGGGGTGCTCGAATTGGTACCTTGTACAAGCTGGATGCACATGCTGTTCAATGCAATAGTGTCTCTGCAAAGTCACTAAAAGCTACTCATGGAGAAAAGAAGGAAAATGTTCCTGATGGTGTAAACTCCATGGAGATTAAACTTCCAGTAGAGAAGACTATGCTCTGGCACCATAGGCTAGGCCACATTGGTGAGAAAGGTTTAAATACCTTGAAAAATAAAAACCTGGTAGAAGGGCTTGAAGATTGTAACCTTGAGTTCAAATTTTGTCAACATTGCATATATGGTAAACAACACTGTGTTTCATTTTATTCCAGTCCTCACAAATCTTCTGGTTTGCTTGATTATATTCATTCTGATGTTTTTGGTCTAGTGAATGTTCCTTCTCTGTCTAAATCAAGATACTATGTGTCATTTATTGATGATTATTCAAGAAGAACATTTGTATATTTTCTGAGAAGTAGATCAGAAGTGTTCAGTCGGTTTAAGGAATTTAAAAACCTTGTTGAAAATCAGACTGGTAGGAAAATAAAATGTTTAAGGACTGACAATGGTGGTGAGTTTTGTTCGATGAATTCGAAAGGTACTGTAAAGATCATGGGATTAAAAGACATAAGACTACACCTTACACTCCACAGCAAAATGGAGTTGTTGAAAGGTTCAACAGGACAATAATGGAAAGAGCACGAAATATGCTGAGTAGTGCTGGCTTGGAAGAGAAGTTCGGGCTAAAGCAGTCTCTACAGCCTCTTACTTGGTAAATCATTCTCCTAACTCTGCTCTTATTGAGAAGACGCCTTTGGAAGCATGGTTTGGAAAGAAGCCCTCTCTGAAACATATTCGTGTCTTTGGCTATGAGGCATATGCTTATGTGACGTTTGAAAAAAGATCTAAGTTGGAAAACAAAGTTGTAAAGTGTATTTTTATTGGCTATAGCGCTGGCTTAAAAGGATACAAGCTTTGGAATCCTGAGACTGAGAAGGTTTTGTACAGCAAAAGTGTTATCTTTCGTGAGTGAAGCCTTCTACACTGGATCCGTAGTTAGAGAAGAAATCAGAAAATGAGAAGGATGTAGTAGAAATTCCTCCAACACCTGATAAAGAGGAATTGAAAAATCAAAATGTACCTAATACTGAGGAAAGCTCAAGTAGCTCTGAAAGTTTTGAAGAAGATGAAGAACCACCTCAGCCTCAGCATGTGAGGAGGTCAACTCATGAAGAAAGCAACCTAATAGGTATGGGTTTTCTTTGATAGAGTCTACTTGTGCCTATGCTTTAATTTCTAGCACTGATGAACCTAGGACTGTGAAAGAGGCATTTAAAATGTCTAATTCAAACTCTTGGTTGGAAGCCATGAATGAAGAAATGGCATCATTAGAAAAGAATGATACCTAGAATTTGGTGCCATTGCCTAAAGGCAGGAAAGTTGTGGGCTACAAATGGGTTTTAAAAAAAAAAATTGCTCTGGAAGGCAGTATAGAAAAATATAAAGCGAGGCTGGTTGCAAAAGGTTATTCCCAAGTAGAGGGAATTGATTATGGAGAAATATTTTCTCCTGTAGCTAAGATGACATCTATTAGATTTATTTTTTCACTTGCAGCAGCGTATGACTTAGAAATTGAACAGATGGATGTGAAGACAACGTTTCTTCATGGTGATCTTGAAGAAGAAATTTATATGTCCCAGCCGAAGCACTTTGTGGAAAAAGGTAAAGAAAGACTGGTTTGCAAGTTGAAGAAATCTCTGTATGGGTTAAAACAGTCTCCTAGAATGTGGTACCAAAAGTTTGACACTTTTGTTTTGTCATTAGGATTTGTAAGATCAAAATCTGATCATTGTGTGTATTACAAAGCTGAAAGTGATCAAGTTCTTATTATTGCTCTCTATGTTGATGATATGTTGTTCATAGACAATAGTAAGCTAATGATTTCTGATCTTAAGTCTCAGTTGTCTGCAAAGTTTGAAATGAAAGATCTTGGTGCAGCAAGGTATATTCTGGGAATGGAAATAACCAGGGACAGGAAAAATAGAAAACTTTGGCCCAGTCAGAGTAAGTACATCATGACTATTCTAGAGAGATTTTGTATGACTGATTGCAAGCAGCTAGTTGTTCCAGTTACGCATGGAACGAAGCTATCTGTTGAAGACTGTCCAAAATCTCCTACTAAGATGGAGGACATGACCAATGTGCCATATGCTAGTGCGGTTGGCAGCCTTATGTATGCAATGGTCTGTACAAGGCCAGACATTTCCCAAGCAGTGGGAGTACTTAGTCAGTTTATGGCTAATCCTGGAAGGACACATTGGGATGCTGTGAAGAGAGTGTTTAGATATCTGAAGGGCACTTCAGACTATGCTTTTTGTTACCATGGTAACTTGGTTGAATCACAAAGGACTCTCAGTATTCGAGGTTATGTGGATTCTAATTGGGCAAGGGACATTGACAGCAGAAGATCCACCAGTGGATATGTTTTCATGATGAATGGTGGTGCAGTGAGTTGGATGAGCAAGCGGCAGGCTGTAGTCACTTTTTCCACTACAGAGGCAGAATACATGGCAGCTACACATGCCTATAAAGAAGCAATCTGGTTAAAACGTTCGTGTTCTAACATTGGTTTTGATGCAGGAAAATTTACAATTTACTGTGATAGTCAGAGTGCTATATGTTTGGCAAAAAATCCTACTTTCCATACTAGGACGAAACATATAGATGTACAATATCATTTTGTACGGGATATGGTGGAGGATGGGAAGGTCTCTTTGGAGAAATTGGATACTCTGGAAAATGTTGCAAATGCATTGACGAAACCTGTGAGCACTGACAAATACAGGTGGTGTGCCAGTTCGATGGGCCTCTTGGCCCATGAATTTCAGTAGTGAGACCTCTGGCCGACAATATGTTCTTATCAGGCTTCAGGAAGACACACAGCAGCTGGTGTCTTCGGGGTGACTTGATCGCTTGGTATGAAGTCCCAACGACCGAAGAGAGTCTTACCAATAGCATATGGCCTTCACGGTGACACTAAAGGGTTTTCGGTATGAGGTCCCAATGACAATGGAAGGTCTCACCGATGAGGATACAATTGAAGTCATCAGAGTAGCTCTTGGCGCTTGGTGAAAGGTCTTGGTGAAAGTCAAATGTCTTGCCGACTCAGTAAGACATGAATGCTCAATGTGAGGTCTTAGCGCTCGCTGTGAGGTCTTGGTGAAAGACAAAAGTCTTGCTAACTCGGTAAGACTTGGTTACTCGATGTGAGGTCTTGACGCTCGATGAAACGTCTTGGCGAAGACAAAAGTCTTGCCGACTCGATAAGACTTTTTTGCTCAGAGTGAAGTCTTGGCATAAGACGAATGTCTTGCCGACTGTTAGGTGCTTTGGTGAAACTTGAGGAGACTCGGCGAAACCTCTTGGCGAATGGAAAGTCTTGCCGATGGCAAAGTTGAAGTTGTTGTGACTTTGTGAGCATCGGTATGAGTCTAGCTGATGAGAAATCTCTTGCTGATAGGAATGCAATGGATAATGATGGATTCGGTATGACTCATGGCGTTCGCTATTTCGTCTTGCCGACTGGTGGAACCTACGCCGATATCGAATACTAGTTGTGTTGGCATCGGGGAGACACAGTTAGTGTGTCACTGACATGCCAATACAGGTTGAACGCCCTTGACCGATTGACCATCCTATGTGGAGCCTCGTGGACCAATCAGAGGAAGTGATTTTCAAATGGATGGCAGTTAGTTTTTTGCAACAGTTGCGACACTGGAGCTAAACTGCATGCAGGGAAAAATCAACGCTCAAGAGGAAAACTTTCTATAATGGGGCAATAGTGGATAAGGATGAATAGAAGATGAAAATCAGAATGTGATAAGATTTAAAGGATCAATTTTTATTTGGAACAGTAGTGTGAATCAGATTTGTTGAGAGCATTTTTGTAAGGGATGAACAATGAATGAAGCTATTATGAACTGATACCAGAGAGTTGTATCTCTGCATTGTATGTAATTGTTGTTACTGTAATACAAAGAGATTGAGCTTGGTGTGGTGGGTTTTTTCCCGAAAGGGTTTCCCATGTAAATTTGTTGTTCATTATCTTTGAGTATCTTCTTTGTTTCTATAAATATTTCATGTGTGTCTTAATTAGATTGTAATTTGGAAATTAAAAGTACTGTATGCTTACTTCCCTGTGGTTTTGACGTTAGGAAAGTTGCTTTTGCATCTCTTGTTGTCCTTACACATACAAATCAAGCTTTTTATAGTTAGTCTTGTCAGTCAAAGTCTAGTTGAACTATGAGGTCTTTGTGTGTATAACGTAGGCAAGGCCATCAATTGATGAGCCCCCGAGGTCGCACAAGGTTAGTCCTTTAAGGTTCGTCATCACACACAGTCAACTGTTAGCACATCATATCAAGTCACGCATCAACAAGATGAACAAGTCCACAATCTCATCAAGTCAAATCAAACAAATTGCCAAAACAATGACCAAAACAAATCAACTTGTGTCTGCTACAAGATGTGTCCTTCCTAAAAATAGACATCATCATAACAAATCAATTTATGTCTGCTATAGGATGTGTGCCTCCTGAAAACAAATATTAGCAAAATAATCGACCTATGTCTTTTCAGGATGAGTCCTTCTTAAATACAAACATTGTGAAACCAATCAACATGACCTTACACAAATTATCACACCAAAGACATCAGACTCAACGTCTTATACGATAATTGTCTTTTCATAAACCAGGCTTTTGTCATGCCTTATACAGATAGTCATAACATCAAAACCAAACTCAGTGTCTTATTCGGTATGTGCCTCTCCTGAAATCAGGTCTTATCAATCAAACATCTTATCAATCAAAATAATCAAACAAATAGATCAAGTTTTGGAAAATATCTTATTGGCTTTTGATTTTGTGGCTTGTTCATCTTATCATTTTATTTGGCTTTATCTTCGAATCCTGATACTAGCTTTCTCAAGGATGTCCCATGAAGGATTTAGAGAAGCAACGATGTATCAAAATTCTATTTTCTTTGATTGTTGTTTGTCGATTGTCTTTTAAACTTTGGATTTTGAGTCATATTACTAGTTTCCTCAAGGATGTCCCATGAATGATTTAGAGGAGTGATGACGTCTCATGATCCATCTTTATTTGTTTGTTGTTTGTGGTTTGTCTTGACAAAAAGACTGGGGCAACTGTGCCCTTAGTATGAGTTAAGACAATCCTTGTTTGCGACTGTCTGTTGTTAGCAGGTGAATGACCTTGCACACCCTGATCTATGTCATATCATGGTGTTTTTCTCCATTTGTATTAGTTACCACCCAATGATGATAAAGTGCAAAGCCTATTGTGATCCAGCAAAATATCGAAGATTGCTAATACTAACATCAATGTCTTTTATTATTCATCTTCTTTTCGCACTAACATTTCTTCTTTCTTGCATTATGATGGAGTCTTGTGACACACAAAAATATAAAGCATCCTGCATATGCATTCATGTTAGAAACATCATGTAAATATCATACATTGTAAACCATACATATATCTTGCATTTCAAAAACACAAAAACATAGGCACCTATCATGTCTAGGAAATCATGGCATAATAGGCATTCATCATCATAGAGTACATAATAAAAGCATTACATGTACATAACAAGTGTAAATATATGCATCTCATTACATCCATCATCATCAAATATATAGCATCACATGTAGATAACATTGTAAATATAAACATCACATTGCATCTCATAATCTTAAATTGCATACATAACATCCAATGATACCATAAAAAATTAATGCATACATCATCATATAGGATTCAACATTACATCATAAGTTGCATAAACACATCTAATGTACATAGGATCATCCATAACATAGGCATATCATATAGACGTAACATACATAAATAAAAGACTGCATAATCATAAATAGAACTGCCTATCATGAGAATCGCAGCCAAAATCATATATATATATATTGCTCAAAAAGTGTCACATCACAATGTTATAATGTATCAATAAATATGAAGCTCGTAGGCTATATGAACAAAATAAAATGTCCATCAATAAATAACATAACATGTCTCTATCCAAAACTCCCACTGCTCCAATGAGCAAAATGTGAAGGTGAATGATGGCAGGATCCTGATGACCTGTGTGTAGAAGGAGGCCTGTTATATGGTCTAGATCTACGAGGTCCCTCGACCCCCTTTGTACTCACTGTCTTGATATGAGTCCTGCTCTGGGACCTACCGCTATGTGCCTGAGAAAAAATGGGAGCCTATCTCTCAGGAGGATCCTCTCCCTCATATAGATCTTTGTAATATGTAGCTCTCTCCACTGCTCTGACTAACTCCCGAGTGAAAGCATCAGATGGCCCACTGCAAAGAGCTCTGATCTCTATAAACCTCTGCTTGTTCCCCTATCTCTAAGCTATAGCCTGATCCCTGTCCATGTATGCCCTGTCTCTCTCCATCTGTAAGGCATCCTGCTTTGACATCAGAACCCTCATCATCTCCTCCAGAGATGCTACTTGCGCACACAAATCTGATACATCTTGAAAAACAAGACGTGTGTCATCTTGTTGTGGCCCCTCCATCCCATCATCCTCCAACTCCTCCACAATCTTGTCACGTAAATCCTGCTCCTGGTCGTCCATCACCTCCTCTGCATGCTCCTCGGGAATGTCCTCTCCCGCATGCCCCTCACCACCGATCTCAACATGAACCTCCTCACCACCAACCTCAACATGAATCTCCTCCTCACCTCTGCCAACATCAAGCATGGGAACATCCTCTCCCTTCCTCTCCTCCTCACGGACGGGTGATAAATGTGGGCCTCGTCCTTTGCGACCACGTCTCCCCCTCCCACCACCTCTCTGACCTCCTCCTCCTCCATCACCTCCATCACCTCTACCACCTCTCCCACCATGACCTATTTGTCTCCCTCATCTATCTCGTGGCCTTGACCCGCACCTCTCTACAGGTGCATCCTGATCTGGATCTGTTAGGGACACTAACCTATGACTGGCCCACCAGCGATCATATGCCTCTGTGGTACCCGGATTCGTTGTTCCACCTCTCCAACCCCACTGTGTTGGCTGCAAAGCATCAGTGTTTGCCTCTATTGTGGCGATTGGAATCTCAACTCCCCATAGAATCACCTCTCTCGAAGATCTGGCATACTCTACTCAACCTCAAGGCTTATCCTGCACCTCTCCAAACTATTTCAATACACGATCTGGAAAGTGCCTCTCAATGATGTACACATGGGAGACTGTTCGTCCAATCAGATATTGTGTTTGTCGGAAAAATGTCAAATGCCCGTCCTCATCTGGCCACTGTGGGTAGTCCATGTATGGCCTCCAAATGAACTGAACATAGTATGGATAGCATCTTTGTAGTAACCAGTGTCTCTAACATGATGCTGAGTGTTTGCTCCCATATAAAGGAAGGCATAAGGTGATCCCTGTTGCACCTCTGTTGTAACAAGCGGATAGAAAATGGCTATGTGTTCCCATGCCCATACCATCAGGAGCATGGTACCACAACTCATAAACTGTGCCTCTCTATATGCTATATCATGTAAATGGAAGTATAACATGGTCAATAAACAAGGGCCCCAAGCATAAACCACCCGCCTCTCTAACATGCCTACAAGCATCTCCCCCATCCTACAAGGAATCCATGACCTCAGCGGTTAGGAAGAACTATACCACCAATCAATGTACATAATAGACAATCTAACCTACCATATCTCTGAGCCAAAACATGTCATCTAACCTCATAATGGTCTATCCCTAGTTGTCTAATGTCCTAATGGGGATAGTATCTACACATCTCCGCGAATCCCCTCTGAGTATCATACATAACTCTGGCTCCTCTAATCGGTAGCCTCAGAATCCTATACACATCCTTTGATGTCACCGTCGTCTCACTAGTAGGTAGATGAAACGACAATGTCTCTGGGTGCCACCACTCACACAAAGCAGTCAATAGACCTCAGTTTGCTCGAATAGTGGGCATGAATGTCACATGATGTAGACCCAAATGCCACAAAAACCATTTCTCCCCACTCTGCAATCAATCACAGATGCCGAAAGTCAATGGTCTCGACTCCCTAGTATATATCGGATCTAAAACAACTTGCCAGTCAAATGTGTCATTTCATTATCAAATGCATTGCAAAATATCACATGCGTCATTATAATATGAAAATGCATTTTAAAATGCAAATGTGTACACATGCAGTCACACACAAACAATGACCATTCAAAATCTCAAATGCGTCTAAATAACAAATGTGATGCGCATTTCTATATGCATTACGGTTAATTATAGATGCGATGCAAAAAACCATATGTGTTAAAATTAAAAACAAATATGTACATCTGCTAAAACACCTACGCTATGGTATGACGTGAAATTACAAATGCGTTTTTCCGCATATAGATGCGTCTATTACGTATGCATATGCGGTTTTAAATAAAATGACGCATGACTAAAAATTGAAATAAATGCCTAGAAAAGCGTGAAAATCAAATTTTCAAAAGGTGGATTCCGACTACATACCGGGGGGCCCATGTCTGCAGGTCACCTGAAGGTCCGGATGCGATAAGCGCGATGATGCGAGTGTCGAACTAGAGACATGGTCGCTATAAGTCCAGAGCAAAAATTTCAAATTTCTAAACTTGGAGGGTGAAAATGAATTGGATTTTCACCCCATTTCTATTTATACCTAGGGTGTTTGGTGGCATTTCCTCCAACCTTGTCTATTGGCCACGTAAACTTCCAACTTCTATTGACCCGTACACGTACCTAACACCTCGAAACTCATTTATGTCAACTCCATTGCATTTATGGCTATCAAATTGACTAATCGGGACTATTTCCAATTTTTTTGGAATTTTTCAAAAAATTGTCAATTTTCCCGAGGGGGCATACCTTCACCTATTTAACACTGGGGCATGTTTTTGATTGATTTTCTTTGACACGACGCCAAAATGGCATTGTATCAAAAAGGGGCAAAATGTAGACATTGAAATTTGGTCTAAGCCTACGACTTCAATTTCTTCATAATTCATGTTTTCATAGTCATGATTAAATAATATTAATTATTTAATTACTTTCTAAAGTTCTTTCTCATCTATTAATTAAATAAATTTTAATTATTTAATTAATTCACATTATCGTTATTCTATCCTGATTAATTAAATAAATGTTCTTTATTGAATTACGTCACTAATTAATTTTATCCTCCTTAAATTAAATAATTTTTTATTTAATTTATCTTTATCTTTATCATATTTTCAACTATAATTAAATAAATACTTTAATTATTTAATAATTCATTTAACCTCTTCATCAATCAATTAAATAAATCTTATTTATTTAATTTATTCTTTAAATGTCGAGTCTTGAATTAAATAATCATTTAATTCATAAAAGTCTATTAACACATTCCTCTATATTTAGATAAATGTTTAAGTTATCTAAGTATTAATTCCCACTTGGCTCGAGATCTATTTGAATCAGTCAGTTATCTCCTGATTTAATGTCTGTGTGTCTTTCACGAATAAACTCTCTGCCATAACCAGTCAGTTATCTAGTTCTAACTTGTATGCATGTACATGCTTAATAATTAAATATCTTTATTTAATTAATTAATTTTATGTGTGCGTTCGAACAGATTGTGTCCATTATTTTATCTTTATCTTTGTCATGCAAACATTATTCTTCTAATTTTCAAATACTCTCAACTCGAGATTAAATCATTATTTAATCTTTATCTCTATTCTTAGGTTTTATCACTCATGCCAGTATTAACAATTATCATAATGCATGTCGAATCTTTTAATTTGAGTCATTTGTTTATCTTTTAATCTCGGTCTCTCATTCGAATGATCAATTTTCTATAAATTGACTTGACTCTCATCATTTATACTCCTCCTGAAATTGTATGACTTTTGGAGTACTTGTTAATATTCGATATTTTGTTATAATCACATCTATCAAGGCTATACTTGCACGCACACTAAAAATCTAAGGGCAAGAATACCATCATGGAAAAATGGAGAAGGACAACAGAGGTTATCCATGGAGTTACATCGATCTTTGGTGAAATTGTTTTATGTTTTAGCTATTTCCTTTGTTCTTTGTTGTTTAACTTTAGATTGCATTAGAGTTTGATTGCATTGTTATGTGCTTTAATCTTTGTTGTTTTCATGATAGTTACAGAAGCTTCCCTTAATTTTTTTCCTCCTCACGCCTTCAAATCCACACCTACTAAAAATAGCAATTGAGTAGAAAAAGCAGAAAAGTAGTTCTGAAAATTGGGAATTCTTATTCGACAAAAAGGATATCTAGAAATGCAAAAACATCTACAAAAATATAAAAGAAAGTAAAGATATTTTTGGGTGATGTTGGATTGCCCTTACACTACTAGATGCTCTGCATCAAATGTGAGAGAACAAAGATTAGTATCTACATATAAAAATCAATTAATTTTTCATAAAAACTCTGCTTGCAACACACCAAGTTAATAAAGCTGACTTGGGGGCTAATATTAGTTTGAAAGTGTTTTAAGAACTAATTTACTAATTGATATAAAGAATTTATTGAATGATCAAGAAGTGCCAATCTAGTGCAATGGATTTCAATAGTTATGAGAAGAGTTTTGCTAGCAACTAGTCTAGAAAAATAGTCACTACATAAGGTTGTAAACACGTGTTTGCAAATCACCCTTGCCATTGACTTTTCATAGTGAGGCACCTCAAAGCTAGTAGGAAGCAGGATAGCAAGGATGTACAAGAATAGAGGGCTATAGTGATAGTACAGTGGGATGAGAGGTTAAATAGAAGAGGTGGATAACAAGGCGAGCTACTGTTGAAAGTGTCGTAAATTTTGCATAAGTTGGTTAATTATAGGCTTTATTTTATGGAAACAAGGTCGGATAATAGTAGATATACCTACATTAGAATAAGTTAAAGCTTGAAAGAGAATATATGTGAACCAAAGGGAGTACAGGTTCCAAGGTGCCTACCAAGAAATCTATATTGTATGGCATGTGAAGATGAGGCAAATCTAGACGATGAAGCATGCATCGGTCTAGATTGTGTAAAGTAGTGCCCATATATGTATTGAACATATAGAGAGCATAAATGACATGGACATGGAACATTTGTTTACTACTCACATTAAACTAGGAGTCATTGTTTATTTCAAGGCAAGCAATTAAGGTTAGGATATTGTTATGACTTACATTAGGATCTAAGCAAGTTGAACATGAATAGTGGAAAGAGAAGGTGTAATTAGTGTCATTTGATTGAAATAAAAATTAATAAAATTAGGAGCAAACCTAATTAGGGTGGTTGTAGTATGAGAGTAAGACATTTTTATATTTCAGTATCTTGTGCAAATAATGATGTTAGAATGTGAAGATTGGGTCACAGAGCTCACAATGAGGTTTCACAATACAATCTAAAGATAGATGGAAGGAGAATTCAATAGAGATAGGGAGAGGGAGGGAGATAAAGACATGGGAAGAGAGATAAAGAGAGACAGAGGATACAGAGATAAAGGGAGAGGAAAAGAGAGGGAGAGGGAGAGAGTGTGTCAAAATACACATTCTATAATAATGTAGATGTTATCATGTCATGTGATTTGAATTCATAAAGCTTGTTACTATGTTTTAAATGTTGTATTTATATTCGACAAGTCAAAATGTATAAAATGTGAGTTTTAAAAAAATCTCAACTCTTCAATATTTTTTTTAATATAATAAAGATTTATTTGATTATTCTAGAACTAAATAAACCAACAAGACATATAGTCTTTAAAATATTTTTTTTATGTTTAAAATTTCAAATCATAATGATTTTTTTTATAATCAAAACTATTATGCAAAAGTTATCTTGTAAGGAGCATTCATAATAAATTATTTTCATTGGAAGAAATCCCAAGTTGTGGACATTTGTAAAAATATTTAGTTTTATTATAACAATTAGAAAGATACTAAATTTTTTAATATATTTATTTTTAAAATTCCACCTTTACAACAACATTTTTTTAATTTTTAGAATCTCACCATGTCTTAATATGAAGTAGCAAAAATTTATAAAATATTGTTTATAATTAATTGACATAAATATTTACAAACAAGCTTCTCTTAGCTTCAAGAATATTTATTTGAATATTCTCTACTAACAAGGCCAACCACGTGAAGGTGGAAGCTCGCATGGCCTCCCCTAATTGACCTAAGACAACCACAACACAACACAACACAACATTACACAACATCACACAACACAACACATCACACAACACACAACACATACATTTTATTTTATTTATTAAAAAATTATTAATATACATTTTATTTATTAAAAATTTATTTATATACATTTTATTTTATTTATTAAAAAAATATTTTATTTTATTTATATGCCATTAATGATGTGTTTAATTATGTGCAAGAATTTTTAGTTATTTGCAATGTTGTTAATATGCGGTGGGTCAAACATACATTTTATAATTATCGAGACAATTACGTCATGTGAATGATATTCATAAAGTGATTAATGGGTAATTTATGATTGTCCATTGTGGACAACGTTGATATGCCGCGAGTCAAAACATTTGAGTTTTCATTATGGTGGTATTGTTATGTTGTGTGAATTATTTCCATTTTAAATGTTATTTTCATAAAGGTGATTTATGATTTGTCTATTATGAGCTATTTTATAAAGTAACTTATGTTGTGATTCATAAATGATAAATTTATTAATAAAATTGTGATTTGTAACTTTAATGTTAATATCAAAATAAATAAAATTTAAACATTAACCAAAAACAAAACAAAAAATGCAAGGGACACAAGAGACATACCTTAAAGAATGGCCTTGACCTATTGACCATTCTTTAAGCTGTCAAAAAAAACCCGACCTTATGGAATGGCCATGGCCAATGACCATTCCCTTCGGTCTTTGAAGGGGTTTTTAACCCCTTCCAATAACTTTTTAGTATTAAACATTGTACTTTTACATTTTACAAAGTCATTAGTCAATCTAATTGACAAATATATTACTAAAAAAATGGTAAATGACCAACCCCATCATTTGCTGCTCTAAATCTACTCTTATGCTTGATCCCGCCATAATGGTGAGAAACTAACTCAAAAAGCTGCTTAGCTCTGTTTGGGATCCTTGTTAGCAAATTGCTCGACAATCCATCTATTCCAAGAGCAACAAGCAAGAAACACATAAAACAAAGGCAGGTAGTCAAAGAAAACAATTTAAAACACAAAGCACAAAGTACAAGTACATACCAAGTCTTCTTTTTATATTTTTTCCAACCTCACTAAGCGCATCAACTTCAATGATTTCAGCTTCTCTGTATAATATAAACCCATCAACAATCATAATAACTACAAATTATCTTAATAATACATTGAAACAGAATAAGCTGAACAAGTTTGTGATTTAAAACACTTAATAAATTTCCAAAACTAAAGAAACAGAGAGAGTTAAAGAAAAAAGATTACCACAAGCATAAATTTACCTTCCAGCATTTTCCTAGAATCTTGTCTGCAGGAACATAAAAATAAATACGAGTCAATCTATTAGAAATGAAAACAGATCAAAACATTTGTTGCTTAAAAAAAATGTAAAATTAAAATTCAAAAATGAACTCTAAAAGACTATGAATCAATGAATATAGAGATAAGACTCATGAGTTGGGAATAAACTAACTGCCAAAAGAGACTAGAGGTTGGGTGATCATATTTATTGTGGAGATCTGGTCACATTGAATGTGTAGTAGTCCTATGGGTGTCAGTCTGTTAAGCCTACATACACATCTAGTTTACTTGCTTAATACCCATATCTTTGTTTCTCTTCCTGGACTGTGAGAAAAATGTACAGTCAGGCAGGGCCTTCTTTTTTCTTTCCATGATGCTTGTTGACCTCTGTAGTTTTTAGGGGTTCCTGTGTTTTTCTGGTATCACAAAGTGTCATTGGATGATGTAGGTAGGGTAGTGCAATTTAGGTTTTAATAAATGTGTTTTGTATGCAATTTGCAGCAACCTTTTACCACATTTACTGCTGTCATCTTCTGAATTGATGTTTTTTTTAAATTTAGTTGCAATCTGTTGTTTTTATAAGTTAAAAACTCTTCCTCAGCTGCTCCACACAGAAAGCGTTTGTATATCACTTTTTACATATTGTTCAGACATTTCTTTTTAATTGAACAAAGACTTTAATAATAAAAGAAAGAATAACAAACAATATAGAACAAAGCATAAACTCTACATTGGAAATCATAAACTAAAGAACAGTAAAGTAGCCTACAAAACTGCTGGGCTAGACAAATTTGGGGTCCTCCGGAATATTGTGTTATCTTCTTCCAAAAAGAAGGGAGGTCAGCCTAGCAAGTCAACACCAGGAAATTGGGTGGTTCTCTTTAGAGGTTTATTTACATTCATAGTGCCACAATAAGAAGGGTAGCCTAATAATTGGCTTTTAAGTGCTTTGCCATTTTGCACTGTTTGGGCTATTTAGTGTGCAGCAGTCAAATGAGGTGTAACATTATCATATAATGTAATGTGAGTGGAGGAGGATGAACATTCTTGGGACATGTATCATGATCAAGCGTAGTAGTCTAACACAGGCTGGCAGAAGTACAATTTAAATAAGACAACAAAAATATTGTAAAGGTATCACTATTCATGATATTGGAGGGCAAACTATTGTTTAACATGATACCTCTACTCTTGTAATTTTGTGAAGTGCATGAATTGTTTTGCAAAGATGGAGGCTGCATCAACAACCTCAGTATTGGGTACGTGCTATTCACAGACCTAAATTCAAGGTATTAGAGCAACCATGGTCTTCTACGTGACAACAAGAACAAATGGCAGAACAACCACTACAAATGGAAGGACAAGAGATTACCACAACCGTATACATTAAGGATCACCACAGCCATCTACAGTAAGGGATATGTTATAGCACAATCATCACTAAAAAAGACACTCACAAAATAACGGAAGATTGATTTTAAACATGGTGGTGATAAATACAGTTCAGTAAATGCTAATAAATAAATGTGGTTTTGGGTTCAAGAGCAGAAAAGATCAAGGAAAGTATAATAGGTTAAGGGGATGCTATTTTCTTAGAGTACATAGGAAGAGGTGTCTCTCCAATAACTATTCAAATTAGAAAAATAGTAAAATTAAGAAAACAATTGATGAAAATTAGTAAAATTAAGTAAACAATTGATGGATATAAGGTAAAAATTTATTAATTACAGTGAAGCATTAAACTATCTTCAAGATCAAATTGGAAACAATCCAATATTATTCATTGAGTTTGGTGTACAGTAGCAATTGTATAATATTTAATAGCAATTGTATAATATTTAAGACTTGTTTTTCATGCAGATGGTCTATCATTGCAGCCCATTTATGGGGAGGAATTGAAAATGATCTAAAGAACTATTCGAACAGAAAACTGAAAAAAAGAATAATTAAAGTTAAATAAACCAAGATTTACAGTTTCGAGGATACAGCATCTTTTTAGTTTTTAATTTTTTCAATATAATCAACCTAATAATCAGTAATTCTTTTTCATTCAATCAAAATAGACAATCCATAATAAAGAGAAAGAGAATGTGCAAGAATAATTACCTTGAAGAAGAATTATGCTTCCATTAATCACTGTTTCCTTTGCTCTGCCTCTTCCCCTGTTACCACAAATCAAAATACCAAAAAACCAACAAAAATACAGAACAAACAAACAGAATAAAAAATAAAAACAAAACAAAATAAAATAAAACACAGAACAAACCAAACAAAACAGAACAAATCAAAGAACACACACATGAATAAACAGACTGGCGTGCACGCCCCACAAAACCCTTAACAAAAAACTGATAAATCTGAAAGAAAACAAAACAAAATTCAAACGAAAGAAGAAGAAGAAAACATGAGAAAACAGATTTAACAATATTCCAGGCTAGCTCAGATTGGCCTGGCATTCTTCTCAACTGAAATTTGAACACTGAAAAACCACTGGATCCCGTTTCCTGCCATCACATGTGTATGTCGTGCCTGTCTTGCTCGTGGTGCCATCCTTGCTACCTCCACCTCCACTAGAATTCCTTGAATTCTTAAATCCTCGTATTACTCTTAACAGGTGACCCTGCATCTATACAGTTCTTGAGTGCCAAGTTCCCACGCTCAAGTTTCTGGTCCTCCATCTGCTTCCACTTTGTCCAGAGTAGATCAATCCTTCGTCTTCATCATTATCTGCATAACTACCCGATGCCACAATACTAGTTGCAAATAATGAATCCCACCATGAGACTGTCCATGAAGACCGACAATCATATTGTGAAATTCATCTCCAACTAACACTTATTATTGACAACAACGTTCTATTTTTCAAAATCTTCCCAACAATGTTCCATTTCCGCTCTACCCAACAACGTTCCATTTTTCAAATTATTTTTCCCCGCTGTCCCCAACAACGGTCCATTTTTCAAATTATTTTCCCCCGCTCTCCCCAACAACGGTCCATTCCCAACAACGTTCCATTTTTCAAATTTAAATTCATTTCCACATGTTTTCAAATGGTAGTTTATCTTCAAGATTCATTTCTATGTCATTTGGATTATCCTAGTTTAATCTTTAAGGCAAGATGGAAATGACCTAAATGTTTAAATTTCAAATTTAAAATCTAAATTTATCTCTCTAGATTATACTAGTTATTATGAGCTAACTTGACACATGTTTATGTGACATGTTATTGTGTCATGGTATTTAAAAACATTCAATGTTAGATTAATTTAATGTAATTTATTACGATAAAATAATTAGAGCATGCTTTAATTTTTAAAAGGAAAACAATCAAATCCATTTTTTTGCATATGATCTACATGCATGTATGTGTATGTTGTCTTTGATATTAATCATCATTGTTAACTCACCCTCATAATGGGCTGCCTTAGGATAACACGTTCTAAAAGCTATTCATAAACTTTGTCTTGACCACATTCAACTACCAAAGGAGCCAAGACAAATATAGCTTTCCTGAATAAACATTTTGTCAAATCACTTGATTGAACACATGGCATAGTTTAATTTCTTGCGTCAAATCAAATATAGGTGGATCAAGATTGAACCCAAGGGGTGGAAGATTGAATATGACACATTCAACTAATTGACGACAATGAATTTATGTACTATACCAAATGGATTTTACATGACATTAGTAAAATTATTCCATCATTAGTCTAGACCTAAGTATCATATCCTCTCATTTAAATAGATCTCATTTATTACTATTTGTTTACTAACCCAACTAATTTAATCTAGATTATTTTTTGTTTATTAATCGAATTGCACTTATTTAATGTTCCTATATTATTTATGTTTAAAGCTAATGTATTTATTTATATTTTTGTGAACCTAACTTTTTCTTATATGCAACCTTGACTTTCACCTTAGGATTTTATGTTACATCTTCCTAGGATTTTCGTATATAATTTATCCTTTCATTTTAGATTTGTTGGGGTTTGGATCAACTTTTCTTTGCATATTCTTAGCATACCTTTGATCCTACCCACCTACCCTTGGATAATTCATCATCACAACTATTCTTAAATTATTCTTTAGTTGATATGCATGCATAAATTTCTAATTTTGACATGTTATTGTCTTTTTTGACACATGATCCTTCTATCCTTGATACTCTCATGATATTTTATGCTATATAGATGAGGATGATAATTTTCTATGGAAGTGTTATTTTATCATGTATTAGCATTCCCTTCCATTAAGTTGATTCAGGCTTATCCCTTTATTTTATATACTTGACTCACTTGTCCATGAGTTTTATATTGATTATATTTCTCCTATGGCTTGTAATATGATAAGCACATACCTAGTAAGGATAAACCATGTGTTAATGATACAACTAATGTGATAACCATTGATAGTACATTAGTTTCTCATTCATCTCATATTGATATACCATTACCTTCCCATTCACAATATTTAATGACACTATGGTTCTTAGTGAGGACTTCCTATGTGGTGCTTAAGTTGTTAATAGAAATTCTTCCTTATAAATTAAATTATTCCTTGTTGATAATAAGCATGTAGATGATGATATTTTATTGATAAGAATTTATACTTAGTATAAATGGTGAATATGCGTAAATATTTGACTTATCTTATTTTCTTTACACTTCTTATATAAATCTAGTGCATGTTCTCATTATCTACTTTTATAAAATTGGTCTCCCGAGGATATATAACCTAGTGATAGGTCTTCTCGTACTTTATATTTTTATTATTAATATGACATATACATATCCTTATCCCACTTTTTGTGTTCAAACTTCTACTAGAGATAAACATACATTTCAATTCATAGCTAATTCACAATATGATCACATAGTTGGGCTTCAACGTCAAGACTACCTAGAGGTTGAATTGTTCCTTTAAAACAACTAGAGTTGTCTCCCATAATGTATGAATAAAACTTCAAAGGACTATGCTACTATCAATCATCTCAAGAACACACAAGTTAAGATATCCCTTTCCAGTATCTATTTTGCACATCACAATTGTATGATGAGGTCATGAAAAAAATCTTTAAAAATAACAATTAAATTGTAGCACTTTTCCACAGTATGTGACTTAATTGATTGAATCTATATTAAATAACGAGTGGCATGCTATTTCATTTTATTATGTATAACTCTCGTATGATTTAATTATTAAGTTTAAACAATGACAAATATGACTGTAAGTGAAACATTAAATAATTTGTAGCTTATAATGTCTTAATTTTAAAATATATACTAGGGATTGTTTGGAACATTTAAAGGTAGATATATCAAATTTAAATCCATATAACCTAGCCTTAGTGAATTTTATGATGTGAGAACAAATGTTTGTTTAGTTACAATTACTCTTCCTATCACAATAAAATCATGCATATTAAACCATTTGTCTCATGTGATGACCAAAAAAATAATGTTATAAAACTCTTTTAGGGTTTACATGGTTGTATTCTACGAGGTCGTACCATATGTAAGGATTATATGTGTTATTCACCTAGAAAATTTCCTAAGTCATTTAAATTATATATAATTGTGTAGATGATATTAAATACTAGTGCATTGTCTTCAAGCATTATGGAGTAGGCAAAATGGGATGCCTATGTGAGGGCGGGGACATTATTTATTTATTATGTATTCTTTAATATAATTAGAATATTGTGTAAGAGGATATTAAATAGGTAGGTTGCATTGAAAAGGTTAAAATTGGGAGTTGTAGAGCATCTCCCTAATTTGATGGTTATGCAAAAAGCATTTAATGCCCTCACATAGACTACCTAGATTTGGGAAAGTGGCCAATTTAACTATTATGACATAATATATGACATGTAAGAGAGGTATAAGATGTGTAATATGTATAAGAGGAGTTACTTACTATTCCAAGTTGCTTGACCATGACTATAAGGGCAACGGATTTTTATAGGATTCTTGGTTTTGACTCACAGTTTTAGAGACTGTTTGGTCGTTTATAATTTCCATTTTTTCTATTCATTAGGGAAAGGGGTAGAAGTTTCTAAATTTCCTTTGCAAGTACTCTTATATTTCAAATTATTTTAAAAAGGAAAGTTGCTTATATTTTTGTACACTCTTATGTGATTAATACAAGCTTGGGTAGCTTTGACAATGGTTTTATTTTGTGCAAGGGTTTCTTCACATATATCTAGTTTTCATATGATTTATATGTTTTATATTTATTTCTCCATTGGTACACTAATATTGTTGGATTAATCATTTTCTTAATTAGATTCAATATTCGCTATTAGAGTTATGAGTTAATTTTAGAAGCATGGGATACCTTTCTTCTAATGTTGTTTTTTTGTGTTTGTAGTAGGAGTACTTTGTTTAGTGATTTGAAAATATGAGTGTGGTTAGAGAGTCCATTTGGAAAGCACATCTAGTTCATAGATTAATAAGTTCAATGGATTTAAGTACTAGCTAAGGTTCAAACTAAATATGGAGGGTCTCTTGGATGAAAGAGATCAATGGAGGGCTATGATAAAAAAGGAAAGGCATATTGGGCTATCAAATGAAGACTAGAAGAATCTTGACAAAAAATATTGAGGAACAATATCACTATGTCTCTCCAATTTCATCTTTTTGAACATCTCTCTCATGAGACTACGCCATATTCTCTTTGGAGAAGAATAAGTAAAATCTATCAAACTAAGAGTTTTTTAAAATATCAATTAGATTCCTTTAAAATGAAGGAAGGAGACTCTATAGCTAATCACTAAAATTATTTTGATATTATTTTAATTCATTTAGGAAGTATAAATGATAAGCTTGATTATTATTATATTATTATAAATGTATTATAAGCTTTTGATTCTAAGCAATGATAGTTTGAGGAAGGTCAAGAGGGGTAGGAGGGAGAGAAACATGTGGGATCATGCTAGATGAAATGGTGGACATGATGAATTGGGGAAGGGATATAGAATAAGGAGATGCTTAGGAATTAGGAGAAGGGTTAGGAGAAGTATTAATGGCTATGGATACAATGTGAGGAGTGATGATAGAGGTGTAGATATCTACATATATATCATTAGAAGGAGGAGAAAAGAAAATGGTGGGATGAATGGTGGCCCCAAGAGAAGATGTGGAAATGGTAGGGGAAGGTTAAGAGATGGAATGGGGCCTTCTTGACTCTCAATAAGCTACTCAAATGTGGCATTCTTTGTCATTTTGGTTCTTTTTCTCTGAGGCTTCAACCGTTTAGTGGATTTAACCTTTCTCTTATATAGCCTTGGCCTAGCAATAAGTTGATTCTCTTCTTCCTTTTCCTTTTTATTTAGCCCTAGAGGAATTTCCTACATCACCCTCTATTGGCTTCTTTTCATGCTTAATTTCTTCTTTTTCTAAGTTTCCCTCATCCGAGGAATCTTGTTTCTCTTCCATTTTGTCAAATGTTAAATATATCCCTTGATCCATAAAGGCCAATGACTAAGCCTCTACCCATCTCTTTATGAACCTAAAATTTACTCTTGTTACCACATTAAAATTTGTGACCTCCTCCTCAACCCAATCTAGCAATGAAATTGGCTTGTCTGCAATTTCACTATATTCCCTTTCTTGTAAGGTTTTACCATCATCTTGAATTTTTTCTAGGATAACAAAGAGGTTAAGTGCATTAATATATTCAATTGTTAACCTAGAATAAGACCTCTTCTTGACCTCTATAGTATCATTACAATTAGCCCAAAAGTCCTCAATATTTATTCTAGGAGCATCTAGGGGTACCGGGCAATCTTGCATCCCCAAAAATATTTGTTTTAAATATTTTATTTTCTTGTGTGGTTTCTTGTTGCAGGTAATTTTCTAGCACCTGGTTTGTGCACTCTCAAAGCTTGGAAATTTTGATTTATTAAATTGGCTAAGTATTTTAATAGTTTAATGTTATTTGTGGGTGAAAAATGTAGCCAAATCAATGTAGCTCATATCTTATTTATTAGCCCAAAAACTAAAATTTGATGAATTGTAATTTGGTACACATTAATGTGTTGAAAATGCCAAAATATGCAAAGTTAAAAACCCGACACCCAAGTTGGGAAAATTAAGTTTTAGAATATTTAAAAATAGTTTGGAAAGGAATATTTAAACCCGTACACAACCAGGAGCCAATTGGAGAGCTAGGTTTATGACAAGATGTTATAGGAGGAGTTATGGTCTTCAATTTCAACATGAGACAAAATTTAATACCAAATTCCAAACATGCATGCATAAGGAATCTAATGCCTCATATGGGGAGGCATTTTGAAATATTATTGTTGTACTTGGAGGGAGAAATCCAACACCCCAATTGGAGAAGAAGAGATAGAGAGGGAAAGAAGAAAAATTGAAGAGTTAAGAAGGAGAATACTTGGAAATTTTTGTTGGGTTTCCCAAGAGGGTAATGACAGAGGTTGAGGCTACAAATGTTGTTGTAAAATACTAAATTGGAGTTTTTTTAAAATAAATTTGGTGAATTTCTGGTTGTAGCTATGTTTGAGAATGTTAAATCTTGATTTTGAAGTTGTTATTGTAACCTTGAAGATTGATTAATGAAATCAACACATTGTTCTTGAAATTATTATCAATTCTTGTATTGGATTGCTTGAATTAGAGCTCAAAATATTTCATTTAATTATTGAGAAGCTATAATTTCCTATTGATGAGTGTGGGATTTTCAACAACTAACAATCCAATAGGATTCTCGATTGTTGAACTATATCAATATCCAATCCATGTCTATATTATCTACCAACATATTTTTCCATTTTCCCATAAGGATCAAAACACCTTATGATATTTTAAAAGTTAAGATGGAAGATTTGTAGCTCCAAATTTGATCCTTTGGCAAACTAATGAGAGGACCAGGCATATAATCCTCTGCCAACTATCATAGAGTAGGGTACACTAGTCGTATGCATATCCTTGAGCAATTTATTGGATTTGTAGATTTTCCTAGTCATTTTTCAAAGCACCATTTTGTCATTGGAGTACTTAGGAAACCTATAGCGTGCACCTAAGAATCCTTCCATCCTAAGGTAGGTGAACTTCAAGAATTGAATGAACCAATAGCCAATATTTTGAATAAGGTCCATATTAGAAGAGGAGAGTCTTCTATTAAAATCCCCTTGAACTTTCCTCACAATAAAAATTATAAAAGCGTCATTTACCCTCTTGTAATGATTCATGACATTGTGCATATGCAACTAAGGGTAGAAATCATAAATATTATGTTGATTGGGGCCATTGAAAACTAGGCCAAGGCATGTCAATCCTTTGTATCTAAAGTTCTTGGCCAATGTGTAGGCAATGTAAGAGGTCATGTGGAAGACCCTAGTTTCTCACCATAGAGAACCGATGGTGGAATTGTTACTAATAAGTTGTACCCAATGAATCTTCTTAGTTATCTTAAGGATTTCCTCCATGTAGTAGAACATCCAATTCTCAAAAGTAGATATTGAGTCAATTCCCATCACCCTACTCAACAATGTCACCAAATCATTGACTTTGGAAATGAAGTCACTCCTGTATAAATATTTGGGAAATTTCATAGCTAATGACTTAGGATTCTTCATCCAAAAATCATTTACTATCTTTGTACAATGTTTTGGTCCTTGGTGAGCATTATCCTTAGTAGTTAGAGACATGGTTGAGAAAATTGGAATACTAAAGGTCTTAGTGATGGAAACACTAGATAAATTTTTTGATACCCTTCCACCTACTAATATAATCTTCTTGGAGTCCTCATTGTAATTTTCTCTACATTCCATAATAAGGTCAAGACACTGGACTAAGTGTTGGATAGGAAAACTGAGAGGGGGAGTGAATCAGTTGTCAAGGATTATAACCTTAAATTCAATTATTAGAACTAACACATAAACTGATTAAGTGATTAACCATCAAATGTAAGCGTTCAAACATAATAACACCATATTTATGTGGAAAACCCAATGAGATAAAAACCACAGTGAGGATTAACTCATGCTATAGATAATATCAAAAACTATTACAAAAAGGCTCATTGCCTGAGATAGGGCTCACTTCCTAAAATAAGGACTCACTGTCCATAGGGATACAACCTGGAGGGCTCACTTCCATAGAGATACAAAGAATACAAAGAAGACTTGTTATAGAGAGACAACAATCCTAATGCAATCAAGATTCCACCACAATCACTAATCAACTCGCATGAATGATAGAGTTCACCTTTTGCTCACTACATCCAGAAACTCAACATTAAGCTTTGCACTAAACAACCACACACTTAGCTCACACACCTCAAGAATAGCATCAAATTCACATCTACTCTTTCACTTATCTTCCTTCTTTCTTACGTATAATTTTCATTGCTAGCACATTATGTATTTATACTATCTCCAACCTTGAAAAGATACAAATTCAGCCATCCAACCTCAACTTTCAAATTAGGTTGGTGTCAAACATCCTAGGGTGGAATTAGAATGAGAGCGACCCAAGCACACGCTTCATCGGGATCCATAATAGATCCAACATGATTCATTAGCTTCGAAAGTAGTGCTTGACACATGGTCAACCATACTAGTGTAAAACAGATAGATCAATTAAGCCTGATACATCCAAATGCCAAAACCAACTTCAATAGAACCAGGGCAACACAACTCTTGAACCATACATTATAAGATTTCATCAAAGAGAAATCCAAACTAGTGAAAATTCTCCCAAACCTGAATCAACACACAACAAAACATAGTTCATAAGCACTAGAACCAACAACCTTCTTTTAATACAATTTTCTCAATATCCTCGATATATACAATCAACAACTAGTAGATAACTAGCTGACCAATTGACATAACTAGCTAGTCGGTTGACATCAATGACAAAACTGCATTCCTTTTCCATTCTTGTAAAAATCTCCCCCTTTGTCATTGATGGCAACACATGATGTGAAAAACCATCAAAGACACCATACCTATTCTGAAAATACTTCTCAAGATTTTTCCTTTATGCTTCTCTCCTTTTAGAAGATCATCTTCCTCATTACCTACTTTCTCTTATTAACTTTTCGCATGCTCTCTCTCCCCCTTTAACATCAACAGCAAAGGAAAAAGATATTTCCATTAAAACTTACTTTGACATGAAAACAAAATACTCATAATGACAACACATAAAAAATCTGCCTACTCCCCCTAAGGGTAGCCACCAACAAACATCAATCCAAAAGATAGAATCATGAATTCACCGGACTGATGCATCTCCAAATGCATCTTAGTTTGTAAAAGGAGGGGAAATATCCCCTAGCTTATCCCAGAGATACTCAAAATTATCTTTAGGAAGAGCCTTTATAAATATATCCACAATATGATCTTTTGTCGAAACATACTCAAGCTTGACTTCATTCTCCATAGCTTTCTCTCTTAAGAAATGATACCTAATAGATGTATGCTTCGTTCTTGAGTGCATTACAATATTCTTTGAAATGTTAATTGCACTTGTGCTATCATGTAGCATTGTGATATCTTTCAATGTCTATTTCATCCATAACACTTGTGTACAACACGATGCAGTAGCAATATACTCAGCTTCAGTAGTAGACAAAGAGACTGAATCTTTCTTCTTACTCAACCATGCCACCAATCTACATCCAAGAAAGAATGCACCACCACTTGTACTTTTTTTGTCATCTATACTTCCAACCTGATCTGCATTTGTATAAGCACTAAGTGTAAAATCAATATCTTTAGGATACCATAATCCATGATCTAGAGGGCCTTTCAAATATCTGAATATTCATTTAACTACAGTAATACGTGTTTCCTTCATATTTTCTTGAAATCTAGCCACAAGACAAACCACATGCATAATATTTGGTGTAGTAGCAGTCAAATACAGTAGTCCTCCAATCATAGATCTATACTTGCTCTGATCAGTCTTAGGTGAATCATCATCTTTCCCACACTTGCATCTAGTCACCATAGGAGTACTTATTGGTTTGGAACTGTCCATAGCAAATTTTCTCAACATTTCTCTCACATAATTAGATTGTGAAATGAGAATTTCTTTCTCTGTTTGATTAATCTATAGCCCAAAAAAGAAATTCATCCCATTCTACATTTCTTCCATAAACATCTTGCACATATTTTCATTTCCTCCAAAGATAATGTCATCAACATATACCACCACAATCAATATTTTGTCATTCTTAGTTGTTGATGCCAAAATTTAGCAAGGTAACAACCTTTTGTGGGAAACTTGGTTTATGGGGGACATATTGTGCTAAACTAAGTGACCTTTGGGTTTTTTAAGAATTTGGCTTCTTCTGTAATGGGGGTTTAAAATGGGAAAAGGAATTAGATATATAAAAATAAAATCTAACCTAAGGAAATGCACCAAAACGTAGATAATAGGCATGATAAATCATAAATCTAAGGGCATGATCAACAATCTGTAATGTCCCAAAAAGGAAAAAATTGAAGATCAAAGTATAAATAATTCATTTATTGACATAAAATAACTTTGCACACATATTTACTGACAAAAAGAGTCATAAGACATGATCTATATCGGAAAACTTGCATTCAATTTATAGAAGTACGGAAAATGAATCATTCCAACAATAACAACACAATCTAAAGTTAATTAAATACATAAAAAGAGCAGAAAGGTCAAATGATTGGCACAGTCTGAGAGTATTTTTGCAATAATTAAATAACAATAACAAAGGCCTGGTGTCTTTTCTAAAATCCATGTATTTCTACAAAATCCCTGGACCCCCCTCCAAAATAAAAGGAAGTATATATAGTTGAATGCTCCCACCACCTTGGCGAGTAGTAACAGAAAAGATTTGAGAATCCCCGACAATGATGTAGAATCAAAGATTCTTCCTGGTTGTTGCAACAAAAAGATTCTAGCCAAGGCATCTGGTCACACCAAGTTCAGGTGCATCCCCCTGTAAATGATGGCAGTGGTCCTGGAAAATTCATGCTAGGAAAGTGTTGCTATCCTGCTAAAGCAATTATGACATGCGGTAGGATGTCGCAGTCTCCAGCTTGCTTTGCCCATCATTTAAAAGAATCATGTGTCGAATAGACACGTGTTAACACTACGCATCGCATGCTCATCTTTTTCCTTTGCCATTGAAAAATTGTGCCAAGGAGACATGTGTAACCTGCCTTATTCCCGGTACCAACTGTGAGGCATGCTAGAATATGCAAAGATGAATCCACGTGGCATGTAGACAAAGCTTGACTCAAAAACGAAAGGAAGCGGCTTATAAATGTGCATGAAGTAGACATGTGGTATTGTTGCTAGGCCATTTCAAAATGTGAAGGGAAGAGATCCTTCAGGGAGCACAGAGTAGACACATGGCCAGGAAGCGGTGTTTTTCACAAAGAGGCTAAAAGACCCTTAATGCAATCTTTAGGCTAATATTTCAATAAGATAAAGCTCGAAGGGAGCTTGAGGAATATTTTATTCAAATTATTTTTGAAATACAAATTACTATATGTCATACCTTTGTTAAATCTTTGTTGATTTAAATACTTATCTAACCTTGTATACCAGGCTCTAGGAGCTTGCTTCAGTCCATATAAATATTTCTTTAGTCTGCACACCATATCCGATTGATCTGTCAACTGAAATCCTTCATGTTGTTCCATGTAAACCTCTTCATCTAGCTCACCATTCAAAAATGTTGACTTGACATCCATCTGATAGACTTTGAAATCTTTATAAGCAACTAATGCCAAGAACATCCTTATAGCTTCCATTCTTGCTACCAGGACAAAGGTTTCCTGAAAATCTATACCTTCCACTTGTGAGTAGCCTTTACATACAAGCCTTCCTTTGTTTCTGACATCTTTCTCATTCTCATTCAGCTTGTTGTTGAATACCCATTTTGATCCAATGATATTTTGGTTTGTCGGTCTTGGAACCAATTCCCAAGTTTGATTATTTTTAATATGTAGAAGTTCTTCTTTCTTTGCTTCCTTCCAATGTTCATCCTCACAGGCTTCTCTTATTGACTTCGGTTCAATTTTAGAGAGTAAGCACAAATTTACTTCAGCAGCAGCTTTGCTTCTAGTCAACACACCTTTTGTCTTGTCTCCAATAATCTGACTTTTTGAATGATTCCTCTATACATATTTTGGTGTTTTAGGGGAAATTATCGAAGCATCTTCTTCTCTTTCATTCTGGTCTTTCTGGTCATCTCTATCATGTTCTTCTTCAATTTCTTCTATTCTTGCACAGTCATGTTCATCAGACACATATCCATCAATATCAATAGAATTCTTCATTGTTTCATCAACCTTCACATTCAATATTTCCACAATATTCTTCAATCTTTTCTTGAAACATTTGTATGCCTTTATTTTAGTAGAGTAACCAAGAAATATTCCTTCACTTCTTGCATCAAACTTTCCCAAAGTTTCCTCATCTCTTCTGATGTAGCATTTTCTTCTGAATACCTTGAAATATTTAACTATAGGAATTATTCCATGCCATAGCTCATAGGGATTGTTTGTATTGTTTTTTCTTTCCTGAACTTGATTGAATACATACACAACAGTGTGAATAGCTTCTTTCTAGTAAACTTCTAGTAATTTGGCTTTAGTGATCATTGACCTAGCAGCTTCTTGAACTATTATGGTTTTCCTTTCAACAACTCCATTCTGCTGAGGAGTTCTCAGAGCAAATAATTTCCTCTTTATTCCATTCCCTTCACAAAACATATTGAACTCATGGGAGGTGAATTCACCACCTCTGTCATATCTCAAGCTTTTTATCTTCAAATTCACTTCATTTTCAACCATAGCCTTGAACACTTTGAATCTATCTAATGCTTTTAATTTTTATCTTAAAAATGTAACCCATGTATACCTAGAATAGTCATCAATTAAAAGCATAAAGTACCTTTCACCAAGTAGGCTTCTCACTCTCATAGGACCACAAATATCTATATGAACCAAATCAAGAAATCCAATAGTAGATTGTTCCTTTAATCTATAACAATTTCTTGTTTGTTTCCCGAACTGGCAATTTCTGCAGATAGCATTTATAGGCTTTGTAATTCTTGGTAGATCTCTCATGGCTTGAACAATACTAATCCTTGCCAAGTTATCAAAATTCATGTGACACATTCTCCTGCACCATAACCAGATGTCATTTATCTAAGTCATAAAACATCGTCCATCAACACCTTTAAGTTGATAAATATTCCCTTTAGATTTATGTCCTATAGCAATCAAAGTTTTGGATCCTTTCCGGATCTCACACTTCTCATCCTTAAACAGAAGATCATATCCCTTTTTGCACATTTGACCAATGCTCAACTAATTATGCCTTAAACCCTTAACATAGTAGACATCATCAGTATGATGCTTGCCATCAAAACTTATTGAACCTATCCCACATATTTTAGCACCAGTATCATCTCCAAACATAACCAAACCTTCATCATATTTTTCAAGTTTCACAAACTTACTCTTGTCACCAGTCATGTGATGTGAACAACCACTATCAACTACCCAAAAATTATTTTCCTACTTAGCATGTAGGGCAGAGATAACTGTACCTTCATTTTTCTCCTTCTCCTTCTCCTTTTCTTTCTCTTTCTCTTTCTCTTTCTCTTTCTCTTTCTCTTTCTCTTTCTCTTTCTCTTTCTCTTTCTCTTTCTCTTTCTCTTTCTCTTTCTCTTTCTCTTTCTCTTTCTCTGAGGATTTTCCTTTGACTATCTTTCTGAATTAGTAGAAGTAGGTTCATCCTTAATCACCAATAACATGCATTCATTGTCATCTGGATCTTCATATTTTGAATCTTCATTTGAAATACTAGCATTCTCATTAACATAGTAAGCTTGGTTGATCTTCTTTCCTTTCCTTTCTTTCTCATATCTTTGTTTATTATTTTTAGCTCTTTCCAGACGCTTTGCAGCATAGTGACCAATCTCTCCACAGCTAAAGCATTTAAAGGTAAATTTACCTTTATACTTACCAGAGCCTTTTCTCAATCTCCTTACAAAGTTAGCCTTGATTTCAAAGTTCTCTTCATCTGGATCTTCAGCTCTTGTAGCTTTAAAAGCAGTTTCTATTTTGCCTCCACTTCTTAGGTTCAACTTCCTCATTTTAGAAGATGTCAAGAATCCTAACAACAAATACTTAGTACATGTATTGTAATCTATAGTATGCTCAATAGCACTCACCTTTTCATTGTAAGTATCAGGAAGAGTTTTGAGAATCTTCTTTACAATTCTAGTTTAATCTATAGTAGCACCATGAGATCGCATTCCAGCCACTACCTCATCCAATCTCTATACATAAGCTAACATTCTCATCTTCAGTCAAATGTAAAAAATCAAACTACGTTTCCAAATTTTGTAATTTTGCTTCTTTTACCCTTTCATCACCATTGTGCGCTCTTTCTAAAGCATCCCATACTTCCTTAGTTGTCTTCAAATTTTGAACTTTAATCAACTCATAATGTACCAAAATATTCTTCAAGATGAACTTTTCCATGTTATTCACTTCATGCACTTTAATTTTCTCAGGTGTACTTGAACCATTTGCAGGAGTGTAGGGATTCTTGTAAGCTTTCTCTACATCAAATCTGCAATACTCCAAATATTCTTCCATCAGTGCTTTCTAGATACTATAGTTAGTTCCTTCAAACCTCGGATAATCAAAGACCATTTTGTTATCCATCTTGGACCTTCCTCAAATGGTTAAGATCTTCACCAAGGAACCAAGCTCTTATACCAATTGTTGGATAGAACAACTAAGAGGGGGGTGTGAATCAGTTGTCACAGATTATAACCTTAAATCCAATTATCAGAACTAACACATAAATTGGTTAAGTGATTAACCATCAAATGCAAGTGCTCAAACACAATAACACCATATTTACGTGGAAAACCTAATGAAGGAAAAACCACAGTGAGGATTAACTCACACTATAGAGAATATCAAAACATATTACAAAAAGTCTCACTACTTGAGATAAGGCTCACTGCTTTAAATAAGGACTCACTATCCACAGGGCTACAACTCGAAGGGCTCACTACCATAGCGATACAAAGAAGACAAAGAAGAATTTTAACAAAGAGAGAACAATCCCAATGCAACGAAGACCCCACCACAATCATTGATCAACTCACATGAATGATAGAGGTCACCTTCTGTTCACTACATCTAGAATCTCAGCATTAAGCTTCGCATTGAACAACCACACACTTAACTCACACACCTCAAGAATAGCATCAAAGTTGCGCCTGCTCTTTCATTTATCTTCTTTCTTTTCTTATGTACAATTTTCATCGCTAGCACATTCTATATTTATACTCTCTCCAACCTTGAAAATATACAAATTCATCCATCTAACTTCAACTTTCAAATTAGGTTGGCACCAAACATCCTAGGGTGGAATTAGAATGAGGGTGACCCAAACACACACTTAACCAAGATCCATAATAGATCCAACACGCTTCATCAACTTTGAAAGTATTGCTTGACACACAATCATCCATACCAGTGTAAAATACATAGATCAATTAAGCTTGATACATCCAAATGCCAAAACTAACTTCAACATAACCGAGGAAACACAATTCTTGAACCATATGCCATAATATTTCATCAAAGAGAAATCCAAACCAATAAAAATTCTCCCAGACCTTAATCAACACACAGAAAAACATAGTTCACAAGCACCGAAACCAACAACCTTCTTTTAATACACTTTTCTCAATATCCTAATCCAAACACTCCTCTGCCGCCTTTTCCTACATCACCTCCTCCCACATACACAATCGATGTAGTGGAAATTTCTCATCCCCCTACATCATCAATTGTGCTTACCTCTCCTCTTACAATTTCAAATACACAAACAATTGATATTTTGTCAAGATCTCCATAATCCATTCCTAATTGGTCATCTCCATCCTATGACATCATTTTTGAAGTTGAATTCAACAGATTCATGAATAAATATTTGCATGGTCAACTTGGTGTGTAATCTACTGGAGCAGTCATGGCAGACACTACCCTACTTGTCACCATACTAGTCATTTCTCCAGAAGCGACTGTGAAAAAAGAGTTGGCAGTCATTCAAGAAGCTCACACTTCCTCTCTTCCCCCTTGGTTGGTATCTCAAGTATCAAAGTGGAAGAAGTAAATGATCTCTCCAGAAGAGCTCGATCTTGAAGAGATAACCCATCCAAAATCCAAGAGGAAGAAAAAGGCCAAAGTACATTCCAGACTTCATGTTGATAAAACTGGCCATAAGTTTGCGGAAAATTGGTATACCGCCATAAGAGGAAGGAGATTTAAATATGGAGGACTACACCATCACTAGAGTTCAAGTTGACAAGGTGACAAATTAAAGCGCCAAGGAAGATGCTCAGGTAGTCCTAGATGCATTGGCAGGAAGGTTTGAAAAAATGGAGCAAGCCCAAAACATGTATAAAAAGAAGGTCAAGCATTAAGCCACTATTTTGAGGAGACTTGCAAGATCTTCAAGTAATGCACAACCTTTGGAAATGATAAGTGTTGAGGACCCAATTGTGAATAAGGCTGAGGATTTTTCCTCCAAAGGCAAAGTGTCATATGATTTTATTAATGAAATTTTAGAACACGATTCACAAATTATAATTGGTGCAGATGAGAAAGCCACCCAAATAGCCAAGCTCAAAATAGAGCTTGATAAGGAAGAAATTGTTCTTTCCCAAGAGCACAAAGAAATGGAAAAATGCATGTTATTATGGTCACAAATGAAACATGAAAAGCTCAACAAATTGGTGGAAGTTGGCATAATTCCTAACAAGGAGAAATATCTGGAAGTAAGAGAATCACTCAAACATTGTATCCAGGTGATCAAGTCTCTTACTGAATATTCCCACCAAGTGTAGGAAGATGTCAAAGTACATTGTGTTATCCTTGAAAAGGGAATTAAGGAGTTACTAGGACAGCTCCTTGAAGAAAATTGTATCTTCCTCCCAACCACTAAACTTTCTGAGATCTTCAAAGAAGTCGTCATGAAGCAAGTAGAGAGTGCAAACTTTTCAAAGACCTCTATTAATGTTATTTGTGATACACGAGTCACTCTTAACAACCTCAAGATGCATCTTGACAAATTCAAAAATACTCACTCATCTGCCATGAGGTCAATCACTAGAATTCACACCATTGTGGATTACATTGTTGGTCCAGATGAGACATTTGTACTGGAGACGAGAAAGAGATATGAAGACTTATGCGCCCATAGCAAGGAAACATGAAAGTTTCTTTTCTCCAGTGTTGAATATTTTTAGGCTTCCCTTTATGTATTTTGTAAATAGTTTTTGACATCTTAAATATCTTTTGAGCAAATGTAATTGCATGTAAAATTTGAGATGTTTTCCCAAAAAGATGGACAACATTTTTTACTAAGTCAAAGTTAGGTGAGATTTTCCTAAATTAGCTCACCTAATTTTCCTAATTTTTCTCAACTAATTTCCTAGATTTACTCTTCCCTCTCTTTTATAAATAGGAGGGATTTCTATTGTAATGTTTATCTTTTATCTCGAGCAACGAAGTGTTGTTCATTTTGCAACAAAATGTATGAAACTTTGTGTTCAAACTTTGTGAATCTAAATCTAATCAATAAAGAAGGAAGTTGCATACTAGACTTTGTGTTGGATCAATCATCTTTCGAAATTGATTAAGATTGGTGGTAATTAGTGTGTGAGATCTAAGGGCTTTGGATAAATCTGTGTAGACTTTGTGTTACACTCTTTATTCAAATTTATGTTTATGTTTGAATACTAATGTTGAATAATCTACAAAACTTTTTGCTTGTAATTGTTCATGTTGTTCATGGAATTGTTGTATCTAAGAAGACTTTGTGCTTCTAATACGACAAACATTACAACTCTCGCAGATCCATTGGTGAAAAGCTACGAAATGACTTTGTGCCTTCGTGAGCTTTTCTTTTTCTTTTTATTGTTTATTATTATCAAACCTAGTATCTCTACGCTTTGCTTTGACAAGATAGAGATATTGGAATTACTACTTTGTTCTTAGTTTAAAGTTGCATTGAATTAGAACTATCAACTATGAAGCATTGTAAAACATCTTCTCTAAAAAAAGAGAGAAGCATGAATGTGACACACCCCCCCATTTCATGTGTTGTGTACATTTTGTAAATACTTGATTAGGTTTACTTAGTTTATATTAGTAGTAAGAAGGGTGCCTCCCCTTTCTGAGAGGAGAGATCATATCTCACATAGTTGTGGTTGAAATCTAGGTTGTGTAATCTATTGAAAAGGTGATTACATAATTTTCACCCAACAAGATCATGTAAACCCTAAGCCACAACCAAATTTAAATGATGAATTTCCTAAGGAAGAATTTATAGGGTGCCTAACACTCATCCTACCCTTCCAACAAACCCTGGACAAATCCAAGAGGATTTGTTAGGGCATCTAGTGCAAAATAAAGTTACAATTCATGAATTAGTTTCAAAATTGAGGGGTTCAACATCAAACCAACATCATCAATCCCTTGCCTTGACATTGGAAGCCATGATGATGAAATTTGACACAATCACAAATCAAATAAATCAATATAAAACTTATAGAGATTCATGTCATCAATATTATGCAACAAAATTGTCCTAAGATGAAGTGAAAAAGAAAGACATAAGTAAAGAAAGCATATGTCTTCTTTTTACAGATCCTAGAACCAATGAACCTATTCCTCTGAATTCAAAAAGGTTTCTAATAGATTGGTGTAATCATGATGAGATAAGAAATATTTTTTGGGATAGGTGGTGGATGGTCTTTGACCAACCTCTATTTAATAATTATGAGGTGTCACTATATTTTCTAAGAAAACTATACTGTGAGTTTATCCTTCATTAAATTCCCAATTATTTTGATATGAGGGAGTTTCAAGGTAGAGGTGGAGGCTCTGCCAAAAATAGACCAAGAGCTTGTTGGGTAGATAACCGTACACATTGAAGAACACTAGCACAAACACCTATTTGTCATGTAGGATTTCTTTTTCAGGTCTTATCAAAAGTTTAAGGCAAAGCACATACCAGAACTATCCCTTACAAATATCTCACTTGGGAATGATAGGTCTATGGTTGTTCCTCCTACCCCACTAGTTTTGGATGAACCCATATCCAAAGCAAAGGCCCTTCCAAGTAACCAAGGTAAATATTTCGTAGTTCCTCCACCTATATAATACAAAATATCAAGAGACAATCACATGATCCCCTTTGTGCCTCTGAAGCTAAAGCAAATATATAGACCTAAGGAGACAATGATTTCCCAACCTAGGTGGTCCCTTCAGTTCTCCCCTAAGGGAAGAAAATAGATTGATGGTATAGAAACCTACCCATACACCTTCATAAATTGAAAACTGTGTAAGAAATATAAATGCTAAAAAGCATAGGCATAGACATTGTGTTATTGCTCGATAATTGGAAGAAAAGAACAAAACAATACCTAACGACCAAACACCAATTCAAACAAATCATGATAACTTTCCACCTTCACCAAAGCATGAAAATGAACCTTACATGTCTCAACCAAAACTAAAACTAAAACAAGAGCATACAAATGACATTGTCATTAAACCTCATATTGTGATTAATTTGGATGATGAAAATGAAATTGCTAAAATTGATGAACATGTGCATAATGAACTATTTTTTTTGTTTTCAAAGTTCATGAATTTAGATGGGGGAAACCATGATGATCCTCCTGATGAGAGTGACCCATCATGTGTTGAACCTAGTGATGCTCTTAGTACGACACTTGTTGTAGTCCATTTGGCTAGTTGTCTGCCTTTTGTATATGATGAGCAAGATTGGGATGCATACGACCTACTTTAGGTCAGCTCGCATGTGGAGTACTCCTTTGTTGTGTTGACTTTACGTGTTCATTGTGTTTTCTTGTATGTGATGTGATCTCTCATGTCATTATGTTTGGCATGTCTTTGTGTTTTTGAGTTTTCTTTAGATGACCCTTGTTGCTCCATTAGCACAAGGATACAAAGGAAATGAATATGTTGTAACATTCTTCTATTTGTATCTTCATTCTTCTATATGTCATGAACATTGTTGTATTTTTTATTTTATTTTAGGGATGATGCAAGGCATTGAGACATTTAGGTCTCTTCCATGTTGAACCAAAAGTATTTTTATCCTCTCTATGTGTCATTCTTCCATTATGTTTGTTGTTGCATGAGTATTTGGGGAATGATGTCAATTCCAAGCTCTATTATATCACTATAGAAAATATGTATACTGACCTCGAAGTTGTGGATCCTATTGTGTGGTCTCACAACATGCCCCAAAACTGTAAGACTTGGGGACCCAAGTGAAAAAAATAATAATAACTCTTATGGCAAGACCTAGCAAGTTGAAAAGATCACCGAAAGTGAAAAGTAAAGAGAAATATTTAATCAAAGAGTACTTTGTAAGGTAAGTGTTTCGGGTATCGGATACCAGGAACTAGAAATGCTTGAAAAGGAAAAAGGTGATGCAAGTATGAGAAGAGTGTTTTGGTTCAATATTTGGAGTCCGATAAAATGGAAGTTTCAATAAAACCGAAGTCCGGGGAAAGTTCATGGGTAAAAACTGAATACCGGGTACTAAGTACCAGGTAGCGATGTGAAATGAAATTTTAAAATCTTAAGGCTATCTAATGATTCTGATAGTCTAGTAACTTGGTATATGTAGAAGATAATTATGCAAGGATTTATGATATGCTAGAAAGCATGTTATTTATGAGATTTATGTTACAACACTTGGATAATGGTTTTATTTACATGAGATGTTTATAAATGTTTTCTTTAAAACGGATTTAATGTGTGGAATTTTTTATTGTAGTAGATGCAGATTGTAATGCAAAGTTCGAGTATGGACGATCAGAAAAATCAAATTTGTGAACAAATTTGATGGTGTTGCCAGGTTCAATGATACACTTAAAGAGCTCATGCTAGAATAGAGTTTGTTGCAAAGATGTGTCAGATACCAGGATCTCAGGACTTTGGAGTTTAAGCATGCAGCAAAGATGTGTACCTATTTTGAGGGTTAATCATTCCTAGAAAGTTCAAATTGAGGAGGAACCTAAAATGGAGGGGTGAAAATTCCACATAATCACTTTGGATTTGTGGGAAGTTCCTACATTTTGTTTGAGTGGATTTGTTTGGTTCCAAGAACGAATCTTGATGATTAAAGATTAAAGCCCAAAGAGCTTCAATGTGCGATTGGAATTAACCTTCTTTGACTTCATTTGCAATTCTCTTACCAATAACTACATTCCATGTGCCTTGATGTGATTTGTCCCTTGGATTTCCTCTCATGTATTTATCTTATCCTATATGTGTCTTGTGTTTTATAAAAGGCCAGAGAATCTTTCTTTTTAAGTTAAGTTTAGAATTTATGGATGTCGGAAGAGTCAAAACTTCTTTATGTTTTGTTCTTTTTTCTTGCTTTCTGAATCATTATGGTATAAAAACTTGTATGCACATAGACATTGATCTATCAGAGCCAATTTGATAGCTACCTATCTCATGAATCTTTGTAGTTGGTTTTGTTAGTTCAGTTGAACAAGACTGTATGTTTTGTCATTTAAGGGTGCATACTAAACCTACTCGGTGTCCAAACTAAAACCCCTCTCTTTAAAAGCTCACACTATTTTATATGTAGCTGTGAAGCAAACTGGTGAAGTATAAAGCAATTTGCTTTGTTTTGGTTAATTCTTTGGGCCATGCATGGAGAATAACCGGGAGAAATTTTAATTTTTAGTATTTTTATGATTTATTTTAGAATAGATGTTTAAATTTTTTAAAATGTTCCAAAAAATAGATGAATGAATGGAAATTTATTGAAAATATTTCGTTTTCTATGAAATTGTTGAATGCTTAATGCTAAATCTACTTAAGTGATAGCGTAGAAATTATTGATGTTCATGAAATATTATTTCAAATCTTTTGATTCCATGATATTTGTTCTTAAGATATAATTAAAAACTCAATGTTTGATATATATGATTCTAAACAATTATATTCCATTTGAGATTAACAACAATATCACATTATACCCAAGAGTGAACCTAGTACATTCAAGACCTAACTACCAGAGATTTAGGATTGAACTAATTCAATCTTTTCCTATTAAAGCAGATTCCCCCTTTAGATTGTATTTGTTCCATATCTTTCAAGAAGGATAGGCTCTTTGCAATTTATCTATGAATAATTTATTCGCCCTATTGTTGCGAGTAAAATCATCGTCAACAGGAACTAGCGCTAGAAGGAGGGCTTATTTTGAATTTTATATTTGTCCTAAGTTTAAGAAGGAAACTTGTAAAGTGAAATTGAGTGCAAGCTGATTTTTCAGTATGGAAGTTGAGAAACTTTTTAAAAAAATTAACCAATGATTATATCCTTTGAGTTTATTCACCTTTGGTAGAGTCACCGAGTGTAGAATTCATCATACAACTGATCACGGTGAACTTGAGTGTGAATTTTTTTTAACTAGGGTAAGCTTGGCAATGTGTAAAGTGATTTCGTTAACAGAAGGAGTTCTAATTGCTAGAAGAAAGGAACCGTTAGTGAGAAAAATGTTTAACCCTAGTGGAATTGGAAACATTAAAATATTAATTGATACATCAAGATAGTTTGAAAACTGCAATTATTATAAAGAAAATCCTAACATGTTGTAGGAAAATAGGCGAGAATTTCGAGATTCAAAAATATCACATCAAAAATGAGAAAACGACATTGATGAGTCATCATTCTCCTTATACATGGAAAATGCAAATGAGGAAAAGGAGTGGGAAAATCGAGCAGGAGACGTGTGTATTTTGCTCCAACTTGAAAATTCACAAGTTAAAAAAGGAAATTTCCCTGATTTTATGCAAGATACGGAGTATCAAACTTTTACTTTTTCTCTCTCTGATAACAATATAAATTGTGTTAAATATTGGTCTAATGAAGTGCAAAGTGAAGACAGGACTGAAGACATGAAGATTTTTGGAGGAGAAAGTCAAGAAATGGACACAGTTGTTCATGGAAATGAACAGAATACAAAGACAAACCATGAACCAGGGTTGGAAGAAGGCAAAGTATGGTCACATTAGATGAAGTGTGTGCAATCGACCTTTAATGAGGTCATTTTCATACATATAAGCTTAGTAGTACACCTTTGAATTTATAATTATTAAATGCAAAAAATTTAAAATAATTCATAGTTATAGTAGAGTGGTTAAAATTTTTCTAAATGAATTTAAAGATAAACCTGCTATAATTTGTACCAAAACAACAATGGAAATAGTCATAGAAATTAAAATAAGTTATTTTGTTAAAGTTAATCGCTTGTAAGATTAGAGTTTAGGTAGTTAGGGTTCGTTTGATTTTTGCAGGGTTTATTTTGTTTTTGTTTTGTTTTGTTTCTTTCTTTTTCTTTTATTTTTCTCTTGGCCTCTACATTAGCAAATTCTACTTAACTTATCTTACACATGAGAGTTAATTCAAAAATTTGTAAAATTGAACTGTGAAATGCAAAATGATAAAACCATACATAGTAAAAACATGCTTTAAGATGTACTAAAAGCTATATATATGTGTATATCACGTATATACATGAGGTATCAAAATTCTTGATTCAAAAGATCAAAAAAGTCAAAAAGAGTGAATCAAGCTACAAGTAGTAGTCATTTAGTCGATATGGGACACCTCATCTATCAGGGCTAAATACCCTATGTAGGCAAGTTCTTGATGAACTTCAAAGTCATGAATATGGAGGTCAGTGAGGAAAGGCCAGAGTGGAACCACTTCCTCGTGTTCCAAGAACTAAGGAATATCATCCATGGAAGGGATTCTGATGGTCGGGTGTGCAACAGACAAAATAGTATCTAGATTTTCCAAATATTCAGGCCTTACTATCAAATTGGCAGTCGAGCAAACATCTTCAATAGGTAGCCCAATATCCAGAAGCGATGTTATAAAATAAGAAGCCACATCGGAGTAAAAGTGAAAGTAGCGGCTAGATTCTACATACTTTTCCCCAAGGACTAAGCACAAATTTGGTATAGTGAAACTAGAAGTCCGAATGAAGAAAACATTTTCAAGCCTTTGGTGTGATACTTCCCAAGAAAACATTTTTGCGGCAAGAGCAGCTTAAGAAAATTGGAGTATCCATGGCCTAGAAGCAAGTGAGAATAAACAAAGCAAAAATGCAGAATAAGAACAAGAAAGCTAAGAAAAAGTGTGAAGAATTTGAGAAGTGCATAATTTATAGAAAGTCATGAGGAAGTTGTGGTACATAGTTTCCTTGAGTGAAGTCTTGGAAATCGTAAGCAAGGTGACAACTAGATAATTATCTTTAGAGTGGAATGTTAAATCAAATTAATTATTTGCACATAGTTGGTGATAAATTGCTTCAAATTTGAGCAATACAAAGATTATGAATCAAGCAAGTTGAAGATTTTGAAGTTAATAGCGGTCATTTCATATATATATTTTTCTTGAGTCATATTAATTATGGAGGTGCTTATGTGTGCGGAGTAGAAATTAAAATGAAGCCAATAAGGTAGCACATGTCATCACCCGATTAAGTTGAAAGAAATAATACATGTGAAATCAAGTGTGCAAATTTAACGAAGAATAATGTGATCATGTTTCAATGTAATCATGACTTTTCTTATCCATTAATGAGGTGTAGTGTCGTCAAATTGGGAGTGCTAGCTGAATTTTAGCAGTTCCATAAAATTTAATTGGAAGGGTGGTAACTAATGTTTCTAAATTTAGATTTAAATTTGGTGATTAAATTGTTCATTGCTAAATTTTAATTTATGCATATTTTTTAACATATAGTGAGTCACAGTTAGCTAGGATTTGACATAAAGTGGTAAAATTTAGCAGAAAATACGCACCAATAGGGAATTATTAAATGAATTTTTGGGAAATGGTGAATTGATGAAGGGATTTGCATTGAATAAAAAATAAAAAGGTAACCTTCACTACCATTGTAATTCCCAACTTAATAGCCGGCTTCATTTCCTGCATGTTAAAAAATGAGCTATCATGAAATATCAAAAGAAGAAGAAAATGAGCTATCATGGAAATATCAAAAGAAGGAAAAAATAAGCTATCATTGAAATATCAAAAGTTGAAAAATGAGCTATTGTTGCAATATCTATAAAAAAAATCAACTCTTTAGGCTATCCAAATAGCTCTACCGGGGCTATAGATGTCTGGCTAGCAATAGAGCGATATTTGGGGGGAATTACGGAGATAACCTTGTCGGGGCTATGGATGTTTGACTTGAAGCAAGGCTCTATCCCTGGTTGGCTTTGGAGGATTACCATATTATGTAGTTTAATGTCAATGAACTGATTCTTTTCACTAAGTTCCAAAAATTGGAATTAATCAAAGCACACATGAATGTTTCCGGTGCAGTTTTACTTTTTATGCTAGAATCTGTTGGAATTGTGAAACAAGCACAAAACCACGAGCCACAGGATCAAACACAAACAAATACACCTTCCACGCAAGAGATCTGCAAAACAAATGTGCAATTATCTTCAACAAGAAAAAGCTACAGTAGAGAGAAAACTTTCAAGAAGATATGAAAGCTACAGATATTCTCCCATTAATAATTACAATGAGATCAATCCTTATGAAAGAAGATCAAGAAACCCTAAAAGGGAAACCCTAGTGTGCACACTTAATAATTAATAAATAATTAATTATTAATGTGCCTAAGTTTAGCTTAAGTAACTAAAGTGATAAGTGACTTAATTAATTAACCAATATGATTAAATTAATTAAGTAAAACAACTTATTACTCTAACACCCCCCCTTAAGATGAACTTAGGAAGTAGCTAAAACACTAAGAAAAAGATGCATGAAAGCAAAGATGGGTCCCGGCAAACAAGGCCAAGTAAGGTACCCATGTACAAACAGAAGATCTCTATAAAGAGGAGAAATAGAGAAAACCTCGTGGGAACAAAACTCTACTCCAAGAAGAGATCAAAGGTGATTGAAGGACTGAAAAGCCTCCAAATCAAGGAAATGTCCTGAAAAAGAAGAACATGTAGAACATCACAGAAGCATGAAGAAGCTGCAAACTCTGTCAAAAGATGACTGCTACGGTGCCGAAGAACCTCCTCTGAAGATATGATGATCAGGATCAAGAAGACAACAATTTGCATGAGTGCCCCCAACGACACTACTCGAATCAGATGGCAAACAAAGGAAAACACCTGGAACTCAAAGATACAGATGGTAAAAGTACCAAAATTCTGAAGAACTGATCATGAAAAAGTGGAAGGTCGCCTCCAAAAAATAGGAATGTAAGAGTGTCCATATGGTAAGTGATCCATCTCACCAAATGCATGGGTAACCAGCTGCTGCATCCGCCTAGTACATAGGAACAAATATTGTATACATAGCTCACTCCATCGAAACCAAGGAAGCATTAACACCAACAGTAGAAACCCCCCCATAATGCTGAAAAAGGAGAGGCGTGATAGGTACACTGAAATTGGATGCCAGAAAGTAGTGCATGAAGAGGAACCAAAAGCATCTGAAGGTGCAAACATGCAAGTACAAGCTAATAGAAAGGATGTGAAACCAAAAGTCATATACGCATGAAAAAGGTATGAAGGCAAACAAAGGCAAACATCAACCCCCATGGCACTTTATATCATAGTGCGAGTACAATAAGGCACAAAGTGATGTGCAAGAAACCCAATGCTACACATACAATGCTGAGGCACTTTATCTTAGTGCGTTTACAAAAGAGAAATACATGCAATGTGAGCCCATAATGTCTACAATGTCCAAATAGGACAACATGCTGAAAATACAATTCTCTTACAGAAAAAAGAGGAAACTGGTAGCACCAAGATGAAGTACACGAAAAAAAAATGCAGTTTCAAAAAAAATGGCACCCAAAAATATGTCCGGATGCAGAAGATATGGCCCGTCAATTCTCCAAAACGAGAACTGAACAGCTACAGCACTGAGAAAATAGAATTCTGAAAAAAACCAGAAGTCAAAACTGGAAAATACCTGCACCACTGCGAAGAGCATGAAATTCCACCCCATTTCAAAAAAAATTGCATGCAAAAAGCCTACCGTATGGCCGAGATATGGCCTCTGGAATATTGGGTGCAAATTTGAAAAGCCCAACGGAGAGGGGCTGAGTGGGCAAAAAAGAAAACTCCGCCAAATTTAGGAAAAACACCTCCAGATCTGGAGGTCTGCCAGATTTAGTGTGCAGGAAAAATTTCTCCAATTACATGCATTATTTTGCATAAAAAAGCAAAACTATACAAATTATATTTTTTTAACAAAAAAAATATATAAAAAAACATTATTTTTTTATAAAAAAATCATAAAAAATGTACCCATAGGAAGGTACGCCTGCACAGGTCTATGCAGGTCAGTACCTGCACAGGGTACGTACCTTCCTTCTTGACTTTTTGTTTTTAAAAACAAAAAAACTTTCAAAACTTTTAAATGTTTTAAAAGCTTTTGTAAAAAAACAAATTTTTTTACAATAAAAAATCTGCAATTTTTTTATGCAGCAAAAAATAAATAATTTTTTTTTTGATGAATTTTTTTACCTCGATCCGCGTGCACGATCGTACGGACAATTTTTTTGCCTCAAAGATCAACTGAACCAAATATAGGCAAGTTTACAGTTGATCTTTAGGTTTTTGGCCGCTCTGGACGCAATGGTGAGGTCTGTTTGAGCTCAAAATGCTCTGAAAATTTGAGCACCCCCAAATCTAGCAAACAAATTTTCTTCAAACCCTCACAGATTTGACAAATAGAAGCCAAATTTGACAAAACAAAGGCCGATCTTGACTATTTTGATAGCTTTGGATTCAATGGAGAGGTCTGATTCACGCCAAAATGCTTCTAAAAAACTTTCTCCTCCAAAATTTGCAAAGAAAGCAAAGGGGATTCAGATCTAAAGCCTGCAACCCTTGTTGAAGAAGAAAACCTCATAAATCGAGAAGGGGTTTGCTGAATCAATTCTCTGATACCATGTAGAAGTTGAGAAAGCCAACTTCACAGACCCCGAAGATCACCTGCATGCAAATAACCTGTCACAGAAAGAAGAGATGGAGACAAACAAGCAAGGGTGCTCTGATACCATGTTGGAATTGTGAAACAAGCACAAAACCACGAGCCACAGGATCAAACACAAACAAATACACCTTCCACGTAAGAGATCTGCAAAACAAATGTGCAATTATCTTCAACAAGAAAAAGCTACAGTAGAGAGAAAACTTTCGAGAAGATATGAAAGCTACAGATATTCTCCCATTAATAATTACAATGAGATCAATCCTTATGAAAGGAGATTAAGAAACCCTAAAAGGGAAACCCTAATGTGCACACTTAATAATTAATAAATAAATAATTATTAATGTGCCTAAGTTTAGCTTAAGTAACTAAAGTGATAAGTGACTTAATTAATTAACCAATATGATTAAATTAATTAACTAAAACAACTTATTACTCTAACAGAATCTAGGTAAAGGTGAAAGTTATTGTTTTAAAATATGTATAAATTATAATTTACAACTAGTGATTTAATTTCAAGTTTGGTTTAAATTTGGTTTTATTGGTTGCAAGTTGTTGTGTGGTCTCACAACACACCCCAAGACTGTAAGACTTGGGGACCCAAGTGAAAAAAATAATAATAACTCTTGTGGCAGGAGCTAGCAAGTTGAAAAGATCATTAGAATGGAAAAGTAAAGAGAAATCTTTAATCAAAGAGTACTTTGTAAGGTAAGTGTTCCAGGTATCAGATACTGAGAATCAGAAGCATTTGAAAAGGCAAAAGGTGATGCAAGTATGAGCAGAGTGTTCTGATCCAATATTTGGAGTCCGGTAAAATGGAGGTTCCTATAAAACTGAAGTCTGGGGAAAGTTCATGGATAAAAACTGAATACCAGGTATCGGGTACCAAGTAGCGATGTAAAATGAAATTTTATAATCTTAAGGTTATCTAATGATTCTGATAGTCTGGCAACCCAGTATATGTGGAAGATAATTATGCAAGGATTTATGATATGCTAGTAAGCATGTTATTTATGAGATTTATGTTATAACATTTGAATAATGGTTTTATTTACATGATATGTTTATAAATGTTTTCTTTAAAAGGGATTTAATGTGTAGAATTTGTGATTGCAAGAGATGTAGATTGTGATGCAAAGTTCGGGTATGGATGGTCAAGAAAATAAAATTAATGAATAAATTTGATGGTGTTGTCAGGTTCAATGATATACTTTAAAAGATCATGTTGGAATAGAATTCATTGCAAAGATGTGCCAGATATCAGGATGTTGGGACTCTGGAGTTTAAGCATGCCGCAAAGAAGTGTACCTATTCTGAGGGTTGCTCATTCCTAGAATGTTCAAATCAAGGAGGAACTTGAAATGTAGGGGCAAAAATTCCACGTGATCACTCTAGATTTGTGGGAAGTTCTACATTTTGTTTCAACATATTAGTTTGGTTCCAAGAAGGAATCTTGATGATTAAATATTAAAGCCCAAAGAGCTTCAATGTGCAATTGGAGTTGACCTTTGAATTCAATTACAATTCTCTTACCAATCACTACATTCCATGTGCCTTGATGTGATTTTTCCTTTGGATTTCCTCTCATGTATTTGTCTTATCCTATTTGTGCCTTGTGTTCTATAAAAGGCTAGAGGATCTTTCTTTTTAAGTTAAGTTCAGAATTTGTGGATGTCAAAGAGTCAAAACTTCTTTAAGTTTTGTTCTTTTTTCCTATTTTCTAAATCATTCCAATGTAAAAACTTATATGCACATAAACAATGATCAATAGCATAGCCAATTTAATAGCTACCTATCTCATGAATCTTTGTAGCTGGTTTTGTTAGTTCAGCCAAACAAGACTGTATGTTGCACCGTTTAAGGGTGAATACAAAACCTACTCGGTGTCCAAACTAAAACCCCTCTCTTTAAAAGCTCACACCGTTTTATATTTAGTTGTGAAGCAATCTGGGGAAGTATAAAGTGGTTTGCTTTGTTTTGGTTAATTCTTTGGGGCATGCATGGAGAATAACCAGGATAAATTTTAATTTTTAGTATTTTTATGCTTTATTTTAGAATAGATGTTTAAATTTTTGAAAATGTTCCAAAAAATAGATGAATAAATAGGAAAATATTTCAATGAAATTGTTGAATGCTTAATGGTAAATCTTAAGTGATAGCAAAGAAATTGTTGATGTTCATGAAATATTATTTCAAATCTTTTGATTTCATGATATTTTTTCTTAAGATCCAATTGAAAGCTCAGTGTCTAATATATATGATTCTAAACAACTATATTCCCTTTGAGATTAACAACAATATCACATTATACCCGAGAGTGAACCTAGTATAGTCAAGATTTGACTACCAGAGACTTGGGATTGAACTAAGTCAATCATTTCATGTTAAAGCAGATTACCCTTTCGATTGTCTTTGTTCCATATATGTCAAGAAGGATAGGCTCTTTGCAGTTTATTTGTGAAGAATTTATTCGCCCTATTGTTGCCAGTAAAATCATCATCAACAAATCCCTTATGTGTTCTTCTTTATGTTGTTTGCATAGGAGGCAACCCCCTATGATGAGGCAACTTTATTTGGAAACATGTCATTAGCATAGATCTTTCCAAATAAGCTCTCATGTCCTTATCACATGACATAATTTATCATTTTTCCACCTTAAAGCAATTGCTCACAGCATGGTGTTTAGCAATTTCTTGAAGGTGGGGGCATGCATCGACATTTTTGCTTCACTTTGTTCACACACGGACATAGTGATGCATTGATATTGGCATTTTTTTCTTCTCTTTGTTCATACGCGTTGAACTTGGTGATGCATTGGCATAACATATTTATCATTTTTGTAGCACCTTACCAGAGTTATCAAGGACTATAATTCTTGGTAAGGTTGTCAATGGGTACAAACCTACTTCACGAGACATCTGTTTCTTGTAGACACTGAAATTTGGTCTAAACTTGCGACTTCAATTTCTTCATAAGTCATACCTTCATTTGTCATGATTAAATAATGTTAATTATTTAATTATTTTCTAAAGTCCTTTCTCATATATTAATTAAATAACTTTAATTATTTAATTAATTAATTTTTATCTTTATTCAATCCCGATTAATTAAATAAATATTATTTATTTAATTACGTCTCTAATTAACTTTATTTTATTTCTTAAATTAAAGAAATTTTTATTTAATTTATTCATATCATACTTTTGACTATAATTAAATAATAGATTTTAATTATTTAATTATTCCTTAAACCTTTTCTTTAGTCAATTAAATAAATCTTAATTTATTTAATCTTTAAATTTCAAATGTTGAATTAAATAATCATTTAATTCATAAAAATAATTATTCTTGGCATATTCTTCTATAATTGGGTAATTGCTTGGTTATCTAATTATTCACTTATCACTTAAGTCGAGATCTTTTTAAATCAGTCAGTCATCTCCTGATTTAATGTTTGATTGTCTCTGGTGAATAGACTCTCTATCCTAACCAGTCAGTTATCTAGTTTTAATTCTTATGCATGTAAACTTATATTAATTAAATAAGTTTATTTAATTCATTCATTCATTCATGCATTTGAACAGATCGTTTCTTTTATTCTATCTTTATCATTTGCATGCAATCATTATTCTTCTAATTTTTGAATCTCTCAACTAAAGATTAAATCATTATTTAATCTTGATCTTCACTTTTTATGTTTTATCACTCACATCACTACTGACACTAATCTCAATGCATGTCGAATATTTTAATCTGAATCGTTTGTCTATCTTTTAATCTGAGCATGTCATTCGAAAACCCTGTTTTCTATAAATTGGCTTTATCTTCATCATTGTTACTCCTCCCAGAATCATGACTTTTGGAAGCAATCTTAATCTTTGATGTTTCATTATTATCATAATCACGAGGCTATGCTTGCACACTTATTGAAAATTTGACGGCAAGTATAATACAAAAGATGAAATGGAGAAGGATAATGGAGATCAATCAATGGAATCGGATATATGTGTTTGGTAAATTGTGCATATTTTCTTATTAGCTTTCCTTTGTACTTGATTACTTAGCTTTGAGATTTGTTTAATTGCTTTGAATTGCTTAACTTTCTAAAATGCCAATATTGCTTAATTTCTGAGTCTGAATTCTGAATTTGAAGTTTTCATTGTGCTTTTCATTATGACTAATTTCGAGTTTGCAGCATGTGTTTTTAAGGAGTTAACATAGTGTTTGTAGGACGTTGCATAGAAGACAGGTTTTTGAAACCTTTTTGCAGGAAGATCGATGAAGACAAATTTGAAACTACTAATGAATTGTTTTGCAGGACGTGTTTCGAAGACTATTTTGAAATAGACTGTCTGAGTAAATTAGATAATTGTCATTTTGGTTTTAAAATTAACTACTATCTACTATTTTTGGTGTGTTTGCACGATTTGTTAGATTAGAATTTGATTCAATAATAGAAGTATCCTTTCCCCTTGCATATTCGTGTGATCCTAGGTGTAAGAGAAACTGTTACTGACTCTAGAACTAGGCCTATCTTGGATGGAAAAAGTACTCACCCCAAGATGACTCAAACTAAAAATGAAGCTTTTTAGCCAAGCTACTCCCAACCGGTATATAAATGTAAATCTTAAGGGAAATCCTAAGATTGTAGGTGCAGATTTGTTATGCAGACAAGATCATTGTATCTTGCCTCATGCATAGCCACCTAAATGGGTGTCCTTAATATGAGCCAAAAAAATTTAGTTAAACCAAAATCCTTCTATTTGCTAGTGCAAGAGGTCGGACCTTTGAAGTCGTTTCACGTTCATGCGGTTCTTAATAGAGATGAAAAGTATGTCATGGGAGTTTCATGGGTACTGAAGCTTGGCTACCCTAGAGAAGTGAGTGTTGAGGAGTGGAGCTAGTGGGTTCAAGCTTCTAATCATTCGCTCTGAATAAGCGCAGCTAGGGTAAAACCCAAGTGAGAACTCAACAAGTATTGTCACTGTCAGCCTTAGGATTGTACTTATTTTTTGGAATTATACATGTTTGTCAAACTTGAAATACATTGTTTTCTAAGTGTCTTTATTTGTCAAAACTTGGTCACAAACAGAGTCAATCTAAACTGTCATTTACTAGATAATTGCAACCGTTCACCAGAAAACGACAATTGTCAAACAGAGTCGCACTTATCCACTAGAAAAATGCATCTATTAGGTAGAGTCACATTTGTTTACTAATCGGTTGCATCTATCAAAATGAGTCTAATCTTTCATTTACCAGGTAAACCGAGTCGCATCTGTTTACCAGTGAGTCGTATCTGTTATAGAGAGTCGCATCCACCAATTTGTAAACTACATCTGACAACCTGAGTCGCATCTAATAAATCTCGAGTCGCAACTGATATAGTGAGTCACATCTACCTAGTCCTGAGTTGCATCTGATACAGTGAGTTGCATCTATCTAATACAAACTTGAGACATAGTTTACCAGAAAGCCGCTATGATCTAGAGAACCGCATCTGTTAATTTTTGCAATGCATCTGCCTTTTTGAACCGCAATTGTCTGATTACCAGAAAACCAAAATTCACTGTCATAGACCAAAACCAAACAGTCATACCAGTCTCTGATTTATCCTTTTACAGTAATCCTTGGACAGAAACCAGAAATTTTTCTCACACTTTGAATGATTGCATCCTTTAGGTATCATTTATCCATAGTGATAGGCATCCTAGTTGCAAATTTTAGTTTCATTTTAGGAGTCTTTGTTACCTTCAGATCAATTAAGATTTTAGGAAAATCACTTTGGAAAGCTTTAGAATAGGTCAACTTTCCATGCTTTGGATAAACCCATGCTTCAACGAACGTTATCATTGGATCTAGTCAATTTTTATCATATCTTTTGTCCTACACGTGAGTCCTTCCAGCTCATCAGTCTAGTTTGGGAGCTCACCTTGTCTTTTGGTCCTATTCCTACAAAGGTTCCTTGTCAAAACTAAATTGAAGCCTTGGTTAAAATTTAAGTGATAGGTAACCTCTTTTTAGAATCTTCCAAAATTGATCACTTAGACTTTTGCATATTTAGACATTTGTCATCCTAGAAAATTATCATTTTAGACATCCCTTATTTGCAAGAAAATACCAAAAAAAATAGCTACATTCATTCCTTATATCCAGAAAATCTCAAAAACATAGACTAGATTCATATTATCCATGGACTTAGTTTTTGCATCACTTGCACTTTAAGCTTATCTTACATGGTTGAAACAAGGCCTAAAAGGAAAGAAAGAGAACAAATGTCTGACCCAAATGAATTCATCAATCCATTCTCAAACCCCTTTCAAGGGACATCCTCATCGAGACCTCACAAAACTTTGTTAGAAAAATTTGTCACTAGAGACTCACAAGGACGCATTGTAGTGGAAGACATAGATGTTGTTGCACAGGACCCTAAGTTTTCCTCCTTTGTAGATGACTACCTAGCAAATGATTCTCAACGATACTTAGCCAAATTGCTAGTAGAAGGTGCCAAGTTAGGATTTGACATCAATACCTTACAAACTGCATCTACCCAAGGGACAAACATGACAACTACAAGTACCACTATACCTCAGGTAACTGCAACCATACCATTTGGTGTACCTACATAGAATGCCTCAACAATACATATGTCACCATTTGGTACATATAGCATGACACAGGGTCTAAATTTCACCATAGGGCCTTCATCGTCCAATCCCTTCGGTCCTCTTGTTGGGAACAAAAGATCTAAAATGTTACCTCATATACTTAGTGTCAATGTCACTAGTACCATTCCATAGACAGTTGCTATATCGAGTGTTAACGTCATTGGTACCATACCACATACAACATCTATACCAAGTGTCAATGTCACTAGTACTATACCACATATTAGGGTCTCACAGACAAGAAACATACCCTCCTTTCAATATGGAAGCCAACCCATCACTTCACAGATTCCAAGTCACAACCCATTCACACAAATTCCAAGCCTAAACCCCTTTTCATAGATTCCAAGTCAAAACCCATTCACTCAAATTCAAAATCAAAACCCATTCACTAACATTCCAAATCAAAATCCAACCGACATGCCCACACTTAACCAAAACCCATCACAAAATGTTGGATTTCAAAACACGTACATAGACCCAAACAATCCAACTAACACATCATTAACTCAAGTTGACATCCTGTAGACACAAATGCACGCCCTTCAAACACAAATTGATAATATGGCGGTGTCTAACAAAACAACCTTTTCAACAAAGGACTTATTCCCATTTCCCTTTGACAAATCATTATACATGACACCTTTCCCACATGAGTATGTTATACCAAACTTGGCCAAGTATACTGGAAGGCATAATCCAATCAAACACATAAGGTAATTTTCCACGATGTGCATAGATGTCACATATGACCCCACCTATCTTATGAGACAATTTCCAAGAAGTATTATTGGAATTGCACTAGAATGGTCTGTAGGCCTCCAATATGGCATAAAATCATGGGGTGAACTGGCCGAAAAATTCATCGAACACTTCTCCTTTAACATCGACAACGAGATCACGATAGCAACCTTGTGTCACACTACACAAGATGAAGGAGAAAAATTTATCACTTTCTTCTAGAGATGGAGAAGTATAGCCAGTCGATGTCCTGTAGAGATACCTAAAAATAGGTCACTATATTCCAAGAAAACCTCAACTCAAAATTAAGAAGTGACTTGGGAGTATAATGTTGTACTACAATGTTGTACTTCATTTTCAAAACTAGTGGAAAAGGGCCTCATATTAGAAAAAGGTCTCATTGACAAAGGTGAACTCAAGGCACCCAACAGAAATCCAAATGTGCAGAACACCCCTAATGACATAAACAAGTTTTGGTCTTGCAACAAAAACGTTACCAATGATGGGGTCGTTGATGCTAAAACCTTACAAGCATGACCGTTCATTACACTTAAAGGACATAACCCTCCACCAACACACTCAACGTCTTCAATCAAACTCCCAACACTGTCCAAAACACCCAACGACCACAACAACAAAGGAGGTTTCCAAAACATGAGTTCACTCCCTTAGGGGAACCCATTGAATTGGTCTTGAAACAACTATTACAACATAATCTCATACAAATGCAAGAGCCAAGGAAATATGATCCTTTTGTGATTTCCATCGGACTAAGGGACATAGCCTACAAAATTTCTGACAAATGAAAAAAATCATACAGGATTTTGTCGAGAACAAAACTATTGAAGTCAATGGACAAAAAAAAAAGTCTTCATACACTGATCACAAGGTCTTTTTTGATCCATTACATGAAAATGGGAAAGGAAAATCCCCCAGTTCAGGAAACAAGACCAATCCTTCTACCAACTACGCTAATTTCAAGCATGATTATAGTGGCTCCATCATAAATCACATCTGAATTACTGATGAGCATTTCAATACCATTACCATATATAAAACTCCCAAGTGTGCTATTAACACTCACCGAACCAAGATCACCATCCAAGGCCCTCCATCACAGCAACCACCACAAACTTCCAAGCCTCAGTATAACTTACTTGATCAGTTGGGGAAGACCCCAACCCAAATCTCTATCTTGGAATTGTTGTGTATCTCACCTGAACACCGTTCTATTCTAGACAAAGCTTTACAAAGCGTGATTGTCCCCAACGACCTTGATGTCAATCATTTCCAAGAGATGGTAGGTTACTTAACCAATAATTATCATGCTCTTCTTCAAACAAGACTATGCAACTGAAAGACAAATCATAACGACCTGTTGCACCTAGAAGTCCTTATTCATAAAATGAAAGTTAGACGAGTCTTGGTAGACGAAGGAGCAAGGTTGAATCTTTGCACTTTAAAACTAGTTAAGGAATTAGGCTTCTTAGCGGCGTGTTTGGAACCACCAAAATCATTGTCATTAAGGCTTATGATGATGGAGAATGAAAATCAAAGGGAGTTGTAACACTCCCCATCAGAATTGGTCCTATAGTTATGGAGACAAACTTTCAAGTCTTGGATCTCATCCTCCTATATAACCTTCTACTAGGAAGACCATGGATTCGTCCTATGAAGGTAGTCCCTTCCACATATCATCAATGTCTAAAATTCCCCTACAATGGCACTAAGATTACAATAGATGGTGACCCAAATCCTTTCCAATATTGTACTAATCTACGAGAGATACCCCAATGCTAGGTGCCTATAAACCAAGAAGCTTCATCATCCAATTCATCTCACTATGTCGATCCATCAACTCTCTCTAAAACATCCACTTCGCCATCACTACCTTCCACTCCTATGGTTGAGATCCAAGATAGGGGTTGTGGAGAATATCACATGAAATCATCTTATAATTGTGTTAGCCATTTGGTTCCTCCAAAATCATATGGTTTACCTAAAACAAATAGAAGAGAATCAGTGGCCACCATACACATCCCTCCCACAACGAATTTCACAAAATGGGGAGAATTAAGTAAATAACCCATAAACGAAGATGATGTAACCTCTTGGTTATATAAAGAAGACAATGAAGAACCTCCTCCACTTGCTCAGATACCTACAGATTAATATGGAAAAGGTTTCACCATAATGCAGAGCAAAGGATATAATGGACATAGTGGCTTAGGGTTACATCAAAATGGGAGGACTAAACCATCATTTTTTCTAAATGGTCAAAAGGCGTAGGGCTTGGGTTTCAACCGCTCCAGATTGGCATTTCCAGTACCACATCACCTTTACTCGAGGAAGTAAGTGCTTCTAAAGATATTGAGACATCAAATGAACCATCTAACCAACCCTACTATGAATCCCCCAACTCTAACGAATATGAGTGGGATTCCCTATCCTCCACCTCTATCATGGACCTTGATAAACTATTTAGAGAACTTGACCAAATGCTGAAATCCTCACCAAATCCATTGAATTCATGTCCACCAAAGACTTTGACAAAAGAGGAATGGTTTAAACATTACTATTGGGAATCTCTAGATCCTACCTCTTAGGAACCTGACAAATTCACTTTTGATAATCAAACTTTGGCAATAGGCCCACCTCAAAATCCACCTAGACACAAGAAAAAGAGTAAAGAGGATTTGGTAAGAAACCTTTGTGACTATGTTAACAACTCATCTTTTAACTTGACCCCCTTGAACTTTGATACCTTTGATGATGAAATGCCCTTAGTATATCGCTAGATTATCGATAGGGATCAACAAGACACACCCGTCTTAGACATTTTTGAGAACAACAAAGCAATAGCTGAGTTCTTGGGACTATGAGAAAGCATACCTAGTGGTGATCATAAGGATGGATTTACCATAGGCTTGGATAACATGGCATATTTTGGGGAATCTTTTCAACCCTCCAGTCATAAAAATAAGAAAAACAATGACAAAAATAAAAATGACGAGTCCCTAGGTGAAAATCGAAAGGCACCTTTGGACAATGAAAAATCAAAAAATAAGGACACATCTGAAGGAAAAAACCTCTTTGAGGAACCTAAGGATGGAGGTTTGAACATTCTCCCTGATGCTCATGAAAATTCACCCATATTAGCTGAAGAAACAGTGGAAATCAACGTAGGCACTGAAGAGAATCCTTGGCTAGTCTACTTTGCAGCATCCTTGACAAAAACAAAGCAACTTAAATTCCACAACTTCTTTGCACAAAGACAGATCAACTTTGCATGGTCATATTCTGAAATGCTTGGACTGGATCCTGAACTTGTATTATATCATCTTCCACTACAACCAGGTGCTAAACCTGTGAAGCAGAAGTTAAGAAAAATGTACCCACAAATTGCTTTACTAGTTAAGGCTAAACTAAAGAAATTGTTGGATGTTGGCTTTATTAGATCAATTGACTATGTAGATTGGATTTCCAATCTTATATCAGTGAAAAAACCAACAAGGGGCATTGGCATTTGTACACACTTCAGAGATACAAACAAAGCATGCCCTAAAGATGACTTTCCTCTGCCAAATATAGACACGATTGTGGACTTAACAATAGGATATGAAATGTTATCCCTTATTAATGGATTTTTAGAATATAATCAAATCAGAATTGCAACTGAAGACCAACCTAAGACAACTTTCACTTGTCCATGGGGAACTTATTATTGGAATGTTATGCCTTTTGGACTTAAAAATATCAAAGCAACCTATGAACATGCCATGACAACTATCTTTCATGACCTCATACACACTCTCATGGAAGACTATGTGGATGATCTGATAGATAAATCATTGATAAGGGTTGATCATTTACAGGTCTTGGATAAGATCTTTAAAAGACTAGAAGAATACAAAGTGAGGCTAAATCCAAAGGAATGTGTATTTGGTGTGAAATCGGGAAAGCTTCTAGGATACATCATTTCTAGACGAGGCATTGAAATGGACCCAAAAAAAGTGAGCTATAATAGACATGCCTCCACCAGCTAATCCTAGTCAACTAAGGACACTACAAGGGAGACTACAGTCTATCAGAAGATTCATAGTGCAGTTAGTAGATAAAACAGATCCCTTCCAGCATCTACTTAGAAAAAGAGTACCATTTGTATGGACAGGTAAGTTCCAAGAATCTTTTCAACTGATCAAGGATTACCTAATCACACCACCAGTATTAATGCCACCTGTTGAGGGATGGCCATTAATTATCACATTTTAGCAACTACATCAGTGTTAGGAGCCTTGCTTGCACAAAATGACAATAAGGTTCATGAAAGGGAAATATACTATATCAGCTGCACTTTGGTAGGTTATGAGCTCAATTACAATACCATTGAGTGTGCTTGTCTTGCAGTAGTAATTGTTACTCAAAAACTTAGGCACTACATGTTAAACCACCAAACAATGTTAGTTGCAAAGATAGATCCTTCGAAATATCTCCTAAGAAAAGCAGCATTAACAGGACGATTGGCCAAATGGGTAATGGTACTCAGTGAATATGATATCCAGTATGTAGGAAGAAAAGCTATAAAAGGGAAAGTCATTGTTGATCAATTGGTCAATGCACCTATAAAAGTAGATCATCCTCTAGTTGCAAAATTTCCTGATGAGTTTATATTCACTCTTGACATGAGAACGACATGGAAGTTATACTTTGATGGGTCCCACACAAATCATGGCTCAGGGGCTGGTATATTGTTTATCACACCACAGGGTGACTCTATTCCTAAGTCATTTAGGATTACATTTCCATGTACTAATAACATAGTATAATATGAGGCTCTTGTGACAGGATTACACATGGAAATCAAATGGAAGATCAAGAACCTATAGGTTTATGGTGATTCTCAACTGGTAATCCGGAAAGTGAATGATGACTATGAAACTAAAGATGAAAATTTGGCTCCCTACAAATGGATGGCAGATAGTTTCAAAGAGTACTTTGACAAGGTTGAATTTCATCAAATACCTCACATTCTAAATAGGGCAGCAGACGCCATGGCAACTATTGCTTCACTTTTGGACATACCTAGCAACATGCCTAAATTTGAGTTTTTGGTAGAACTTTTGGTCCTTGCCTATGACATCCCAAATTCGGAGATGGTGTGTGAGATTGTTGGTCCCAATTCCCCATGGTATAATTACATATATGAATACCTCCATGTTGAGATCATACCCCCTAACCTTTCAAACAACCAACACAGGACATTTATCCGCAAGTCAGCCAAGTACACCATCATCAGAGACGCCCTTTATAGATGTGCCCTAGACAATACCCTATTGAGATGTCTCGATACCGAAGAAGCACAAGAAACCTTGCATGGGGTACATGAGGGTATATGTGGATCCCATTCTAGTGGTCCTACCTTAGCTAAGAAGATTATGAGACTGGGTTATTATTGGCTTACAATGGAAAAGGACTCATATGTCTTTGTCAAAAAATGTCGGCAATGTCAAGTACACAGAGACTTGATACATGCACCAGCACAGGAGCTTCGTCCAATAATGTCACTATGGCCCTTTTCCTAATGGGGACTCGATCTCATAGGTAAGATACATCCCACATCCTCCAATGGCCATAAGTTCATTATTACTACCACTGAGTACTTTACCAAGTGGATTGAAGCTATTCCCATGACCTACATCACCGGCACATAGATTTCTAGGTCTATCCTAAACTATATCATTTGTCGGTATGGTGTCCCTCAATCCATAATCATTGATAATGACCATCCATTCAAGAATCAAGAAGTACGTCATCTCTATGAATAATTCCATATCTAGCATCACTTTTCCACCCCATATTACCCACAAGGTAAGGACCAAGCTAAGGCATATAATAAAACAATCATCAGAATCCTCAAAAATACTATCAATGACGTTGGTCGTCATTGGCATCTACAGCTTAATCCAGCTTTATGGGCTTACCGCACAAGCATCCATACTCCAACTGGTGCCACTCCATATTCCTTAGTATTTGGTTTTGAAGCCATCTTACCTATTGAGGTTGAGATTCCTTCCCTAAGGGTATTCTTGAAAGGGCATATTAATGATGAAGAGTACTGTGTTTGAAGACTAGATGAGCTAGAATTCCTAGATGAACAAAGATAGAAGGCATTAGATCATCTCCAAGCATATCAAAATCATCTTCATCACAGCTACAACAGGAAGGTCTTGAATAGAAATTTTGACATTGGTGACCTGGTCTTAATGGAAAATCCAAAGAATCAAGTTGAAAGAGAGAAACCAGGAAATATTGAACCAAACTGGTTAGGATCCTACATTGTTAAAAAATCCTTTGGATCAGAAGCATATCAACTCTCTACTCCTAAAGGAGAACCATTTTCAGCACCTATCAATAGTCTTCATCTAAAGAAGTTCTACGCATAGCTTCTGAGAGCCTTGTCTTAGTTATCAAAAATCAAAATCAAATCAAAAAAATCATTACCTAGGTGAAAACTTGGCAAATAGGCTCTTGGTAACATCAAAAAAATTTAAAAAAATCAAGAAAATAGTAAAGAGAAATAAGTCATCCAATAATGAAAACCACTTCTGTGGCGCTTTGGATAAGTACCATGGTGAAAACCTGGCAAGCAGGCACTATGTGTAGTCGACTCTGCTACTTTGTCTAACATCATTCCAATCTAACTTCCCTACATACCACCTATCTTTCTTATCTATATCCCTGTACATATCACATATCTTTCCCATCCATCACTTGTACATACCATTCATAATAAATGGTTGTCCTTTCTATAGCTTGGAACGATTGACATCGAGTGCACATGGTACCCCCATCCCATCCTATTCATAATCAATTCGTCTTATACCCGACTGGGGGAAAGCACTTGACTTACATCATATTTGTCCTTACATTGGATGTTCTAAAGATGTAAAACCATTGAAATATCCAAATAACATTACAAAATGTCCTAAGAAAATCCAAAAACAATAGAAAACTTCAAAAAGACAAAATTAAAACATGTCAAAAATCCAAAAAAATAAAGTCAGAGTCAGTCGCACTTGTCAGTCTTTGTCATTTTTTGAACTACATTGACTCTGCGACTGAACGTAGGTAAGGCCATCTGCCGATATGCCCCCAAGGCATTAGTTCAGTCATTTTAGGTTTGTTTGTATAAAATCATGACTCAATCCATTTGTCTATAAGACAAGGTCATTGTTTGTGTCCAACTACGAGGTCCGTGCATGTATAAGGTAGGAAAGGCCATCAATCGATGAGCCCTCAAGGCTGCACTAGGTCAATCCATTAGGGTTCGTCACATTCACTATCACACATGTCTCATATTTGTAAATCAATCAAATCTTTTTTTGTCAATATTTTCAGTCAAAGTCTAGTCGAACTACGAGGTCTCTACGTGTATAATGTAGGAAAGGCCATCAATTGATGAGCCCCCGAGGCCACACTAGGTTAGTCCTTTAGGGTTCGTCGTCAAACACAGTCAATTGTCAGCACATCACATCAAGTCATGCATCAACAAGATGAACAAGTCAACAAGGTCATCAAGTCAAAATCCAACAAATTTCCAAAGCAACAATCAAAACAAATCAACTTATGCCTACTACAGGATGAGTCCTTCCTGAAAACAGACATCATCAAAACAATCAACCTATGTCTTATGCAAGATGAGTCCTTCCTGAATACAGACACTATCAAACAATAAACATAGCCTAACACAGGTTATCACATCAACAAAATCAGACTCAACATCTTATATGATACGTGTCTTTCTAAAACCAAGCTTTTTTCATGCCTTATACAGATAGTCACAAAATTGAAACTAGACTCAACGTCTTATATGGTATGTGTCCTTCCTGAACCAGGCTCTATCAATCAATTATCTTATCAATCAAAACAATCAAACAAACAGATCAAGTTTTGGCAAATATTTTTATTAGCTTTTGACTATGTGGCTTGTTTATCTTATCATTTCATTAGTTTGGAATCCTATTACTAGCTTTCTTGAGGATGTCCCATGAAGGATTTAGAGAAGCAACGATGTATCAAAATTCTATTTTCTTTGACTGTTGTTTGTCAACTATTTTTTGGCTTTAATTTTTGAGTCATGTTACTAGTTTCCTCGAGGATGTCCCATGAAGGATTTAGAGGAGCGATGACATCTTATGACCTGTCTTTTATTTGTTTGTTGTATGTGGTTTGTCTTGACAAAAAGACTGGGGCAATTGTACCCTTAGTATGAGTTAGGACATTCCTTGTCTACGATTGTATTTTTTTAGCAAGTGGATGACCTTGCACACCTTGATCTATCTCATATCATGGTGTTTGTCTCCATTTGTATCAGCTACCACCCAATGATGATTTAATGCAAGGCCTATTGTGTTTTGGAAAAGCATTAAAGATTGTTAATACTAACATCCATGTCTTTTGTGTTACTTTTCATCTTTTCCGCATTAGCATTTCTTCTTTTCTGCATCTTCATCACCCTTATCTAATTTCCTCTATCCTTTTGTCCTCCATATATTATTCATTTCAAGAGCACACTCATGTTCTTCAAACCCACCTATCCTCTCGAGGGGCATACCATTACTTCCTTGTCATTCTTCCTCATCCCACTTTCACTGGGGCATGACTAGGGCATTTTATTTATTATCCTTTGACCCAACATGATAAAACAACATTGTATCAAAGAGGGGCAAAATGTAGACACTAAAATTTGGTCTAAGCCTGCAAGTTCAATTTCTTCATAATTTATACCTCCATTTGTCATGATTAAATAATAACTATTTAATTATTTTCTAAAGTCCCTTCTCATCTATTAATTAAATAAATTTAATTATTTAATTAATTCATTTTTTATCTTTATTCAATCCTGATTAATTAAATAAATTTTCTTTATTTAATTACATCACTAATTAACTTTATTTTATTTCTTAAATTAAATAAATTCTTATTTAATTTATTCTTATCATATTTTCGACTATAATTGAATAATACATTTTAATTATTTAATTATTCCTTAAACATTTTCTTCAGTCAATTAAATAAATCTTAATTTATTTAATCTTTAAATTTTGAATGTTGAATTAAATAATCATTTAATTCATAAAAAGAATTATTCTTGGCATATTCTTCTATAATTAGGTAATCGCTTGGTTATCTAATTATTCACTTATCACTTAAGTCGAGATCTATTTAAATCAATCAGTCATCTCCTGATTTAATGTCTGATTATCTCTGGCGAATAGACTCTTTGTCCTAACCAGTCAGTTATCTAGTTTTAATTCTTATGCATATAAACTTATATTAATTAAATAACTTTATTTAATTAATTCATTCATTCATTCATGCATTCGAACAGATCATTTCTTTTATTCTATCTTTATCCTTTGCATGCAATCATTATTCTTCTAATTTTTGAATACTCTCAACTAAAGATTAAATCATTATTTAATCTTGATCTTCACTTTTTATGCTTTATCACTCATGTCACTATTGACACTAATCTCAATGCATGTCAAATATTTTAATTTGAATCGTTTTCTATCTTTTAATCTGAGCCTATCATTCAAAAACCATGTTTTCTATAAATTGGCTTTATCTTCATCATTGTTACTTTTCCTGATATCTTATGATTTTATGAAGCAATCTTAATCTTCGATGTTTTGTTATTATCGTAATCATGAAGCTATGTTTGCACACTTATTGAAAATATGAGGGCAAGTATAATACAAAAGACAAAATGGAGAAGGATAATGGAGATGAATCAATAGAATCGAATATATGTGTTTGGTAAATTATGCATGTTTTCTTATTAGCTTTCCTTTGTACTAGATTACTTAGCTTTGAGATTTGTTTAATTGCTTTGAATTTCCATAACTTTCTCATGTGTTTTTCTCTGAGCTACATTTCTCATTTTGCTACTTTACCTTGGGGGCTCACCTAGTGAATATCGAACTTCACTAGCCCGTGTTGCCTTCAATTTATGATTCACCTATAAGATATTAGACTTTTCTAGTATGTGAGTCATGAACACCTTTGGTGTGGATCCTAGCATAACGTATCTTGCTATCCCATGAAATTATCCATACCCTCCTTTTGCATTTTTCTTTGACATTATGTATGTTTGTGTATGTTGTCTTACTACATTTCATACATGTGTGTTTTCCTTGTGCTCATGTTGGTTTGCCATGGGATATTGTGGGCTTGTGCACTCCCCATAGATTCATAGTCATCCTATTTCTTCAACATTTGGACAATTGAACTCCTCTTGACAGATTTTCTACTTTAGTGTGAGTCTGAGCATAAGTTCATACTCCCACTAAAGTGGGGGACTAAATGTAGCATTGTAAATTGTCACCCTTGACAATTTCTCACTATGTTTTGCTCCCCCTTAAGTTATTGGACCTAATTGACCCCCTAAAATTTCCTAAATTATACATCCTATGGCCCATTTTTAACAAATACTGATAGATTACAAGTAGAAAATAAATGCATTCATCTAATACTTTTCCCCCAACACCTTAATTTCCAAAAAATAGGGTTGGGACACATACACTCTATAGTGAATTTGTCCCCCACATACACCCTATGATGAATTTGTCTCCCTATTTTGGCTCCAAATTCAAATATGGCAGTGTTGGCACTTTATTATTTGCAATTCAAATGTCCAAAGTCAACTAGCAGGATTTAATTTGTAGAAATTAGAATAATTACGTATAAATACCTAGTTATCGCATCATTTCAAATCTATCTAGCAAAAATAGAAAACTAAGAACAAGAATTATTGTCAAGAGCATTATCAAGCAAGTCAAGATCAGCATTTCAATGATTTATTACAGTAATTCAAGATCTAAACATCATGTCAAATCATATGTGAGTTTATGCATGTTTATTTTATCATTGTTTGTGAAGGCTAACCCTTTTGTAGGTCTCCAAACAATCCAAGCAATTCAAGCAGGCAAGATATAGACCTTGAGGAGATGTGCATGACTTCAGTGTTGATTACCCATAATACTAAGAGGGGGGTGAATCAGTATTCCATTAAACCATTCAACTATAAACCATCCAAATATTAAAGCACATATAATTGCAAACAAGAATGAAGACACTGAAAGGAACATGATACCATAAGACACATAAACGCTAGATTTTTACGTGGAAAACCCAAAATGGGAAAAACCACAGTGAGGATTAGCTCACAATATAATATATTTGGATATAGCATATTATAAGGGCTCACTACTGGAACACACTCTCCTTAAAGGCTCACAACCTGAAATAGTTTACAAAAAAGAGTATGGCTCACTTCCAAGAGATGAACGGAGATGGAATGCACCTTCCTTGTGCTAGAGTTCAATTCCAGTATCTAAAACACTTCTTTACAAGTGTATACAACATAGTTTTGCACATCAACATCTATCAATTCACTTTTCTCGCTCTCTCCACTATTCTACTCTTATTCTCCATTCCATATCTTCAATCTCAAAAGAGTTCACATATATATACTATATATAATCAAGTACATCAATTATATCAATTAGGTCAGCCTAATTGGAGCAACTTTATTTCAAATAAAAACCAAGTCTATCGACCTTAACCTCAGAAACACATTCATTTTCGCATGATATTAATCAGAATGGACCTATGATAGATCCATATAACATTCGTAGCATAAATTTAAACTCCTTAACCCCAATTCATAATTAGGTCGGTTAGAGTTAGACATAAAACATCAAAACCCTAAACGTGTATGCATTTCATCAAACATGTAACACAAAAACTTGTTAACACATCAAATTCTTCTTTAGAAAACACTGAGAAACATATCTTCAACACCACAAAACAAAATAATTAATCTTGAGAAAATGTGAAATCTCCCACATCAATGCACTATGCAAAAACTCATTGTAGACTTCAAAGCAGAACACTGTCATTTATATCTTCTCAATGAGTTCATATAACATCACAAAACTTTGATGTAAGATGCATCTTCTAGTCACTGGCCTATGTACAAATTCCTGTAGAGATATCTTTCTTTGAGGTGAAATTCAAACTGAAACACCGACATATTGAACTAGTGTATAAGCAGAACACTATTTTCCCAAACTACTAGTAACAGTACCTTTCCAACCGTAGAGCCTAGTCAATTGAATTCTTGTTAATGGATGTAATGGATGTCGAGATAGACCGTAATGACAACTTCTGAAAGAATCATACAAATTAAGGCAATCCAAACAAAAATACCAGATCAACAGACTTCCATTACTAGAGCAAGTAATGAGCTCTATGAGTACTGACAAACATCCAAATTTCATTGTTGACATCAATGAAAACTTTCCAATTTCCAACAATCTCCCCCTTTGTCATTGATGGCAACACATGATGCAAGAAAAATTAAAAATTCATTCTCAACTTCTTCACTTCTCTCCCCAAAAACTTCTCTAAAAAATTTCACAAAACTTCTCATTCCCTATTCTTTTCACATCTCCTTCTCTCCCCTTTGACATCAATCGTAAAGGATAACAGGTATTGAATTATTTAATAGTTTTCAATACATACCTGAATACTCCCCCTGAGGAGTACATCCAAGATAGCAACTGAGAGTAATCAATCAGAGGCAATTGTCCCTTGAAGTTTGCTAAGAGTGTCTATCCAAGATGATTTTCCTTCATCCCAAAACTTCTTTGCTTATGATAATTCTCTGCATAAATAGTTTTAAGATCAACAAGGATGTCCTTTCCTTCAACCAAAGTCTCAGGAGTAACATTTGAGTTTAGAATCTTGTCAACCGATGAAAGAGCATAATAGATAGGTGTAAACTTAATCCTAATTAGATCTTTGATCATCCCATACTATTCAATCATCTATCCTTTCTCCTTATGTGATGCAAGATAGTCTTCATGGAGCTTTGTTAATTTGTACTAGGTTTGATCATCCAGATCAAGAGTAGGATTGAAGGTGCTGAAAGCATATTTTATTTGAGTCTCAATAGTGTCCTCAACAACCTTGAATCTTTGAATAGCATCGGGCCGTGTCCAACAAAATGAAAATTGACTTCTGGCCTCTTCCTCACACTTTTGAACCTCTTTAAGTCTGTCAAGTGCAATGCAGTGTGTAGATTTGCATCTGTCTATAATTTCCAACATTCAGTCCTTCAAGGAAGCCATTGAAGGATGGTGAGTTGCAGCACTTTGTTGATTCATCATTCCTTCCTATAATTCATCCATTTATCATTGACATTGCCATTGTGGAAGTGGAAACACTAGCATTGGGTTTGACTAAGGCAACCCCCTAAATGGCACAACCCTTCCTCTCTCTTTGAATGTGCAGGTTTCAAGTTTGAAGAAGATTGAAGGAAGTTTGAACATCAATTATTCATTGTTGCAATTGAAACCCTACATCTTGACAAGCCATAAAAACTCACTTACAAAAATATTCGATAGTGATCCGAAAAAATTGCAAGCACAATCAGGAAGCTCTGATCTGGCACCAGAGGACTATAAAGACAAATTTGTAATTCCTCTACTAGGACACATACACCCTAGGGAAAATTAGTCCTCCAAAATCATACTTGAATTTATACCACAGGTGCACAGTGTCCTACTCTTGATTTTAATTGTCTAAATTTTTCTGTGACTTTTTTTATTTTTTGTAATTCCATCAGAATAGTAAATTGAATCATTAGCTTAGTCATTGCATTGTATTTCATCTCTAAATTCATCCTAGATATTGTCAAGGGATGGTTGACTCACCTTTTAGGTTGTAAGTCAAGCATAACCTTGTCCAAGTCTATCAAACCCCTACAAACATCCACTGTACATCATCCCCATCTATTAATGACATTAGGAAAAGGTGTCCAAGCCCTAAAGAGCGAAAATATCCAAAGGTGTTTCCCTTTTCCTACATATCAAGTATGTGTAAGGACTCGCACATTTTCTCATGAAAAGAAATAGTGGAACTAGCTTCACTATGCTTACTCAATAGGATTGACCTTATTGGACTTTATCCAAGGATAGGAGCAAACACTTCCACTCAAGGTTATACAAAAAAAATTGATAGTGATAAACACTTCTACCCATCATCAGTTATGAATAAGGACACACACTTCTATTCATAAAAATTATGATTGATGACAAACACATCCAATCATAATCACCCAAAATCTATGATTGAGGAAAAGCACATACAATCACAAACAACCAACAATTTTGATTAGGGACAAACACATCCAATCACTCAAAAAATGTGATTAAAGATAAATAGATACAATCACAAACAACTAATAATTATGATTGGGGACATACACATCCAATCACAAATATAAATTATTGATTTATTTAGAAAATGTATTCCTCCTCACTATCCTCATGTGGAGGGTCTTCAATAGCTACTTCAAAAAAAAAAAATCTTCATCATTGTCTACAACCAACGCCTTATCTATATTTAGATTACTAGATCAAGGAGATGCTTGGCATGTTGAATACAATTCATAATAATTATGCAACCTTTTTCTTGCAATAGAAACACAAAATGTTATCCTTAGAGAATTAATTTTCCTTTGAAGTAGAACAATTGGATTTAGAGGAATAGTTGATCTCATTTTGACAAGCATTGCAGTTTCCATCATTGTTGAATTATTTTTCTTGATTCCTTCATTAGTGAAGGTAGAGATTATATCTTCTAGAGTAAAATGTATTCTGTTCAATGTGAACACAATATTACCACAGCTACAAGGCATGTTATTTAAAAAAATATCTTTTGTATCATCATCATCTACCTAAACTTATTCTTAGATAGTTGATTCATCAAAGAATGAAACTTATTGATATGTTGAAAAACATTGTCAAGTTTTCCATCATTTTTATCCCAAATAATTTTTTCTTTAAACCCATCTTTCCACTTGATTCTTGTGATCCAAACAAAGCACTGAAATCATCCTATACTTGCTTCAAGGTCTTTGAGAAATCAATATGGTGTAAGTGTGCATCTAAAAGTTCAAGACCAATCAAAGCAATTGTCCTTGATCTTTTTTGTCCACTTTGAGATCCCATCAACATAAAAAAGTTCTTTGTTGTCTCATTCACTACATCCCATAAATAATTTTTAATAAAAATTAATTGAATCTTGAATTGCCAAGTGTGAAATTTTTTACCTTCAAAATTTTCAATCAATGTGTTATTTTTCTCCATATTAAAAATATCTCACCCCTTTTAATAAAAACAAGATCAAAGATGTTAAGCTCTAATAATACACCTTGAATAACACTTTTAACATATTGACACCATTAAATTAACAAGTGAATAATAAATAATACTAACAACCTACCATTATGAAACGATTAAGGCTTAACTTCAATCTAAAAGTTATCTACCATAATAGCTCATATTAGAAATCTTGCTAAATTTAGTAAGACATCAGCATGAATCATGGGTTAAGAGCAGATTATCACACACTTTTCACTTGATGTGGAGGACATATCCAAGAGCAGTAACATCTATTTTGCCAAATTATGGCTAAATTTTCTTTTAACACTCAGGCACAACATAGCACCTCATTGTCTCAAAAATTGCTTACAACACACCAAGATGATAAGCATCTTCTCATGCAAACCTTTCCATACAACTCAAAATAGCACATAGTAAACGAAAGATTAAAAAAATATAACTCCATACAACAATGTCTATACACATCAAAATGTTGGCTTATTCTTCTATTGTGTAGCCTCTACTCATACCACCATGCTCCAATAACATCTATTTTATTCTAAAAACTCAATTGATTAGAAAAAAATAAAAAAATAAAAAGATATACCACCCTACATCCTTATTGGGCCTTGATTCATCATGGAATCTAGCTTGGGTGCACCTTTTTGAATGTATTTTCCCCAACTGTGGCAAATCCTTTCTATTGTAGATGTCTCTGCAAATAAAGGAGAATCACTTGTTGCCTCTCTGCTTCCTTTCAATTATTCTTTTTTAGAAATGCTATGATTCTTGTGCTATCTGCAATAACTAGATTTCACAACCTATAATCCAAAGATTTTACACACTCTGATATTGATTTTTTTTTCTATTGAAATAGAAACCCATACCAAAATTCTTTCAATGTAGACTCTATAAACTCCCTTCACTGGAAAAGGTGGAAATTTAAGCTATGTGGATCCCAACTGACAAAGAAAGAGATTACTAGATTTGGATGCTAACTTAAATAGTTAATGGCCACCACAGAATGTGTGGCAGAAATAATCGAGGAAACACAAAAGATTGTCTTGGGATGTTGCCCACCAGTTGAAAAAGCTTAGGCAACACCATGTAATAGTGACTTGGGATAATATAGAGCATGCTCAGCCTCCTCTCACTCCTTCATTAAGGATTCTCACCATGTTGCCTCTCCTCCTTGGCATTGATCTGCAAGCAACACACATTGATTATATTCGTTATTGGATACTCTCAACATGTGCCAAAAGTTGGAATGAAGACTTCATAGTGATAGAATTGATTGTGTTCTGATATTAAATTAGTTTTTTTATAATTGTTAATCGTTTATAAATATTTTTCTCATACAAGCCTCAACATGAGATCAATACAAGTTCTTGCAAGTATAACAATGAGACTAATACTAGCTCCTTTGAGTAACTAGACTAGAAACCACTTATGGAAGACAAAGAGTCACAACTTAAAAAACCAGTTATTTAGAAACCACCTGTATACTAGAAGCCAACTACGGAAGATCAAGGGTCACAACTTAGAATTCCAATATTAAATTTCCCTCTGAGATTTGAACTTGGGTCTCCACAATGAGAATCCATTGTTTTAACCAATTAAGCTCAACCCTTTGAACATCAAATTAGTTTTTCATAAAATATTACATTTTTATTATTATGTTTAATAATACAATCATCAATTTATAAGAATTTTATTTCTTATATTATAGAGACTTCATATAACAACTATTCATAGAATAAATAAACTAACAAAGTTTAACTACGGAAATAATGCAATATTCTTAACAATCTTTCTAGAAGATATTTTCCATAAATGCAAACCCTATAGATGATAATTTAGATATCAATTTGAAAATGTACACATTCAAAAGAAGAATTCTTCCTCTAAAAAAGTTAACCCATACAAGATGATTCTTTGGTCCCAAGTTATGAAATGGATATCTTAAGTTTTGTGTGCTTGATATTTTTAGTGTTGAATAGATGATAGTTTTGGATGTTTATGATTATGGATTTAGTCAAGACTTTTTTATTTTGATCATTTTAATTGTTTTAATGTAAATTAATTTAAAGATAAAGGACCCACTTCCCTCATTTATAGATTAAAAAAATTGTCATTAATAGATTAGGCATCCACAATGAATATTTTGATTAAACTACCAAACACACAAATATCTATACATATGTCTCTATTACATATTATACTAAAACATCCTAGAGTTTCAAGAACTATGAGCCACTTGACTTTACTCTTTTATTTTGTTTTTTTATTTTGTTTTTACATGACCTACAAACTAAATATAGCCATGTGTAAGTTAAAAAACGTGCAATGAAGGGCTATTTATAAGAGGCCCATTTTGACTTGGCTTGTTGGCATGTAGGTGAGAAGGTATTGAGTGAATAAGTTGTTATTTGATAAATATGTGTCTTATTATGAAATTTAATTTTTTATTAAAAAAAAAATTAATCGAACTAGATGTATTTTTGTTCTAATTAGAACAAAAAATTGTACTCTCTAAGAACAGACTCAAAAACCTAGTGGCTTTTACAACACAACTTAATTTTTGTATTATATATAGAGGAAATAGCATATAGAGTTTACATTCAAGGTGTTACAGTATATCTACAACCTTGTGTGTGGGCATTACTAGCCCCTATTTGCATCAATTTATATCATATATCATTCCTATACAAAATTACAGTATCTCTACAAAACATTGCCATACAACAAGTATACATCATTGCAAATACAGACCAAAATATATGTCAAATACACAAAAAATGACATTCAGATTTGTCCCAAACTGTAGCTTTTTGTAGAGATTATTATGTTTTGTTACCACCCCTGTAGATTCTATCCTTTTTTGCGGCCTTTAGGATCATCAATGCTTTTGTTGCTTCCTAATTCGGCTTCATAGTGCCCTTCTACCATATCTCTGTTGTTTTGTACCTTATCAATTCTATTTCTTGGCCCCTCCTTTAGATCATTCTGGAATGCTTGCAATGCTTTAAGGAATATGTCAACCCCAAGGTGTCCCTCTTTCCAAGTGTGTCCATACCTGGCTTCATGGATGCCAATATTTATCTCTTTGTTATCTAGGTATCTCCAAAACTTCTCTTTTGATAGCTCCACTATGATATACACTTGCATAGCAACATTGTAAAGAATGAGTCTCTTGCAAGACTCAATAAGTAACGACCTTTTCCCTTGAAACTTGTCTTCATTTTGTGCTTTCCAGATGGACCAAAGAATGTCAGTGGAGAGGCAATGCCAAAATAAAGCAATATCTTTTTCCATCTTAATATCATAATCAAACAGTATTTTATCAGGAAAAGGTTCACCATTATTTCCCCATATATTCTATTTGTTACAAAACATGTTCCAAATTTGCTTAGCGAAAATGCAATAAAAAAAATGTGCTTAATTGTTTCAAGAAATCTACACAAATTACAAACATCAATATCATCATGCTTGCTTTTAAAAGACAGTCTCTGTAATATTAGCAACCATCTGAAATAGGTTTTCTTAGCCTCAATTTCCTTACACTAGATTTTCTGAAAAAGAAATTGCCACTGATTTTTTTTCAGGTTCATTCCCCAAATTTTATTGACAAGTTATGTTATTTATATTTGTTTTGTTAGCATGCAGTAAATTTCTTTTTCCTTTGTATTCATTAAGTTATTTCCATTTACCATTGAAATTCCTTAAACTTCAAATTATCAATTTTGGTTTTTACAGGGAATTGAAATTGGTTGCAAGCTTCCCTTAGGATAGTATATGTTCTCCAATTACTATGTGGGATATTGAATGTAGCGCTTAGATCATTCCAATCTTTTAGCTTACCATCCTTTATAATTTCATTAAAGCATCTAAATTCCCTTATGTGCCCAGCACTTGGCTGAGCAACCTTGGATTAAGGCAAGTGGCTTGTCTTTATGTTTTAAATTCCACCAAATTAACCTATTGGCCAAGATGGTCCTATTATCACCTTTGGCGAATGAAAATTGGTTAAGTTATTTTTCACCATTTCCCATGCCTTCCAAATGGTCCTAAAGACATTAGAACCTCCAGGTGTCATAAGCCTCTCACTACTAAGGATATCATTGAAAGGAAGCAGTTTGCATGCCTTTGCTTCCTTGGGAACAACATTTAGGATGTTTTTCCGAATGAGTTCCTTCCATGGCTCTCCCCCTTCCAAGGCACCAACCACCCATTTAGATGCCAAGGAAATTCATTGTAGTCTCAGGTCTTTTAACCCCATACCACCTATTGTCTTAGTAATGGTGCACCACTCCCATTTCATCAAATGTCTCTTTCTCTTTCCTTTCCCATTCGACCACAAAAATTCCCTTATCCTTTTCTGAATGTCATTAATTTGATAAGAGCTAAAGAACCAGAAAAAGGAAAAGTATATGTTGTAAGAAAGTATTTTTTGACACACATGTAGCCTACCAGCCAAGGAGAGGAATTTTCTATTCCATTTTGCAATTTTCCTTTCAATCTTATCCCTTATCTAGAGCCACATTTCTTTTAGATTTGGATCAACTGCAAAGAGAATTCCTAAATACCTCATAAGCTTTTGAGGACCCCCCCATTGGAGATCATATTTTCTTAACCAATATGGTGGGACCTCTTTCCATGCTAGCAAGCAAGATTTAGTAGGGGAAATTTTTTCCCCTGAAGCCTAGCAAAAGATATCTAGCTTTCCCATGAGGTTTTCTAATTTTCCTTCTTCTAGCCTCAGAAGGATTGAGGTGTCATTAGCAAACTATAGGTTGATAAGTTCATTATTATATGGAAAAGTGATGCCCTTCACTCTTGGAACTGAGGAGTTCTCCCTTAATACATAATTCAATGCATCAGAAGCTATAACAAAGAGTACAAGGGCAAGGGAACACCCTTGTCTTATTGACCTCTCAAGGGAGATCTCTTCAGTGAGAATTCCATTTACCTTTACTTCTGTCGCAACATCTTGAAAGAGATTTTTAACCATGTGACAAAAGGACTTGGGAAAACCAAAAGCCTCCAATACCATCAAAACAAAATACCATTCAATTCTATCATATGCCTTTTTGAAATCAAGGAGAAGCATTGCAGGTTTTTTCTTTCTCTGCTTTTCCAATTCCATGGCTTTCCAACTGGTGATGAGATTATCTAAGATATATCTCCCCTTAATAAAGCTAGTTTGGGTAGAATTTATAATCGAAGGAAGGACATTAGCCAGTCTTTCTGCTAATAATTTAGCTAGGATTTTATAAGATACATTAAGGAGAGTGGAAGGTCTCCAATTTTTAAATAAGGACCTATTGCCCTCCTTTGTGATCAACTTAATTATACCTTTATTAATACTTCTGCCAAAGGAACCTCTGTCAATGGCTTCCTTGTAAACTAAGTACAAGTCATCACATATCCATTCCAGGAATGTCTTATAAAACTCTGTTGGGAGGCCATCTGCACCTAGAGATTTATCAAATTTAATTGAAAGAATGGCTTTCTTTACTTCATCCTTGGTAATCTCTTTTCCAAGATTTGTTGCACATTCTCATTAATTCTTTTTGGAATAATTTTCTTTATGAACTCCTTGGCTTTGGAACTAGCCTCACTACTAGCTTTAGAGGTAAAGATATTCTTGTAGAACTAGAAGAATTGTCTTCTTATGTCCTCTTGGTTAACCAAGGAAATGTTATCAACCCAAATCTAATCAATTTTCTCTCTTGCATATTTCTCCTTGATGTATCTAAAGAAAAATTTAGAACCCTTGTCACCATTTTCCAACCAATTCATTTTGGCCCTAACCCTTAGGCCCTGGATCTTGCTAGCCTATAATCTCCTTAGGCTATTTTTTTCCATAACTAACCTATTGGTTAGAACATCATCTGTGGGGTTTTCCTGTAATTCGGTTTTAGCTTGGAGAAACTCATCCTCCAAGAGAGTCTCCTTCCTTCTTCTATCTTTGGCTATTTTCTTGTCAATGGTTTGAAACAATATTTTCCATCCTTTAGTATTAATTTCCCATCTTTCTATAGGAGACAAATTTTGGTACATCCATTTATTGATTATTCGAAGAGATTCTATAGCATTCTTACAATATTTATCTTTCAACAAGTTAGTGTTGAGGCAGAAACCCTCACCACTACTAGCCATTTTTTCCAAACCCCCCTTAAGGAAAAACTTTTCCCTTATAGGGTGGTGATCTGATAGAGATTAGGGAGTTACCTGAAACTTGCATCCTTCTTTCACTGAGAGGGCCAAGAAGAAGTCTTTTCTCATGTAAAATCTATCAAGTTTGCAATATATCCTCTTCCCCCCTTCTGTGCATTGCACCAAGTAAACTAGATGTCTTTACATTCCTTCTTTTGGCCCTCAATAGGATCTTCAATTTTCATTTTTTATTTCATTCTTAGCCAATAAAACCTCTCATTGCCTTTCTAGTCTTGATCTTAGCCACCCCACTTGTCTTCCCCCCTTTCCACAAAATTAAAGTCTCCCCCAATGATCCAAGGGATATCTTGCTTATTGTACAACTAGTTCCATAGGAGGATCCATTCCTTGTAGTCATTAGGGGCATACACAGAGCATATTCCAAAGCAAGTTTCTTTTTTTTTAATAATGACCCATATTGCCCGATTACAGGGGGAAGCCCCATAGTCTATTACAAATTGTGGCCACTCATGTGCTAGTAGGATAGCAGCCCCACCTTTCCCCCTTTCATGTTTGGTGACAAAATGGGAGGCCTCTTTCTAGATCACTTTCAAATTGTTTTCCAAGGTAAATCCGGTGGATTTAACTTCTTGCAGGAGGACAAAATATTTTCCTTTCCTTTGTGCTAAGAATCTCCTCACAGCGTGTTTCATATCTGGGGATTCTAGTCCCCTCACATTCCAGGAAATGTAGTTGATGTTCATTAGGCTTGGTCTTTAAGGGGGGCTCCTTATAACTCTTAAAATTAGCAAAGCATTTAGGGAGTCTATTTTTTGTTTCCATCCTTTTGGCAGTGGAGACTGGAATTATCCCACTATTATTTTTCCTCTTCTCTTTTAGCAATTGATTGAGGTCTTTTTCCATAGTATGCCTGTTGTTATCCAGACCCTTCTTCTTTCTATATTTTCGCGTCTTCTTTAATACGACCTCCATGGGGAACTCCTCCCCTTCAATGGTATCCTTAGTAGAGAAATTCCCTATGTCATCTGCAGATTCCATGTCAGATTGAGAGGCAAAACCATCAGAATTTGTCACTCCACCAAGAATGCTAAGAGGAGTCATCTCTTGTTGGGGAACCTCAATTTCACCTACCCTCTCATTCCCATTCATCAAGTAAATAGTATTAAGAGGAGCAGATGTCATTGGCCCCCCTTCATTCTCACTAGAATGAAACACACCCAATCCCTTATCAGAGTTTTGGGGCCAGTGTTTCTGCCCCTCAGACTCATTTACAATTCTTTTGACATGTGATGGGACATCCACTTTTCTTACCAGAATGTCAACGGAAACCTAATTATCACCAATTTGGTTTAAATCATTTCCTTCTTTAAAGCATTTTGAATTGAAAGAATACAATTATTTTACTGGTTTCTCTTTGTTCTCCTTTGGTTTATTAGTTTGCTTGATTTTAAGCAAATCCAACTATTGAGCATTCAGTTTACCATTACTTGTGATTCCTTTTATCTCATTAGGTCGAGGTGGTCCATTTTCCCCTTGCAATTTGATATTGGTTTCCTATCTTGTTTCCTCCATCTCTGGGTTTTCACCCGGGTGGGTGTTATTAATTTCTTGCATTAGGGTTTCCAAATGACTGGCAATCTAAGATGATTCATTGTTATGCTTTATTGCCTCCCCTCTCAATTGCACATGAGGATCGCAATTTATCCCATCATTAGAACTAGGGGTCAAGGGTGGAGAATTTCCTTTTAATTCTTCCGGAGTGAGACTGCAGTCAACCATCTCCTCTGCATTATTTTCCTTTTCCTCAGCCACCACAACACTTGTTGGGGGACAACACAACTTAATAGATAATAAGATTTACTTATATCCACCTATTACATTAAAAGTGTATAATTTTATAGATGTGTTTCATGTCAATTTTCTTTGTAGTTAATATCCTCAGAGTTGCTTAGGCTTATAGGGTGAAAGTTCAAAATTGTGTCTCACTTTCTTAAAAGAAATGACCAACACAAATATAAGTTTTCAACTTAGTGCATTTGAATGTGACATATATGTTTTGATTTTAAAATGGTATAAACTATTAAATTATAGAAATTTTAGTGTATTTTATATTTGTAACTTTTTGTATTTTTTAAAGTAGTCAAGATATAATTTTTTATAACTTTAAGAAAATATTAGATTGCTAAAAAATAGAAAAAATAAGTTTGAAAAGCCTCCATTTCAACTTTAGTATTATTTTCCTTTATTTTTCTCATTTAGCCAACCTTGAACATCTAGCACATGAGAAAATATTTTTTGATGGATATTTATTTTTCATAAATAATTAAGTTAAGTTTACTAAAAATGTAACAATTTTGGCAAGCCTCCACTTTATTAAACTATGTCATAAACAAAAGTAAAGTATACATTTTGAAGATGATTCTCTCTTCTAGTGCATCATATGGTTTTAAAAAAATTGAAATAAATTTTAATATATTTGTTATTTTCAATCAACCTTATGTTTAATTATAATGACTAGGGTGTAATAATTTTTTTCTTGAAAATATACGTAGTTGGAGAAATCTAGAGTTGAAGAGGCATTTTTGTTAAATTTTCTTAAAAGAGGGGGCTAAGCTGTCACATGGGCTACCAACTCAATACTTTTGTACAAAATCATTTTTATTGAAAACCATTTTTTTCTAAAACATGCTTTAATATGATATTTTGTCATTTTGCAAAACAAAATAAAAAATTTATGCTTGAATTAAGTAATTTTATGTGAAATACTAATTTTAACACATTGTAATAATTTTGTGAAACTCTATTAGAATTCTAATTTTACTCCATGGATACACTTGTAGACACTTAAACTATGGTAACATATTTTTTCAAGTATAAATGTAATTTAAGTTGTATAAAATGTAATATTTATTTTTAAATTATTTTATACACAATTTTTGTAAAATATATTTTAACTAACATGTGGTCATTGATTTTTCTTCTCAATTTCTTCCCCTCTTCTTAAACCCCCTCTACAGTGCACTAAACTTAACATTTGGGAAGATCGCATTCTCATATCCTCAGGAAGATCACATTCTCATATTTAGGAAGATCACATTCTCATATCCTGGGAAAGTGAAGTGAGGAGGTTTTATACTCCAATTCCCATCTTAGATAGACCTAAGACCTTTCTTGATACCATGTCTCTCAGTGTCACTACACTCTACTAGGTGGTTTGGCATAGAAACCAAAGATATACGTATATCAAAAGGTGGAAGGAACAAGTTGGAGTAATAAGGGACTCTTCTAGGAGACAAGTTTAAAAACCAATAGTATATAATTTTTAAGGTTTCTAAAATATATCGTTTTCTTAGTTTCTAGGGTTTGAGGTTTCCACAAATAGATGGTTTAAGTTTGTGATTTGGAGTTTAGGGTTTCAATTTTTATATATTTTGAGTTAGGGGTTTAGAGTTTGAGGTTTATGGGTTTAATATAGAATATGTATGCAAGGTTAGTTTAATAGATAGGTTTGTACATAAGTACACTTTATATTAAAGCTTTCTATAAGATTCAACATATTTCTCATAGTTCATCTATGTTTCCTTTGTTGAAGTTGCATCCCTTTTAGCCAGTATTGTCTCTTTCTCTTTGTAGAATAGCTCTCTCATCTTGCATAACCTTGAGTATTTCCCATAATGTGTGTCTCTTGATCAACAACCTCACCCTAGATGTAATACCTCAATGTTTATTTCTACACTATCCCTCTTATACCATCATGTAGTGCTAATCATACTTGGTTGTAATTATGAAGACATCTCAATGTGTACTTGACTCACAAGATATAATAGTGTCCAATTAAGTAACCAATATCCTCATGTAGTCTTTGTATTTGTCACTAACATTGTAAGTACATACCATGTCAATTATATACCGTATCCACCATCCTATCAGTCATTGTCTCCTACCACATGTAATTGAGCCACCCTAGCCTACAAGAGTAGAGTATAAAGGAATGGAGATGGTGAAGAGGAGGCTCCACACTCACTCAACTATCTATAGGGTGATCACCCAAATGAATGAATCACTAGAACCTTGAGCTATCCCCTATGATAGACCTTATTATGGATAGTTGGCTCTACTAAATCCTACATGGATTGAATGAAGGAATCAGCAAAACCCTACTATTAGTACAAATAGGGATGGGATATGTCTTGAATGAAGGATGCATAAGATACCTAGTGAAATATTGAGATATTTAAATTATAGTGGTACATGAATAGAGATTATATGACCAAAAATAAATTATTTGAGGGCTCATAGTTCAATGATATTAGGGGTATTGTGAACATATGTAAGTTGTGTCATGTTTGTTTATTAATTTTGAATTTTGTAAGGGTTTGGGATTTCTGTAGTAACTTCAATTTTGGATCTAATGGGGCTTTTAGTTTTAAGGATTTTTTAATTCAATTGTACTATATTGTATAAGGTTTACCTAGTTTGTGGCATATATAAGGTTTAAATAATTGGGTTTAGTGTATTTAAGAGTTTCTTTAAGGTTCAACATTTATTTCCAAGAGGTAAAATTATGCAACCTGACTTATGATGTGAAGTTTAGGGTTTAAGGTTTGAAATATAAGCTTTAGGTGTCTAAGCTTTGCTTAGGTAAAGTGGGATCTTCTCTAGAATTCAGAGTTTAATGAGTAATGAGTAAAAGTATTTATTATTGTACAATGTGTATGAATATCCATGTCATTTTATTTATTGGAATCAATTAGCATCATTAATAAATAAATGAAATATAGTTCATGTAAAATGGAGTCACTCCCATCTCTCACCTCTCCTGTTGATGCCCTAGTGCCTAGTTCAAAATTTTCATCAATGCATACAAGTGCAACAGGGGTGATCAATGGTGTTTGTGTGGGTGTGGGAGTTGTGTCTCCCCAAATCTTGGCCTCTACTTGTAGGGTCTCTACCATGGTTTCTCCTCCTTCGAGTGATGTGTTATAAAATGTACAAGTGAGCCTTTTTTATAAAGGAAAGCAAGAAGAGGTGAGAAGTTAGGAGTCAAACTCTTACTACCCCTCCAAGTATGAAGCAAGTGTAGGACTCTATGGAAAAGTGTTGGGACACTTGGTGAGTATATATGAGGTGAGAAAAAGTTCTAGATAACCTCTAAGTGAGCTTAAGTGTAGTGTGAATAGGGCTCTACTAAGTATGCTAAAAGCTAACTAGTATGATAATACCTATTTTTACACTAACACCCCCCTTAAAGTGATACTTAGGGAGTACATTAAACACTAAAAAGATGTTTCCCCACAACAAAGACTTGTAGCGTCGTAAATTATCACCCTTGACAATTCCACGCTATGTTTTGCTCCCCTTTAAGTTATTGGACCTAATTAAGCACTTAATTTCCTAAATTATGCATACCATAGCTTATTTTAAAACACTTTCTGACAATTTGCAAGCATAAAACAATGCTCTCATTTAATACTTTTCCCCCAACTCCTTAAACTTCAAAAAATAGGCCTGGGACAATGGCGCCTAGGGTGCCTAGGTCCCACTATTTTTTATCCAAATTCAAATATGTTGGTGTCAGCATTTTATTATTTAAAATTTAAATATCTAAAGTCAGTTGTCGGGATTTAATTTTTGAGAAATTAGAATAATAGCATATAATACCTAGTTATTACATTATTTGAACATTAACAAGAAAGATCTAGCATTAACATGAAAATTATTGGAGAACTTATGATCAAGATCATATTCAGCAAGTCAATCTAGTAGCTATTAGAGGATTTATTGGAGCAATTCAAGATCCAACATCATGTCAAAATGTATATAAGTTTATGTATGTTCATGTTTTCATATTGTTTGTGAAGGCTAATCCTTGTAGGTATCCAAGCAATTCAAGCCATTCAAACAAGCAAGCAAGCAAGATTCATACCTTGAGGAGATGTGTACGACTTCGGTCATTCAAGGAAGCCATTGAAGGGTGGTGAGTTGCAGCACTTTGTGGATTCACCATTCCTTCCTTACATTTATCACTTTATCAATAACATTTCCATTGTGGAAGTGGAAACACTAACACGGGATTTGACCAAGGCAACCCCCTAAACGGCACAACCTTTCTTCTCTCTTTGAATGTGCAAGTTTCAAGTCTGGAGAAGATTGAAGGAAGATTGAGGACCAATTATTCATTGTTGCAATTGAAACCCTACACCTTGACAACTCGTAGAAACTCAGTTACAAAATTATCTGACAATGATCTGAAAATGTGACAAGCGAGAAATATAAGCTTTGATCTGACACCAAAGGACTATAAAACATATCTAAATTTTCCCTACATAGACAGTGGCGCCTGGGGCGCCTATGTCTTGCCTTTTCAACTCCATATTTGAATCATAGGTGCACAGTGTCCTACTCAATCCATTTATGTAGTTTGTTTATGTCTGTGATTTCTTAGATCTATTGTATTTGCATCAAAACAATAATTTACATCATTAGGTCAATTTAATTATTGCATTTCATCCTTAGGACATTTCCAAATTTGGTTAAGGGTTGGCTGACTCATCTTACAAGATCTAATTCAATCACATACCTTGTGCAAATCCATCAAAACCCCACATTCACACACACATCACCATCCCTCACAACACATTTCAATGAAATTTGGGAAAGGTTTCAAACCCTAAGGTGAAAGCTCAAAGGTTTCCCTTTTTCACCGATTCATTTTGGTGAACCTAACCTGTTAAAATTATATATCTTCTAAAATTTGAAGCATTGCACCCTAGATCTAGATTTTGCATTGCATTGTTTTGCAATTTTCATTTCAGCATCCATTTTTGCATCATAAAAATCATAAAAATTCAAAAAATTGCATATCATATTGCATCATAGGTTGGAATAACGTTTATTTCGGTCATTTTAGCTCATATCTACATTCAAATTGCATTCATAAATCTGAATTAGGTCATTTATAGTCTGAAAACAAAATAAAAATTTTCATTTGCATGCCTTTAGGTATCTTGCATTTAGCTAAAAAGTGAAAAAAAAAATGCATTGTTTTCTTTCAAAAAGCATATTCATATCATCATTTTCAGATTTAACATAGTAGAATCAATCAACTTTTACATCTTAGATTTGAAAATTGTCATTTATTGTTCAAGCATTTTTCAACATTCTTGCATACTTGCATTTTGAATTACATTATCATAAATTAAGAAAATTCTAGAAAATTATTCACTATCAAACTTGTTTGCACACAGACACAAAAACCCTAAATAGTATTATAGACAGCCAAACTTTTAATTTTGCAAAAGCCTGCCTAGGACATAGGTGCCCTAGGCACCATAGTCCTACCTTTTTTGGCTTAGATTTTTGTGACAAAGACTTCTCAAAATTCTCTATCCAGATTTGTTGTCTACTTTCCAATCACCTATTGCATAACAGTCTGAACCTTAGTAAAATCATCATATCATCATGATGGGTCAATGTTTTGGTAAGATGTTGACTTCTTTGAAATCCTTGGTTATTGTTTCAAGTTGTGTGTTTGGTGATAACCCTAATTCAAATATGGATATTCATGATCCTTCACCTCCCAACGCATGTCCTCATAATGAAGATGTCTTGGGACAAGATGAGGATAGCATGAATGAATTCACATAATTATTTCCATAACCTTGAGAATAATGCAACCTTTTATCCTTCAATGCAATTTCCTAATCACCCATATCAACAACCAGCACCACTTATCATACCACCACTTGAAATGTTTTCCACATTGCATAAGAAAAGTGACTTGCAATTCATACCTCAACCAATGCACATGGAAACACCTATCAATAATAACCACAGGGAAAGCACATCAACCACCATCCCATCATATGAGAATAAAGTCACAAACACACCTATTAGCTTGGAGCAAAGCTATGGACAAGGCTTTAAGATTCTAACAAAACAAGGATGTGACATAAAGAACAAACACCATCTGAAGACACAAAAGGAATAGGTTACCAAGGTTCTCCACCTTTACATCAAACATTTGCTCCACCAACCAAGAAATACAAATTCCATGGTCCTATTAAAAAATGTGTGTTACCGTCTTTGTGTCCTTTATCATAGGCTAAGAGTGGTCTAGCTACACTTTTAAACTTGGGATTAATTACACTACCACTTGTGCATGAACGAAAAGATAAGAAACAAAAAAAATACATCTTACTGCATGCATATAATAGAATATTTGGACATACTACTGATGAATGTTGTGCTCTAAAGAAGAAATTGAAAGAATTTGATCTTTACGGGGATCAAATTGAATGAATGATAGATTAACATTCATGTGCTTTGCTTCTTTCCATGTGGTAGTTGCAGTATTATAACATACTCACTACCATGCATGGGGGTATAAACTAGGCTTTATGCAATCATATTTTATCTCACAAGGAGCGATGCATCATCATTCATTTATGGCTCATCTTTGTCCCTACACTTGGGGGGCAAGGGGTTGGGTAGCCTTGTGTTAGGTGCATTCCTTCTAACAAGGGATCCCTTTATGTCTCCTTAAAATTTTAGTGTACACTAACATTTTAAGGGGGGGCATATAGTCCCCCGCTTATTGTTTGCACACGAAATGGTCCCTTTTTAGTGATGATAGTCTACATCTCAATGAAATTGTGGCCTTCTCGATCTATGATGTGTCTACTTTGTGGTGATATTCGGCTTGGTATCCTCTAAGTGTGTAACTTTGCTCGGCATATGATGTTCCCCTTTGTGGTAATACTATGGCTAGTATTCCCTAAGGTGTGATCTTTCTATTCCATGGATTGTTCTCTTTTAGTGGTAATGTCATGTGTGGTATTCCCTAAGGTGTAACCCTTCATGTATTGAGAAATTCCCCTTTGTCATTTTGTAAATCACCTTTCATGGTGGTGTTGTGTTATAACACCCCTTGAGGTTTCTATCCTTGTCGTATGCACCTTCTTAGGTGAGTTTATGCACCTTCATAAGCGAATTTTTCATTTTTATGTCATGTTAGGTGAGTTTTTCATTTGTGTCATGCTAGGTGATTTTGTTTTGTGCCCTCAAAGGCGATTTTATGCACCCCCCTGAGGTGAGGTTTTGGCAAGATAATTCATTGATTCAGCATAACTAAGCTTGTTGGGTCATGAACTTGAGCACCCCTTTTAACATGGCCACCAAGCATAATGCACCTTGCTTGACAGTAGAGCTATGTGTTTCATGAGTGTCTAGCATAACACAGCTTTCTAGCCTTGTGGAACCTGTCACATTAACATGGTCGTCGAGCATAACACAACTTGCTTGACAGTAGAGCTATGTATTTCATGAGTATCTAGTATAATTCACCTTGTTAGCCTTGTGAAACTCATCATATTGCATGGACACCTAGCATATTGCAACTTGCTAGATAGTGGATACATGTGGCTCATGAGTGATTTGGCATAATGCAGCTTGCTAGTCCTCATGAGAGTATTCCTTTAACTAACATTTATTCGATGGATGATGTTTTGTATTTGAGACAATTTAAGACTGAGGTCTCTTTACCTTACCAACTCGAATCCTTTTAGTACTAACCTTGTGCTTTGTTTTGTGTCTTTTGTGTGTTTTCTTCATGTTTGCATCGTGTTTACATTGTGCTTGTCTTCATTTCCTTTACATTTATGTGTTATGTTATGTCATGTTTTTTCATCATGTATGCTTCATTTTTCTGACATGTATGTTTGTGTATGTTGTCTTGTTGCATTTCATACATGTGTGTTCCTTTGTGCTTATGTTATCTTTCCATGGGATCTTAGATCTTGGGGGCTTGTGCACTCCCCCTTGATCCTTATCATCCTATCTCTTCAACATTTGTACATTCAAATCCCTATTGACATATATTTTAATTTAGTGTGAGTTTAAGTGTAAGCTCATACTCTCACTAAAGTGGGGGCTAAATGTAGCATTGTAAATTGTGACCCTTGACAATTTCACACTATATTTTGCTCCCCTTTAAGTTATTGGACCTAATTAAGCACTTAATTTCCTAAATTATGCATTCCACGACATATTTTAAAACACTTTTCGACAATTTTCAAGCATAAAACAAATTCTATACTTTTCCCTCAACTCCTTAAACTTCAAAAAATAGGTTTGCGACACTGGCGCTTAGGGCACCTATGTCCCCCTATTTTGGCTCCAAATTCAAATATGTCAGTGTCAGCATTTTTAGCTGATAGGCTATATATAGTATGAACTTTGAGACAAAACCTATCTCATGCCTGAGACCTCTTTCATCTCACTAGAAAACCTCTTTCATCTTACCGGTAAAGTTTACAGAAAACAAGATTAAAATCTAAATATCTCTCAGCAATAAATACATATCAAAATAAAATATACAATATCTTCACTGCAGTAAATGCAACTCAAATTACAATATCTTCGTTGCAGTAAATGTAGATCAATGTTGGATAAAAATATTTGTAGTAAATGGTGTTGGTTGTGGGTAGTCATTTGCATTCACTGCTCTTAGATCACCGCCCAGCTTGTTTATAAAAATCATTGGTGTTGATTAGTCAGTATTTCCTTCAAAATTAGGACATCACTGTTGCCATCACATAATTTATCTGTGAATTTCTCTTTCTAAAACAATGTTAAGGAATAGCAGAGTATTCTATAACTAACAAAAATACGGGAGATAAAACTACCTTGTTATGTGAATTGATAAGCCTTAGAGTCAAAAACTATCTGGAATCCTTCGGAAATTAAAAAAAATCATTGAAAATTGGACCAACAAGAGTGAAAAGATGTGAAGCAGCCACACAAAATAAGAATCTAAATTTTATACAAACAGCTAGATATTGAAATCAATATGAAAATTTTATACAAATGACTATTACACTAGAAACCTTATTTTCAGGTTGCAGGTCACCAAATTGGAGAAGCGAAAGGTCAATACCAATGAGCAAGAGTTTGGTAGGGAACTAACGAAGCTTTATCTTTTATTATACAATTCATCAAGTGGAGGAGTTAAAGTCTCAATTTTAAAGTCTTCATCTTGTGTGAGTGTCCATTCAATTAGAGAAGCGGATATCCCACTTCCAACAAGCTTTTTCTTCTGAGCTACTATTGTTGCTTTTTCTTCTACCAAGTGCTTGACAATAGAAAATGGACCGGCCCAATCTCTTCACTCTTCATCATTTTTTCCTCCAATATTAGGTTGAGGCCCTTGCTAAGAAGCTAAGGATTATTATCTTCAGACTTAAAGGAAGTAAAATGTTCAGCCCACCTTAGTGCTATTGCACAAAACCTTTTATTCTAGTACTGAATTTGGTTTTTGGGAGTAGCATCTACTTCCATTACATCTTGCTCTGCAGCTCCATTATTATGATTGTCTTTCTTTTTGTTGTGTATTTTGTTGACCATCTTCACTAGCTAGATTGGTTGGTTCAGCAATATGAAGAGTTCCATCGCACACATGGTATTCTGCATTTGAAGGAATTTCTTTAACCCTGCAATAGCCATCTGAATGATTTCTCATTTCTCCATTGTTGTTAGGTTTAACCTTGGAATTCATCATATCCTCCTTAGCAGATTCATCATCTGAAGAGTTTGTTTCTTTCTCACACTCATCCATTTCCTCAAAGTGGTCAAAAAATATCTGCAAGAAAATGACTCACAATAGTCTAGTATCCATGATTAATTTCAATGGGGTGTTCTGGTTTTCCAATGAAGATGAGGGTTCCCTTTATGCATAGGCATGGTAGCATGATTTGGTCTAGGCATCTACATACTCCCAGTAAGGAGATTGATAAGTTGTTGTTGCCCATCCTTCAAAGAATTCATCAAGTTGAGGAATTCTAGCTCTTTATCCTTGGGTGTCATTTCCCTGGGTTGCGTGTCATTTCCCTAGGTGCCATATACAAGACAACTGTTTGTAAATCTGATGGCACAGAAAACGAAACCCAAAAATCTACACCAGCTATAAATTGCATGTATCTTTACTAAATCATAAACATTTGTCATTTACACTTTTCGAATGCCATCAAAGCCATGGTTTCTAAGATCCATATATTTGTATAAATTATGGCACTTTTATTTATACATGAAATTGGTATTATATTGAAGTGACAAAGCTCTCATTTCATCAAACTAGGAAGGGACATGCAGATAGAAAATAGAATGATTGAAATTTCAAGGGAAAGCTTATCTTTAAGATAATTAATTGTAGAGGATATTCCTTTTTTGGAGATTGGATTTTGCGTGTGTATCACAATTAACTCAATAATATAGTTAGTTGTTGGTGTATCCACAAGAAGAATTTTGTTTGCGAATAGTTTAAAGATTAAATATTATTCAATAAATTATACTATTATTTGCTAGTTTGTCAATATTTAAATAGTTTGTTCTTAATGTTTGTTGAAGTATAAAAATGCATATTTCATATATTTATGTTTTTTATGTTAGTAATATACCATCTTAATATTAATTTGTTTCTTTCGATATATTGATTGATTTTTATCTTGAATTTATATTTTGTTATGTTAAAACTTTTAGTTTAAGTTCGAAATGATCAATTTCTTTAAGTTTATATCTTCTTAAATTAGATCTATTCATGGCTTTATCTTCAAAATTAAATTTCATACTTCTAACACTAATTTGTATGAATATGGTCATTACCTATCAACGTACATGTCAAATGTCTTGTTATGTGTCTATTTGACCTTTTTCAAGGATATCTTTATAGGTCATTTTAATCATCAATTAATATCAACCCATATCACAAGAGCATCTATATTCAATCACATTAGTCTCAAACTAAATCTCAAGCTAACCTTAGTTTGCTCAAACAGAGATCAATATTCACAGAAGTTTTAGTGGATCATGAAGGTGAAAATTATTAGTGGACATAAATAAGACAATATCATATAACTAACACACTTTTTGTTGTAGTAATACAAGCGACATTTAAATTCTAGGCACTCATAAAAATAGATTGTTGAAAGATATTTCATTGTTAAGAGAAAGTTTTTCAAGCAATTGATCCTTAGACATTACTATGTCACCTTTTTATTTTTTTTAGGTTACACATTAGCTCAATTAGTCTTATTATAACTTATTATTCTTGTTTTCCTTGCTGACCATCTGCAATTTTGGAATGCAAACACAATAACCATGAGACAAATATTAAATATTAATATATTTTCCTAAGAATTGTGCAAATTCCTTTGGCAAGACATTAGAATATAAATTGTGTTTGAAAAATCAAAATTGTAATTGACAAAATATATTAGGAAACATTATATTAATGTAATCAACAATATCTTTAAATACATCTACAATATTAAGTATAGTCAAAATGTGTATGATTTTGAAGGTGTTAATGTTTAATAGTGTCACACAATATCCAATGTATCAGGTGTTAAAAATATTTTTTTATTACTTTCCACCTTTTGACAATTGTTTGAAAACATATTGAGATTTTTCTTTTAAAAACCTTTTATTTTTACATATTGTTGCATGAACTATTCTATGTTGATAACATATCAAACCTTAAAACATTCCAATAGACATTCTAAAAAAATCATCCTTTTGGATCTACCAACAACTTTTTTTGATCAACAAATGTTTTGTAATTTTTTTTCTATCTCAAGACTAATTTATGATCAACCATAATTTTAGGTGTTTTATGCATAAAAAATATTTGTACTTAACATGAACCAAAATATTTGCCAATTACGTGAATTCATAAAACACAAGTATATGGATTACACTTCCTTCTTGCTCTAATTGTATATTACTTGTTGATGTAGAACCATCTAGATGATGTTCATTGTCTCAAATTCTATGCTCGGTAGAAATAAATGTTCAACATGTCAAAGGGCATCTCATCCAAGATTTCTACAATGACTCATGTCAAGACTCACCAATTAATGTTGTAGCAAACACTGTAAATAATTAACAATGGTTAGTACACATTTGATGTTGTATCATATTTTTAATAAAGTGCTTATAAATTCAACTATAAACCTCCTATCAAATTTATAGGACATTATATAGAAATTACAATCATTGTAACCATTGCACCTTCTTTTGGTGTAAGCAAGATTATATGGATAACTTTTGCACATATTTTTTTGTAGAGGAGAAAATAGTTATGTTTTGCACCTTTGGTATCTTGTTACAGGAGATCCACCTATGGCCATTGATTCATTAACAAAATCAAAGTATATTTGTCAAATTATCAAATAAATGAACAACCACAAATTTTTTCCAAGTTCATTTCATACAAAAATCTTCAAAATAATTCTCTATCGGTGTAACCCTTGCACCCTCCTAGTGCAAGTGCTAGTATTATTTGAAATTTAGATATCTAAAGTCGGTTGTCAAGATTTATTTTTCGGGAAATTAGAATAATAGCATATAAATACCTAGTTATTGCATTATTTGAACATTAACAAGAAATATCTAGCATTAACATGAAAATTATTGGAGAACTTATGATCAAGATCATTATTCAACAAGTCAAGAGTAGCCATTAAAGGATTTATTGCAGCAATTCAAGCCATTCAAACAATCAAGCAAGCAATATTAAACCTTGAGGAGATGTGTATGACTTCAGTCCTTCAAGGAAGCCATTAAAGGGTGGTGAGTTGTAGCACTTTGTGGATTCATCGTTCCTTCCTTACATTTATCACTTTATCATTGGCATTGCCATTATGGAAGTGGAAACACTAACATGAGGTTTGACCAACGCAGGCCCCTAAATGGCACAATCTATCTTCTCTCTTTGAATGTGTGGGTTTCATGTCTAAAGAAGATTGAAAGAAGATTGAAGATCAATTATTCATTGTTGCAATTGAACCCCTACATCTTGACAACTCACAAAAATTTAGTAACAAAAGTATTTGACAGTGATCTGAAAGTACAAGCGAGAAATGGAAGCTTTGGTCCGACACTAGAGGATTGCAAAAATAGATCTGAATTTTCCCTACAAAGACAGTGGCGCCCGGGGCACCAATGTCCTACCTTTTTAGTTCTAGATTTGAATCACAAGTGCACAATGTCCTACTCGGTCCATTTCTACAATATGTTTTTGTCTATGATTTCTCAGATCTGTTGTATTTGCATCATAACAGTAATTTACATCATTAGGTCAATTGAATTATTGCATTTCATCCTTAGGACATTTCCATATTTGGTTAAGGGTTGATTGACTCACCTATCAGATTGAAATTCAATCACGTACCTTGTTCAAATTCATCAAACCCCCACATTCACACACACATCACACATCCCTCACAGCACATTTCAATGAAATTTGGGTAAGGTGCCAAACCTTAAGGTGAAATCTCAAAGGTTTCCCCTTCCCTATGTTTCAAGCCCGATAAGGTACTCGTTTACAATAATGATCTCTCACAAATGGAGAAAAAGGAGAAAATCCAATGGGAATGAAACTCCTCTCCAAAAGAGAGAAAAGGAAGGATAAGACCTCCTGAAAAAGATGTTCTATGAAGATAGGAACATCATGATGAAGAACTCTTGAAGCATGTTGAAGCTATAAACTTTGTTGAAGATGAATTGGTGTCTATTGGAATCAATGAACCTTCAAAAATGTAGATCAAGATCTAAGAGATACAAAACACCGCATAAGTGAACATATAGAATACTACTCAACTATGAATACGTGGATGGCACAAAGGAAATCAAACTATGTGGAGTTGAAGATGCAAATAGTACTATGATTCTAGAGTACGATCAACAAATGCACGAGTGACATGAAATACACTACTAAAATGTACATCACAGTGCTCTACATAAGCACTAGAATCTCATAAAATATGATCCACTAAAATAATCCCCCCATAAGAGATAAAAAAGAGTGGGTCTATGTGAACCCCCCCAAAAAAAAAGAAAAAAATAGAAGGTTCCTTCATTGCTTCGTTGAAACCAAGGAAGCATTAACATAACACTATGATAATTCCCCCCTTAATGGTGATGAGGAAGAGGTCCAAGCAAAACAATTGAAATCGAGCACAAAAGTGTGCACAGGAATGTAGACCTAACATCAAGTCCAAAAATATGTACAAGAAAATAAAAAAGGGTGTGCATCAAGGCACACACACATGAGGCGAGAATCACAAGGATCCATTGTTTTGATGGAAAATCGAGGCACTACATGACCCCCCATTATACTTTCTAATTCAATGTAAGTACAAAATTCCCTCCCTAAGGAACACACATTCAGTTGTTGTGACACTTTATATGAGTGTATTTACAGACGTATTTGTTATTTTGAGTTCTTAAAAGTTTGTCATGAGGTGTACAATGAAGACATATATCAAGTATGCCTTTCAAACCTCAAGAAAATGAAAAAAATATGAAAAACCCCATTATTCAAAGAATGACCCCCTTTGAAATGATATGGTGATCTGACACTTTATTCTAGTGCATTACAAATTCCACAAAGTGGATTTGATGTACAAAACCTCAAAAGAGACATAATTATAATTTAAAATTTTGAAACATATTCATGAAAAACTAACATCACCACTGTGTAGAGCTCAAAAAATCATGCAAGTTCAAAAAAATGAGATCCAAAAAGGAGTTTGTATGAGCCCAAATGAGCCCTCTAAAGTTCCAAACATGGGAACTATGCAGGGTGTCTTCTGAAAATCTGAATTTTAAAATAATTTGTACATCATACTGCAAAACAAATCATACCATGGGATAGAGGACGAAAAAATACACATAATGAAAATAAATCACTCAAAAAGACATATGTATGTCCGTGAACAAGGCTCCTGAAGTTGAGCCAAAATTCAAAATAGGCCAACAGTGAAGGGGCAAACTTGGGGTTGAAAATTGATGACATTGTGATGACGTTGGTAGTAGAATATTCCAATATTCAACCAAAATAGTCTTCATGGACAGAATATTCCAAAACCACTTTTTGTTTTTCCCAAAACCACCTGAAAAGTTGAAAACCACCCTCCAAAAGCTAGAAAACCACTCAAAAGGGGCACTAGTAGTTTTGACAGTGCAATGATGATGTCGGCAAGGTACTATGTAGGCTAACTGTTGACATCATCACTACACATGCTTGTACTTTTCTACACAAAAAATAAATAATTAATAAAAAAATTATTGCACACAAGCCAAGATAGCATGCATTTCGAGACAAATGCATAGGAATCAAGGCACAAAGGTTAAGGAAGCTTGGTGTAGTACAATGCTGCAATTGTATGATCATACAGATCTGTACAGGTTTTCATACAACCATCCATGGATGGGTCTCCAAAACCTTCAAAATTTGTCTATCACCAAAAAATACAATTGTTATATATGAAAATTTGTCTCTTGGCCCTTCTGAGTGCAACTGTGACGTCCATTTTTATCCAAGAGGATCTGTTTAATATTTTTATGTCCACAACGCTCAAAAATTCGAGAGAGAAAGGGATTGGATTCACAATTTTTCTCTAATACCATGTTGGAGCAGCCAAAATCTGCTTGCAAACTCAAAACAATCCACAAATGAACATATGAAAAATGAGAAAATATCATAAGCATGTGATGTGTTGTAAAATGTACAAGTGAGCCTTTCTTATAAAGGCAAGCAAGAAGAGATGAGAAGGTAGGATTCAAACTCTGACTACCCCTCCAAGTATGAAATAAGTGTAGGACTTTGTGGACAAGTGTTGGAACACTTGGCGAGTATTGGACAAGTGTTAGGACACTTGGCGAGTATACAAGAGGTGAGACAAAAGTCTAGATAACTTCTAAGTGAGTTTAAGTGTAGTGTGAATAGGACTCTACTAAATATGCTAAAATCTAACTAGCTTGATAATACTTCTTTTCACACTATTAGTCGTGTCTCCCCAAATCGTGGCCTTTACTTGTAAGGTCTCTACGGTGGCTCCTCCTCCTCCTAGGTCTGACTTTCCTTTGTTCATTGTTCATTCTATTTTGGGTGATGACTCTAGTTCATCTAACCCTTGTGCCAATGGCGATGGGTTGTCTTTTGAGGCTAGTAATGATGTCAATATCTTACATGTCTCTAATTTAGTGCATGTGGATTCTCCTAATCATTATCTTGTGGTTGGAAGAAAGTTTGATGCTTTGAGGTTAGGTCGCTAGGGAACCTTTCTGACCATTGTCAATTTTGAGGTTCTTATTTGTTCTTTTCAACATGATAAAATTTGGCCCATCCCCTATGCACAGTCCTCCTTCATGGACGTGCTTGAAAATGAAGATTTTTATCTTTGACAGGTCTTAGTCTATAGATTCAACAATGTGTGCCCCTATCTTCCTAACTCATACAATTGGGTTTTGGATTCATGGAAGCCTCTCATTGATGGCAAGATCAAGCTATTTCCTTGTGTCAAGGGTTTTTCCATGCAATTTTTGTCTCTTCAAAGGATAGGGATTTGGTACTTGATGACAAGTTATGGATGTGGGAAGAGCACTCTCTCTTGGTCAATCCTTGGTCTATCTTCTTCAACCCCTTCTCTAAACCTCTAAATGTTAAACCTATTTGGGTTCAACTTCTAAATCTTTCTCTCCATTTTTGGAAAATTTCCTACTATGAGGCCATTGGCAATGCAATTGGTCATTTCTTGAAGGTTGGCTCTACTAAATTCTACATGGGTCACTCTGTTTGCTCATATTCTAGTGGACATTGATATCTCTAAGGCTCTTCACAACGATATTATTCTGATGGTGGAGGATAGGCCTTGGACTCAATTGTTTGACTATGAGGGTCTACCCCTCAGATGTAGACAATGTTTTGTCATTAGTTACCTAGCTTTTAATTGCCCACTCTTCTAATGCAAGGGATCAACTATGTGATGGAGAAATGCTTGTGAAGATCACTTGACTATCAATGCTTATGACTCCCTAGATGGTTCCTCTCAAGATGATGTCTTCTTAGGATGTTGGGTCTTTTATTCCCATTCCCCATGTGGTGAGTCATATTCTCAAGAGGGTTTCCCGTGTGGTTAGTGAGACTTTGGAGAGTCTCGCGATTTCAACTCCATCGACTCCTATTGGTGAGTCTCACCCACCTTTTGTTTTGAATGCTCAATGCCTCATTTTCTCTCCTCTTGCTACACCATCAACTTTGGCATTGTTTTTGCTTGCTCCAGAGGTGATTGTTCAACAATTGACAACATTGCATAGGCATTCCTTTATTTATATTGTACCCATGGATGAGCCATCTAAGAGGAAGTTTGCCCCCCTTCTCCTAGGCTTGAGGTCTTGGATTATAACATATCCTAGACAGTTGTTCAAAGACAAAAGAAAGGTCTTCTCAAATCTCTCTCCCAATTACACACTAGAGTGAAGGGTATGAGGTTGAGTGGGGTAGGATTTGGTATTGTTTAGGCTAGATCTTTGGACACTCTTTTATGCCTAGCAACCCGGTTGCAACTATGTTGATTCTCAATTGACAAATTGGCTACAGCTATGTTTTCCTCCCATCTGAAAATTTGTTGTGTATGCTTTGACCTATTTTATTTGATGTACAAGATTTTTTTGTCCCTTCAAAACCATTTTACCTTAATCAAAACACATCAATGAAATAATTTCATTGTACTTAAGAGGTTTATATCAATATTTGTTTGGTGGTTCAATTTACATGGAGTTTATACAAAATGATGGTAGCATTTTTTCTATATTCATCTCATTATATAATGGGATATTGCTTACATGGAAATTTTTCTTAAGTTATGAAAACTATTTACGTGTTTCATCCATAAAATTTGCTCTTATGATGGTCTCATAAAGAGTAAGATCTCCAATTCATAATTTTTTTAAATATTGTAATGTATACGGTGTAATATTTTATTTATGTTGTAACTAGCCACTTCATAGACCATATGTCTCCTATCATGTATCATGCATATATAGACCATATGTTGCCTCAACAAAAGCATTTTTTATTAGGTGGATTACTTTATATAATATAGCTTAGTAACTAATTTTGGTAGACTTTCGGCAGAAGCTTTATATTCACTAATACATAAAAGAGGGGTAAAAATTTATTAAAACAAGAAAAAATTACAAAGCAAGGCCTTTACAAAGCCCTATCAAGCTCCACCAAATGGTCCAACTGTTGAGACAAATCTGGGGGTAATTGACCCCGATCCACCAAGTTCCAATCATGAATATGATCAAAAGCCCATTTAGCCAAACAATCAGCAACACCATTCCACTCTCTAGGAATATGAGTGAGTAACAAACTCCAGAGAAGCACAGAGGTTGAGAATTTGTTCAACAATCAAAGCCAAATGCCAACTAACATCATCTAAATGCCGCCTATTCAACAAGTTCACCACAACCTGGGAATCAGATTCACATATAATCTTGCGCCACCCCAATTGACTTCCACGCTCCACAACCAATAAAATTGCCTAAGCCTCCATTAAATTATTAGTATGAAGACCCTCATAAACAAAGAAGATAAACTGAACATCTCCAGAGCTATCCCGACCAACACCACCAATGTCAGCATGACCAGGGTTTCCATGAGAAGAGCCATCCGTGTTAATTTTTAGGACTCCCTGAGGAGGGGACCATCTTCCCTCCCTATTCACCTTCGGGGTAGGATGTCTACATATGTTGTGCATGAGTTGTTGTTGCAGAGGAGGAAGATGAAGACGATTAAAACAACCAACATCATAAGGAGCCACTGAATCTGTCAGATCACACTTAGCCACAACTATTTCTCCCAAAGAATGTAAAACTTTCCACCACAAGCGAGGGGCCACCAACAGCACATCTTGAAAAATCTGACGATTCCTCTCCAACCAAAGATTCCAAATAATGAAGGATGGGCCAATAGCCCAAGCAGCTTAAAGAAAGGAAGTAGAAACAGGGGCCCTGCCCCACCGATCCACAAACTTAGCCAACGAGGAAACATGCCCATAGGGCGTATTCCACACCCTCCACCAAAAATGCCAAATCTCCCTAGCATATGAACATTGGAAGAAGAGATGAGAGACACTCTCCTCAGATTCACGACACAACACACATATTGAGGGGCCTTGTAATCCAAGCTTGCATAAATTATCCCAAGTAAGACACCAGTTTTGAGCCACTAACCACATGAAGAAATTGCACTTGGGCCATGACAACTTGTGTCAAACTTGCTTCCACCAAGGGACCTCAATATCCCCAAACAACTGCCTACCCAACTGCTTATAACTAGCAGACACAATGTACTTCCCAGACATATCAGAACCATCCCAAGCCAAAATATTCGGTCCCCTCAAAGAATTACAAGCACGAGAAGCCAAAAGTTGAGCAAGCTCACGCCTATCCCCCTCAGACCCCCCAAGTGGCCACTCAGAAGGGTGCTTCCAGCAAAAGGTAACAACAGAGCCACAATGCTCAACGATCTTGTAATGCTCAACGATATCCCAGCCAGCTGCAATAAAAACATCACAAAGAGGTTGAAGATGAGGAAAAGCAGAAAGAATAGGCGAGTGACCATCCCAAGAATCTAACCAAAAAAGAGCCTATGACCCCAAGTGAACTTTATATCCACTAATACATAATCGTTGTTTCAGACTTTTCTTACAACTCCTACAATTCCAACAATTTGTTACCAAGAAAAAGCTTTGTTCTAATTGTCTCTACACTGTCATGAGAAATTTGTTTTCCTTACTAAAATTAAAATTCAAAATTAGATGTATCGAACATCGACTATTCCTTTGTTGTGATCTGCATTATTAGGAAACTCCTTTATCATAATGCCATGTTTTTCTTCTCTTGGTTTTTCTTTTTGCATAGAGAAATTAAAACTTTTACTTTCTCAAAAGCTTTGTGAGAATTCCTACTCTCCAAGAAATAACAGTGACTTCTTCATTTACTGATTTCCACCTATACATCTTTTCTTTCTCCTCATATTGATAGTCACTGGCATTTTAATTGGATTTTCACTGTTTTTCTTGTCATATATCAAACCCTAGATGGCAATAATATTATTGATCAAATTGTGAATATAGCCAAGATATAGGACAATAACCTAATACTACAACTGACTTGTGTAGGTTTGGGATGGAGTAATCTTCAATATCTATTAATTTGCTAATAAGCTCTTAGTGAGGATTGTTATTGACGTGACCAATTAAAAGAGGACAAAAATCATCTTTGCTCATGGTGACTTGAGAGCTTCATTGTTATATAGGACAAGCGACTTTGGAGCTTCGTTGTCATCTAGGATAGCTTGTTTTATTGATCATGAGAGAGTAACTTCCTCTTTTATGTTGACCATCATGTCCCTTGTCCCCTTCCAAATCTGCATTTCAGTTCTTAAAAACACATATGTAACCATAGCTTACTTCCATCAACTAGCACTTTGCACGAGCTATAATGCACCTTATCACTTTGGGTTTACTTTGATGTTTGCTGATCTCATCTTGCCTCCTTTCTAAGGACAAGAGCCATATTCGCCTATATCGTTCGTCACTTAAAATTGTAACAAAGAATGCATTTAGTTTCTGCAATTATCCTGCTAACCTATGAAAACTTACCACTCCCAACTTGCATCTTCTCCACAGTATAACCATAACTATTTCCAAATGAATGCATGAACAATTCAAACAAGAAAACGTTGTTAGTCAAAGACAAACAACCATGTCATATAACATAATCAAGATTTTTGAATATTGTAGGATACCAAATAATGAGGACAACGTTTCTTATTCTATAGGACACCATATCAAAATCTTAAGAATATCCCATCATCATTCAAACATATTCCTATGTGGAACATTGTCTGGTCACAACTTCCAGGAATCTCCCTCTCTTCAAACTTTCAATAATCCTCGTCTTCATTATCTTATGAATTGATCTTATGAATATCCTATCATCATTCAAACATATTCCTATGTGTAACATTGTCTGGTCACAATTTCCAGGAATCTCCTCTTCAAACTTCCAATAATCCTCGTCTTCAAGATCTTATGAACATCCCATCATCATTCAAACATATTCCTATGTGTAACATTGTCCAGTCACAACTTCCAGGAATCTCCCTCTCCAAACTGCCAATAATCCTCATCTTCAAAATTGCACAGAAATCACCTTACTTTCTGTTAATTATTAACTCTCTTATGAAGATCTTTTAATTTTGTCATCACTTTTAAGCTTAAGATGAAGATCTTTTACAAGTATTTTTTTAAATTGTCTCAACCAACATAACCACAATTATTAAAAATGAATGCATAGAAAATCAAAAAACAAGTCCAACAAAAGTCGTGAAACAAAATTTGACAACAAAGTAATGACACAATCATGATTCCTTAATATTGTAGAATACAAACTCTTCAGACTGGCCACCATTTCTAACCATGTTGGATCGAACAAAACAAGTGAAGCTGAAATTTCTAAGCACTTGTGGCAAATACTAAGACTACTGATCTCCTGGATCTCTCTCATATCATGCTCTATAGTTCATAATTCCAAGACAGCAAACTTATTACAACATACCAAGACCACAAACATTTGAATCACTTTGATCACATACTCTATAGTTGTGTATAACCAAGACTGCAAATATTTGGATCTCATTGATTGTAGACTCTATAGTTGTGTAATTCCATGACAACAAACTTTCACAACAGGTTAGATAAAAATCCACATAAATTGAGAACCTAAGATTTAAGAATTTTAAAGCATATATGCACTTGCAGCAAATTCCAAGACCACAAATATTTGGATTTCTTTGATTCCAGACTCTTTAATTGTGTTTCCAGACAGCAAACTTATAAGCACTTGGAGCAAATTCCAAGAAAGCAAACTTAGAACCACTTGCAGCAAATACCATGACCACACATAGTTGGATCTCCTTGATCCCAGACTCTATACTTGTGTATTCCAAGACAGCAAACTTATAAGCACTTGCAGCAAATAGCAAGACTACAAATATTTGGATCTCTTTGTGTATTACATGACAGAAAACTTTCATAACAGGTTAGATAAGAATCTAATGTCTCTCTAAATTCAAGAATTTTAAAACTATGGAAACTGCTGACCCAGTTTTTTTTTTTTAAATTTCATATAGAGAGTGACAAATTTCAAGCTCAACTGTTAAAAGCCTCTATTGCAGGCAAAATGATCAGTTTACAGCTTACACATTTCATTTGACTGCCCTAGGGCACACACAAGCTTATAGAACCTGGCGCAGATTAACAGAGAATTCTCTATGAGCATATCCACAGAGACTAGGCCCCAATTAGTGTTAACATTTTAGCTCACAAGACAGAAAGGCTATTGAAAAGAATTCACTACAAAAGAAATAATAGATTAATCAAGAAAAAGAATGGCAGGTTCAGGACAGATTACTATCAAATGGAGCTTCCACATTGTTTTCAAACTGGTGTTGCCAAAAGAAAACTTGGCAAATCCATGAAGTTACAACTCATGCACGAGGCAGCTTCTGTCAGACTGAACCAGAAAAAATATCAGGTGGGTGATGAATCTTAATAGCTTCACGAACTGCAGCAATTGGATTTCTGTGCAGGACTGTCTGGACCATTTGCTTGATCTGCTTTGTTAAGTTTGATAGTATTTGGCTGCAGCAAACCATGCACCAATTACTCTATAGCAGAGTGAATTCCTCACCATTATTAACCAACAAAAAAATAAAATCAATTAAAAAGTAATTTCAGATAGTAATACACAGTAGCTTACCTCAACCTTTGTATCACTGTCTTCAAGCCTTTTCTTTATATCCCTTCCAATATTAAAGAAAACCTCCTCAACATTCAAATTCGTTTTCGCACTCTGCAATGCAAACATTCAGAGAATTTTATTTGCTTGTATTGAAAAGATCCATAATACATACAACAGGTAGGAGAGTGCAAGTACTAGATAAACGTGAATCAAGATTGTAAGTGCCAGAAGAATATGTATTAGAACTTACAGTTTCAAAGAACTTGATGCCAAACTCATCTGCAAGTGCCTGACCCCATGCAGTTGGAACAGCCTAATGAATACCATGAAATGGTCACGATCAATAAGTTAAACAATGAGCATTACTTATTAGAGCAAAGGAAATAACAGCTCAGAAAGGAATATAAAACTTACCCTCTTGCTGTCATCCATATCTGCCTTGTTTCCCACTAATATTTTGTTGACGTTTTCAGAAGCATGTTGCTCAATATTTCTGATCCAGTTACGAATGTCTTTAGGCAACAGAAGTTAAGAATACAATTGAGCCATGAATGAATCACTAAATCTGATGATATCCTTTAGTGTAAGCACAAGAAGAAATTACGTATAGAATTAAAACCTTAGCCCTTGGGTAAGCCAGTTTAATATATAATGCAAGATTTGATTCCAGACCCCAAACTAAAGGAAACATTAGACACAAATATATTTCAAATACCCAAAATTCCATCTTACAAAGAATACTAAATGAGAATGGTAAGGAAAAAAACTCAACATTATTTGAAGAGTTTAAAAAACTAGAACCCTAAAACATAACATAGTTTTCAATACGTTGTGAGACCTACATCAAGGGTAATCCAAATTGGTTCCTTAGATAATTATTTCAGTTGCATGCTATGAGTCATAAAAGTTAAAATCTTCAAATTGTCCAAAAAATTTCCCTCCAAACAATATGTATGCGATTTTAACACGAAAAGGTGTATAGGGATTTTTTTTCCAAAATGCCAATCTGCATGTCCATTTCATCTCAAACTCCCTTAACATCCCAAACGATACTACCAGAAGTACATGCTGCATTTCTTGATGCTTATGTTCAAGTAAATACCAGGAGCATCAGGAAGAAAATTTCAATTCTGAATTTGAAATTTGTTTCAATCTGCCCCAAAAGATGAATATGGCCATTTTCAAGCAACATAAAAATTTGGACCAAAATTTATACAAGACAACAGATATGCAGGAACACATAAATTTGTATGGGTATAAAGAAACTATTCTAATTAGGATGAAACAGTAGACACATCCTGAACACCATGCTGTATTCTCCGTTTGCTTCTATACTCAAGTATGGAGAGTGATCTTTCATGTCTGACTAAGCCAAAACTTGGCAGACATCTTCAAGATCCAAGTTACTCTTCTCTAAATCAACATTCAAAAGATCATTTCTACATCAAATTTCTCTTTTAGCGCTGATTTCTTTATCCATTTATTCCAAAATTGTTTTTCCAAATTTATCCTAGCTAAAAGTTTTGCCAGCTGCTACACCTGCTATTAAGTTTCAATCACAATGAAATAGCTTTACAATTAAGAGATCCATATATCAATCTAAGCGAGTACAAATTGCTCTTCAAAGTCAGTCTCAAGGATCAGTATCACCTTCTCAGAAAAAGTCTGGTCTTATATCTGAAACCAAGTTCTAACACAGCCAATAACTTGGTTGCATGTTAAAAGAAACACACCTACAAAAGTTATTTCAAAAAAAATTTAAAAATAAGTTGGGTGGCACCTAAACATCCTAAGAGTTAGGTTATCATCTGAATATTCCAAAAAAAAATGAATTTGAATAGACTCCAGAATCTGAGAATAATGGTTTGCAAAAATAACTGATAAGATTGACTGGTATGTAAGATGGAGAAGCTAAATAATTTATGGCAAGATTACATCTGCCACCTAACTAGACAAGAAGACCGCAGGAGCTTATGTTAAGCAAATATATTGATCATCATTTATGTACTATAGCATTATGATACAATACAACCTGGAATGGGCATTACAAAAATATGAGTGTGATAATTGTACCATTAGTGATGAGTGTGATAGACAAACCTATACATTTCCTAAACTGAAACCTCCCCAACCCCATTTTCTGTCACGTTGCTATTAGCAACATTGATCACAAGTAGCAAAATGATAATGGGGTTTGTTAAGAATATCCATGAAGATTTGTGGGTTGCATGGCTGCCAAATAATGCAATTCATAAATCTTCATTGTCCGAATGTAGCTAACCAGATGCATCAACAACATAAAATCATGTCAGCAAGTCAACGAGATCAACATGAACCTTATTAAGGGCACAAATACCAAAAACAAGTGTATCAATCTAAAGAATGTCATTTTTCTTTGCAGAATGTACCAATGAAGATTCATTGTTCAAAGTTTACCAAAGGTCAGTGTTCAGATATTATTCAAGTAATATGATGCAAGGTCCAGCAAACAAACGATATAGAGACACCAAAAGATATAATAGTACTTGTTTCCAATAACAATCCAACAGATCTGCAGAGAAGTTGATTGTTTCGTATTTAATTTGCACCACATTAGTTTTGATGGATTTCAATCAATTCCATCACAATTTTGTCAAACAAAACAATTTTCAAGTTAATGGATAGAAGGCTCAAGGCATGCATGGATAGGCTTCATCTCAAAAAGCCATCTATTTGAGTTTATGATCATTATGTAAAACACATTGTTGCCAGGAAATTCCATTATACAAACATGGACCATACCCGAGCCCATATCCTATGATACTTAAATATAAAATAGCCATCTCCCTTTTTATTTACTTGTATACCCTAATTTGAGTGGCATCCCCATCCCTGTACTGGTACCAGTAACCCTGCATCTCCTGGTAACTGTGGACTAAAATGCCAATATGTAATGCATTTACTCTCCCAAGATAAGCATAACAAATAAATAATTAAAATATGCAAATGCTTATATGTATAAGTTATATCACACTAAACAATTTATTATTTAAACCATAAAATGAATAAAGTTTTCTAAGGAATCGAACAAACATGTGGTAAAGTGTATCTCCTATCCCAAGTGATATTTCTATAAATGGTGGTCAAAGTAACCATTTTATCCACCTGCAGAAGTAAGGGCAGGGATGCTCTCTTTTCCTGGCATTTTTGCTCTGGTTTAAGAGGGCCTGGGTAGAGCCATTGAGTCAGGGGAGAAATGTTATAATCTACAGGGTGTCAATGCAACTAGTGGTGCAAATGGAGTTGCTTGTTCTTTGTTGACAACACTCTCCTCTTCACCTGTGATCTCTACTCACAATGCCACAGAGTTGAAGGAGAATTATGAAGAATTTTATGGATGCTTTAGGGATAAAATAAAATCTAGAAAAAACCACTTTCTCTTTATTCATGATGTGCCACAAAGTAGCTATTAAATTGTCAGATATTTAAATTCAAAAGAGGACACCATGTATTTAGCCATGCCTCATCAACACAAAAGATTAGTAGGTTAAACCTTGTAGGCAGAACCATCTTGATTAAAACTATAGTAAATACATTCCAAATTTTTAAATGTTTGGTCACATCCAAAATCATTCTGAACAAAATTAATCAGCATGTTTGCAAATTCGTGTGGCCATATCAAAAAGAATAATATCATAAATTTTATCTATTCGTGTGGAAGAACATGATTAATTCACCTTTAAATGGATGCCCTAGAAAGAAGGATTTTGAGGTTAACTAATATTCCTCTCTTTTTTTTCTTTTTTAATTCCTCTGAGCTGGAGATCAGCCATCATGGTTCTTGGTCAAATCGATGACATAGCACAGGAAAACCCCTAAAAAAGCACCCTGTTAACACACAAACTTCCCTGCTCAATTATTTGGTATAGATTTATTTAGCCACAATATGACTTAAGTCATGAAAGGAGATTCAATTGATATTTTTTAGAACCCTATTTTGGGCTATCCACTAATTCTGTTACATCCCTTCTGACTTAAACATGTTTATGACAATGAAATTATGGTCGTTATGTTAGTTGCAAGTAACTGCTTTTCATGAGAATGTGAAATTGTGGAAAGAATAATTGATTATATGTCGTGATTTCAAATGTGAATGATTTTCTTATATATGCGCATGGTTTACCCTATTCATGTTTGGCATTTCCAACGCTCTTCTTTGGTCGTCCATCCTTAATGGCGAATTAGGTGACAGTAATCTGGACTTTTTGTGGTTGAGCTCAGGCCTGCACTATCTATCGCTGGAATATTCTCGAGCAGGCTTCATCAAGACTTTGTCCATTCTTTCAGGCACATAAAGTATTTTAAACTATGATAACTTTAAATCTTTTGAATGAAATTGTTCAGGTGAATAACGTATTAAAGATGAAATACCATGGACTCTCAATTGAATGAAAATAATGGAATCCGAGTTAGAAGAAGAAGCTTGAATAATGTGTATTGGTCAATGAATAGTCTAGCTTTCTAAATACCCGATTCTTCTTCATGAAATGATAGATAGACTGTATGCCGTTTAGTTACTGCCCTGCTCTGTTCAAGCTTGTTTGAATCGAAAATCTATCCTTCCCTAATCTGTTTATCAAATAACAGAGATGGAACTTTTATGTTCTGCTTCATCTTAAACTTCTGAACCTAGTTTTTATTTTCTGGAAGTTCAACTGGCTGTTCATGACTGAAACAGACGGCCAGACATTAGTTCAGTTCTGTATTTGGGATTCAGTTGAACCATTTTGGAATTTCTGATGAACTATCTGTGCAAACCGAATTTCTTCCCTGTAAAGAGATGCTGGTAAATGGAATTTCTTGCTCACCCAAGTCTTCATGGGATTTATATATAAATGTGAGTCTCAAAAACTCTTATGCTGAATCAATCTCATTATATGTATAACTTAATGGGTATGATGTAACCCTGAATTAAAGGAAATGAACAATAAAACCTGTCATTGTAATTTATACTTGAGACCTAAATATGAAGTTGAATGATATGGTCTGAAAGACCACTTATTTGAATATGTCGTTCAGTACATACGTGCACAATGGAAACAACCTTTGTTAGATAAGGCAGTTAGCTTTTAAAGAAGTGATAGATGTTGATGCCGAGACTCTCTCTCTCTCTCTCTCTCTCTCTCTATGATAAAATTAGCAGATTAAATTTTAAATGAAGAGAAAAGTTTTGGAACCTAGTCTCTCATACTATGATTACATAAGACATCAGCTTAACCTTAAACTAAGAGAAAAGTTTCTGAATCAAGTTATGGTATTATGAGCAACTTCTTCTCAGCTGTGTTCATCTCATGACTTACCTTTGCTAGAGCACTGAAGGTATCTCCTGCACAGCAGACATCAATTGTTCTGCTATCCTTGATTGTAAAGCTGTTTGCTACTAAAGAGGTGAAAAGATAAAGGGTTCTCTTAAAGGGTTTAAGAAAACAGCTTAATCTTTAAAAAAAAATATATGATTCCTTATCCGAATTATTGCGATGTTTAATCCTATTGTTAAGATATAACCTCGAACTAAGAGGAAATGATAAACACAATTGATAATGTAAAATTAGACCTTGATCTAAGTATTATTATATCAAGCAAGGGTGAGAGTGCTGATGGCACAGGAGTGCCAGTAATAATAAAATCCTTGGCCAAGGTATGATGCGGTCAGCTATCATGAACCAGATATACTTCTGGTCAAAATGATCCTTCTGGTTAGGAGCTACCTACAGAGGAGGGATCGACCAACGGTATAGGTCAAGACACCATGCTCAGAAAGGCATGATGATAATTTGATCCATGTTGATTACCCTCGTGAAAGGTCGGGTTCTTCAGTTGAAGAAACTCGGGGGACCAGTTTCTCTTTCTCTCAATGATAAAGATGTTCAAGCAATTCAGCATGTTGGTGATGTCAGAATGTAATTCTAGGTACATGCATTTGTCAATTTAAGATTACTATCAATGTTACAATAAATGTTATTTCTTTAAAGTTAATTGTATGTATGTAAAAGTCTGCAGTTGATTAGTTAGACAGTTATTGATTCATTCAGCTGAAATGAAAGATCTGAAAATGGTTAATGATTATAAAGAAGTTATTTCTTTCCTTCAATTCGTTAACTAGTTAAATGGGAACCTTAGATGGATTAGTTAGTTATTGCCGAATGAAATTTGGCTGTTAGTTTTCCATTTTTTAAACCAATGAATGATAGTTATTACATTTGTTTCAAAGCTGTAGTATTTGATCGTTACTTCCTAGAAGCAAAGGAAAGTAGTTATTATGCTTGTTGATGTTGTAGCCACGGGCTTCATACTTCCAGCAATTTAATTAATAAGCAATAAATTAAATATAGCCATGGGCTATTTATTTATTGGAGTCGATTTTATGAAGAGACACTTCCATTCACATTTGTAATTTGTATTTTATTAATGAGGCCGACTTCATCTAAAAGTGCGCCACCTTTTGTGGAAGTCACATCCATTCATTTAAGGCCAACCTTTCATCCATGAAGGGACGTGTTGTTTGGCTATCACCACATTGAATTGTATACAAGGGAGGCGTCGTTCTCTTTTATTACCATTCAATTTTATTCATTCAAGTCAAGTGCAAATTATCTACAGCAGGAGTTCGATATTGCAGATTGACATTATTATCCAAGGAGTTCGATCTTATTCCTTTGATATTGCATCAAGTGTGGTGCTGCCAGTTCGGCCTTGTGATTGGCCTCATTGTAAAGCGAATTGTTGCTCATTATTCAATATATAAGTGATATATTGTTGCTGGGTTTTTCTCCCTCAAGTTGGAGGGTTTTCCCAAGGTATATACTGTGTCAAATTGTTTGAAATTGTTTTATTTCTGCTTATTTAAATTCTGATCCTAAAACTAACATGGTATCAAAGCAGGTTTAAGCAAGATCATGATCAGATTTGTATAAGCAGCATGATCTTCCTCTCTTATTCTCATTTTAGTGTCCATCTTATCTACGAAAATGGTGAACAGTCTCAAGGTTGAAGATAGACTCGATGGTGCCTCTAACTTCACCTCACCTCTTGGAAGTTTAGAGTTCTTATTGCATTGGAAGAAAATGATATTCTCAAGTTCATGGAGAGCGAGGTACCTAAACCTTCCCGATAAGACTGAGAAGACACAATGGAGGAAGAATGGCACAAAGGCCAAGAAGATATTGATTGATTCTGTGAAGGATCACCTTGTGCCTATTATTTCCAAGTTGAAGACAGCTAGAGAGATGTTCAAGACTTTGGAGGGATTATATGAGATCAATAACACCAGCAGAGCTCTTGCATTGAGGCAACAACTTCATCACATCAAGATGGCGAAAGGAGATTCAATCATCTCTTTCTTTATGAAGATCACTGAGTTGAAGGATCAACTCTATGCCATTGGAGACATAATTGAAGATCGAGACTTAGTCATGTTGGCAACTTAACGGTCTTCCTCAATCTTGGGAGCCATTTATCCAAGGTATCAGTGGAAGATCGAAGCTACCAAGGTTTGATCACCTTAGAGCAGATTGCATTCAAGAGGAATCAAGGTTGGCAGCAAGAGGTAATGGTCGAAGCTCTCACAATGAAGACAATCATGTTCTTGTTGCTCAAACTTCAAAGAGGAAAGGAAGAGAAAGAAGAAAAGGTAATTTCAAGAGGAATAGAGATAGGAAATCGGATGCTGCTCTTGAATCAAAGAAGAAGGATCTCTTCCATATTCAGTGCTTCAGATGTGACAAGTATGGTCACTATGCTAGAGATTGTGCAACAAGACCAAAGCAGCATGCTTCTACTGCAAATGTGGATGATGTTTCTCCTCAGAAGGAATCAAGAGATAACTCAAATGGATTTCTATTTATCTCTACCCTATCAAGCAATGTTCCAACAAATTGCACATGGTTGATTGATAGTGGCGCTTCTCAGCATATTACAGGGTATAGAGAACATCTTTCAGATTTGGTGGAGAGAGAAACCAACATTCAAGTAATAATTGGAGATGATGTGTGCTATTCAGTGAAAGGTGTTGGAGCCACCTCTCTTCACCTAGATCTTAGCATCCCTCTTCATTTGAGTGATGTCTTGTTCGTACTAGGTATCAAGAGGAACCTTGTATCAATATCGGCTTTGGAGGACAAAGGATATCAAGTTGCAATTTCTGAGGGAAAAGTTCTTGCTTGGCCGAAGAACTCTAGCATCAAGACAGCCCAAGTGATTGGTGTTCGGCAAGAGAGTCTATATAGACTTTCCATTCGTCCAATTCAAGCATTGTTGCATGATTCCACCAGTTCAAGCGAACTTTGGCATAGGAGGCTTGCTCACCTTCACTTCAGAGCTCTTCCATCCATGGAGAAGATGGTTACTCGCCTTTCGAAACTCGGTTAGGAGCATGATGGTACTTGCAGAGGATGTGCATTGGGTAAGAATACTACTAAGGGTCCTTTTCATAGTAGTGAAAGTAGATCAAAATGTATTCTAGATCTTGTTCATTCTAATTTGTGTGGTCCAATGTCTGTTGCATCCTTGAGTGGTTTTTGGTATTATGCAATTTTCATTGATGACTACTCTAGAAAGACTTGGATTTATTTCTTGAAGTCTAAGGAATCTGAAGAAGTACTTGAGAAATTCAAAGAATTTAAGGCTCAAGTAGAGAATTTGTCCAAAAAGAGAATCAAAGTTCTGAGATCTGATAACGAAGGAGAATACACCTCTGGAGGCTTCCATAATTTTTGTATCGAAGCAAGGATTAAGAGGGAGTTTTGTGTTCCTTACAATCCACAGCAAAATAGAGTTGCAGAAAGGAAGAATAGATCTATAGTTGAGGCAGCCAAAGCTATGATCCATGATCAAGACTTGCAAACCTTCCTTTGGGCAGAAGCATCTAGAACTGCAGTGTATGTTCAGAATCGGAGCCCTCATCGTATTCTGGAGAATATGACTCTTGAAGAAGCCTTCACAGGTGTGAAGCCGAAGGTTAGTCACTTAAGAATCTTTGGTTGTCCTGTTTATATTCATGTGCCTAAGGATAAGAGAACTAAGTTAGAACCATCTGGCAAGAAAGGAATATTTGTGGGTTATAGTGAATCCTCAAAAGTCTACAGGATTTACATTCTAGGACAGAAACAAATAGAGATCAGCAGAGATGTCTCTTTTGAAGAAGATGTTGCATTCAAAAGATCTAAAGGTTCATACATGGAGATAGATAATGAGGACCAGGAGACTCCTCAGGACATGGACGTTGATCATACTCTTGAGATTCAGAGGGAGTCTACTAAACTAGAAGAGGATATTAATCCAATTGAGCCTTTGGAACCAACTAATGGGCCAAGAGATATTGTCATAGGTCGAAAGAGACCTCTATGGGCTAGGCAAACAATGCAGGAGGCAAAAAAGTTTGCAACTCCTAGAGGCACATTCAGAAAAAGCAAAACACCACAAAAGTTTCCAAGCTATGTAGCATTAATGAGTCATATCATTGAGTCTGAACCTTCCAGTGTTGAGGAAGAATCAAGTCAGCAAGTATGGACAGATGCTATGGCTGAAGAATATCAATCTATCATTCAAGAATGATGTTTGGGATATTGTACCGAGACCTGAAGGAAAATCAGTTGTATCTTCTAAATGGCTTTTCAAGATCAAGCATGCAGCTGATGGAAGCTGATGGAAGCACTGAGAAGTACAAAGCTAGACTTGTGGCTAGAGGATTCTCTCAAAAAGAGGGAATAGATTATTAAGAAACCTTTGCTCCGATTGCTCGTTATACATCCATCAGGACCATTATTGCTATTGCAACAACAAAGGGATGGAAGCTACATCAGATGGACGTGAAGACTGCATTCCTTAATGGTGTAATTGAAGAAGTATACATTGAGCAACCTAATGGCTTTGTGATTCATGGGAAGGAGTCTCATGTTTGTAAATTGAATAAGGCTTTGTATGGCCTTAAACAAGCTCCTCGTGCTTGGTATGAGAGGATTGATCGATACTTGATGAACTTGGGCTTCTCCAAGAATGATGTTGATTCAAATCTTTACTTCAAGGTAGTTGATGGTGAGGCCTTAATCTTGATTCTTTATGTTGATGATCTATTTCTTACTGGAGCAGAATATCTCATTATCAAATGCAAGGAGTTAGCTTCTAAATTTGAGATGAAAGATCTAGGATTTATGCATTACTTTCTAGGTTTAGAAGTATGGCAGAGACCCAATGAGATTATTTTGAGTCAAGGGAAATATACTATAGATATCTTGAAGAGATTTGGGATGATGGATTGTAAATCTATGTCTACACCAATGGAAACCAATTTGAAGAAGTTAAGTGAGTCTACAGCTAGTTCAGATTTGGTAGATCCTACTATGTATAGGCAGTTGATTGGATCGTTGATGTATCTAGTCAATACTAGACCAAATATTTGCTATGCAATGAGTGCACTTAGCCAGTTCATGTGTGAACCAAGGAAAATTCATCTTGAGATACTTGCATGGCACAGTTGGATATGGCTTGAAATATACTTCCAGTGTAGACCTAAAGCTGCAAGGATATTCTGATTCTGGTTGGGTCGGGAGTGTAGCTGATCAGAAGAGCACCTCTGGATGTTGCTTTAGCTTGGGGTCTGCGATGATTTCTTGGTGTAGCAGGAAGCAGTCTTCAGTGGCACTAAGCACTGTAGAGGCCAAGTATATTGCAGCATGTGTAGCAGCTCGAAAAACAGTGTGGCTTCGAAAGCTCCTTCCGGATTGTTTGGACAATCATTGGAGCCAACTGTTATTCATTGTGACAATCAAAGTTGTGTGAAGCTATCTGTCAATCCAGTGTTTCATGACAGAACAAAACATGTTGAGATCAAATACCATTACATCAAAGATATGGTATTGAGGAAAGCTATTCAACTGAGATATATTTGCACTGATGATCAAACGGCTAATATTCTCACCAAGCCTCTCTCCAGAGTGAAGTTTGTGCATTTTCGAGACAAGCTTGGAGTTGTGGAGAATGAAGCCCTTGCTGAGAGGGAGACTCAGCATTAGTGATCTTTTGTGATTTGCTATAACGCATCTTTCTTTGTGACGGAGAAATTTGAGGTGAAAGCCCTTGTTAATGCATCTTTCTCTATGATGGAGAAATTTGAGGTGAAAGCCCTTGTTTCCACCCTCTGGAAGTAGCCATGGTGGATGGCATGTTGAGAGACTCCATGACAACATCACGTTGAGAGACTCCATGATGAATGCTTTGTACTTGTGTTTATCCACCCTCTGGGAGTAGCCATGGTGGGCGTCATGTTGAGAGACTCCATGACATCACATTGAGAGACTCCATGATGGGCACTTGTACACATGTTTCTTTCCACACATGGGAGTAGCCATGGTGGATGTCATGTTGAGTGACTCCATGACGATATCACGTTGAGTGACTCCGTGATGAGTTCTTTTCCACAAATGGGTGTAGCCATTGTGGATGACATGTTGAGAGACTCCATGACATGGATATCTGGTATTCCTCCCTAGCTAAGAGGGAGTGTTGATGTTGTAGCCGTGGGCTTCATACTTCCAACGATTTAATTAATAAGCAATAAATTAAATATAGCCGTTGGCTATTTATTTATTGGAGCCGATTTATGAAGAGACACTTCCATTCACATTTGTAATTTATATTTTATTAATGAGGCTGACTTCATCTAAAAGTTCGCCACCTTTTGTGTGAGTCACATCCATTCATTTAAGGTCAACCTTTCATCCATGAAGGGACGTGTTGTTTGGCTATCACCACATTGAATTGTATATAAAGGAGGCATTGTTCTCTTTTATTACCATTCAATTTTATTCATTCAAGTCAAGTGCAAATTATCTACAACAGGAGCTCAATATTGCAGATCGACATTATTATTCAAGGAGTTCGATCTTATTCCTTTGATATTGCATCAAGTGTGGAGCTGCCAGTTCGGCCTTGTGATTGGCCTCATTGTAAAGCAAATTGTTGTTCATTATTCAATATATAAGTGATATATTGTTGCTGGGTTTTTCTCCCTCAAGTTGGAGGGTTTTCCCAGGGTATATGCTGTGTCAAATTGTTTGAAATTGTTCTATTTTTGCTTATTTAAATTCTGATCCTAAAACTAACAATCCTTCTGTAATTTTCTGATATATGTTTACCGTTAGGTTTTCCTTTCAGCTGAAAATGGAAATTAAAAGTTAGTTGATGAATTGTATGATGTAACAACATCAGAATTGATTTTCTTTTCCATCTAACTGCAAAGGAAACCCTAGTTTGACAGTTATTTAGTTATTGATCTTCCTTGAAATGGTTGGTGGAATTCTGTTAGATGTTTCAATTCAATTGAAACTGAAAACTTAGAAGTTAGTTGGAATTTAAATTGATTCAGTTGAAATCATTTTGGAAACCTAGCATGAAAACAAGTTAGTTGAACTTCAGCTGGAACTGGTAGTTGGTTACATTTTTAAACTGTAGAGCAAGTAGAGTGTTACAAATTCCACATTTCTCTTGAAGAAAATCATTACCTTTGGAAAGCATAACATTACCTTAAAAGAAATAAAATAAAAAATATTTTTATGGCTGACAGCACTAAGACTGGTTGTGTTCAATGGAAATGCAATGAAGATTTACAGAGGAACTTTAGTCCAAAATTAGCTCCTAAGAAATTAACAATCAACAACAAACTCTAATAGAAGAATATTTTACTAAGGGTCCAATTTGATTCCATGTAATAAAAGGATCAAAGGTGAATTGGCAGATAAGTGGCTCAGGCACAAAGATGACACATTTATTCTAGGCTTTTGATACCACCCCAGCTATCATAAAATGTAACATCTTATCTTGTATTAACCAAGATTGGGCACTGTTGACTGAAGACAATCTAATTAGGGGGTATAAGGATCATTTCTTCAAGGAAATTTAGGCTAGAGTAAAAAGTATCTTCAAAATCAATGGCACAACAGTTAACCTTCTACAAAATGGATTCCCTTTGGAACAAGATATAAACCAGTGTTCATTATTTAGCCTGGAAAATGGTCCTTATTATTTCTTAATGGTAAAATATAGATTGCAACAACAAGAAAATTTTACATGGATGTTTGGTGAGGATTTCAAATTCCACAGACAGATAAATCCATGTTAAATTTCTAACTTGCTGTGAAATCCAGCTAGCAAGTAAAGGTGGATCAAGTCAGACCATGACTAATATGAAAACAATATTGACATAAAGCTTTTCAAATGTAACAGAGAGAATAGATGAATTTAGATGCACCAAATTCATAAGCTGTCACTCTGTTTATCGGTTCTGCTTTCAATGACTTGGAAACGAAGAAAGTGATGGTATAATAATTAATCCCATCCAGGGTGGAAAATCTCCAAAGGAATTGGGTATGGTCCGATAATAGTGCAGAATTATTTGCTCTTCGTAGTGGATAGTGCCGAAAATAGAGGGGACCTTAAATATCAATATTTCAAAAACTCGTCTCTAAGCATTTCCAGCATCAGGAGGCATGGATTTAACTTCATAAAGTATTACTATTCTTCAATGAAATTTTGAATCTTTGGTGTTGGTTCCAGAATAGGAGGCTAAGCACATTTGTAGAGGAATTAATGAAGTTGACATACTAGTCAAGGCAGGCATCTGTCAGAACTAAGATAACAAATTATAAATAGAATCCATAGTTCTGAGGGCAAATGCAGGTGTGATCAGTTCCACCCTATGTCATGTCACACTCTTGTTTTATTAACTAAAATATTTGCAATATTCTTCTGGAATCACCTGCATAGTTTTATTGGGTTTCAACATTTTGTGCTTCAGTATTGGACCCATTATCAAGGAAGGGATCAAAGCCAATGCCTCTTCAGAGCCTCACGACTGAATTGAAATATACTTTTTGACTGCAATAGAAGTTTTAAGGAGCTTCATTACAATTGCTGTAAAATTAAACACAATTCAAGTATATTGAGAAAAAGAACTTGAATGAGGCAACATAAATAAAGAAAGGTTATCATTCAATTCAAGCCAGGAGGAAAATAAAATCAATGGATGTGCCAGTTCTCTAGAGTCTACATATAAATAATCAAATCCATTTTTGCAACCGACATTGTAAAAACAGACACGAGCTACTCTAGGATGAAATTTCAAGTATGATATAAGAAATTATGGACCATTATGAGAAAGAGGATACTGTTGAAAGATGATTCATCGGTGACATCGTATACCAGAATAATGCCCATAGCACCTCGATAATATGCTGCACACAAAAATAAATTTTCAATCATAGAATCAAACCATAAGATGCAAAAATACAAAACTAAAACACCTAGTGAAAATTTGTGCTTTGTAACATTCTCTAATGGCATGATGGAGAATCAATATCCCCAAATCACTTGATATTCTCATAATGCAGAGAGAACTCAAAAATGCTTGAACACGTGGATCTACATACAAGGTCATTCAGAAGTCAAATCAATGCTCAAAAACTACAGGAGGAAAGAAATTACATCAAGGTCCATGACTGACCAACATAGGCCAATCAAGAGTGCATAACATAACTCCAAAAACCACATAATAAAGCATCTAAATTTTAATTCTAAAACTAATACAGATCAAATCAGAGTCATTAAAAATTATACCTTTACAAATATATACATCATGGATCAATGTTAAAGAACATATCATGTTATAAACTATCAAAGACAATTGAGACCCTACCAGTGGTAATTGTGCGGAAGCGCTCCTGCCCGGCTGTGTCCCAGATTTGTAATTTAACGCGCTTCCCATCTAGTTCAACGGTTCTAATTTTGAAGTCAATACTGACAGAAGAAACTAAACGTTGTAAGTGTTAAAGCTTAACTCTTCATTCTGTTGGAATAATGCAGTACACCCTAATCATTGTAGTGTATTCTACACTCTCACAATTATATAAGCATAAAATATAAAGAGCATCTATATTCTATTCCATACATCCATAATTATACGTGCATAGAACAAAAACCAATGCAAAAGTAAAAATAGATATGCCCAGACATTGAAAGAGAATCAAAACCACAACGGACAGCCATATTGGGAGAGTCAATGTGCATTTGAGTGGGGTAAACCCTTTTTCCCCGTACATAGAGGGATACAATTATTGGGCCAGTACTGTTTCACAGGGCTGGGGTGATTCCTCCTGCAACGCAACTAATAATCGGAATCCCTTGTGAACAAACAGTGCTCTAGAGACTGAACTGGTTTCATAGATCAGTGTGTGTCTCACAACATACGATGTGGGTTTGAGCCCTGACCATCACAAGCTCAAAATAAAAAGTTGCGAGATCAGAGAGAGGTAGGGCTTTGTAGTGAATTTCAGATAATACATATGTGTGAATTACAAGAGAAGGTTATCTCATTCTAAGAATGAGAGTGCTCATAATATATTGCGGTCTCCTTTCAGAATCCATGGCAATAGGATACAATAACTGTTACATATTTTTTCAAGCACTTCTTGATTTGCACAGATCAATATTTTCCTGATTCATATTTCTATTTCCTTTCTCAAGGGCATCGGTATTTGGACTTTGGGCACACAGAACATATTAACAAAACCACCCTAAGATTAAAGAGATCAATACACCAGAAATAAATAACCACTTCAGAGTTAAAAGAAAGAGCAGCAGCATACCCTATAGTGGTTATAAAACTTGTGGTAAAGGAGTCATCAGAAAACCTGAGAAGGAGACAACTTTTTCCAACACCTGCGTGAAAAACACAATATGAAATGTAAAGAGCTGAATTCAGCATGAGAACAAAAAGAAGAAAAGCCAGCCAAATCAAAATCAATCTATATGCAACTGATTTCGAAAAGGGTATGCAGTAAAGAGCTAAATTATGAAAAAACTCCAAATCAAAAGCATTGGGCAATTAACCATTCCAAAAAGGGCAACCTTTTGAATGGATTTAAAACAATAAAAAAAGCGGAAGGTCTTGAAGCTTACCACTGTCGCCAATGAGCAGAAGCTTTATGAGATGATCATAATCAGACCGACCCCTCGCCCCTGTGGCAGCCATTCTAATGCCCTTGCTCTTCTTTTACCTGCAGATGGGCTTGAGATCCTTAAAAGCAGGTGAATCTGCAGTTAAGGGAGCTAAAAGCGTCCCAGGTTCGAGCGACAGAGTGATCAGGACAAAACCAGAGCATAGCAGGCGCCAAATCACAGGAGCAAAATGAGGCCAGATGGTCAAATCCTCTTGAAATTGGTTGGAATTTGTTTGCAAACAGCTGTGCGAAGGATCAAAATATTATAAATAAATTTCTTCAAACAATAAAAAAATAATAGGTAGTCGTCCGATTGTTGAACTCAAAATTCAGCTACACTTTACGCTGCCTTCTCAGACCTAGCTGGCTTAATTTTAACGGTAACTTTATACCATTATTGAACTTTGGAGTCACTCAACTCTTGAATGTGGAATGGGCCATGGGCAAGTGGATCTTGGTGAATTTAAGCAACACTAGTCCTTTTGATTAGGCAAGAAGCAGCTTTAGGGATCGGTTTCCTTCAACTTAATTTTATTTTAAGGATTGAGAATTATCTTTCCACTGAACTTATCATTTGGTTTTATTTTTTTATTAAATTTAGGTGTGTTTATTGTGAGTCATTTTTTTCTTAAGATAGATTTCTATTTGTTAAATTTATTCTTGAATTGATATTAGGGTTTGATAGTTAGTACTTAAAACTACAAATTGAATAAAATTGAAAGTGTGATTAAATGGTTGTGTATTGTTAATAAAGTTTTTCACATAAAAAAATCATTAGAAAGTCATTTTCAATGAACATAGTGTAACTAAGGGTAAATTTAGGTATGATTAGTGGTTAGAAAATCAATTATGCATAAGAAACCCAAAAAAATTAGAAAGTACAATGGGAGTAAACATAAACAAAATGATTATACCATCTAATCGTTGAGACCTCCATGATTCACCTTTGTAACACCTTCTAACTTGTTGGTTTACATGTTGCCCTCAGATTGAATGTGGGAGCAATATTTGACGAAGTTCTACACAAGCTTTGAAGGATTTGATCAAAGTCTAATGCCTATGACTAATGATTTTAAAAATGTCTATACCTAAATATGCCAATACTTAACGGAATATCACAATAAATGCTACAATGCCTGTAAAATGTCTAAGTGTGACAGTGTGTAATCTAAAAAATGAGAGGAAAATGGCATTTTATAGAAAATGTCATTTTGAATGGACGAATGAGATTGACCTTCGATAGAGACCTAAAATCAGAGGACGAGATTAAATCTGATAATCCCTAATTAGGGTTAGGGCAAAATCCTTAAACAAGTGGTCGAGATGTCATCCAAGAAGATCAAATCGGCGGTGGAAAATAAATGAGATAATTAATTAGAAAAATAAAGATTTTCGAAAATCGAGAAGATAAAGACTACTTGATCGAAAAATCAAGAAGATAAGAGTTGGACTGAAGATCAAATTTGGAAAATCAAGAATCTGCCCGATTACTTGATTTTTTGGAGGAATATTACCATATTGAATTAAATTAATTCAAAATATGGATTTTGTGAGATAATAAATAATCTTTTTCAGATTATTTACCAAAATGGACTGTGAGTTAAGAATGTGATGACATTTTAAATAATTTCATTTATTTAAAATGGGAGGAATATTAATTTTGACAATTAAATAATTAAAGATAATTATTTAATTTAGAATATAAGATTAATTAATTAAATAAATTAATAAATTCATGTAATTATGAGGATTAGTGACATATTAAATAAACAAATGAAATTCATTTATTTAATAATCAGGAAAAAATAAATGCAGAAAGGTAATTAAATAAATTAATAAATTTATTTAATTAAGGGAAGACTTAGACAATTAATGACGCATTTAATAAATAAATAAGATTTATTTATTTAATAATCATGAAAAATAAAAGGACATGAATTATTTAATCAATAGTCGAATGTGGACCAAAGACATAATTAAATGTCATAATTATGTTAGGACGAAAGTGGTAAAAACAGAGCTTGCAGGCCTAGGTCATTTTTTAGTGTCTACATTTTGCCCCTCTTTGTCACAATGTAGTGTGTCGCATTGTGACAAAGAAAATAAGTCAAAGCCATGCCCCAGTGAAGGTATAGAGTATCAATGCCCCCTCAAAAAAAATTTCAAATTTTGGGTTGGCGGCTGAAAAATTTGGAAAGGGTCCCGATAAGTCAATTTGATGACCAGAAAAATGATGGCGCAGACGGTTTCGGATTCTTACATGTTTAAGCCAGTCAACGGGGTGGTCAAAGTTGGTCAAATGAGCCTCCAGTAATAACCTAGTTGACAAATGTCATTTTGACTTTATAAATAAGTTGACAAAGGGATAAAAGTCAATTCATTTTCACTATTCACTTTGTAAATTTTGAGAGCTCTGAACGAAAAGGAGTGTAGCAAGGATGGTGATTCCAGTGATAGAGCATCACGGAAAAATCGTGCGGACCTACAGGCGGCCAGAGGGCTCAAAGCCAGTGGTATGTACCCCTAACCTCCTTTGTAATTTTTTTGTTTTTGTGTGTCAAAAGTTAGGTTTTAGGGGGAACAACGAATGCGTCACGACGCACATGCGTGCGTGTAAGCCGCATTTGACTTCGCATTCAACGCATTTGATGCGTCACGACGCAAATGCAAAGTAGTTCAGCGCAGGCCGGGGGTTTGCGACGCATTCAAAATTTAGAATGTCGCAATCATCATTGTGCGATGCAATCGCCTATTAAAGCAACACATTTGAATGAAACGATGCAAGTGTCATATATCGTGACGCAAGTGCCATGATGTGACGCATTTGAGCCACCGAACGACGCAATTGCCATGTTGTGACGCATTTGAAGTACGAAAACAACGCATTCGTTATTTTGCAACGCAATTATAGTCAACACGACGCATTTGCCATTAACCTTGACTAGGACTAATTTTGATGCTTTTGAAATATGAAATGTTTTTTATGATATTGACAGTTGTATAGAAGGTACTGACGCATTGTTTGGCTTTGTGCAGAGATAGCTTGCCCCTATTTAAACGCGAGAGAGCAGACCGACGACATTCTGGTTTGCTAACCAGCTGAGCCCGCGAGAGCGGTGACGACTGATGTCACTGGGTTTGTTCTATGTCGCCTATATGCCCGCTATTCGGGCAAATAAGGGACTACTAACTACGTTGTGCAAGCATTGGCATTCTGAGACATGTTCCTTCCACCTGCCGATGGGAGAGGCGACCATTACACTGGAGGATGTCTACCACATTTTACGAGTGTCGATCTAAGGAGAGTGGATCGTCTACGACCCTCGCCATGGCGAGTAGACTTTCAGGGTGTACTATTGAGATGAGGGTGCAGGACTCGGCATCCAGGGATACAAAATTTGATGGGAGTTTATGGCGGAGCACTATGCTCATTTTGATGCATTCTTGGTGACACTTATTGGTGGGATACTGATTCCTGACTATCACAGATATGGGTTTCTTATTGGATGGGGAGATGTCCTGGTTGGGATGAGACGAGACAGGACAATGTATGCATGGGGCCCTTGTCTATTGGGCACATTCTACCACCAGCTACACGAGGTCATCTACTGGAGAGCAAAGAGTATCTCGTGTGGCACGACACTGATGATCATTTGGGCTTGGGAGCACATAGCTATATTTTGACCATTCATTCAAAGACCACAGCTGGTCGAGGGGATGCCCTACACCTATTATTATGTTGGTGCTCTACAGCAGACATGGATGGGTGAGACAGGTTGGTGGCGACATCGAATTGATACGATAGTGTCCTTTATCTAGAGGTCGTACAGAGACTGTCAGTAATGGAACGATAAGGTGGACCATCTCAACCTATGCAGACAGTATCAGTATTTGATTGGCAGGACAATGCAAAGCTAGTTGATCATAGAGATGTATCTGTCGCAGTGTGTCCTCAGATAGTTCGGAGAGCAGCAGGGTGTACCTGCAGGGACAGCTGAGTACGCTCGGTCTTCCAGAGAGTATGCTTGGGGGCCAACCATTCTAGTAGCATTCGCTGAGCAGCAGATCAATGGGCTAGGAGCCCAGCTGTGGGGATGGAGAGGTGGGATTGCAGATACCGGTACCACAATAGACTATGACCTATGGTGGCAGGCACATAGACCAGTGTTGCTGATAGATCTAGATGGGCCAGCACCCGTGGACAGGAGGTCAGGTGAGGAGGCAAAGGCGGTGACAGAGGCAGAGGCTGGGGGAGAGATGGAGGGAGGGATGGAGGCAGGGACGAGGGGTGGGATGGAGGCAGGGATGGAGGTCGGGATGGAGGGAGGGACAGAGGCCAGAGGGAGATGATGGAGATGATGGAGGAGACGGTTGGAGACGGAGGCGAGATGGTCAGCGACGGCCAAAGGGTGCACCACATGTGGCGAGAGTAGCACTAGATGCTATCCCAGAGGTGGTTGAGGAGGGAGAGAGAGAGAGAGGAAGAGGAGCAGTCGAGGTAGGAGGGGGACGAGGAGAGATAGAAGGAGCCAGCAGCGAAGGAGGAGAGACAAGAGGAGGAGAGACGGAAGGAGTAGCCAAGGCAGGAGGAGGATGTGGCGAAGGAGGCCAGACAGGAGGAGGATGTGGAGGTAGACGTTCCTAGAGATGAGGGAGTTGGCAGAGAGGATGTGGCAGAGGATGACAATGATGACGATGAGGTTGAGAGGCTTCTCAGATTCAAGATGGTGGAGGGAGATGAGGAGATACCTTCCAGTTCAGCACTGGCCCATGATGCCACAATAGACCAGAGGGTGGTAGACCTTCAGAGGAGCTTGGATGAGATTGTTGCACAGGTCCGAGCACTACAGTCAGAGCTAGAGGTGGCTCAGGTAGAGCGGGATCAGGCAGTGATCCGCCAGCAAGACTCAGCCCAGTGGTGTGTTGAGTGTGCAGCCTTATGTAGAAGGCCTTCTAGAGATATTGCTCATGAGCTGGCTAGGGTGAGCACGAGGCTAGGATAGTACAGGACATTATACGAGCATGCAGTGCCTCCTAAGCGATGAGATCTTACATTGTCGCGGTCACAGACGAGGACAAGTAGTGGTCACCGATCAGGGAGTGGTAGTGGCAGCAGGAGTCACACCAGTGCAGGAGGGTCTACCTCGTCGGGGCACACATCAAGGCACAGGTCCCACCACCCACACAAGCATGCCTCAAGTCATCATTCAATCCATAGTCATGGGTCGACCAGCTCAGGGCAGAGATCAATACAGAGGCAACCACCAGTGGTAGATCCGTCAACATCACAGAGCCAGGTTGTAGTGACATCACAGGTGTCTATTACCGTGGAGATGATGCCATCTGTGTCAGTTCCATTGGTTGCATAGATAGAGGCTGCTACAGGTCCATCCATCATTTTAGTGCCAGTCACAGAGCTCCAACCGCCACACTCTTCACCACAAGGGGATGATAAGAGCCACCCCTAGGGGAATGTTTGCTACATTTAGTTTCTTATTATGACACATTATGTATAGATCATTGAGCTTGTGAACTCCATTTTTGGGATATCTATTGACTCTATCCTGTGACATTGTATATTTTTGAGATGATATTATATGATGATGTAGTTTTGATGCGGCCTACATGTGTGTTATGTGATGTTACTTGATTTATGCATTATGATATATGTGATGTGATGTCTTATGTTATGATGGATGATAGTACTATCTATATGTCTTGTCATGTATGTCCTGTGATGGTTTCTTATGATATGATGCCATGATGATGCAATGCTTATTTATATGTGATGTTAATTTTGATGATAATGATATGTATAATATATTTATTTGAATGGATGCCATGTTTATGATAATGTGAATGCCATATGCAATGAAATGTATATGATTTAGTGCTATGAATGATGTATGTATGGACCTAATACAATGTTTATATGATCATGTATGCACTTATGTTTTTGTATGTCAAAGGATATCATCGTGAGATAGATGAGAGAAGATGACCAGACCGAAGAGAGAAGATGACCAGACTTAAGGAGATGCATGTTAGTTCCTAGACCAAATCCTTCAAAACTTTTCCATAGGACTTTAATATTTATTGCTCTTAATCATCATTGGGCAGACTATTGTGATGGCCAACAAACACCATGATATGACATAGATCAAGGTGTGCAAGGTTGTACCATCACATAAGACAAGCAGTCACAGACAAGGATGATCATGACCCAAACTAAGAGTGTGATTGCCCCAGTCTTTTGTCGTAATCAACCACAAGCAGAAAAAGACAAGAAGGACAAATCATGAAACGTCGTTGCTTCTCTAAATCTTGTTTCCAAGACATCCTTGAGAAACTAGCAGCATGATTGCCAGAATACAAAATAGATCCATTATCATGATACGTCGTTGTTTTTCTAAATCCCAGAGTCAAGATCTTGTTGAGAAACTAGTAATCATGCACGTCAATTGTCATGATACGTCGCTGCTTCTCTAAATCTTGTTATTGGGATCTCGCTGAAAAACTAATATCATGATAAAAAGCCAATAGACAAGTGCCAAGTGATTGCCAAGTGCTTCTGGATATCCATTGTTTTAATGTCAAAATGTCAAGTTTGATGATGCCAAGATGCCAGGGTGTCAAGGTTTTGGTGATGTCAAAATGACAAATGTCGAAGATTGCCAAATTCAGGAAGGACATATCCTGAATAATGTTGATGTCGAGAGGATTGATCTCTAAATGTCGAAAGGGGTCCCTCAAAATGATGATGATGCCTAGGAAGGACACATCGTAAGGCATAAATGACAAAGTTCGTTCTTCAGAAGGACAAATCTGAAGAATACTGATGTCAAGAGGAGTGATCCTTAGATCTCGAGAGGATCCCTCAAAATGTCGAATGACAGTGACGATGCCTAGGAAGGACACATCCTAAGGCATGAATGACAAAGGTTATCTTGCAGAAGGACACATCTGCAAGGTAACCAAGAGTTGACTGTTTAACGGGTCATGATAATGAAACTTCCTTTAACCAAGTTTTGACTGACGTTTGGGCTGAGTTTGACTTGTGTTGACCATATTCCCATATTTGTCGTGATGATATGATTGACGTGTTGTTGAGATTGTCATATTAACATAAATGATTGCCATAATTTGTTTTAGGAGTTTTATCCATTTGGGAATGACTTGCTTTGACTTGAAGACATTTTGACATGTGTGCCAGTGTAGTGCTATGACCCTAATGGACTAACCTAGTGTGGCCTCGGGGGCTCATCGATAGATGGCCTTGCCTATGTCATGCACTCAGAGACCTCATAGTTCGACACGACCAATGACTTTGTCTTGATGACCAAAGATTGTGCCATGATTTTATTTTGACAAACCTAAAAGGACTGACCTAATGTCTCAGGGACTCAAAAATGAGTCTTGCCTAAGTAGCAAATGCACAGAGACAATGTAGTTCAAACGAATGACCAAGACTAACTGACTGACTTAACAAGGAATGACTCTTTTTTTTGTGCTTTCGAGTAGTGTGACATTTGTTGTGAGTTTCTTCAAGACGTTTTTCAATTTTTGGGTCTTTCTTCAGGACTTTTTGCGGTGTTTTTGGTCTTTTTTCAGGACTTTTTGCGATGTTTTTGGTCTTTTTTAAGGACTTTTGTTGTGTTTTTGGTCTTTTTTTAAGGACTTTTTGCCATGTTTTTGGTCTTTTTTTCAGGACTTTTTAGCAATTGTCGAGACCATGCGTGCCATCCACTGTAGTTACATGATAAATTTTTTTCCCCCAGTTAGGTCCAAGACTTAACCAATTTTAAAGGATGTGAAAGAGATATGTCAGGGGTGCCAGATGGACAGTAGTCAGGACTTGATGTCAACCTTTTATCAACCATGAAAGGAAGGGAATGATGTGGTGTTGACAGAAAATGTATTTCATCCTAGGCCATGGCAGACAAAGTAACAGTAGATGGCAGAGCAATGATTGCCTACGCACGGTGCCTGTTTGCCAGGTTTTCACCATGGTACTTATCCAAAGCGCCTGTTTGCCAGGTTTTCATTATTGGACGAATCATTTTTCTTTACTATTTTTGTCATTTTTTATTTTTTTTGGTGTTGCCAAGACGCCTGTTTTCCAGGTTTTCATCAAGGTAATGATTTTTACCATTTTTCATTTTGTTTTATTTTTGTATTTTATGGTTTTCAGATCAATCTCCTGATGCTATGCATAGAACTTTCGAAGATGTAAACTATTGATAGGCTCTGTCAGTTGTTCTACATCTAGAGTTTCCAGCTAATAGGCTCCAGAACCAAAAGAAGATATGATGACGTAAGGACCCAACCAGTTTGGTTCAAACTTTCCCGACTTTTCTCTGTCAGCCTGGTTCTTAGGGTTCTGCATGAGGACTAAGTCGCCAATGTCAAATTTCTTGACCATAACCTTTTTATTGTAACTACAATAAAGACAGTTATGATACGCTTGTAGATGGTTTAGGGAATTTTGTCTTCTTTCTTCTAGCATCTCCAGCTCATGCAAGCGCGACTATCTATACTCCTCATCATCAGTTAAACCCTTTAAGGAGACTCGTAGGGAAGGAATTTCAACCTCAATGGGCAAGATGGCCTTAACTCCAAAGACCAAGGTGAAAGGAGTGACTTCCGTAGGCGTACGAATACTAGTGCAGTAAGCCCACAGAGCAGGGTTGAGTTGTATATGCCAGTCACGGCCAGCTTCATTGACAGTCTTTTTAAGGATTTTGACAATGGTTTTATTTGGTGCCTCAGCTTGACCATTTCCTTATGGGTAATATGGAGATGAAAAATGGTGTTGGATGTGAAATTGCTCACATAACTCACAAACGTCTTGGTTTTTAAACGGATGTCTGTTGTCAGTAATGATAGATTGTGGAAGGCCATACTGACAAATAATGTAGTTAAGAATGAACTTTGATATTTGTTTGTCGGTTATGTATGTCAGCAGGATGGCTTCAATCCACTTCGTAAAATACTCAGTGGCGGTAATAATAAATTTATGGCCATTGGATGAGGTAGGATGAATCTTGCCCACAAGGTCGAGTCCCCATTGAGCGAAGGGCCAAGGAGAGGTGATTAGTTGAAGTTCCTGTGTTGGAGCGTGGATCAAATCACTGTGAACCGGGCATTGACGACAAGTCTTGACATATTCTAGTGCATCTTTTTTAATGGTTGGCCAGTAGTACCCAAGTCTCATTATCTTCTTGGCCAGAGTAGAACCACTCAAATGAGACCCGCATATACCGTCATGTACTTCACGTAAGGTTGTACCTGCTTCGTTAGTGTCGAGACATCTAAGGAGGGTGTTATCAAAGCTACGACGGTAAAGGGTGTCACTGATGATGGCATATCTTGCAACTTTTCGGATGAAGGACTTCCTCTAGTTATTGGATAGGTTAGTTGGAATGGCTTGAGATTTAAGGTAGTCGTAAATATCCTGGTACCAAGGAGAGTTGGGACCAATAAGTTCACAGACCATTTCTGACTCTGGAATGTCATAGGAAGGGACCAACAATTGTTCGATTAGGAATTCCAACTGAGGCATATTGCTTGGAATATCGAGTAGAGAGCCTATTGCAGCCATTGCATTTGCCGCTTTGTTCTGTGCTCTCGAAACTTGTTCAAAATTCACCATATGAAAGTACGTTTGGAAACTGTCAACCATCCATTTATAGGGCATCAAATTCTCATCTTTTGTGTCATAGTCATCATTAACCTGGTTGATGACAAGCTGAGAATCCCCGTAGACATGTAGTGCTCTGATTTTCCATTTTATTGCCATTCTTAGTCCTATAACCAATGCCTTGTATTCTGCCACATTGTTTGTGCATGGGAAGGCAATGCAGAAAGACTTAGGAATGGAGTCTCCTTGAGGGGTGATGAACATGATCCCTACCCCCGAGCCATGATTTGTGTGTGATCCGTCAAAGTAGAGTCGCTAAGGTGACTTAGGTTCCATATGTAATATCGACTCATCTGGAAAATTTGCCACTAACGGGTGATCACTTTGTAAAGGTGCGTCCGCCAGCTGGTCCGCTATGAATTGTGCTTTTATTGTCTTTCTTTCTACATATTGGATGTCATATTCGCTCATAATCATGACCCATTTTTCCAAATGTCTTGTTAATGTTGCCCGACTTAGCAGGTATTTGAGGGGGTCGATCTTTGCTACTAGTTGTGTCTGATGGCTTAACATATAATGTCTTAGCTTTTGTGTTGCAAATACCATGGCTCGACAAGCTCGTTCAATTGATGTATAGTTTAGTTCATACCCGACCAATGTTCGGCTGATGTAATATACAACTCTTTCTTTTTCCTCTTGGTCGTTTTGTGCTAGTAATGCCCCCAGTGCTGAATTAGTGGAAGAGATGTACAGGATCAATGGTTTTCCATGAATGGGAGGCATGAGGACTGGTGATGACAGTAAATAGTCTTTTATGTGTTAAAAATATTCTTGGCATTTATCCGTCCACACAAAGGGAATACCCTTGCATGGGAGATATTGAAATGGTTGGCATTTATCGGCCAATTGGGCTATGAAGCGCTGAATGGATTGTACCCTGCCTTGTAGGGTTCTGAGTTCACTAATTCCTCTAGGTGGAGGCATGTCTATGATGGCCTTTACTTTTGTTGGATCAACCTCAATGCCTCTTCGAGAAACTATGTATCCCAAGAGTTTACCTGATGTTACACCGAAGACACATTTCTTAGGATTTAGCCAGACTTTGTATTCTTCCAGTCATTTGAAAATTGTGTCTAACACTTTCAGATGATCCTTTCTTGTTACCGATTTAGCCAATAGGTCATCTACATAATCTTCCATTATTTTGTGCATCAAGTCATGAAAGATTGTCGTCATAGCCCTTTGATATGTGGCACCTGCATTTTTTAGTCCTAACATGACATTCCAACAGTATGTACCCCAAGGGCAGGTAAATGTTGTTTTATGCTGGTCTTCTAGGGCAATGTGAATTTGATTATAGCCAGAGAAACCATCCATGAGAGACAACATCTTGTATCCTGTTGTGAGGTTCACTATAATATCAATATTCGACAAAGGAAAGTCATCTTTAGGACATGCCTTATTCAAGTCTTTGAAATCTATGCAGACTCGGATCATTCCATTTGGCTTTATTACTGGCACTAGGTTAGATATCCATTCAGCATAATCAATAGACCATATGAAGCCAGCATCTAGAAGTTTCTTCAACTCAGCCTTGACCAACAGAGCGACCTAAGGATGCATTTTGTGTAACTTTTGTTTAACTAGTTTGGCATTTGGCAATAATGGTAGATGGTGCAAAATTAGTTCTGGGTCTAATCCTGGCATGTCAGCATAGGACCATGCGAAGTTGACTTTCCGTTCCTCAAAGAATTTGTGGAAATTCGGTCTCTCTTCTTTAGTCAGGGATGCAGCAAAGAGGACCATTTTGGGATCTTTTGTAGTTGCTATGTTGTCTTCTATGGTGTCTTCGATAAGCATAGCTGGTTTCTCTTGTTGTACGAGAAGAAAGTCCAATCCTCCATCTTTGGGTGCCTCAGAGAGGTTTTCACCCACAGATACATCCTTTGTTTTAACTTTCTTGTCATCACTAGGTGCCTTTCAGTTTTCACCTAAAGACGTTTCATTTTTAATTTTGTGATTGGAGGACGAAGCAGTCTCGCCGAAGTAGGCCGCACAATCTAAATCAATAGAAAATCCTGACTTGTGATCACCACTGGGTATGCCCTCACATAATCCCATAAACTCTGCAATTGCCTCATCATTCTGAAATGTGTCCAGGACTGGTGGGCCTTGTTGGTCCCAATCGACTAGCTGAGGATAAACCAGGGAAATTCCATCATCAGTGTTAGTGAATTGAGGGGAGGATGTAAAAAGCATGCAGGCGGATTCAGTGATATTGTAGATGAGATTATCATCATCCAACTCCACATCAGACTCTATCCAATATTCCCCTTCACTAGTCTCATATTCGTTGTCAAAATAAGGGGTGAAGGACTTAGAGTCACGGTTGTCAGTGTCGTCTGGTACTTCCGATGGATTGGACTGAAGGGATTCAGATGGTGGGTCTTGTATGTCATGGGGAGTGGTAATGCGAATTTGACTATTTGGTGCCTGATCGATTTTAAATGTTTGCCAAAATCTTTGCTTGGAGGTTAGTTCCCCTGTTTCGACAAACAAATCATCGAGGCAACAGTCACTTAAGGATCATTCTGAGCCAAATTCCCACTCTTGGAAGTCAGTTTCAATGAGGGTTTCCTTAGTGGTCTCGACACTTTCGAAAGCATGTACTCGCTCACTTGAAAGTCCAATGGTACGTTGATCGTCATTGTCGGGCGATCCAAACCCTAATCCAAGAGACTTTGGTGTTTTGAAAGATTTTATGGGCTCTCTTCGTCCAGTTTTATTTTTGCCTAGGCCACTAGTGCCATCGTAGCCCTTAGCCTTCATTATGTCGTATCCCTTGTCGTACTTCTCAACTAGTAATGGGGGTAGTTTGACCATATCTTTATAGAGCCATCCTGTGATATCAACAAGGTGCTCGTTACTCATGTCTCCCCATTTGATGAAAATTATTTTTGTTGGAACTTTGAAAATTACTTTGGGTTCCATTATGAAACATGGCCGACCATAGACCTTTGGAGACTTGGGTATTGTTGTTATGTTGTATGTTGTATGTAGTTTGAATTCTCCACAACCGAGGTCCTGGATCTTGACAGTGATTTCATCCTTTGGGTTTGTGAAAGATGGTGGTGTGGCAGAAGACGTGAGTGGAGTGGACGTGGAAGATGATGCGAGTGTGGATGGGTTAATGTATTTGGATGACGAGGAGCCAGGTGCTTCTCAGTTAGTAGGCACTCAGTTTTCAAAAATACCCCTTAGGTTGGTACAATATTGGAAAGGGTCGGGGTCTCCATATATGGTTATTTCTGTGTTGTCAAATGGAAACTTTAGGCATTGGTGATATGTGGATGGAGCGACTTTTAAGGCATAAATCCAAGGACAGTCGAGCAAGATGTTGTACGGTAATTCCAAATCCAGGACCTAGCAGGTTGTGTCCACAATGATTGGTCCCACTCTGATAGGGAGAGAAATAACGCCATGTGAAGAGCATTCTTCGTCATCTTATGCTTTGATCACTATACTCTTTGTAGAGTCCACACATGCATCAGAGAATCCTAGAGCCATAACCAGTTTGAGGGAGCATATGTTCAATCCTACTCTGCCATCTACTAAAACCCGTCTAACTTTGTGCTTGTGGAAAAAAATTTATGCAATGCAATGCATTGTTGTGGTTGGTCTTAGGTGATGAGTAGCCGTGGTTGGAAAAGGTGACATGGTGAGGTGCAGTGAGGTATCCCACCATCGTCTCAAACTAATTGACATCAATGTCCTTGGGGACTGACGACTCTTGTAAGGTTTTATCCAGTATAGCTTTATGCGTGGGCGATATGCGAAGCAGGTCGAGTATAGAAATTTGCATGGGATTCTTGCCCAGTTGGTCAATAAGGTTGAACTAACTTTTGGGTTGCCACTGCTTTGTGGTCGAGACAGGTTTTGACTATGTAGAAGATGGGCCAGGTATGGTAATTTTGGGTTACCTAGCAGTAGGCGGACAAGCTATGGTGACCTTGCCACTTCAAGTAGTAGCATTGCATTGGGGTGCTCTCTTGACCGTAATGGTATTGATGTATTCATTATCAGTTCGGACATTATTTATAATAGGTCCGCCAGAATAGTTGTACTTGGCTCGGGTGAAGTTAGCTTGATTATTGTTTATCTGTGGACCTGATGTGGAAGCATTATGAGAACCATGGTCCTGTAGTGGATTCTTATGAATAGTATGATCTGAATTGGAGGCAAATTGTGATCCACCTACTTCAATGATACGAATTTCAATAAGGTCTTGTACCAAGTTTTTCAGTTGTTGACAGTTAGAGGTTTTATGTCCTTTTGCTCGATGATAATCACAAAATGCATTATCATCCCACCATGTTGGTTTGAACTACCCCAGGTCATATGGTTTTGGTTCCTGAAGTGTGATGACCCCATTCTGGAGGCGCTTCTTGAGGACTTCTTCAATGGGTTCACCCAAAGAAGTGTATGTGCGACCCCTAGGAAATTGTCTCATCTGACGGTATTGTCCCTGATTATTTTGGTTGCTCTAGTTGTTTCAAGGGACATTGGTAGGGGGTGTTAATTTCATTTTTGGTTTGTTTTGTTGTTGAACCCCTTTTAGGGCTAGTACAGGACCCGCAATGTTTGCAGTCTTGGCGTTAACAACATCGTCATTTGTAAGATGTTTATTTTTGACCCAGTATTTATCCTTGTCGGTGGGAGGATTGATGTTTGTGTTTTTGGGACCGTACGTTAGCTCTCCCTTTGAGATAAGGGCTTTCTCAATTTGGACCCCTTTTTCGACTAGGTTCGTGAATGTTGTGCAACAATGCACTTGCAATGCATATTTTAGGGGACCCAGAAGTGTTTGAACGAACATGTCCACCTTTTCCCTTTCGAGTATGTCAATGTGACACCGACTAGCTAGACTTCTCCATTTTTGAAAGAATGGGATGAATGTCTCACCAGCATCCTCTTGCATGAGATTGCATAGGCTAGTGATAGAAGTGCCCATGTTAATGTTGTACGCATATTTTTTTATGAATTTTTGTTTAAGCTCATCCCATGTTTGGATAACCTTTTGAGTGGAAAACCATTCAAGGGCAGAACCCGCAAGACTTTTAGAGAAAAGTCTCATCAAGTATGTTTGTTCATAGGTGACATCCATACAATTGGTTGCAAATTCGCGAACATGTTCGATGGGGTTTGTCTTGCCTCTGTACTTTGTAAAATTGGGTGACACATATCCCAGAGGAAATGGTGGCCTGTATAAGGTCATGTCAAATGGGTATACATTTAGATCATATGACACTTTTTTTTTTCCAGATATTTGTATGTTTTGGATAGTTTTCTCTAGACCCATCAGTTTGGCTTGTAAGGCATCTATAACAGGGTCATTTGTGGTCCCATACGTTGGATTGATTGGTACGCCATAGGTCCCCGTTTGTTGTGCGTGGATGTTGGTGTATTGTGGAGGTATGGATTGTTGTGACATGTATGACGTGTGCGGATTGGCGTGTTGTTGGTATTGAAAGTTGGGATTGGGGGTATGTTGGTGAGTATGAATTTGGGATGAGTATGTTGGGATGTGTCCCCTAGCCATTTGTGTCAATATTTGGGGGATATGGTGACCATGAACATTGTGGTGTGCCAATGATGCCATGGGTTGTGTTATTTGGCCACCTTGTTCAAATTTTTGGGTTTGTACAAGGGGAATGTTTGTATTTGGTCCTTGGGAGGTAATGACATTTGACTGTATTGGCGTGTTAACATTTTGTTGTTGTCCTTGGATAAAGATAAGTCTTTTGCCTCCTCCCAAAGGATTTTGTGATATACCAATGAGTGGTATGTCGAAGGTGTGCTCATGGTAATAGATGTAGCTTTCAAGGGGGGATTGTTGTGACTTGATGATGCCTCGTGGCATTTACTGTCATGGTAAAGAGAGGGTTTGAATAACTTGCCCACATTGCCAAGGAGCCAAAGGTGGTTCCAGCCGACTGTGACAGTATTGTGGATATTGTGGCCATTGTGGCAGATTATGATCCTCCAATGGATGTAGCGTTTATTGTATTGGAGGTGTTTGGGATGTTGGAGGTAGCATGCACGGTCGTTGTAGTGTCAAAGAAAGTATTGCTCGTAGTGTTTGGAGGCTGACCGTTATGTGACATGCTATGCACGTTGTTGTCATTAGGGTTAGGAGATGATGATCTCAACGTGTTGATGTCGAATCCATGTGGTAACTTAGCTCCTTGACTTAAGAGTATGGCTAAGTATTTGTCTTTGTCGTATAGGACCATTTGTTCCACGAATTGAGAGGCCTCTGGATCTTGTGCTGCTACCTCTAGGTTTTCCTCAAGTATTTGTCTGTATTCATCCTTGTGTCAGAAAGGTTCAAAGGGACTATTTGATGAGGATGTGAGATTTTGATTGTTCACGTTGCCAAATGGGTCATCAAATGTCCAATTTGGGTCGTACGTGGGATTGTTAACATTGGAAGTGGGGTTTTGTCCAAAATTTTCCATTTGTTGTTTCTATCTTTGGAGTCTAGTTTCCACCATAAAATGAGATTGCTCAAGTGAAAATGACAACTAAATGCAAGGATGGCTAGGTGATGATGATGTTGTCTAAAGAAATGAGCAACGTAAGATGAAGAGGTTGCTAAAGCCAAAATGTCGAATGAGGGCTTAAGGACTTAATATGCTAATGCCAAGGTCCAAGTTAAAAATGACGACTAGGATGAATAATATTTTTGGATTTTTGGGAATAAAATATGCAAGGTATGACCTAGAATGCAATTTGGTGAAAGGATACCTAAACACTTCTAAGCTCGATCTTTGTTTTCGATTCTGGTTAATAAAGGACTTGATGAAAATGACAAAAGGATAGGGTCAAAATGACTAGTGAGTTTTCCTAACTAGACTTTTGAGTTGGAAAATCTCACAAAAAGGACAATGACTGAAAAGGGAATGATGATTAAGTCCAAGGTAACCTTGTTTCGAAAGCAATGACGTTGCAAAATGTGCTGAGATTTTCCTAATCCAAAGTATGCAAGAATTAACACCTAGGGACAAGCTAATGCCTAATGTATGCAACTAAAAAGAATGAAAGATGAAACCTATGGTCAAGCATGCAAACTAATGGTAGAAAGTTTTGAGCAATTTCAAAGTTGGTTTCTGACAGAATCCCTTTGGAAACAGTGTTTGACAAAAATATTGACAAAGTTTAGCTTCATATATGACTTTGTATGAAGTTTTTACTTGTGACAGGCAAATGTGTCGTTTGAGGCTTCAAATGCATCACAGTGTAGCGAATACGGTTTGTCTTGAGCGAATGTGACTCTTGGAATGACAAATGCAACTTAGTATTGCAGATGTGGCTCTCTGAGGTTCAAATGCGTCACGACGCAGACATATGCGGTGTTTGAAAGGTCAAATGTGGTTTAACAAAGCAATTGCGTCTCAGAAACTCAATGCGGTTCAACAGATACGACACATGCGACACAGTTTGTTAAAATTGAGTTTCTTGACATTTTTAGGGAAAATTTGATTTGTCTAATGGTGAATGTTTTGTCTAGCAATGTAAATGTGGTGAATAATATTTGAGTAATCCAGCAAGCACTTGACAAGCACAATGTTTTGGGTGTAATCAAGCACACATAAGACAAGTACAATCCTAAAAGGCCAATAGGCCAAGGGTTTGTATACCTGGTATAGCCCACCGATATACCTCGAATTGGTGATAAACACCTTTCCTTCTCGAGAGCGGATAGCTTAGAATTTTGGTGGCATTGGTTCCCCTCCACGGCTCATTAACGTCATTCGAGCACACCAAATTCAAATTCTTGGGTAGTGACTTCCCAAGAACTGCTATCTCTACTCAAGGGGATCAATAGTGAGTGTCTTCGGGCATGATACTATACCCTGTACTATACCAAGCAACAACCAAAGAAGGGTTGGACACTAAGACAAGAGGTGTTTAATACTGGCATTTCATTTGTAGGGCATGATCCATGCGGTGAGAGTCCCCTTTTGGATCCATCTCGTCGAAACCACACACGTGATTCTTGGGCTTTCCCCAAGAATCCACTTTTATATACTGGCTGGAAGTCCCTCAGGTTCAGGGTGCTACCGGTCTGAGTCATTCTGGGGTGAGTACTTTTTCCCACCAGAACAGGCCCAAATTCTAGAGTTAGTAACTGTTTCTCTTACACCCAAGATCACTTGAAAGCGCAAGGGGAGAGGATACTTCGATTACTAAGTCGTAAGGGTAATAACATATAAAAAATGAGTTTGGTTTTCTGATCACCAAGTTTTCACAAGGTGGGAGCATACTCACCTACCATTTTGAAAACACAATCATGCAAATTAGAAGACATGTTCTTTTTAATTGCACTGAAAGTAAATGTGATTTAATCTAAGCAAAAGACAGACACAATGTTTTAGTGTTCATTCTTCGACATTCGAACTTGCAAGACCACGAGTTAGAAGTTTTTAAACACCAGTCTTGGACCCACGACAAGTAACCGCCACACACTGCAAATTAGAATTAGTACCACAAAAACCTATGCTAAGTAGAATGCAGGAAATAACCAGAATGCAGAAGAAAAACCAAATAGTAAACAAAAAAGAGCAAAAAAATAGAAACAAAACCGAATGCCAGAAAAGAAGAAAATCTTACTAGGCAAATGTGTCACGACAGAGTGAATGCGTCGCTCTGTGTTGCAAATGCGGCTTAGTAGTTCATATACGTCGTTCCAAACTTCGATTGCGGCACGTCAGAATAATTGCGGTGTTTGAATCTGCGTGTGCATCACAACGCATCAAATGCGTCACGATTTTTTTTAAAATGACTGCGTCGCTCCGTACCTGTATCTGCAGAAATGACATAAAACACACAAAAACTGTACGGAAATAACAAAAAGAAACAGAGTCGGGTACACCAATGTAACTAAGGGTAAATTTAGGTATGATTAGTGGTTAGCAAATCAATAATGCATAAGAAACCCAAAGAAATTACAAAGTACAATGGGAGTAAACATAAACAAAATGATTATACCAGCTAATCGTTGAGACCTCCATGATTCACCTTTGTAACACCTTCTAACTTGTTGGTTGACATGTTGCCCTCAGACCGAATGTGCGAGCAATATTTGACGAAGTCCTGCACAAGCTTTGAAGGATTTGATCAAAGTCTAATGCCTATGACTATGATTTTAAAAATGTCTATACCTAAATATGCCAATACTTAACGAAATATCACAATAAATGCTACAATGCCTATAAAATGTCTAAGTGTGACAGTGTGTAATCTAAAAAATGAGAGGAAAATGGCATTTTATAGAAAATGCCATTTTGAATGGACAAACGAGATTGATCTTCGGTAGAGACCTAAAATCAGAGGACGAGATTAAATCTGATAATCCCTAATCAGGGTTAGGGAAAAATCCTTAAACAAGTGGTCGAGATGTCATCCAAGAAGATCGAATCAGCGGTGGAGAATAAATGAGATAATTAATTAGAAAAATAAAGATTTTCGAAAATCGAGAAGATAAAGACTGTTTGATTTGTGAGATTCAAAAAATCAAGAAGATAAGAGTTGGACTGAAGATCAGATTTGGAAAATCAAGAATCTGCCTGATTACTTGATTTTTTGGAGGAATATTACCATATTGAATTAAATTAATTCAAAATATGGATTCTGTGAGATAATAAATAATCTTTTTCAGATTATTTACCAAAATGGATTGTCAGTTAAGAATGTGATGACATTTTAAATAATTTCATTTATTTAAAATGGGAGGAATATTAATTTTGACAATTAAATAATTAAAGATAATTATTTAATTTAGAAGATAAGATTAATTAATTAAATAAATTAATAAATTCATGTAATTATGAGGATTAGTGACATATTAAATAAACAAATGAAATTCATTTATTTAATAATCAGGAAAAAATAAATGCAAAAAGGTAATTAGATAAATTAATAAATTTATTTAATTAAGGGAAGACTTAGACAATTAATGACGCATTTAATAAATAAATAAGATTTATTTATTTAATAATCATGAAGAATAAAAGGACATGAATTAATTAAATAATTATGAATTATTTAATCAATAGTCGAATGTGGACCAAAGACATAATTAAATGTCATAATTATGTTAGGACGAAAGTGGTAAAAATAGAGCTTGCAGGCCTAGGTCATTTTTGAGTGTCTACATATAGACTCTATGTTTAAAAGAGTCGAGATTAGCTATAAATTCCAAACAATTTTAGTTGAGGAGTTCTCCCACAATTTTTTGACACCTTAACTAAAAGAGACTTTAAATTCTAAATAAGACATGTTTCAAACCCTTTTAAGACAAAAGAAATTAAGCATAAATATTGATAGAGATGAAAAGATGACTTTTAGATTCCTTTAGCTAAAAAATAGTCAAGTGCCTCTGAAAGTATGCTCATCTTTTTATCTAAGATCATTTCTATAAATATTTGATTTTATATTTAACTATTAATTTATACTATATTATTTTGAGTTGAGTTTTTATATAGTAGATATATGTATAAATAATATTTAATTGTATTTAATAATATTAAATAATAAGTAAAATATATCATGGGCGGAGGGTCTAGTTTGATTGTCTAAAACATTTTGTTGTAGGCAAGAGATCATGAGGTTTAGTCTTCCCTTTGTCTTTGTGGTACCCAAGTGCATGTCACGCCAACGTCACCAATCACGTGAAAAAATTTACCAAGTGCACTACAGTATATAGGGGGCTACCCGATTCTTGCAGTCTAAAAAAAAGTATATCACAAATGTGTTTGGAGATAATATATTTGATCTTGGTCTTCATTTATGTTTTAATGTATAATTATTGTGTCACTATTTTTCAATTTTGAATCATTGTATAGAATATGCATATATTTAGTAATTCATTCTCGTGTTCTAACATAGTATTTTAATATTATTTTTATTAATGCACTCTAATTCTTGTTGTTCTCAAAGTTTCATGATTATTTCCACTCATAATATATTGAAGCCCCAATTTAACGTGTTGTTTCTTGAATCACCACAAGGTTTTATATCGATTATCTATCTCCTAAAAGAAACAAAGATGACAATATCATATCTTCATAAGAGACATGATGCTTTTAGTCCACTTATAAAATAAATTCCAATTACTAAGGGGAGAACCATATTTTATGAGATTAATAGTATTTTAGATAGTTAAATCAATGACACCATCCATAATATAACAACAATGTTTAATATAGAAAGCCATCTTAAGGTTGAGAGGTTGTTGGGGAGAGTTTTATGTGGCATGAATCTATTGTTAGTGAATATTATCCCTAACAAATTTATTGGCTATGTAACATTACATTGGGCTAGAACATGATAATTTAAATGTTGCCACACCTTATAATGGGTCCTATGTATCTTATGACCAAAAGTTGCATAGTTGTGAATTGAGTTCATCCTCAATGAGCATAACAATAATATCTTGCATAATTTAATGGTTAGGTCATATAGAAATGCTTCATTTAACACATCAAGTTTCTTTGCCCACATATTTAAATTTCACAGTATGTGATTTGATGAACTTGTCTAGGTTTATGATGTTGGGATTAGTTAGAATCATAATGCACAATATAACCTTTTATAAGTGAAACCAAAATAGCACAATAGAAGGGTCTATCATATACAAATGAGAGTGTGTAAAATGTACATAGTGTCATTGCTTATATAGGCAAGGTTGATGAGGTGAGAAGGTAAGAGACAATGAATAACTACCCCTCCAAGTGTTTGATTTATTGTATTGTTTGTATTTGGATTTGAATTGTTTGATTTATTATAAAAAATCTTCATGACAGGGCTTGCAACAAGAGGCAAAAATAATGTTGTCATGCCTATAAAATCTCCAAATAAGAATGATGTAGAATTGAGGATATTATTCCTAATGGTGAAATCAACAAGGTTAGGGAAGAAATTTCATAAATGAAGAAGGAGATGATTGAAGGAATTTCATTAGTGAAGAAGGAGATGACTAAAGGAAATTCATTAGTGAAGTATATGTCTAGAGGAATTTCATTGATGAAGAAGGAAATGATGAAATTATTAAGGAAAATGGAATGTCTTATGAAAGTTATGAACTATAAGGGAGATGATTCACATAATGAGGTGGAAGATAATGTTTCTAAGGGACATAAATTTTATGGGCTTGATTCATATACCAAGAAGGATTAACACTCAAATAATCCCATGCCTAAGCATTTCACACCAAAGTTGGACATGAAAAAGTTTGATGGCAAGGATCCAACCAATTAGCTTTGCCAAATGGAGTAATTATTTGATCTTCACCGTGTTCCATGTCAACAAAAGGTGGAAATGACATTATTATGCCTTGAACCAAACCAATTTATTTGTTGTTGTTGGTTATGTGAAAAAAAGAAAAATAAAGGGTATGTGATCAAATTTTCAAGAGGAACTTGCTACATATTATGGAGATAGTTTTATGGATATAGCTACTTTTTCCAACTTAATAAATTAAAGAAAACAGGTATGGTCAAGGACTATACTCATCAATTCCAAGCACTGTGTTTAAGAGTGGATAATATTACAAAATAAAATTTGAATAAATTATTTCTAGGAGGTTTAAAGGACGACATCAAATTTGAGGTATGTTTGTTCCAACCACAGTCCTTGTCCTAAGAAATACTTATGGCAAGGAAAGTTGAGGAAAGAAAATTGGCCAATAGGTGGCAAGGGCTTGTAAATATAAGAGAAAGGAACCCTCCTACACAATAATTGCCTTAGTCTACCAAGTTGACTCCACAATAAATTAAAGAGAAGAGAACAAAAGGGTTATTTTTAATTGTGATACCAAATATAAACAAGGTCATAAATGTGTTGAAAATAAATTATTCTAAATTGAAGACCTTCAAATGAGGAAGATGAGAAGGAAGAGATAATATTATATGGAGGAAATGACATGGAAGAGGAATCTAGAGATACTCACCCAATCATCTCTTATCATGCACTTGTTGGATTTAGTGCCCCACAAACTCTTAAAGTGGTGGCTTTCCTAAAGAAAGAGGAAGTAACAATGCTGATTAACTCAAGAAGCACTCACAACTTCATTAACCAAAAGTTAGATACTCATCTAAACTATTTTATATAACCTGCTCCATAATTTTAGGTCCAAATTGTAGATGAAGATATTATTAGTTGTTCAGGAAAATGTCATAGCATTAAATTAACTATGGGAGAGTATCAACTTGATTTTCCAATGCTTGTGGTCACAACCTTGTTTCATGTACCAAATTGAAACTTTTTTTATATGCATTAACTTTGATGACTATGTGTGAATGTAAATAGCATATTTGATTTTTGTTAATGTGATTAATTATATTAGTTCATAACTACATTTAATGTTATGTACATAGATAGATTATATTGAAATGTTATAATGCTAAGAGATATTACTATTTGTTCAAAGTTAAAGCAATTATGGATTTGATAAAGACTAACTATCATTGTTTGATCTGTGAGTGTGATAGGATCAAAAGTGACACTCTCATTGGGAGAGAGAGTATCATTAGAAAGAAGTGTCTAGCCATCTGAGGGATGTGCATTAAAACCTTCCACACACATAAACACATAAAGTCATATTGTTAAAATTGTATCTCATATCTAGGAGTTAATAAAGAAAAACGTTTTATTTCAAAATAGATTAACTATGAGATATTTTTCTTCTTCAATAGATTAGCTTAATCTTCGCTATATCTAGAAAAATTCAATTAACTTGATAATTGAACTATTATTGGGTCTTCATATTGTAGAGTGAACCACCATATCTTGAGGGAATAATAGTGTAAAATGGTTCCCCTTCACTTCTTCATAGGTGTTATAAGTGGTAGTTAAACGAGGAATCAAGGAAAAGTTTGTAAATTATGGAAGCTACCAAAACTTGACTATGCAAGAGACTTATGAAGAGGATCCACATGCTTCCCAGTCTCTACTCTTGAGTAGGGTGAAAGGGAGAATGCAAGCTAGCTATTACTATTGATATCATTCATGGATTCACTATCAACCAAGCATTGTGTTTAAGATTTTAGCATGAGCCTCCTAAATCTCAACACCAACATATAAGAATAAAAACAAGTATGTTTTAGTAGGGCGGGTGCAAAAAGATTGGGGGCCAAAACATGGCCACTTCACTTTTTCATCTCAAAATAGTGAAAGTGCGAGCGCATTATAGTAAAAGGTGCTCATGTTATGGGTTGGTAGTCCAAAATACAAGTGTGTTATAACACACTTGTGTTATGATTTGAATTTCAAAAAATGTATATTTTTTAATTCAAAAAAGCATTGCCAAAACGCGAGTGGTCTACATTGAATTTTTTTCTTCTCTCTTTTTCTCTTTCATCTTGATATCTTTTAGGGAAGTTACATACATGAAATAAACATTTACATTCTAGTTGACATTTACATATGGACATTTACCTTCTTATACTTTACGTTATATTTCATGTATATAGTTTCAGGATGTTTGAGAGTGGTTTCAAATCTCTAGGAGTTATAATTCAAATTCTAGTTTTTGGAAGATCTTACAATTTTTTAGCCTTAGCCAAATTTCAATAACCAGCATGTCAAATCTCAGTAATCAGGAGGCCAAATTTTGGTAATCATCAAGTTGTATCATCTTTCTCTCTCTCTATCTCACTCATTGTTTATACCTTATGCTCAAGACCTCTCTCATTTCCTCTATACTTCTACCTATCTCACCTCTTTCTCTCCCTCCCTCCCTCCTTCCCTCTCTAATTTTCTCTATCTCCCCTCTCTCTCTATCTCCCCTTCTCTCTCTTCCTTCCTCCCACCCACTTTTCCTCTCTACTTCACTCTATCTAACTTATCCCTCTCTACATCTATCTCTTCCTCCCTCCTCTCTCTCTCTCAATCTCTCCACCTTCCTCCTTCCCTCTCTAATTCTCTCTATCTAACCTATCCCTCTCTGCCTATCTCTCACCCTCCCTCCTCTCTCTCTCAATCTCTCCACCTTCCTTTATCTCCTCTCTCTCTCATTCTCTTTATCACACTTCTCTCTCCCTCTGTCCCTCCTTCCCTCCCTCCCCTCTCTCTATCTCACCTCTACCTCCCTCCCTACCTCTCCCTATCTCTCTACTTCTCCCTCCCTCCTCCTTCCTCCTCTATCTTTTTTTACCTATATATCTCTCTCCATCTCTACCTCTCCCTCTTGCATTCCCTCTCTCTCCCTCTCTCTCAATCTCCCAACCTTCCTCCCTCCCTTTGTGTTTCTCTCTCTCACACACTCTCTCCATCCCCCATCTCTCTCTCTCTCTCTCTCTCTCTCTCTCTCTCTCATCTATACCTCCCCCTCCCTCCTTCCCTCTCTCTCCCTCTCTCAATATCCCAACCTTCCTCCTCTCTCTCCATCTCAACCTCTCCCTCACTCCTCCCCTCTCTCTCCCTCTCTCAATCTCCCAACCTTACTCCTTCCTTCTATATTTCTCTCTCTCACTCTCTCCTTCCTTCTCTACTCTCTATCTCACCACTATCTCTCCCTCTCTCTCAATCTCCCAAACCCTATATCAAATATCCTAAACCCTAATACTTATACCCTATACACTTAACCCTATACCTTAAACCCTAAACCCTAAAAATTATCCCTCAACCCTATATTTAAACTCTAATCCCTAATCCCTATGCACTTAACCTTATACCCTTGAAACCCTTAACACTATCCCTCAACCCTATACCTTAAGCCCTAAACCCTACACCCTCAACCCTTAACCCTATAATTAAACCCTAAACCCAATACCCTCAACCCTATACCCAATATCCTAAACCCTAGCCCCTATACCCATAACCCTATACCGTAAACCCTAAACCCTGCACCCTTAACCTTATAACCTAAACCCTAAACATTATCCCTCAATCCTAAACCCAATACCCCAAACCCTATATCCAATATTCTAAACCCCAATCTTTATACCCCATACACCTAACCCTATACCTTAAACCCTAAACCCTACACCCTCGTCCCCGTACCTTATACCCTCAACCTTATACTCTAAACCCTAAACATTATCCCTCAACTTTATACCCTCAACCCTATACTTAAACCCTAAAACATACACTCTCAACCCTTAACCCTATACCTTATCCCCTCAACCCTATACCCAATATCATAAACCCTAATCCTTATACCCTATACACTTAACCCTATTTCCTCAATCCTAAACAATATCCCTTAGCCCTCAACCCTATACCTTAAACCCTTAACCCTACACCGTCAACCCTCATCCCTATACCCTATACCCTCAACCTTATACCCTAAACATTATCCCTCAACCCAATAATTAAATTCTAAACCCTACACTCTCAACCCTTAACCTTATACCTTATACCCTAAACCCTACACCCTACACCCTATACCCTATACCTAATATCCTAAACCCTAATCCCTATACCCTATACACTTAACCTTATACTTAAACCCTGAACCCTACATTCAACCTTGTACCATAAACCCTCAACCCTATACCCAATATCCTAAACCCTAATCCCTATACCCTATACACTTAACCTTATACCATCAACCCTCAACCCTATACCTAAACCCTAAACCCTACACCCTCAACCCTCATCCCTATACCCTATACCCTATACCTTAAACACTAAACCTTACAACCTTAGCCTTCAGAGGGGGAGAGAGAGAGAGGAAGGAGGGAGGGAGGAAGGGAGAGAGAGGGAGATGATAGATAGAGAGTAGAGAGGGAAGGAGAGAGAGAGAGGGGGGGAGGGAGAGAGAGAGAGAGGGGGAGGGAGAGAAAGAGAGCGAAGGATAGGTAGAGAGAGGAGAGATAAAGAGTAGACAAGGAAGGAGAGAGGGAGGTGTAAGAGAGGTGAGATAAAGAGTAATAGAGAGTGTGGTGTGGAATGATGGAGGGAGAGGCAGGTAGAGAGGGATAGGTGAGATTGAGATAAATAGACAAAGATATAGATAGAGGGAAGGAGGAATGGTGGAAGAGAGAGGGGAGGAAGGGAGAGGTAAAGAGGGATATGTGAGATAAAGATAAGTAGAGAGAGAATGGGGAGACAGAGAGGAGAGAGTGAGAGAGAGGGAAAGAGAGAATGGTGAGATATAGAGGAGAGAGAGAGGGAGTGATGGTAGAGAGGTGGGTAGAGAGGGATTATGCAAATAAAGAGTAGAGAAGGAAGGAGATGGAGAGGTATGGATGGAGAGAACGGGGGTGAGAGAGAGATGAGATAGAGACAAATAGAGAGTGGTAGGTAGTGATGGATGGAGAGGTAGGTAGAGAGGGAGAGGGGATATGTAGATAATTATAGAGGGAGATAAAGGTAGGGAGGGAGGGAGAGGTGAGATAGAGAGAAAAAAAGAGAGAATGATGGAGGGAGAGGTAGGTAGAGAGAGGGAGAGATGAGATAAATATAAGTAGAGAGGGAAGGAGAGGTAGAGACAGAGGAGAGATAGAGAGAAGTAGAGAGGTAATGAGGGAGAGAAAGGTGAGATAGAGAGGTGTAGAGAGAGAGTGGTAGGGTGTGATGGATGGAGAGGTGGGTAGAGAGGGATTGAGAGAGAGAGTAGATAGGGAAGAAGAGAGGGAGAGAGAGGGAGGTGAGAGAGAGGTGAGAGAGAGGTGAGAGAGAGGTGAGATAGAAAGAAATAGAGAGAGTGGTAGGGAGTGATGGAGGGAGAGGTGGGTAGAGAGAGGGAGAGGGGATATATATAGAGAGAGAGACAAAGACAAAGACAGAGACAGAGGGATAAGTAAGAGAGAGTGGTAGAGAGTGATGGATGGAGATGTAGGTAGAGAGGGATTAAGGAGACAGAGAGTAGAGAGGGAAGGAGAGGGAGAGGTATGGATGGAGAAAGTGGGAGGTGAGAGAGAGTGGTAGGTAGTGATGGATGGAGAAGTCGGTAGAGATGGAGAGGGGAGATATAGATAAGTAGAGAGGGAGGGAGAGGTGAGATAGATAGAAACAGAGAGAGTGGTGGAGGGAGAGATAGGTAAAGAGGGAGAGAGGAGATAAAAATAAGTGGGGAGGGAAGGAGAGGTAGAGAGAGAGGAGAGATAGAGAGAAGTAAAGTGGGAATGAGGGAGGGAGAGGTAGGGAAGGAGGAAAGGGTGAGATAGAGAGGTGTAGAGAGAGATTGGCAGGGTGTGATGGATGGAGAGGTAGGTAGAGGGATTGGGAGATAGAGAGTAGATAGGGAAGAAGAGAGGGAGACATAAGTATGGAGGGAGAGAGAAGGAGGTGAGGGAGAGGCAAGATAGAGAGAAATAGAGAGGGTGGTAGGGAGTGGAGCGAGAGGTAGGTAGAGAGAGGGAGAGGGGAGATAGAGATAGAGAGAGATGGATAGGTAGAGAGGTAGTTCTTGATCTCAAGAGAGAGTCAAATAAATGGATGGAGATGGTGAGAGAGAGGTCTAGAGTGTAAAGGATAAAAAATGAGTGAGATATAGAGAGAGAAAGAGAGAAATAATACAACTTTTTGATTACTAAAATTTGACATGTTGATTACTAAAATTTGACTAAGTCTAAAAATTTGTAAGATCTTCCTAAAACTAGAATTCATATTATAACTCCTAGAGATCTGAAACCACTCTCAAACATCCTGAAACTATATATATAAAATATAACTTAAAGTATAAGAAAGTAAATGTCCATATACTTATACTTAAATGTTTATTTCATGCATGTAGTTTCCCTGAAAGATAACAAGAAGAAAGAGGAAAAAAAGAGAATTTTGTTTCAATGTAGACAAAAACACAAGCGCATTATAACATGCTCGTGTTTTGTCAACACATTCAAATAATGCGAGCACATTATAACGTGCTCACGTTTTGTATTGATTTGGGAATCCCCAACCCTTTGGCTTGGATTTGCTTTGGATTTCCAACCCAAAGGCTTGGAGTTCCTTCTCAACATCCAAAGATGTGTTTTTGGATATTTAGATAAAATTTCACATAATCTTGTTCATGCTAACTATCACTTTGCATGTGTTTCAAGGTCAAGTAAATCAAACACCTAGGTACTGTTAGGCTCTCTCTTAGCTATTTAATGATGTAATTTTTTTCACATTTTGACTATGTTAAGGCTTTCATCTTTAATTTCTTTTGTTTGTGTGTCTGCTTTTGTTAAAACCAACGTTTGGTATTTTTTAATCGTTCATTGTAATTTTAAATAAATTGTATTTTTATAAACTAGACTCTATTCTACACATTAAAAAAATAAATTGATTTTTGATTAGTTTTCAAAAATCACAGAGGTAGCATGACCAAATTTCTATTTTTCAGGATGTGCCCACTTTGAAAAATAGTAAAAAATCATATATTCATTAAAAAATTATTTAAAAATTGAGCATAAACTGCATGTTGTTAGCTAATTTCTCACCAAAAAGATTTTAAAAATACCAAAAAAAGTTAACCTTTTGAGGGAGCCACAACAGACGCTATGTTATGTTTTTTGACAAAAATAGGACCAACTTTTGTGGCTCCCTTTTTTGAACCCCTTAATCTCTACCATTTAAAAAAAAAATTAGTCGTTTAGAATGTAGACTCGAAGCACTATGACCCTTGTTTTTGTTGCATCTTAAAACTTTGAGTGCAACTATCCTCAATTTCTCATCCAAGGTCAGTATTTCCTTATTTTAGAAAGAAAAAAAGTGGCCACTTAAGACCCCTTTTTGGCCCCCCATCTTTTTGCACTTACTTAGTAATAAAAAAATGACGATAAAAATGAATTTGAGATTTTATTCACTACCCAATTTCTATCTTAAAAGTAATTCATTTTATTCCACAAAACTATTCATTCAGCTATGGTTTTATTATCCTCACAAAAGATTTTAAATATTCAAAAGTTACTCTTGTTTTGGGCTATGAATTTTAACCTTTCTTTTCATTTTTAGGAAAAAACAATTGTTGTGTTTTCCTTACTTGTTTGGTGTTGTTGAGGACCTTGGATTTGATTAATTATGGGGTCGTGTTATATTTTTTGTCATGATGATTTCCTTTTTACCTAGTGTTTAGCTCTTTGCACCCTCCTTTTTTGCTTGACACATGGATATTGATTACTATTCCTACATCTATTTCCTCCCTAGTATTATTGTTTTAGGGCATCATGAGATAAAAAAAAAAATATTTGGGGAAGGTTATTGTTACCAATTTTTTGCCACAACTCAATTGGTCGAGTTGGTTGAACATTATTATATCATGAGGTGAAATTGTCAATTGTGTTTGAGTGTTGTTTTGCATTTTTATCATTATTCATCAAGTGAAAGTTGTGCATTTAAAAGAAGAAATCAGAATTTCAGAGTGTTATTCAATGTTCCAAGAATTAAATGAAGTACAAAATTGAGAAAATAAACAATAGAGCTTTTCAGATGCTTTCATTTATTTCATGAAAAGATTCATATTTACATAGCTTCATTTGATTGCAAGAATCGAAATGATATTACAACATTTGCATTGGAATGCATTTTCTTTTCAAATGGAAAGCAAAGAATTGAAATCAAATATCCACACAATTCGTGGATGTGACTATTGCAATATATCACTAATAGCACATTACACTATTGAAGATGCGAAAAATAAAACATATAAGTGGCAACATAATCATCATTGCCTGTTTTGGCCGATGGTTGACAATGAATGGTGCACCTTTGTCTTCTTGAGCTCCGTCGACCTTTAAGAGAAAAGAGGGGGTGTTAGTGGCTTTGATTACGAAGTAACCTATATGAGTCATCAACAATAATGCAACCTACTATTAATCATACATTGAAACAATCAAAGAGGTGCAGAGGAAATGAGCTGAAGGAGAAATATCATGATCATCATATTCTATTTTTTATGCTAACATTGTTTGTTTCCTTGTGCAGGTATAGGGAAAATCACGAAGCTGATCATTATTCGAAGACCAAGCATGTGGAGAAAAACGGGCTCCCCCAAGGGTAGAGCTCGGCATGCTACCTGATTCATCACAATGGGTTGATTTAAAGATTACATCATATATTCATCAAAAGAAGTGATATACAACTGAAAGAGTAAAGCATAGTTATTTATCAAGCTATTAAACCAACTGTGCATTCATAACGATCAGGTTAAAGTTTTCTAAAGGCTACAAGTGAACAGTGAATTTAACTCGCTCAATTAATTCAACTGAGTACCATTATGTCAAACATTGCTGCATAGTTCATGTTCTATGTTTTGTGTTCATCATAATCATATATGCCATGCAAGGATTAGTTCATCAGTATTCTTTTCATAGCCATGGACAGTGAACAGGCATACATTATGCCTTAATGGAGAGTTTTGTTTTGATTTTCATCATGAAAGAGAGCATATTTAACGAATAGTTTGTTAAGTGGAACATAAAAATGCATGAAGAGTACCATGTTGAAGCTCAAGAGCACAAAAGACAGAAAGTGCATTAAAGTGTTAAGTGAATAACCAGTTCCAGTTGATAGATGAGTAAATACAACTTTAAGAATCACAAGGTGAGATATGATTGTTCCAAAATGACAAGAAATTGTAACAGTTTCGTTCCAGAAAGTGTCTCGGAGGTGTTAATTATGCATTGAAGAAGTCAGGTAAGATGGAGTCCATAACGTTATAGTGTTTAGTTAAATCTCTACATAAAGCCCAAGAACAAAAGGTAATGCTGCTGTATGGTAAAAGTTAAGAAATCCAGAAGGGAGATTTTCTGTGTGTAAGAAAAACATAATGGAGCGGTAGTCTAGTGTGCCTGTGTGATCAAATGGTACAGATTGTTCTAGTTTTTCTATATACTTGTATGTTGGTTATCGAAAATTCAAAGGCCAAAGGGAGCTAGGGTTGTGCACAAAAATTAAAATATATAGTTCTGGTTTGTTTTCATGCACCCACATTGGGGTTCGCATTTTTAGTGCTTAATCCTGCATATTACAAATGAACTCATATGGTTGTAATACAAACAAAGGATGCATTTCTAGAATTTCTTGAATTTGTGGTTCATGAAGATACAAATACAAAAGCATGCTAAAAGTAAGGAATTCAAATGATAAAGAAGCCCGGTTTTATACGAGTATTGAAATATACAGTCTCTCTATATTACAACTGACCTCATATGGTGAGGGTTTCAGAAATGTGTTTCACAAATGCAGAAATAAAAGACATTTCGAGCCCAATCTTCAGGAAGCAGTTTTCTTCATTGCAAGGAAAGCCCACAATGGGTTTGAAAATATAGCCATAGAATATCAAAGAATATCACCAACCATTATGGGCTGAGTTTTTAAACTAAATGGAAAATGAATATATAATACCCACATTTGGGGTTTGCATTCAAAATACAGAAAAATGCAATTGCAGCGATAACCCATGTGAAGATTCTGTAGGAGACAGCAGGAAAACCAAAATACGAAGTTTTTGTGATGGGTCAAGCTTCATAATGGAGAAAATACAAATTTATTCAAATTCTCATGATACCCACAAGCGGATATGTTTTCAAATACACAAGGTGGATTTTTTGTTTTGGGTCGAGCCCATAAAATCATATAAAGTGAATATGCATGTTTTGAATCTCTTATGCCCACATCCGAGGTTTAGTTTTGAACACATAAATTATTTCGAGCTTTTGAAGAGAAGTATACACTTAGAACAATGGCTCACCATTTTGTACAGGAGGGAGATTACACAGGTTGCGGCTAGAGCATTCATAGAAGGTTCAAAATTCTAGAGCTTTCACCATGGCGGTTGGAGGAAAACACCAAAGACCCAGATAATAAAACAATAAGCACAGAGAGTAAAACAAATGCATTAGATATTATCTCAGCCGTGGCTAAGGCCTCAAAAGACAAACAAGAAATTCACCTTGTGCGCGGAAGAAGATGAAGCCCTTAGGTGAGCTTTCTCATAAATCTTTCAGATGAAACTTGAGCTCATACAGGTCAGCCGGTAGAGAGCAAAGCACAGGAGTGTAGAAAAAATCAGAGAACAAGTTCATACAGGCTGCAGCCATAGTATTTTTCTGGCTTTGAAATGAAGTGAAAGAACCTCAATAATACAAAAAGCGAGCTTACCCATTGAAGAGCTCGACTATTGAAGAGCATGATGAAGTTCTCAAGGCACATGAGTACCAGTCCAAGATCAATCATGGCGGCATGTGAACTGGCAGAGCTCATTTTTCTTCAAGAGTGATCATTTGCAAAATGAGTCATTATTAGGGTTTGACCTTGTTTTGTTCAAACCCTAGTTCGAGCTTATCTTATCATTATCACGAATATTCGGTCAAAGGCACATGGGAGAATTTGAATTAGGGTGACTTTGGCTTTGTATTATATTTCATTCAAAGTCTGAAGTCTAATGTATATGTTGGGAGGCCGAAAATTCATATATTAGGTTGATATGTTAAGTCTTTAAGACTTATTTTTTGTGCCTTAGTGAAATTTGAAGTCTTGAAACCCTATTTTAGGTGTTTTAGTGGAACAATGAGAATATAAATGTTGAAATATGTTATAACCTAGGGATATTTTGGTCAATTGTTCACTTAGGGTTTCTGATTTTTATTGATTTTAGATAAATCAATTGAAGTTTTTGATAAGAGGATAGTTATACATTAATATTTTTATGATTTTTGAGAAAATCAAAGCATTGTAATGGAGAGATAAGAATGTTTTATTTTTATTTTTTTGCAAAAGATTTTTTAATCTTTAATTGCAAAAACTAGACAAATTGTAAGATCTGCAATCTTGTAAAGCAGAATCATAAAGCAATCTCCTATAAATTGTTTTATGATTTCTTGTTATTTTTAGCAGATTCGTTTGACTTCTTCTCTTGGTCGGATTTGAGTCTTATCTTGGAGAGATAAGGTGTTTTTTGGGCTTCTAAAGCAGATTCAGCCTATTTTTAGAGTCTTGACAGGTTCATCATAAAAGCAGTATGCTTTTTTTTACTTTTATGCAGTTTTTGAGACAATTTGAAGCTTTTTTCCTTGAGATTTTTTTGAGCTCGGATTAGGGTTTCTTGAGAGTTATGCCTTTCAAAAGACTTAGTATTTTTAGCTCTCTTTCTCAGTTTAGATGGCAGTTCCTGTTGTTATGCATTTTTGAGCTTGTGAACCTTTTGTACTCAATTTTGGCAGATTGACACTCTTTTAGTTTCAGTAATACAACAAAGTTCTTTTTTCCATTTTCTTGTCTCAAGATTGGTAACAACAGTTTGATGCTTTGTGTTTTTTTAGATTTGAAGCCTTAATGTCTTGCTTTTATGAGTTTTCTGCACAGGGTTTCATGTTTTCAGGTTGTATGATGTATTCGATATCTCTGAATCTTCATATGAATTATTGATGAAATCATGTAATGGTGAGATTGTAGGAACTATTGTAATAAAGGAATTGTTGTGAGTGCCAAGAACTAATTTATGTTAGAAGTAATAAGTTAATTATCAATTAGATTCAGGTTTTATTTTCAGTCCATCTTTCTATCCCTTTTCCTCTGAAGTTTTAAGATAGGACTTATCATTCGGAGAACCAGCTCACTCTGGAGATTCCTCCTTCGCTCAGATCACCCACATCTGAAGGAGGTTTCCATGTTTCAGTAGGTTGCCGAATATTGCATTCAACAGGGTGCAAATCTATTGACAACAATTATCTTTCATCATCTTTTCATTCTGGCTTATGCACATTATGATTCATTCTTTTATTTTTTTCCTTCCAATTGCAAATTGAAAAAGGGAATAAAACACATGGATATTGTAGATTTATTTTTATTATTGGTAGCAAGGGTAAAACCTATGATTTTATTTTTTTGTATGCTATAATGTTTCATCATCAAACCCTTTTTTAAATCCTATCATTATATTGTGACACTTGGTGGAGGTATTTATTCACATCCCAAAAGAATTGCGATATTCGATTGTCTTGCCATAGCGTCCAAGTATGACACTAAAACAACTATTATTTCATGTTTCAATCTCAAAGGAAAAGGAAAAAAATCATAGGAGGGTTTAAATATTGATAAAATGGACAAATTATATCACAATTAAAATTAGTATCAACTCAAGGAAATCAAGTATTCAATCCATTGAGATGTAGATTCTTTTTACATGAGCTTAGAGTCCATTTCCATAGTCCCACACAATAAATAATTGGGTTATTGTATACAATTCTAGATAAATGTAACATATAACACGTGTGTAGGTCAATATACATGCCTAGTTTCCATACTCCCACGCAAGAAATAAGTGAGTTTATGCAATTATGGATAAATATAATAACATATAACATATTTTTGCAGACATTGTATGAGCCTAAGTATCTATATATACTCACATATCTAGTTGAATGCACTTTACACATATGAGTGTAAATGTATTATACATTTACACATGTATGTGCTTGTTTCTATATATGTATTTATATTACACTTGTAAGTGTGTGCATGTAATTATAGGTTTATAACTGTATATAAAGAAAAAACTAACGGTAATTGGGCTGATGCAAGAAGTTGGGTCCACAAAAAACTCAAAAAGTGGGAGTGTTTTTGCTATTTTTAAGAATTTGTCACATTTGGAATGAAAATTTGAGGCACTTACACAATGAATCTTAAGAAAATCTAGTAATGTGAAATTTAGGAATTTGAATCTAGTTTCCAAATTATTAATTTATTCAAATACCCAGATTATAGAAATTAAATTTTGATAGGGATGTATAAAAACCACTTTTTAAAAGTCCCCCTTTTTTTTACCATACCATGCACGTGTACAAACACCACTTTTTGATCCAAATAAAAGTATTTTGCTATTTATTTTGGGGAAAGAGAGCTAACAACATGAAGATTGACGAGGAATTTATTTTGTAATTTTTTTTTGAATAGTTTTTTTTTATTAAATTTTTTTTGGCCTTAATTGTTGTTTTTAAAAATCAACGTGTATGGACAAGATAATTGGACTTAAACTAAACATTTTTTTAATCTTTTTTTTCACTATGTAGAGAATTTTCTGAAGATTGATGTCATATAATTTTTTTACAAGAAACTTAAACAAAAAAAAGTTATTAAAAAATTAAAAAACCCTAATATTTCAAGTTTAAGGACTAGTTTGCTTAGAAATTAATTAAAAAATAACAAATATAATTTAATCTTAATAAAAAATATATATTTCGAAACTAGACATTGTATTCTCTAATGGGTTTTAATTTTATAGATTGATTCCAAAAAAAAGTCCATCAACCATATTGCCAAAGTTAGTTTTTTCTCTCGAAATTGCCCTGACCTTGTACTTGTAGGTCTAAGCCTAGGTGTTGGGTTACCATGCCTTTTCTAAGCCTAAACTGAAATAAAAAACATCTCTTGTGAGTTTCAAACCTTTTGGAACAAGTACACACTTCAAAATGGGTACCTATTTTAAAAAATGAATGGGTATTTGTGTTAAAGTTGAAAAATGAATGTGGACCCAACTTCTTACTCAAACCCAATTAACTAAATTTAATTTTGTTGAATGTAGTGTAGTTTTGTAAATTGTCACCTTTGACAATTTCACACTATGTTTTGCTCCCCCTTAAATGTGTGGATGTAATTGAACAACTAATTTCCTGAATTATGCATTTTGTGGCTCATTTTATCATTTTTCAACAATTTGCAAGTACAAAACAAATGCATTTATTTAATACTTTTCCCTTGACTCCTTAATTCCCAAAAAATAGGTCTGGGACACTAATGCCCGAGGCACCTATATCCCCCTATTTTGGCTCCAAATTCAAATATGTCAATGTCGATATTTTATTATTTGAAATTCAAATGTCTATTGTCGACTATAAAGATTTAATTTTCAAGACCATTCTTTACATATAAATACCTAGTTATTGCATCATTTCAAATATATCTAGCAAGAACAAGAAATATCTAGCATTATTGAGAAAAAATTATTGTCAACGGTATTATCAAGCAAGTCAAGAGAAAAATTTCAAAGCTTTATTATAGCAATTCAAGATCCAAGCATCATGTCAAAGCGTATGTGAGTTCATGTTTATGTTATCATATTGTTTGTGAAGACTAACCCTTGTAGGTCTCCAAGCAATTCAAGTAAGAAAATTTTAAGCCTTGAGGAGATTTCTATGACTTCAGTCCTTCAAGGAAGCCATTGGAGGGTGGTGAGTTGTAACACTTTGTTGATTCATCATTCTTTTTTATTATTTATCTATTTATCATTGACATTGTCATTATGGAAGTGGAAACACTAACATGGGGTTTGACTAAGGCAATTCCATAAATTAAACAACCCTTCCTCTCTCTTTGAATGTGCAGATTTTAGGTCTGAAGAAGATTGGAAGAAGTTTGAAGGTCAATTATTTATTATTTCATTCAAATCCTACATATTGACAACTCATAAAAACTCAATTATAGAATTATCCGATAGTGATCCGACAATATGAAAAGTGGAGAACAAAAGCCCTAGTCTGGTACTAGAGGATTGTGAAATTAAATATGGATTATCCCTACAAAGACATAAGCACCCTGGGCAACTCAGTCCAACATTTTCAGCTCCAAATTTATATCATAGGTGCACAGTATCCTACTCAGTCCATTTTTGTAGTTTGTTTCTGTCTGTGACTTTCTAGATTTGTTGTTTATACATCAGAACAACCATTTGCATCATTAGGTCAATTGAATCATTGCATTTCATCCTTAAGGTCATTTTAGATTTGGTCAAGGGCAGGTTGACTCACCTTTCAAGTTGTAATTCAATCATATATCTTGTCCAAACCCAATCAAGCCCCCTTGTCAAACCCCTACAAAGGGAGATCTACCCTAAAGGGATTCACTTTTCCACCATTTCAATTAGGAACTTAGAAATAGAGTTATTTATCTTTCTTTTTGTAGCCTCGATAATCCAAGACTTCTTAAAAGTATTTTGGGTCTCATAGCAATCCCATAATTTAGTAAGTTGTGTTTTAGAGGCGATATCCTAACCAAATTAGTTATGTAGAATTGTTTAGAATTTTGTATTTAGTGATCCTATCTTCACTTGCAGTATCAAGTAGTTGCACGAGTTAGAATTCAATAACCACAAGAGCTGAGAATCTTAAACTATTTTAAAGATGAATTTAAAATAAATTTCAAACACTCTTTATATATTTACATATTTTTATCTTGCTTCCCAAATATATGCATTTAATTTTAAATAATATGACATATATAATTCAATAAATTCATAATTTAACAATAAGCTACCCTTCTACATATATAGGTGTTATTGTGGAAATTAAAGAAAATGCTTTGGCCAAAGTTATATATTAAAACTATTATATAATTAATCATTTGAGTTCTCTCTCTATCACTTCATGGTGTTAAAGGATAATACGTTTAGATACATAATTTCTTGCTAAAGCATGAGGTAGGAATGTATCTATGTTAGTAACATCATAATAACACAAATATTCATGCATGTTAGCCACAGTTAGCTCGACCCTTCGTTATGGATTGGGCTTCTCATGTAGAGTAGCACAAGGAAGCTCATTGCTTTTTGTTAGGGTGAAAATCATTTTGATGATAATCTCTATTTTCTAAGTTTGTGAAAGAATATATTCTAAAAAAGATTCCCTATTGTAAAGACTGAATCACATTATAAATATGTATTATTTTATTTAATTGTGAACAAGAATTATTTTGGTAAAGGCTAAGTCCTTGTTGGAAATTGACTAGTGGTTCCATTGGAAATATTGTCTATTGTTAAAATGAAAAATTGTCATGGTTGAATGACTCATTTTAATCTTGTGTATAATTGACACTACAAAAAAATCATTATTATTCAATAAACTATAGGAAAATATTTTTTATAATGTATAATTAAGTTTTAATTAGTTAGAAATAATGTTTAAGACTTTATTTTGAGATAAATAGTATTATGGTACCTTAATTTTGATTTATTCCTATTGTTCATAGTCATGTTACGGTTTATTATTACACAATATATGCTATTATTTGATTATAGTATTACATTTTTATTCCCATGGGTGCAACAATTATATTGTTGGGAGTAGAATGTCTCTCTACTTTAGGAATAATTGAGATGAACTTTTAAGAGCTATTCATGAGATTTCCCTTAGAAGGAAAGATGGTGGAGCTAAGAGTGTTGTGTTTTAAGTCCCAATAGATTTTAAGCTCTCATCAAATGCAAAATTTTCTTAAGAAGCTAATGAGTTTGTGGCATAGATGTTTTCATTAGTAACCTATCAATCAAATGCTCCTACCCATCTAAATCTACAAACAATTATAAATTGGCAATCAGTGGTGTTTGGAGGTATGCCTAAAGGGTTGCCTCCTAAGAGGGATCATGATCATGCCATACAAATAGTGCATGGGATCCAACCACCCAACATCAGGCTTTACAAGTACTAATATATACAAAAAAAGTGAGATTGAAAAGATTATTCATGAGATGTTAGAGGTTAGTATTACCAAGCATAGCCACAGTGCTTGCTCCTCTCTTGTGGTGATGGTGCATAAGAAGAATCAAACTTGGCACATGTGTTAAAATTATAGAGTGCTCAACATGTACACCATCAAAGATGTGTTTCCTATTCTAGTCATTGATCTTAAGGGAAAAGTCTATCCAAATTGGTCGGGACATTATACCATTACTTCTATTTATGGATCAAGTTCTTATAGCATATCTATCATGGATGTAACACTCCTTAAAGAACCTCTTTATTAATTTATTCCATGGGTGCTTATATTTGTTGGAAATAGGATTCCATTTAATTGCAAATCCTAAACATTAATTATTTCATGTATCTCCTAGATTCTTGGAATGTGTTCAACAACACTAAGATTAGGATGAGATTAATATTTGATGAAATAATCATGATTATTTACATTTGTAATTAATTCTAAATGTAAGAAGCATGTGAGGTCCATAGTGAGTTCCTAAATAATAGGGACACATGGGACACTCACATGGTAAGGTGAAACTCACCTTGAGTTCAGTTAACTATACAGAGTAACAGTTAACACTTCTGAATGCATGAAAAGATCCTAAGAGTTAGGATTTGATGTTTGCATGCTTGAAGTTCAGTTCAGATTCACTTTAGTTCAGTTTAGTTCACTTCAGAATTTAGTTCAGTTTAGTTCAGTTTAGTTTAGTTCAGTTTAGTTCAATTCAGTTCAGGTTCTTCAGTTCAGTTCAGTTCAGTTCAGTTCATTCAGGTTCATTCAGGGTTTTAGTTGCATGCAAGTGCATGTTGCATGCATGTTGGTTATATTGAATTGAATGTAGTTAGCTTTAGTTAACTTGGAATGCATGGCTAATAACTTGTGTTGCATGACAGATAATAGGGACTACCTCCAGTTAACAGGGGATGACCATTCTTGCATGAATGGTGTTTCGCTATGCAACTTGGATGCTTTGCCTCTCATGCGATAAGATATTTTGAAGGCTCAGTTAAGAAGGTTTACTTAAGGGTGCCAACTTTGAGGAAGAGCTTTGGAAATATCACTGAAGTGAAGGAGAAGTTGTAGCTTCAGTTTGGGACACCCAAATGCATGAAGCACATGTTGTAAGCTTTAGTCTTCATTGAATAACTCAACTTGAAGGAATATGGCATACCTTTTCAAGGGCTTGAGCTTATGCATTGTAATTATCACCATTTGGAGATTACAAGGTTGCATATTGACTCTATATCTCATTCAAGTTGAATAGAGTTTTCATAATTGTTATTGCAGGTGTGAAGAAGATTGGTAAAGACAAAAGAAGCATTCTCAAGCAAGAATTGGAGCTATTGTAATTCAGAGATTGAATAATAGAATAATTCTTAGTGGAGTTTTTTCCCGAAAGGGTTTCTCCACGGTACATCTTGTGTAATCTTTCTAACATCCTGTCTAGTTCTTCTATCAACTTCTCTCTACATTCTACAACAGTAAAATGGATTAATCAAGATAATCACCCATAAAGAATGTATGTAACAAAGAAAATACTTACTTAGATCAGCAACATTAAAGTTTTACAGAGTATTAAGCTAAGAAAACACCTCATTTTTCAACATTATTTATGTTGAGAAATAGGGAAAACTATCATAATGAAAGCTTACACAAATAGTAAAATCTAATTTTACCAATTAAAGTAGCATGTGATTAACCATTAAAATAACATGGAGAAGCATGTATATGTCAACAAATTAAAATTAGAAAACACTCATAACATTGTATGTATATGGAGAAACCCTTTTAGGAAAAACCCCACCACCAAAGAGATATTAAGCTTGTATTAATTAGGAATAATATGTTACATCAATATAATAAACTCAACTTCTTAGCTTGACAACATGCTAATAATGTAACATTACTCAACCTACAAAAAACCCATTAAAAGCCTTTATCCAATACATCTAATTTATAAATAAGTTAGAATAGAAAACACCAAGTTATATCCCAAAACCATGGTCTATAGAAAAAAACCATGCCCCATGTATAATAATGACATGATTCAAGATAGATATCCACTCATAATGACATCTTTGACCTCACTACTTTGGTAGGAACACATCCCCAAGTCTATCACTCTAAGTTATGGAGTGGTAAATTAATGTGGACCCCACCTATCATAACAAGATCCTTCACTCTTCTCTGTGTAACTCCCAATTACTACTTTAGATATATGTTCAATAACTCTCATGGTGATGATGAATGTAACTCTTGCTAGTTACATAATCTCCCTCAATACAATAATATTCAGAGTCCTAGAGAATTATAATAATCATGTCTCATCTCTCTTATGGGCATCCAAGTACCCATTCCAATAAATTTGGAGACACATACTTGAATATTAGACAAATGATTACAATGTTAATATCACACCTAATCCTATCATTCTCTCATTTGATATTATAAACTATAATGAAATAATAGTAAACATAAAATAGATCAAGTACAAGATGAGACAAGGATCGTAGCCTTCTTGCACTGATAAAAATTATCCATGCTCACTAATTTCATAAGGGAATTTGAAAGATTATCAAGAATGTCCACCTTCTAAACCATGACCTTGCCACTCTCAACCAAATGTGCATTAACAAAGTGATACCACACACCTAATATATGCTTTGTATGAGCATGGTACATGGGATTCTTTTCCAAATAAATAGAATTTTGATTGTCACAATTAATTCTCACAACCCTATAATAAGAAACAATGCCTAAATATAATATCTACAACTACACTACCCCTTCCCAAGCATGTCTAGTAGGCATGTACTCTAATTTTTACATCGTTAAAGGATTTATGGGTTAACTCTTACTTATCCAACTAACAACTCCTTCAAATAGAGAAAACAAATAATTGATCATGGACCTCACAAGTTATTTAATTCACCACCCTAATTCAAATCAACAATTCCCTATATTTCCAACATATTCCCTACATTATTAGTCCCATGATAAAATAAATAGTAATAAAAAGTTTTGTTAGTGATTTGAACTATAAGCCCCAAATCCCCTAGGTTTGATAATTTTATAGGTTCTAGGGGTATCAAACTTGGGAAATTCAACACAAACTTGTCTTCAAGTTGGAAAATTAAGGACCAATGCTTGACGTGGGTAAGACCTCTTTCAATTCTAGTTATGTAAGACCAAGGGGGAGTTTCCCTAAGATGTTGAATGAGTTGGTTGATAAATTAAGTAATTACCTCACAACAAACAATACCCATTGCATAGTGTATCCCTATGTAGGTGTCATTATATACCTATGTGCTTGTTTGAAGGTGTAAGGAACTGAGCATCTATTTAACAAAAAATATACCATAGTATTTTCTAAAAATGGGTTGCATGATAACCCCTTAGATGTACACACTTTCAAACATGGTGACAAAACACACAAAAACATAAAACTAAAATGTGTTTGATATGTGTTGAGGATTGTGGGAAGATAACCAGTTACAAACCAGTGCCTTTATCCATTGGGAAACAGATTCACTAGACTCAATCAAACATATAATAACAAGAACTTAGGTGATATCCTAATCAAAATACTACAAAAAAGACTATTGTTTTGAATCTACAAGCAAGTTGGGCTCTGCATGAACATTTAGAAAAAAATTAAATTATTGAAAAATATTAAGGGAGTCTACTTAGTAATCCTTATACACGTCCATACATTTCCAGTATTATGTTGAAAATATCCCATGCAAAATATTTGCAAGGATTTTATAAACATATGGCTGAAAAAATAATAAACACACCTCAAAATGAAACTAAACATACATAAGGAGACACTCAACTAAGGTTGATTCTTCCAGTAATAAAAAAACTTCAAAGTTTGCACAATTTATTATAGGCTTGGGAAAGATCCCAACTCATTACAATGTAAAAACTATACCCAAAAGGTTTTCCTTCAACTAATAGCTATACAACTGAACTCCCTCTAAAACCCATGACCAAGTTGTCAAGGAACTATTACATATTCAACCCACTTGGAAACCCTACCTGTAATCCTTACCCAACATCCAAATGATACATGTCCTATGCAAATCTGATTTTGAATGTCAAGGGGTGTGGGAAAACACTCTTTGACCAACACCATGTCTCAACATTGATGTGTCGTGTGTGTGAGTGCAAATTACAGGAGAAAATACCTAGAAAATTTATGGGTAAAGGCAAGTTGAAGGTGTCATGAAACATGAAGAGTCTTTGGAGATGATTAATGAAGTATGGGTGTTTGCATACAATATCTTTTATCTACACCAAAATAGCATGAATACAGTTAGGGAAAAACATTTGGACCAAGTTCCAACAAACGTAGGAGTGGTTGGGAGTTAATGGAGGTAGTTGAAACTTATTTTCAATGCCCTTTTGCTATTGTAGGATTTCAACCCCCATTGTTTGTAGGTAAAAAGTACCATTGGGATGCGTGAGGAAGAACATGCCTTATGAAACAAACAACATCACAAACATACAAAAAAATACCTTGCAAGTTTATTGTGGGAAAAAGCTCGATATCCTCCTATTGCGAAAAAATAAACCACATCTGCATCTAGAAAACTGGATAAAATTTTGTTTAGATATAAATTTTTGTGTATATGACATTAGCATGACATCATTGGAAGACTTGGAGACCTTAACATAAGAGGATATCATCATTGCATCAACATTTGTATAGTTGCGAGAAGTTGGACTCCATTAGCCCACAAACTTTAAACAATCAATTTTTATTTTGAAAGCTCACATGTGAAATTGTCCTCCAAGTGCACTTGCAAAAAAGGCATCTGCTTATGTACAAACTAAGTTTAGTTCAAATAGAAAAACCTGTAAGTGAAGATGAAGCCATTTAACCTGCCAATATTTTGATGGATAGCTAAATTTTGGATTTATAATGTAGCACCATGGGCATTCTTTGATTGACATGTGGTAGAAAAAATTGGTCATCAAGATTAGTTCTTGTGGAAGTAGCCTATACACACTTAGTCACTATGTCAAAACTTTGAGATGATAGCATGAAAAATATGACCACAAAATCATTGTGGGTTTTCCACCTCCATTTCCCTAAAACCGATACCAACTAAAAGACATATCTAATTTAGTGACTAAAACCTACAAACAAAAATATTGTAAAAAAAACTTGTAGAAATTTCAACGCCTAAGTGAAATCACGAAAAATTCCATTAGTGCACTTGAAAATGGAAGTTCACATAAGCCAACCATAACTCGATGATGTCAGTAACATGGGAAGATGAGCTTCATTCACCCATAATTTTGTAACTGAGTCAATTTCTTAAAATGCCTTTATTGGAAAAGGTGTGCAACTAGATGAAACATTCAAAGGGTGAAGTTCACTCGACCCCTTGAAGTCCACAAACTCAACACATAGCCATTTTTTTTTATCATTTTAAACTCATTGTGGAAATTCAATGGAAAACTAGACAAGTGAAAAAAAGAGAAGTTGAACTACACTATTACAGGAAAAACGGATGCATCCGAATGGAAGGCAAAAACCTACACGAGCATAACTTTTTCCCCTCGATGAATTTTACAAAATTTCAAAAGGAAACCATAACTAATTTTTCATAACCTATGCAATGGTGCAAAGAAAAACCAACCCTATTAGATGTCTCAAATCGATTATAAATTGAGGTAGATTTGGCTAAGGTGTGAAAATAGGACTCAAAATTTTTAAGGTGCCAACAAGTTCCTTGTAAATATATGAATGCCCTCTTAACATAATTATAATTCTCTACCAAGGCTACATATAAACTTGCTAAGAATCCTAGTTCTTGGGCAATATGTATTCTAGTACAAAGCATTGCAAACATCATCCTAACAACAACACTAGCATATAAAACATCCTTAAAATAATCATCTAACTTAGGAAATTGATTCAATGAAAGCCTAGTGCATACATGCAAAGAAATACTCATTGGATTATAATCCTACATAAAAAACCACTACCAAATAGTTTTAACATCCATATTCTAACTAAGCCAAAGCTATCTATGAACTTCACTAGGTTATTGGTTTTCATTCTCAAGATTAATTTTTTAGATTCTAAATCCTTCTTGTTAAATGTACCAAAAAGCTAAGTTTTAATCTCTCTAATCATCACTTTGTTATTTCTAACAAATAGCATGTCATCAACATGCAGGACAATAAAGAGAAACTAATTGTTTATAATTTTAAAATATAGAGTGATTTTCTTTATTCTAACAAAACTAAAATTTAATGTAAAAGCACTAAACTATACCACTTATGCAAAGACTACTTCAAACCATGCAATTTCTTTTAACATGTAAACAAAATTTTATTTTCCCTTCATCACAAAAATATCATGTTATCACATATAAATTTCCTCTTCAAGATCCCTATATAAATTATAATCTTGACACCGATTTTCTCTACTTCAAAATCATAATAAATTATAATATAAAGAAGGAACCTAATTAAGGTTAGATTAGCCACAAGATAAAAATATCTCACTAAAATCAAATTCTTCTTTCTAGGGGTACCTTCTTGCCACCAATCTTGCCTTGTATTATTCCAACTTATCATCTACTTCAAATTTATTATTAAACATCCACTTGCATCTAATGGGCTTCATTTTCTCAAGAAAATTCATCAAGATCAAAAGTGTCACATTTATCCAAGGCCATTATCTCCTCGTGCATGGAATTCATCCTAGACTCACGCTCTTCTAAAGAAAGAGCTTCCTTAACATATCTAAATTTTTCATCAATACTAGATAGAGAAATACACATTGAAAATGTGGTGGGATATACATGTATATTAGATTTTATTATCCCATGGATCTCCTCAAGGGTGGAGTGAAATATTCTACAAATTCCTTTGCATGTTTATCTACACGAGAATTTTTTCTTGAATCTTCTTCGTCCTCTTCATCCTTAAACCCATCCTATTTTTTCAACATGTGCATACTCCCACTTCTCAATCTTTGGACCTCAAAGTGCATTGTCTTCCTTTCTTTTTCCTTCATGTATCCCAAATTAGAAAATACTCTAAGTTCTTTGAAAACCATGTTCTTAGAATAACATATTTTCAAGGTTAGAGGATTTCAAAGCCTATAACTCTTAATATGCCCACCATATCTAATGAATATACACTTCTAATCCTTGGGATCCAAGAACATCCATTTTTCCCATCAACTATTTTTGCATTTTGTCAATAATTTTGTAATGTATACCACATACAAACTTACTGATATTCATCATCCATCTACATTCCCCTCTTCTTACACTCCACTCACTCTTTCCACTGTCTATACTCCATCTTGTTCACAATTTTAATTATTGGGAAAAGTTGTGTTGTTCACCTTTCATAATGCTTAAAATGTAATATTTAATTGTGGTGCATATTAGACACATGGATACCACATGGATAGGAATTCTTATGTTCACTTGCATGTTGTATGTAACATTGAGATAAATATTTAATGTGGGTTGCACATTGGGAAAATATTTAATATTGAAAAAAATTGGCACCATAAAGGAAAAAAATAGTACCAAAATTAAATAAGGGGGATGTGGTTTTGTAAGCTCATGGTTTAGATGTACATGGTTTTTTTAATACCGCTTTGTGGTTTTATGTAAGATTGTTTATATAAAATCAAGAACATGAGTAGTTGTTGATATTGATCATCATAAAATTTAGATTATTAGCTAATATTAGTTGAGATTCTCTTGTAAGTTGCATATGTGAGGAGAAAAAGCATAGATTGGGATGTGTGGTTACATGATTCTCATTTTATTGTTCACATGGAGTGTAATTAGGGAGCTTGATGTTATAAAAGCCTTGCATGGAGACTCTGCAAGTGTATTGTAATATTTATTCATGAGATAATACATAGAGTGTGTGAGTGCTTTTGGAGGCAAGGATTTCCCCTTTGAGGGTTTCCAAAGGGTACATCTTTTGTTATCTTGATAGTCTATTTGACTATTCTTTTGAATTTTGGATTTTGAATACTTGTTAGCATATTTTTCTTTCTTATGGTTATGTGGAAATGGTTATTATGGCTCAAAATTTTCTTTCATCTATACTATACTTTTTTTAAAGGTACGATATTTGTGATTTATTCCAATGAACTTGAAGTACATGCAAATCGTCATAGAAAGCAATTATTATACCCCCCAAAGTTATTGCTTCTAATTCTATAATATTTATATTCAAAGAATTCAGGAGCTTGGAAGGGACGTGGTTCAACTATGTTTTTTTTAATATTTAATGGTATGTAACAAGGCTATGATTTTATTATTTTTCATTCATAAGTAGCTAGCTCACTGTTTCCTAAATATTTTGGTATAGTCATTTCATACTCATGCAGTCATCAATCTAAAATAGAAAATTTTAAAAATATGGTTGAAATTATATGGCAGTGATATTAGGGCTCAATTTTTCTAAGTATGTGTTAGGGGGTATGAATGTGGTTTGTAGGAAACTAATCATAATTTTGGTTTTATGTTGATGCTCTATTTATATAAATATTGTTGATGATAAAATGTGATTTTGGGTATTTTTTATTATCAAAGATTTTGATAGGAAAAAGCATTTTCTAAGTTCACTTTGCTATAAGGTAAATTAATAAAATACTAGCATGCATGGAATGTAATCAAAACTCTATTTTTCTCATATTCCTCCCTATAAGGCATCCAACTTGAATGGGAAAGAGGTAAACATATAGCATATACTTTTACCTCATAGATTTGATTCATTGGTTTGGAGGTAGTAATAGTAATTTGGAAGTGATTTTATTTATCCCATGAATTCTATTGAGGTAAAAAAATTATAGTTTAAATAATCAAAATTTATTTAAAAAATATTTATTTTGGTTTGTCTATTAAGTATGTGTAGTGAGTTTGGAGAGAAGGAAGGTTAAGATATCGATGTTACTAGAGGTATTTTTTATAAACATCATTATAGTTTTCAAAGATTTGAAACTTCGCATATTTTTTAATATGAAGTGTGGTTTTAGGGGATATTTAAACTTTTGAAAAATATTTATATTTGAGTTAACATGCCTTATAAAATGGGAAAAGGTTTGATTTAATTACATTGTAAAAGGATGCATTATTAAGGGAAACCAACGTCTAAGGAAAACTTCCATTAAATAATGGGGAATATAAAATGGGTGCATCTTAGTACTAACTAAGAAGATGTTGTCGATGACCAACCAAAACCAACTATTGATGCAACTCCAAAATAAAGTTCCTCATTATATATCAACACTATTGGAGGGTATTAGGAATTAGTGCATGACATAGTTTAATATTTGTGTGCAGTAAATAATAAATTAACTTATTAAATTTAATTTATTAAGTAGGTGTTACTATTTAATACTATTAGGTTTATGTCAATATTTGAGTGGTTTGTATAGCTAAAAAGTTGAAAGGCTTTATAAATGTATATTATATTGAATAATAATATGCTGAGTATGATTGATTGATTGTTGTGCTTGAGATTCATGCTCTCCATTCTCAATAATAGTTTTCAAGGATTGATTAAATTTTATACAAAGTTCGTTAGAAACTTTGATGATATTTGCACACCCTTGAGCCATTTCATGTGGAAAGCTAAATTTGAAAGAATAACTAATTTTGCTAAGAGTTTTGAACTCTTCAAGAAGGTAACAAAGGAGCTAGTGTTTGCACTCCTAAATGTTTAAAGTATTTTTAAGTTTTGTGACATGTGAATAAATTTTTTTTGCACGATCATGATCCAAGAGGGTAGACCAATGAAGTCTTTAGTATAAAAATGAATGAAACAAGGAAAAAATATTTTGTTTAAGACAAAGAATTAAATGCCATCATTCGGGCTTTATGCAAGTGGAAATGTTGCTTTCTACTAAAATATTCATGTAATGTACCAACCTCTACACACTAAAGTTTATCAATGGTCAAGAAAAACTAAACTAGAGACATATGAGATGGGAAACATATCTACAATATTAGTCTATGAAACATATAGTGCTATCAAAGATAATAAATTCACTTACAACTTGAGCATGATTATATATGAAGACTATCAAATAATTGGTCATGGAGGGAATGAAGGATTTGCATTATGCAAATTCAAATTTTATAGATATATTATGCACATGCATGGATTCATGGGTTGCAGACATGGGCCCATATGAATATTTATTTGCACAAGAGGGATACTTATTCAAGAGACAATAATAATACATTCCATATAGTTCAATAAGAGATAATCTTATTGAATAGTTACAAAGTGGTGGATTCCTATTGTATTTTGGCACATATAAGACACAAGCCATGTTGGAGGAAATATATTATCAAATGGTTTTGCAAAGAGATGTGAAAATATTTATTTAGAGATGCAAAACACATCCAATAGTGAAGGGAGTGCCCTAGAATATTAGTTTGTATAAGCCATTATTTACACCTAGTAAACAATGGGGGAACTATTCATGGATTTTGGCCTTAGACTACAAGACGCCAATTTTTTTAATGATTATACCTTTGTAGTTGTTAGATATATTTTCAAAATTATAAATTTAATTTCTCATCAAATACTAAATGATCCATCTATGATAGCTAATTAGTTTTTTAAGTAGGTAGTTAAATTACATGGGTTGCCTCAAAGCATCACTTTTCATAAGTATACTAAGTTTCTTAGTTCCTTTTAGCATACATTATGGAATAAATTCCGTATACAATTTAATCATATCTCTACATATCATCCACAAACTAATGTTCAAACTAAGGGAGTTAATCAAAGTCTTAACAATATTCTAACTTGTTTGGTGGGAAAAAAACTAATGTAATGGGACTTCATGTTAGCACATGTAGAGTTTGTGTACAATAATTCAATAAATAGGTCTAGTGGAAGGGCACCATTCCAAGTGGTGTATGGGAGCTCTCATAATGGTGTCACATAATTTTTGAAGATCTGAGGTGAGAAATGTATTAATATAGAAGCATAAGTTTGTTAGGAAAAAAAGTGTTATTATCTCTCTAGTTATTGACATACCTATTTGGTCCTATTCACACTACACTTAAACTCACTTAAAGAGATTTTTTCTTTTGGTCTCACCTTATGTGGACTCTACATGTGTTCTCACATTTATCCCAAGTGTGCTAACACATGTCTCACATTTGGAGGGGTAATCAAAATTTAAGTCCTGTTTTCTCACCTCCCTATCGTTTATATGCAAGGCTTCTTTATACATGTTATTAGCTTTGTATGATAATATTATTTATGTAGTTTCTTGTTTGTGGAATGGTATGATCTTACAAGTTGATCTTATATGTTCCAAAATTGTATCAAACCAAGTTGATAAATCCCTTCCCATATTTTCTTAAATTTTCAAGGTTTTGGGAACCTACTTTCATATGATGTGGCTTGGAGAAAAATTGACCTCGCACTTACACTCAAAAGACCCAAAAGTCTATATTTTCATATAAGGAACTATAGGTTTTGGAAATGTTTTTTTGGCATTTTTAGAAGGGGCTCCAATGTTCCAGTCATACAAAAACTTATCTAATATGCATAAAGTCATACAATTGTATGACCATTATCAAACCATAACATTTGAAGGATCACAATTTTTATGCAAGTCCCTTCAACTTTGTCTTTTATCTAGTGATCAAATGGTTTACCTAGCCACTCATGTAATATTTTGTGCCTCTCTTTTCTTGATCCACAAAGGGTTCATTAATTATAGTCAAATTTAGTTCTTCTTCAATCAAGTTTATAGTTTCTACATGTTTCAATAATTCTTGATGTTCCTATCTTTTATAGATTTTTTTGAGGTTTATTTATCTTTCTCTCCTTTGGAGAGGAGTTTTTTCCCAGTGGGTCTTCTTCATTTCTCTATTTTTGATATTTTATTGTACATGAGTACCTCATTAGGCCTAATTTTTAGAACTCATTTTTTAGTGTTTAACTTCCCCCTTAAGTATCACTTAAGGGGGTTGCTAGTGTGAAAAGTGTTATTAACTCTCATTATTATCCTAGGTTTAGTTGGTCCTATTCAAACCACACTTAAGCTCACTTAGAGAGAAGTTTTTCTTTTGGTCTCATCTCATGTGGGCTCTACATGTGTCCACATAAATTTCCCAAGTGTGCCCACACATGTCTCGCATTTGGAGGGGTATTAAAAGAAAATGTCCTACCTTCCCATTTCTTCATTCTTTCTTTTATATATTGCTAGTGTGAAAAGTGTTAATACTACCTCATTGGTCCTATTCACACTAAACATAAGCTCACTTGTATAGATGATTTTGGTCTCACCTCATGCGAACTTTACATGTGTCCTCACACTTATCCCAAGTGTTCCCACACATGTCTCACATTTGGAGGGGATTCAAACTTTTAGTCTTATTGTCTCACCTCCTCACCTTTGCCTTTATATGCAAGGCTTATTTGTACATTTTATTTTGTATGAAAATATTATTTGTGTAAATTCTTATTTGTGAAAGTTATTGGATCTTGCAAGTTGATCTTGGTTGTTCCAACATATAGTATTAGAACAAACTTGGAAATCCCTTCCCAAAATGTCTTGAATTTGAAGGCTTTTGGAAAATTACTTTAATATAGTGCATCCTAAAGGCAATCTAACCTCATAATTGTGCTTAGAAGGACCAAAAAACTATATTTTCATGTAAGTATAGGTTTTTGAGATTTTTTTTATAATTTTTTGAAAGGTCTCCAATGGAAATCAAGCAAGAATCCATACAAACTGTGTAGATCCATATGATTACACCATCACATAATCATTATAATACACACGCACTCTTACTATACCATCTTGCATTGACCTTTGCATCTATATTTTCTAAACATACCATTTTTATGATGTCACTGGGTTTCAAATACTAGAGACCTCCTACCACTACCATACCTCTAAAATCTAAATTGCTACGAAAATACAACCTATAAACAATATCTAAAATCTAAACTATGAATAACATCCAAACTACATTATTTTTATTGTAGAACCATTGGAATTTTGGAATCTAAGTCATCTTTTATAACCTTGGAATTCCATCACCATAATATCTTTTTAAACCTTGTACTTTCAGACTCTACAACATATTTACAAAACTTTGGGATTTTAAACTCTCCTACAACTTTGCAAGACCTTCGACTCATGGACTTTGTTGCATCTTTTCAAACCCCTATACTTTTAAACTCCATCATATCTACTACGCAACCCAATAAATCTAGACTCATCTACCTCCACCATAGTACCACCTAGACTTCACTAGCACTACCACAATACCACCAAGACCTGTGTAATACTCCTAAAGGGGCTTTTCTTCCTTTTGGCATAACTTTGATGAATGAAGTTGGTTTATTAACTTCTTATAGGAGTTTGAAAAGATATAACTTTTGCTCACAATATCAAAATTTAGATTTTTTTTTTAAATTATAAAAAAAACACAAGGAGTGTAATAGTATATGTAGTTTTGTTTTCCTTAGATAACCTATTTTCCCAAAAAATTATACAATTATCATGTGTCATAAATGGTCAATTTAGGTTTCTCAATTACACAATTTTACTCAAAACTTATAATTTATTTGGGGGGAATTTTTATAACATTATTTATTTTGGAGGGTTTGACTTTTTAGTTTTTATCATTTTTGAGGGCTATAAGGTGTGATTTAACTTTGTCTTCTTGTGGTCACCTCATGAGATAAACTAAAATTGTCCGTCTTTGGACACTCATAAGACCTTTACAAAAACATATTTATTTGTAAATGCACTAAGATAAAGTGCCAAACTAATTTGTGTTCATTTGGGGGAGAGTTTTGTATATAATATTTACCATTTTATGCTCACACTATTATATAAAGAGTCATTGAGGGTTGTGTGCATGCCTTGCTTTTACCATCATAACTTTGTTTAGTGAGTGTCTCTCCATAATAATGAAGGAATCAATATTCTATCCTCATACATGTGTGCCTTATACTTGCCCAACCTCTTAGTTGCTCATACATTAGATTGGACCTGTAAGACTAGAAATTTGAAAAATAACTTAAATCCTAAACATCAACCATGATAACCATAGAATTTAAGCAAATTGGTTCTAATCTATCAATGAGGTATGATAAAAGAAATGCAAGAAATATAAAACCAAGCAAGTGTTATACCTTCTAGCACCCTTATCAGTTTACCTCTATTGTTCTTCTCAATCTCGCTTTGCAAGTTATTGTTGTTGCTCTCAAAATTGTTGTGCACAATCGCAATAAGCTCAAGGTAATAGTGACTGCAAGATTTTTTAAGTTCGTGGTTCCACTTGAAAGAGGATGGGGGTTATATTTATAGAAGATGTAGGCTCGATCGATGGTCAAGATTTGATAGAAAATTGATGGTCGAGTTTGGATGAGAGAATGGGAAAGTTGCCATTTCGATTCAGAAAGGGATAATAATGAATTATTTAATTAAAATGATGGAAAACAGTGCACATGAAATTTCTAATTTTATACCTAATTAATTGATGAAGGCTGAAGAGGTTTCTAAAATGGAGAAGAGTTAAATGGTGAGAGAAGATTTAGATTCTAAAATGAGATGGAGTTGATTGATGATATAAGAGGAGTCGATTGATGAGTGAAAATGGAAAGATGGAAGAGTTAATAAGGCAAGTGGAATTAAAATAAATAAAATTTATTTATTTTAACCCACATGAATAATTAAATAAATAAAAATAGGTTGCACCCCATTGTGTGTTTACCTATTTACTATTACTATGATTGGTTAAATACTAAATGTATGAATGTATCTGTAACTTTGATTAAAATACATGTGTTTGTGCTTTGTTTATCTAAATCATTGCAAAAATGATGAATGGATGTTAATTTTGTTTGATGTTTATAATGAGATGAATATGAAGAATGAATGTTGATATTATGACTATGAAATGTATAATGTAAATGATCATTTTGATGAACGACTGACTACTATTGAAAATGTCCTAAGTTGAATGCAGATACAGGATCAATCCTTCGGAAGAGAGGGGAAGTATCACTCAAGAGAAGGACTTGGTCAGGTAACCTTTAAATGAAACCTAACTGAGCTTTCACACATTCACTTATAGAATGGTTAAGTCGAGTCATTGTTTTGAGAAATGGGTAAGTCATCTTTGGTCATGGTTGTGCTCGAATTAGAAAGGATCATAATTTATGTTGTGAGCATTCTTGGTTTGTGATAAGTGCTTATTTCATGTGAGTTCTTCCTATATGACTATATTCAATCGATAAGATATATATATACGTGAAATGTATGTATATGTATACACATACATGTCGATGATATCCCATACACGTGAGTTAATACGTACATAAGTATACATACCTACGCATGTTCATGGGCATGGGGGTATTGAATGGACAATAAGACATGTATATATACACCACATGCATATATGTCTATCGATAAGTTAGCAATTATATGTGATTGATTGATTGTATAAGTGAATGTATCTATATATGAGATATATGTATATATACATATATATACACATATTGATATATTCGTATGTATTGAAGTGTTGGAATGTCCAAAAAAGTATGTCAATATATGTATATATGCATATATGTGTATATATATATGTTCGTATATACATATGTATATACATATATACATATTAGCATTACATGATATTTAGAATATGTATATATATAAATATATATATTATGTGTTGACTTAAAAAGTATATGGCGTTGCTTAATAGTGCATTAATACCATTTAAAACCACACATATAAAATTTGCATACAAAGTGATAGTGAATAAAGCACGCGTTATATAAAATATAGTGAATGAAACATTAGTATGAACCGCGCATTTAACAAAGGTTGTGAATAACACTCTTATGTGTTGGTCAAAGTATTGGCAGTGCTACAAATAAAGATAATGTTATGTTTTAGTATTAAAGCTAAGACAAAGTCAAAGCTATCAAAAGCGCAGGAAATAAACATTGACCAAGTCTGTAAAACAATGACCAAAAGAATAGGAAACATGGTAAAATGGTGGTGCCAAAGTATGAATGGTGCAAGTCGATTAGAAGTCTTAAACTTGCAATTAATTCAAGCATATGGAAATATGAATTAGTTAAGGATGCAGCTGGCCAAATAGTTGACTTGTAGGAGACCATAGCCTTGCATTTCTTAATATCTTTCTTGTTGTCTTGAGGAATGAGGCGACTCATTCTCATGGTTGTATATGTGTTTAATAGGCATCAAATTACTCTGCCGCCTTATATTGTTTGTTTGCTGAGTCGAGCTAGTGAGCTGAGAAGTGTCACTTTGAGAATCTTGTTTGTACGCAACAAAGGCCCATATTTTTGTATAAATTGAGAGGTTTACCTCATTTGGATACACATTCACTTGCATTTTCATTCTGCTGCTTTTTATTCGTGTTATTCTTGTTTTGAGCTGAGAGTTTATTTGTGAGGAGAGCTGAGAGGAATATAGTGTGAGTATTGTGAGGAAATTCTATGCAGACGATTCGTGAAGTAGAAAGAGTTGCAGAGTTGATTCATAGAGTGGATTTAGCTAAGGATCCAGTTGGTCAATTGGAATATAGTGTATATTAGGCATGTGATTTACTCTCTTTATGTTTTATCTTTTTTTGGAAAAAATGAGTGTCTTGAATGTATTGTTTGGAGAAATGCATTTAATTGCTAGAATAGGGAAAAGACTATACTTGCTTATTGGAAAGGAAAATAATCTTGTTGTTATGATTTCCTTATGAGTGTACATACTCCATATTAAGGAGTGGATGTTATCAATAGTATTATATACTAGGATTAATAAAGCATGAATAACTTAAGAAGTTTTTTGATACAAAGATATTTTGTAATCTAGAAAGCTCATATGTTATACCTGGGATTAGATTGTCCAATGAAGGGGATAACTTATGTTTACTTGGTAGGAATATCATTGTGAATTGGGAAAAGGGAATATGTTGTTTCTAGGGTTAAAGATTACCTACGAAAGGGAATTACCTATGCATAGTATTTCATGGTCTTAAGTCAAATCAAGCTAGGATAGTGTATGTGAATAGGATGAATTTCACTCAAAGTAATGGGTGAAGAATACTTTGGCCAAAGTAGTGTAATTAGCCGATGGTTGCATTGTCAATTCACAGCGTTCCATTTATGCATGCTAGTTCAAGATTGTAGTGGGTTATAAGTTCTAGTTATGTAGGACACTTGACACTAAGCTCAAAAAGGTTATAGTTATGAGGTTACCTTACCAATCCCTTCGTCAAAGGGTAGGGCCATCTTACCATTTGTGGTAGATGTGTGAGGGACCGCATTTAAGTCCGTGATTGGCGAAAAAGTGCTTAAGTGATGTTTCTCCTCATCATTTGGCGACCGAGATTTGAAAAGGAGTTTCCCGAATCATTTGTATCTATTGCCTATGAAGCTCAATTGAGCAATGTATGTATCTTTGTATACAATCTTTGTAAAATTGTAAAAGTGATATGTTATATTAAGAATGAAATCAATACTATGGAATTATGTTAAGTCAAATATGCTCAAATATTCTCTTTTGGAAAAGAATTTTTTTTATTGCAATGGGAATGAAACATAGTTTATTTACTTAAAGGTAAAAACCTAGGAAATTTACTAGCGTGAACAATTGGCATGTTACAAAATATTTATTTCACTATAAACAAGATTAGGGATTAAATAATTAAAGATAATTATTTAATCAAAAGTGGTTAATTGAACAATTAAAATTATTTAATTAACCTTAGAGAAAAGTTTTTTTTTTAGACCGCAGGTATCAAAATTGGGTAGCCACCTCCTATAAACTGCAGTGCGCCTAGTAAACTTTTTTTCATGTGACCGGTGATGCTAGCGTGACATGCCCTCCGGTGTCGCGGGGACGATGGGGAGACTAGACCTCGTGACCTCTTGCCTACAACATGATGCTTTAGCCGGTCGAGCTAGGCCCACTGCTCCTTAGAGAAAAGTTAGAATAATTAAATAATTTAATTGTATGGATAAGAAGAAAAATAAATTTATAAAAAAGAGGTTAATCTAATTAAATAATAGTTTAGATGAAAATTAGTGAAAAAATGTCACTAGAGGCCTAGGACAATTTTTAGTGTCTACAAGACCTAATGTTTCTTTGTCATTCTTTTGCACACCTTTGTGCCATATTTTAGCTAATCTATCAATACCTCTCTCTTGTTAGCATTGTGGGCACTGATATCATCACATGCTTATGCTAATGCTTCCTTGGTTTCAATGGAGTATTGGAGGCAAATTTCTACCTTATTTAGTTGATCAATATTTACAAGACTCTCATACTTATTTAGAAAATCACATGCATATTTGTAGTGTTAATGGGGTCACTTGTGCAATGTTTTTAATGTCTCCTTGATCACTGTTCAATCTACATTTTTCACTTCATGGATTGTTTTGTCTTTGTGTTATCTAAGAATATATATAGTTGAGTACTTGTTGATGTGGTCACTCATGCAATGTTTTGTGCCTCTCTTAAATCCTAATCTATATTCATTAGAGGATTTTTTATTCCAACATATATTCATAAGAGGGTTTTTTTATTCCAACATAAACTAGTATTTATTTAATAAAGTTTTATAGTTTCTACATGCTTTAGGAGTTCTTCATGTTCTTATATTTTAGGGATAAATTTTGAGGAGATTTATTTGTCCATGTTTTCTCTTTTAGAGAGGAGTTTTTTCCCGTAGGTTTTTTTCTCTCCTTTTCTTCGCTTTTGAGATTTTTTTTATCATATATGAGTAGCTCATTATACTTAGTTATTAGTGTTAGTGTGAAAAGTGTTGTTATGCATCTAGTTATCATTTATCTAGTTCTTAAACCTACTAGTCCTATTCACACTAGCTTAAGTTCATTTAGTAGTTTAGTTGTCTCACCTCATAGACACTTGACACATACCTTCACACTTGTCCCAAGTGTTCTACATGTGTCACATCAGTTGGAGGGTTATTCAGTCTTTTTGTTTCATCTTCCTACCTCCTCCTTCTCATATATAAACAAGGAGTGATAATTGTATTCTACACATTCTATGATAGTTTGTTGGCTTTTGCATTGTGTTTGATTCGTTTTATATGATAGTTTGAATATTATATTCATTATTTGTTGCTCCAATATGGTATTAGAGTGTTGAATTGCAAGTTCCTTCTCATTTTTGGTGAATCAAGTTTTCAACCCTATCAATGTAGTGTCGTGAAGCCAAACAAACATTATCATTGCATTCGAAAGGCCTGAAAAATGAAGAAATACCCTTTGTTTCATTAATTTTGATAATTTTCAGTTTTTGCAATTTTTTTACCATTCTAAAAAAAAAAAAAAAAAAGTACTAGAGGGCCAATCTACCATCTGCCCATTTGTCCATTTGGATAGAAAATTGTATTTACAATTTTTTTTTGGCATATTCAGCCTATTGTTGCAGATTGAATGGAATATTTTGGGCTCTTCATTGTGGGGTTTGAAAATTTGTTTTGCATAATCATCTTTGTCTAAGATTCTTGCGTCTGGTGTTTTTTTGGCTTCAATTGTGATTGCAGGGATGACACAATTATAATTTGTGTTTTTTGGTGTGAGGTAAGGTAGTGAGCGTATTGTTTGTTTGTAGACGTTGGCCACTTCTCGTCCCTTCACGACCTTCATTACAGAAAATCCCAACGTGGCCTCACCCTATCATCTCGACATTGAAATCAACTCACACATTCAACCTAAGCATCTATGGACTGTGAGCGGCTTGGAGGCTCACTACAAGTGTCACATTGTATTCTATGGTTATTTGTATTGCAGATAATAATTGACTTTTCCATTTTTAAGAAACTTGGGCTTATTCTCCAACTCCTTTCCAAATCGCCTATCCACCTTGGTCAATATTTCGGTAAACTTGACTACAATGTGGGAAGTGTGGCAGTCCAACACAGGGACATGGTTATTACTGTTCTGGCAAGGGTGGTTCATGATGATCACCTGCAAGGTAAAGTTTGTAGCTTCCTTGGCAAGATAATTCTTAGAGTCAGATGCCACATAGTCACACTTAAGATCCTTGACATCCACATTCTATATCTGCATATTGACCCAACTCTACCAATCACCCTTATCGTTTCCCTCAACGTAGAAATCACATGTCTTTCTTCCAACAACTCTTCTTCTAGTGACACTAAGCTCTCCAACTGCTTTCACTCGCCCCCCAAAGTCTCTGTATACTCAGTCTATAACTCCCATCATGTCCTTTTTAACTTGCAAGCCCAATAGCATCCCATGTAGTGGCATTTCCCCCTCTGAACCGGTTAACGTCCTACTACAATTATTCCAAGTGGATTTTGCACTACTCACTTGAGCTCCCAACCTTTGGCAAGAATAAGACCCAGTCCCCAATTCAATTCTAAAATAATTTCTTAACCTCTCCCACAACTTTTTTGGAATCTTACATTTGTTTGGTGTAAAGCATTTAATGTTTTTGTAAAATCAGCAAACTAACCACTAGCGGTTTAGATAAATTATTTAGTGCTTGCAAAGGGGTGATCTTTTTCATTTTGTGATGTCTTGCAATATAGGTGACTTTTTTTAATCTAAATAATCATCGAAAAGCTCTATTTGAGCCAAACAAACTAGCATCAAGATGTTTTAAAAATTGTACCTTTTTAATATATTTTTTAATCTCCAAAACTTAGTGTAATTTGTGTAATTTTCGATGAGACATAACTTTCACTTCGTTTGTCAAAAAATCACATTTAAAAAAAAAAAATTATCAGAATTTCACAAAGATTCTAGATTTTTCATCAAATCCAAGTTTAGGAAAGCCATTTTTTTTATATTTATAAAAATCTCCATGACTTATAAATGAATGATTTGGTTTCCAAACTTGACACAAGCTTGTAATTCTTGTTTCACATCTTATTGAGGGGGTCAATATTTAGATATAATATTATTTTGGGAGAGGGGGGGTGGTTTGTAAGGAACAATTCAAGTGCCTTGTTGTGTATGCATGATGGATCCTAAAAATGACTTGTTAATGTTAGGAAATAATGCATTCAACCCACAAACTTATTCCATTTCCTACATAACCCCATGAGAGATAAAGACAAATACAAGTAACCATGATGCATAGATAAAATAGACTAGCCATAAGATAACACAAGATATACCCTTGGAAAACCCTCAAGAGGGAAAAACCTAGCCTCCAAAAGCATCCATACTCCATCATATTATTCAAAATAAAGCAATACAAGAGTTACAATGAATACCTTTGAAGCATCAAGCCTCTCAATGCATCCTCATGTGTCCAAGCATGAATCCTTACATCCCATACTATGCTTCACATATGCACTCCTCAGAAAGACTCAATAATGACAGCCCACTCACTTAGCCATCATTAACCACTAAACATGTGCTTGCTTTTATAAACTCAAGCTCACACAAATACAACTAAGTGGTAAGATAAAACCATGTGCCACAAAACCATGTGAACACTAAACCACTAATCCCTTATTTAATATTGGGACTAATTTTTCACTTTATTTAATATTTCCCCAATATTAAATTACTATCACATGTCTCCCACACATTAAATAACAATACAATGTTACAATACAACATAAAACGGTCCCAAATAATTACCTAGTGTGAATAAACACACCACCTAGGTGCATCACAACTAAATAATTATTTAATTACAACATTTTATGCAATGGTGTACAACACGATATCCCAACATTCTCCCACTTTTTGTATACATTGCATAAGGGATCAATACATGAAATACATCATCATAGTCATACATGAAATCACAAGAATCTCCTCAATGCTCTTGTGCTCCATCAAGACACCTGTAATAAGAACAAAATGACCACCATCTCAAGCAAGAACTCCTCTCATCCTCCAACATGCCACCTATGGAAGAAAATTAACATTCCAAGGTGAAGATGCACCAATCAAAGAACACAAGCATCAAATTCAAGTGATAACAAAGGCTCTGGACAAGCTATTGTCAACTATAAAAAACCCACATGTTCGGAAATAACATCCACAACACATGCTAATACATCCAACCATCCATACCTCCTAGGTACCAATACATCAATAAACTCATGGGAAGAGCATATGCAACCCATAAACCACAATCACAAGCTCCTTGTATCAAACCTATCAACAAAGAACATACATATCCAGGAACTCCCATTCCATGGGTAATGCAAAGCATATCAATTCTACCAATCAACACTATATCAAGGTGTGATAAATGGTTGATAATGAAGTACCAAGAATAATACAAATGATTCACACATGCAACACTGATAGCTGCATAATCCCTCACAACATGTTGCCACCATCCTCCCAAAATATGAACATCCAGGAAGGAACCATGAAGAGAAAATCTATAAACCATAATGTCCTTTTATCAACACCTCAAAAGTGATACGTTGTGCTAAGTATGATCTCCTAACAACCACAAATGAAAAGCCTCAAAAACATCCATAATACTCAATCTCATAGACCAAGTACAACATATGAATCATGTAATAATTCCAACATGGATGTAAGACTCTCTAATCAAGAAGATCAAACTCAAAGTAACCATCCCCGAATCTAGAAATCAACCCATAAACCATCTCCAAACAATCCTCATCAATGAATGATATCATAAACTCAAATGCACAAGGAGATAACCATGTGAAACATCCCTCAAATGAATCCTCCAGAACTAACTATCCATAGCTCAAGATCCATAGCTATAAAAGATAAAGCATATAAACTCATGCTAAACAATCCTCAAATGAATATCCAAAATCAATCACCATGAATCAACTCACTCTCATGAGAAATCAAAGCACAAAACATAACACATTTGAAAGATATAATGGGAAAATACTTCTCAAATGATAAACTACCGAGTAGACCAAGAGTGGGGAATGAGAATGCTCCTCTAGGACAACCAAGCTATCATGACTCACTCCAACAACAATCTCCTCTATCAGTCCATCATGAAATCATGTCCATATCTAGGTGAAAGCTCCTTAGTCTTCCTATTGAAACCTCCAAAGAGTAACCGTCTCAAGCAAATGTCTCTAATCACAAGAGAACTCCAACCTCACCTATATGTCTCCATGTATCCATGAGCACTAGTAACCAATCAATACATTCCAAACTCCAAATACAACATAGCACCATCATGAAGTAATCAAGCGAATGATAAATGTACTCAATACAAAGAGAACCACCAAGATCAATTTCAAAGCTTCAACTTCAGAATCAGGAACCTATCATGACAACATGATATAACCATATCCTCCTAGGAGATCACATGAACCAATGTAAACATCCTTGTCTCAAGAGAACATGCAACATGCCAAACTCTAATCTAGAATCAAGAGTATACCATGAAATAATAACAATCACACTCTAAACCAAGAAACTGCATCTCCAATCACATGAAGATAACCATCACCAATGACACATCCATGTCACTGCCAACAATGCCCACTGAATGGTGATACTGAGCTACACATGGTATCGTGAGTACCATCTCCTCCATGAAGATCATCCAGGTCTACACACACTCAACTACAATGTCAATAACATACAAGTGAAACCAAGACCTCCAAACCAAGAAGATACATACAACTGCCGTCAAACCATCACAAATCAAACCAATCCAACACCACCAAGTCATCACTGTCAAAACCTCCCATTGAAAGTGCATAACCAATAAATGAACCAAGCAATCATGACATCATGATCAAAACACATGCTACAAGTCCCAATAACTAACTAATCAAGTACTCTAATCATCCATCCTTTCATCCCAAAGCAACATACCAATGCACAAATGACTATAGACAAGGCCAACTAATGAAATATGTAGCAAGAATGAATCAAACCTGGTGGATATAGACAATCCACACATGAGTCATCTCACTACAACTGAATAAGTGATCAATCCATACAACTACATAACTTGTAGATCTAACCATTGAAACATGTAAACTCATCATCACATTAATAACACACAAACTGAGATATAAAAGAAGATAATCCTATAGATATCAAGACTCAAACACCAAATCAACTAGAGATCTAATTTTCCAACCATATCCACAAATGAGTAACCAAAGTCAAGGAACCAAATAAGCATCAAGGAGATAAGAACAATCTCCTAACACCTAACCATATCACCACCAAACAACCACATACATGATCATGTCATGCTAATGTATCAAATGTACCTACATATCCATGACACCATAATCATAGCAATCATTGTACTTGCACTCAACTATCACCCATATGAGACTCTAAGTCTCCACTCGTGTCAAACCATGTCCTCAAAACTAAAGACAACCTATGTACCTATCACCATCAAAGTCTAACTCTGAAAAATACTTGTAAACTTGTACCAAGAAGAACCAAACTGATAATCAACTAGACCATCATAAATATAATATAAAAACATGTACTCCCTCAAGGTTTCGCCTCTTGACTCATCTGGATGCTAACACAATCACACCTTGAATATCAGGCTCCTATAAGCAATCAAACAAGTACTAAACTCATCTAGCACCATAAACTGATAAAATGACTAAACCACTGTTTAGTACACTACAAATTCTCTCCAACACCTCTTTGAAATTGAAAAATTCGATTCCATATGCAAAAGTTATGATAAAAATTGTGCAACCGAGAAAATTTGATTTCCAAGTCCCAAAAACTGATCAAAATAGAAAAATCATGGAACCAAACCTATACAACTACATAGTGCTCATAACCATCTTTCCAACGAGTATAAGAAGTTGAAAATCCGACTCTGTGGGTGAAAGTTATGCAAGTTTGAAAAATGTTCAATTTGACTATATGACAACACTTAGGTGGACCCCACTCCACAATAAAAACAATTTAATTTTTGCAAATTTAAAGGATTTAAAAGTGGTAAAAAAATTCATATTAATAAATGTGGAGTGGCAATGATTTAGTTTTTAATTAAAGGTTTTGTTTTACTAAAGATTCCTTTAAAGCTTATACGGGCATCTACCTTCCTCCCTTTTTTTTTGTCAAAGTTTAAAACATTTAAGAGAAGATGACATGTTTTAATTACAATCTTTTCAAATGCTTGGACAGGGCGGCGACTATGAGTACGGGCTAACCCTAAAGTACCTGAAAATGGTACTAACAGGGCAAGCAGGTATGGGTCTGCAGACTCGTGCCCACCCAATTTTTTTTATTTTTTATTTTTTCATTAAAAAAAAAAATTAATGTCTTTTTAACCTTTTTTAAATTTTTCTTTTGCAGGTATAATAATTTTTTTTTGCGGGGTCGTATGCTCAGATTAGCCTTTTTACTAAAAAAATTGCATTTTTTCAACTTCTTTAAAATAGGGCAAATTTTATGTCATTTTTCATGTCTCAGGCCTCCTGGATCCAATGGTGAGGTCCATTTTGTCTCAAGAGGCCATCTATGAAATTTACTATATAAAATCCTCATATAAAAATTCAAATCAAGAAACCCTCTTTGACCCATATTTTGAAAACTTTAGATCTCTACAATAAACCCAACAAATCTTGACAACCCAAAAGCCCAAATCTGCAAACAAACACATGCAACATGTGTTCCATATCTTGCAATGCCTTAAATCTAACGTGCATGTCCATAGCTTCAACTTTGCAAGAAACTCTCAAGCTAGGGTTATAACAAAAATCCATCAACCATGAAAGTTTTGATACTAAGTTTGTTAGGAAATAATGCATTCAACCCACAAACTTATTTCATTTCCTACATAACCCCATGAGATATAAACATGCATACAAGTAACCATAATGCATATATCAAATAGACAAGCCACAAGATATAGCCTAGGAAAACCCTCAAGAGAGAAAAACCCAGCCTCCAAAAACATCCATACTCCATCATATTATTCAATAATAAAGCAATACAAGAGTTACAATGAATATGTATGAAGCATCAAGCCTCTCAAAGCATCCTCATGTGTCTGAGTATGAATCCACACATCCCATGCCATTCTTCACATATGCACTCTTCAGAAAGACTCAATAATGACAACCCACTCACTCAACCTACCTTAACCACTAAACATGTGCTTGCTTTTATAGACTCAAGCTCACACAAATACAACTAAGCGGTAAGATAAAACCATGTGCCATAAAACCATGTGAACACTAAACCACTAATCCCTTATTTAATATTGGGTGCTAATTTTTCACTTTATTTAATATTTCCTCAACATTGAATTATTATCACATGTCTCCCACATATTAAATAATAATACAATGTTACAATACAACATAAAGCGGTCCTCAAATAATTACCTAGTGTGAATAACCACACCACCTAGGTGCATCACAACTAAATAATTATTCAATTACAACATTATAATATAACATTTTATGTAATGGTGTACAACACCATATCCCAATAGTTAACTCCACATAATTTCCACACACGAAACGTCAAAGTACAATAAATACTTCAATCTAAGGGATTATGAAAATGGTCAATGGACAAAAAATGCAATTTACTAGGGAATTTGAGCAATTTACTTATCAGAACAAGTTAGATGAAGCAATGGGAATAATATGTCTTCTTATTTCTGATAATTTATAATTGTAATTTCACATTTTTAATTGTACAACTCCTAAGAAAATGTAGGACGAATTTGATTATATCTTTGGTAAAGTTGATGAGTTTAAGATTTTTCAATTGGATATTGAATTAACAACATTATCTTGTGATAGCTTCTCTTTTATTGAATATTTGTTGGTTTAATTCAAGTCTTTGATTTCTAGGCTTTAGGGTTGTGGTAAAATAAAAACAGACAAAGAGTGTCTTTTTTATTTTTTCAAAGTTAAAAGGTCCTTATCAGATATTTGTTTCTTTATTTTACTCTACCATGGATTCTCTTGGAACATCATGTGTAATGCTTTTCATTTGAAATTTTTTGTAATAGACTCACAAGAGAACAATCTACATTAATCTCTATGGATGTTATCACCTCTTCAAAAATTCAAGCACTAGTTGTCTAATCATTTAAGGGAAAAGGAAAGAAGCCTTCTAATAAACCTAAGGAAAAATCAACTTCAAGAAATGAGCAATCATCTATGCAAAAGACTAAAGTTAACACACAAGCCACATATTTTACACAATCAGGAAAGAATACTTAAAAGTCTAAAAAGAAAAGCAAACTCCATTGTATTTTTTTATGGATTATAGAATCATGATAGCAAAGTTTATCATAAGAGGATTGTAACTTTGGAAGAGGACATATAAAGACACAACATTGATCTTCCCAAACCTACTATAGGATATGCCTTTACAATGAGATATTTGGATTCATTGAAGGACAATTGGATAGTTGACTACGGAGCCTCACATCACATGACTCACTCATAGGATCTTCTAACATCTATTTCTAAATACACTACTTCTCAAATTTCAATGGGAAAATATTCACAGGTTCCAATTATGGGGTCAGGTACAATACAGTTGAAAGAGGGTAGTATTGAGGATGTTCTCTATTTTCTTGATATTTTAGTTAATCTTCTTTTAGTTTACCAAATTTTTCATCCTAGTAATGGAAAGATAGTTGAGTTTTCACCACATGATATAGTTATTTGATAACTACACCATCTCGAGAGGATTGTTGCTTTGAGAAGAGCATATATTAGGTCTCAGTTATATAGGTTTCATGGTTTTGAGTCATCTTGTGGCGTATCACATATTGTGTATGTTGACTCTTTGAGCAGAATTGGCATGAAAGGTTTGGACACCTTGATTACAGGTATCTTCAATAGTTGAGTACTAAGTATATGGTACTTGGACTCCATAATGTGTCTTACACAAAGGACGTTTGTCAAGGTTGTGTACTTGAAAATCATCATCAAGAACCTTTTTCAAAGGGTAAGGCTCATTATGCTACTACCTTAGTTGAGTTGGTTCATAATGAGCTCGTGTCATTTCTAACTCTATTTTCAAGAGTGAAGTATGTACTCAATTTTGTTGATGATTACTCTTGTCACACTTGGGTGTACTTTCTTAAGTATAAAAGTGATGTCTTCAACACTTTTAGGACCTTCAAGGTGTTCATGGAGAAGTAGTTAGGTTATTTTATTCAAAAAATACGTATAGATAATGGGGGGAATATGCGAACTAGGCCTTTATGGATTATTATGTTGAGCATGGTATCAACATCGGTATTTGGTTCCCTACACTCCTTAAAAGAATGGTGTTGTTGAAAGAAAGAACATATCATTAAAGGAGATGGAAATTGTATCCTTCAATCTAGTTTTATGGCCCCATCATTTTGGGTTGAAGATGTCAATTGTGCCAACTATATTGAGAATCACACACCCCACAAGGCAGTTCATAATCTCACTCTAGAGGAGGCTTGGTCTAGAATCAAGCCTAATGTTTCCTTCTTTAGGATATTTGGTAGTGAATCTTGGGAATTCATACTATATGGTCAATGTGAGGTAATGGAGATATGAAGAGTTAGAAATACATCTTTGTTGGTTATTGTGAGGATGTGAAAGCTTATAAGCTATTTGATCCTTTCACTAGGGATGTCCACTTTCATAGAGATGTAAAATTTGATGTCTTTCACACAAAAAGATCCTCCATGATCTTCTTCTTCCTTACTACCTACTACACCTTCTTCATCTCATGAGGATACCTTAGGACTCGAGGATACTTCAAATGATGGTCCTGATCCACCACCACCACCACCTTTGATGACACACTTTGACATGACAAATCTTGGGTTTCTGCTTTTTTCCCTTGGTCACCAATTTCTTTAGTCTACTAAGGGGATTCCCATATACCAATAGTATACACCATTGAGTTGTTTCATTAACTTTATATGAGTGATTGCAAGCCTATACCTACACCATTCCAGTCTGGTGTCACTTTAACTACCACTTGCACTACACCTAATGTTGATGCTACTTTATATAGACAGTTAGTTTGTAGTGTTTTGCATTCGATACACACACATCCATATATTACCTTCACTATTGAGCTTGTCTCCTATTTTTCACATGACCCTCATGAGAGTCATTGGAAGGAAACCCAATTTATTTTGAGGTATATTAGAAACACCACTCATTTTTTCATTTAGTACACACCAAGAGCTTCACAAATAGTAGGCTACATCAACTCGAATTGGGTAGCAGATGTTGATTCCCAAAAGTCCACTTTTGGTTTTGTTTTTTCCCTTTATTTTGGTTCAGTTGCATGGTCTTGCAAGAAGAAAACTATAATTGCATTATCATCTACTGAGGCTAAGTATTGAGGAGTAGTTCTTGCTATCCATGAGGTACTATAAATTCAATAGCTTATGATAGAGTTTGGTCTTCCACTTGATCATCCTACTATAATTTAGTGTGATTAAAAAATTCCATTCATATTTCTCACAACCTAGTTGAGCATTAGCAGACAAAGCACATTGAGATTCATATGCACTTCATTTGATAGCTTATCGAGGATGATGTTCTATCCTTAGAGCATTCGTGTATTGAGGATTAGGTTGAAGACATCTTCACTAAAGCTTTAGCATCACCTAGCTTTACCGTGTTGCACTAGTTTCTTAGGGTGAAGGAAGTCCTTGGGGGGTCTTGAGTCCTCCTTTGTATATAGTTCTCTTTTTCAGAGAGGAGTTTTTTCCTGCTCGATTTTCTCCTTTACTCCATTTGTGAGAGACTTTTATTTTGTACATAAGTACCTCATCAAGCCTTGTTATCGAGACTCATTTTTTAGTGACTTACTCCCTAAGTATCACTTAAGGGGGGGTGTTAGTGTGAAAAGTATCTTTATTCATCTAGTTCCTACACCTAATAATCCTATTCACATTAACTTAAGTTCACTTAGTAGTTTAGTTGTCTCACCTCATAGACACTTTACACATGCCTTCACACTTGTCCCAAGTGTTCTACATGTGCCACATCACTTGGAGGGTTAGTTAATCTTTTTGTTTTACCTTCTTACCTCCTCCTTGTCATGTATAAACAAGGAGTGATAATTATATTCTACACATTCTATGATAGTTTATTGGCTTTTACATTATGCTTGATTTATTTTATGATAGTTTGAATATTGCATTCATTATTTGTTGCTCCAACAATTAGGACTCATATTTTAGTCTTTAGATTTCTCCCCAAGTTTCACTTAAGGGGGGTATTAGTGTGAGAGTGTTATTGCCTATATCATTATTATCCTATCTACACTTAAGCTCAATTAGAGAGGCTTTTTTTTCTTTTGGTCTCACCTAATGTGGAATCTACACGTGTCCTCACACTTGTCTTAAGTGTGCCCACATGCGTCTCACATTTGGAGGGTTAGTCAAATATTTAGTTCTATCTTCTCACCTCCTAATCCTTACATTTATATGCAAGGCTTATTTGTATATTTATTAGCTTTTGTATGGTAATATTATTTGTGCAAAATCTTGTTTGTGGAAGTTCTTAGATCTTAGTTCCTCCAACAAAGACTTCATGCAAAACATGTTGGAAGTTCATGCACAAGTTGATAAGTAGTTGGAGGAGAGCAATGTTAAATAATTAATATGTATAGGTGAGTGTTAGAGAGAGGACCAAGTCAAAAGGTGAGTTGGTCATGACACATTTAAGAAAATAGAGGTTATTATATGGAAAATATGATCAATTGAAACCCAAGAAAATTAGTCCTTGCAAGATTTTTCTTTTTTTTTAAGAAAAAAATGTATAGAATAATTCTTTAAAAGGATAGATATTTCATTGATACTTAATGTCTTTGATCTATATTCTTATCACCCACTCAATCTAAAATATGGTTTATGAAATTTGGAAGAGGTAGATAGAAGGTACATATTCTTGAAAAGCAATGAGATGGTATTACACAACTTTTAGACACATTCATTATAAAGAAGACTTAACATGATCGGTACAAATAATATCACTTTCATTGGAATAGGAAGTGAGTACAAGAAGACTTTTGAATTTTTGAATCTAAAGTAAAGCACCTTGGGTGGCCTTTTTAATCCTTTATATTCTCTTAAATTTGAGCATATGACTCAAAATTTTGTTACCTGGGATGTCTATTAGAAGAGGATCTCAGGAGCCATGAAATCTTACTGTAATGCCCCGCCGCACGAACCCCAAAGGACAACAAGAACTCACAATAAAAGCACAATAATTTTTTTTATTTTTTTAAAGTGAAACATGACATAATGAACATTGACAACCAACACATATAATGCAGTTATACATTTACATCATATACCACATCCTTTGGGGTACACGTGACAACATTACTAAACGTAAAGCCATACGATGACAATGATTAACTAACTACGAGTATTCCACTTAACCATTACATATAATTACTAATCAATGATCAAACATCCACAACATAATATAAATAAAACCATATATCACATCTATGAACATAATTATAAATATTTCCATAGATATAACACCATTAAGGATTGCATACTGTGAAACAATAACACATAAAAGTACCAAGTATCTATATACATTTATGAACAACAAGCATCCATCAGAGATCATAAATTAAGGCCAAAGTTTGCATTCATTACAATGATAATAAAAGTTACATCACACAAGAGTTACAATAATACAAAAGTGTTCCCCAACATTTACGAGAACAATACAATAAGATAGAATAATACAATTAAAAAGGTGAATACAAGTAGCAAGACTGGCTCCAACTCGAGTATAATTCTGGAGTCGCCGCAAGAGGCACATATTTGCACATCTCGATCCTCAGCTGGGGACCCAATGGGGTGCATAGCACGTTCCACCTGACCACGTGGACCCGAAAGTCCACCCCCTATGCTAGGAGTTGACAAGAAAGATCCTCATTCCTCAACCAAAACAATCAAACAAACCAATAGTAAACCAGACTCCACAACAAGGATAACAACAACATAATATAACAACCCATAACATTGCCATCACATAGCCACAACAAAAAAATAATGAAAAGTCTAACAAAACCAATTGCCAATATTATAGATCAACACTAAATAACCATAAGAGGTGCCAACAACAATAGGATCCATAGCCTTCAAATGAAATCACAATATCAACCAACAATAAATATCAAGGGAAAATTTCATTAACATCCATAAAGTTGCCACAAGGCATGTATGCAACACTAAAAGATAGAAATGAGACTTCAGCAACAAACACCAAGAACCAATTGCCTCAACAACATAAGATACAACTGCTTCCAGAGGTACAAGAACACGAAGGGGAACCAACACAGAAATACAAGTTGCTAAAGGATGGAGTGTCATCGCATAAGTGCTATGGGTTACCTTGGTGTAACCTTCGTAGGCTACCAGATCACCCTGGCCACCTCTACCAGTCACCCCCATGTCGCTATGCGGGATCAACTTACCTTGGAAAATTACTATGTAGAGACAAGGTAGTTGATCTTGCCATTCCAGGCCTTCCCACTCATCCCAGGCCTAAACAAGCACTTGGGCCCATGAGTGAGGTTGTATTATCTGAATTAATGTGAGATACTACCCAACCCTCTAATCAATTAATTAAGTTATCACTTGATTAAACTCCTAATGAGTTACCCTAGGGACCAACCACTTTAGGTGTTAAACCCTCATTGAGAGCCACCCCCCTTACCAACAACACAATCTCAAAATCACAAACAGCAAGCCCACTTGCACAAGATACCAAAACCAAATGAAATATCAATCACCACATGAGACATGCACCATCCCACGCTGGAACTTCATAGTAAAGAAAGCCACTTTTCAAGTGCAAGGCTTAACCCACCAAAATCAAACAAGTATAAGAGCAACCATTCAATAAACCAAAATGGAAACCAATTAAGAGGTAACATATTCTTTCCCCTCCTCTGGAAGCTCAAGAAGAACGACTAACCAAAATCCCACAAATGAGGGTAAAATGAAACAATGCAGTTCCAACATAAAACTTCAACATATAAAATTGCCCCCTCAAGCCCAAATCAACTCAAGAGGAAAAACCATCAATTTGGAACCTTCAAAACATACTTAAATCCATTAACATAATCCCCTCAAAACCAACCACAAGATCAAATCCTCACAATGACCATAAGGCACAAACGAGCTCCCACTTACAACCATAACCAAAATCAACATATATTCCAAAAATTTATACAATTCCCAATAAACAATATAACATTCAATCAAGCAACCCTTACATCACGAACATGATTACTTTGTAGAACAAAATCATTTCCACATTGAACAAAAATCAAATTAATTCATTCATAGGAGAACATTATAGCACCATTTCTAAAGCTCATTACCTAAACCCTAACTTTTCTTACTAAACCATTCGCATAATAATACTCAAATGTCCATTATAACTATTAATCTAATTTTCTAATTATTTTACCTACTCAATCGATTAACTGACCTAAACACCAATATTCTAATATAATAACTTTAATATATATAAAAATATATATACATATATAATATTTTAAAATATAAAATAGCAACACAAGGATTGCAAGTATATAAGTATTCTATTTACATAATCAATGCAACCATGAGAAGCCAACATTCATAAAAGAACATTATATCATTTATTCAACCAACTTACATTTATTACAAAATCAATATTATTCACTTGCCTCAAACAATAGTTCTAAAACAATGACAGAATATGAAGTTCAAGGAGAATAATCGAAGTGTTCATTCAAGTTTGCTAAATAATCATCCAAAATAATATCCTCTTCCAAATATGCTAACCTTCATTTATCTTAAATTAAATTATATATTTATGCATTTATATTATCCAATATTTCATTTATTTAAGCCATATTTTAGAGAATACAAAATTCAGAACTATTATACAGCTGTAGATAAAAGCAAACTTTATATATATATATATATATATTTATTCAAGGGGTAAACGCCGAAGCTATGAACCGAAATACAACCATTCAACAATACCACCCCAACGGGGTTTGAACCTTGGTGGCAAGAACAACAATGCCACCAATAAACCATCACACCATGCTAATACCGGCATATATATAATTATATTTATATTTTCAAGTAAAAAATCATATTAATATTTTGTCACATGCAAATTGAGAGTTTTTCTATGTACAATAAAACAACGACATCTAGTTCCATTCAAACTTCTATATACATAGGCGAAAGGCTTTGGACTTAAACGAAGTATAGGACACATTATAATACAAGCAACAATTTAAGGCTGCGATGGTATTAATGTTAAGGGAATTTATTCTAGGTCAAAGGATTTGAAGCACATCAACTATGTGGTACAAATGATTAATTTCCCCAGTCGGTTTGAAGCAATGAGAAAGTCTACAAAGGTAAAGAGAACTACGATGTGATTCAAGAGAAACTTTGGCCAGGGCTAAGAACTAGCATAGTCGCAGGCATTGCAGCTAAAGCTCATTGAAATAGATGAATCTAGTACCAACGCAGTTAGATAACAAGTCAATCCTATGACAATGTTTCAAGTAAAAGTACACATTCATTGAACACATAATTTCTTAAGAAAATACATACATATATACTGAGATATATATATTAGAGCACAAAATATCAATAGAAACGTGCAATACTAGTGAAGAATTACATAAAGCCAGCTAGTTTTGCCTCTGCCCCAAAGAGGGAGAAACAGGGGACGGGAAACCAGGGAACAAGTTTATGCATTTCATAATGGTGATTGCCTATAATACTAGATCAATATTGGATGCCCCTCAGTATGCAGATTCACATGATTGCCAAGATGTGGGAGCTTAGTCAAGGCGTATGAACTGTTTGACAGAAGGCCTTAGTCTACGGATGGAAAGAAAATGCAGATCCGTGAGTGAAGATGATGGTGGATAAGACTTGCATTTTCCTTGGACCTGATGAGTTTACTATATTCAATCCTGAGCAATGTATGCATTACCATCAACAGTTCAACATCAAACTGCTTGTGTTAGTTCTATGGCGAGTAATTAGAGTATACCATCAAGCAAATACAGACTTACACCATGGTTGCCTCCTCACCAACCAAATCTCACAAGTACATATTTAAAAGAGTAGCAATTAAAATGCTCTATTTGTTGTCATCAAACAATGAATTCCAAGATCTATTGACCGGGAGATATGCAATAAGGACTGCTAGGAGAAAACAACACTCTTGCAAGCAAATGCACTATCCAAAGACAAGACTGGGGATTAGGGTGAAGACGCACTTCAAGGAGTAGTAAAGACTTTAGAAACTTTCAAGCAAATGCAATATGGCAGATTTTCCCAAATTGTGCACTCAAAGATTTAAGCAAAGGACTCAGTGGATATGGAAACATCTGAATCCATACAAAGTGTGGGGGCATAAATAAGGCATGCAAACTTTTAACAAAATGACTCACAGAGATGTTAACTCATGGAATGAAATGATTGCAGTTTGTGCACAAATTGGAGTTGTTGAAAAGGCTTAAGAAAATTCAAGCAAATGCAATTTAGCAGGTGTAAAGCTTGATTACACCACCTTAGCTAGCATCCTAGTTGCCTATGCCAAAATGAAAGCTTTGTGACAGGTTAAGGGCGTCGAGCAAAGCAAGAAGGATAGAGGAATTTGTCAGATGTTGTAGTTGCAATAGCCTTGGTAGACATGTATGCAAAGTGCAATGCATAAACAAGGCATGTGAATTGTTATCATAATGCCTTAAGGAAAAGTGATTCTCATGTAGTGCGATGATCGACAAATACACCCAAAATGGATTTGTTGCCACCACATAAGAAAACTTTCAAGCAATTGCAGTCGATAGGTAACTTACCTCCAAACTCTGCACGTTTCTCCCCACAAGCCCCTGATGCGTCTCCACTTCCCCACCTCCTCCCCAATAAACGACTCTCCCCCCCTAAAGAGCCAAGTTTTCAAGATGAAGTACCACGTAGAGGAGCATGCAAAAAGTGGATGCAAAGACAAGGCATGCGGAAAGTTGGAAAGAATGCATGAAGCAAGGTGGAGGTAAAAGCAAGTGGCAGGTGTAATTCTATTAGATGCTTTTTAAAAGTTTTATTTATTATATATTTTAAATTGCTTTTCATCACAATATTACTCATGGGATACCCTCTTACTAGAAATAAAAATCATTTTACCATTTTCCTTGAAAGTATCATCAAAATCAAATAAACATGTTAATATTTTTTTTGCTAGGTAAAGCACTGCTAGGGGTAGCACCTTGTATTGATTTTCAAAATATGATTACATGAGTTTTTGCTTTCCAAAAAACAACCCTAAAGGCCTTTTCTGTCAAAGTGACCTTCCTTGAACATCTATCCCACCCAGAGTTTCATGCATTTACAAAATTCATTTTAAAAATGGCCTAGATTTTAGTAGAGGCATTACCATGACACGGGATTGACTCCAACTACCCTATTACTGATACTATTGCTTTTCAACAACAACTAAAGAAATACTGATACCATACCCAACCAACCATTATCATTCATCATCGTCATCTAACTCTAAGTGGTTCAAGTACACCTTGCAGTATGTTATCACCGGGCAGTCTGCTCCACATTTTTGGTGCGCTGGGCTTTTGGCCTTTTCCTCTAGGTTCCTGGGGTCATTCACACGCCATTATTCTCCATCTCCAAGGTCCCACTCATCGTCATCACCCGCTACAATTTCCTCTATCAGGCCTTCGTCCTCCATGTATATCATTTCCCAACCACGAGGGAGATTGGTCATCATCTTTGCTACCCTAAGGAGGAAGGAAATGCTTCGGTCCCTTTCAACCCACAATTTTTCAAATCCTTCAGGATCAATGGTCTGAACCAGAGGAAATTTCATTACTTCTCTCCCCCTCATTTGCAACATGTAGTAGTTATGTGGCATGGGGATTTGTCTATTCTCATCCACATTATCTAACACTGCGTCAATCTCACCCAGCCAAGCATGCATTCCTTCGAGACTCCCACGTGCAAAAGGACAACTAAGAACATTTCTGAAATCTCTGTGTTTCCTCTGGCTCTGTGATATGCCTATAGAAATTCTAGCCAACCACCTTCTTAGTTGCCCAGAGAATAAGTGGATGGGTCAAATTCATCAGCCCATGCAACCACTTATCGGTTATTTCACCTTTGAAGGTCTGTTGTTGTTTTGTCGTGTCCAACGCAAGTGGTGTTTCCATTTTACCACTCGCCCACAACTCGCCTTTTTGGAATTTTCTATCACTTCTTCATTTTTTGCAAATGCAATGTGATAGATTTCTCCTTTCTGTACCTTTTATTGATGAGGGTGTTGTTTTATCATAATTCAATTTCCTCCATTCAAGTCCTTTGGAGTGTGCTTAGCTACCGCCACCTTGGTAATGGTACACAATCACATTAATACTTAATAATCTGGCCTCCAACCCATCTTTCACACTCCTCAAAAATTGTTTTATTTTACAATGTTTGATCTCTCAATAATGACCCCTATCTTGTCAAGAAGTATGCCTAGATATCGCTTTTATTGCCATGTGATTTGTTTCACCGGCAACACTAAATCTGTCGTTGCAGCTTTCCTGCCGCCGACCGATGGATTTTCTTACCTGGCACTTTTGGATGCCTTTTTTTCCAGCTCATCCGCCTTCACATTTCCTTCCTTGTAGATGTGACTAATCTTGAAGTCTTCAAACCCAACTATCAACTTCTTGACCTACTGCAACAGATGATTTAATTTCCAATTAGGGGTGGAGCCTTTTCAAATTGCATTGATTGTTATCATCGAGTCACCTTCCAAGTGAATCTATTTTGACCCCAATTCTAGACCCAGCTGAAGGCCAATTGCTGCTACTCTGAATTCAGCTTCATTGTTCGTACATATTCCCAGCGGTATGGAGTTTTTTGCTAAGGTTCTACCCTGTGAGTCCCTTGCAATACATCCAGCCCCCCTGGACCAAGATTGCCATGAGTTGCTCCATCAAAGTTCACCTTTACCCACCCTGGCTTTGGTTCTTTCCAGGCTACTTCTGCTATCTTTTCCTTGGTGGCTTGTAATGCATTATTTCCATTCAAAAGAGGTGGCTTGAGGCCAGGGAATTTCTTGATCAGGAAATCATCCCAGTTTATGTACATTTTTTGTTTGCTCTCCTTGCTCCGAGCATCCTCATTAACCAGGTCAACTATGGATCTTTCGATTTTATCCCATATCCTATCCTTATTCAATTCTTTCCCCTGGAATATTCTCCTATTTCTTTCCTTCCACAGTTCCCAAATTACTATGGATGGTGTTATCTGCTAGATTCCTCCAAAGACTGTTTTATTTCCTTTTTTAGGCCACATCTTGAACCATGTTGACAGATTCTTTGGCATAAGGCATTGTAGATTTAGCTTGTCTCTCACTGCATTCCAACACTCATTTGCATACAGACAAGTCAAAAGAAGGTGATTTGTGGTCTCCTCATGCTCTTTACAAAAGGAACATCTTCCTGGGCCTTGTATTCCAAATGTGGCTAACCTATCCTCTGTGAGAATTCTCCTTTGAATTGCCAACCATGCAAAAACACCAGCCTTGGGGAGACATTTCTTCCCCCAAATGAGTTTACATGGCCAATCCTGTCGAGCAATGGCTAGCTCTTTCACTTTGTAGCCTAGTTTCACCTTGTATGTGCATGTTGTATAACCACACCATCTAACTTGATCCTTATCATTGGATGGCACAAAAAACCTCTCTTTGAGGATCTTTTCCAATGCATCTTTTTGTGCTTGTGGTTCATTGAGAGTTTCTTAGTCATTCCAACACCAGCTAGGGCCTCCTTGGTTGGTAATCTTTTTTCCATAGTTGGCTATCTTATTCCCCTAGAGCCTTGTTGTCTCTTCTTTTATTTCATCTAAACCTGAAGTGTTTCCAATGGGAGGTTTCCCATACCAAGAGTCATTCCAGAATGAAGCACTATTCCCATCCCACACTTCCCATGTTACATGATTTTCTATTATGTCTCTACATTCCACTATGAAATTCCAAATTGTTGATCCTCTCGGGGGGTTCACTGTTGTGAGGATTCTTGTCGGTTCATCTGAGTCCAGGTACTTTCTCCTTATGATTCTAACCCATCTTTTCTCCCCTTTTGTGTGAATATCCCATACCAGTTTGGCCCCCATGGCCTGATTCATGCTGGATAATTGTCTTATCCTTGCTCCACTCGCTTCCTTGGGAGTACAAATCTTGTCCCAAGCCATAAGGGGGAACTTATTATGATCCCCTGTTCCACTCCAAAAGAATCTTCTGAATATTTGGGTGAGAGCTTCTTCTACTACTTTTGGGAGTTTTAGACATGACATTGAGTATACTAGTATGGTTGATAATACAGATTTGACCATCAGAAGCTTGCCAACCGATGATAGCCATTTACCTTTCCATGTGCCCAGTTTATTCTTGCAGCTGTCGATTAGATTCTCCCAGTAGTAGTTTTTGTTGATGCCAACAAATAATGGAATTCCCAAGAAGCACCCTGGTAGTGTGGCCACTTTCAAATTCAAGATTCTGGCTATGTCTCTTTGCAGTCTTGGTTGTGTATTTGGGAAAAAGACTTCCGATTTACCCCAGTTGATGCTCTGTCTCAATGCTCTACAATAGTCATCCAAAAAATTCTTGATCACTCTTGCTTCCCTTCTACTGGCCTCTCCCATGAGGACTGTGTCATCTGTAAATTGGAGGTGAGTTGAGGGTTCCAATCCATTAGCTACATGCACCCCTTTCCATTTTCCTACACTTCTGAGCCTTTTGATTCCTCTTCCAAGAACTTCTTCCATTATTATGAATAGAAATGGAGACATGGGATCCCCCTATCTCAGTCCCCTTGTAGAAGGGAAATAACCATTTGCAGATCCATTCACCAGTACTAAAATTTTTGCTATAGAGATGCAACTCTTGACCCAATTTAGCCAATTCTCCCTGAAACCAAATTTTCTTAGCACCTCCAAGAGAAAATTCCTATCTACCATATCATAGGCCTTGAGGATGTCTAGTTTTAGAATCATGCAAGCCTCTTTGTTTTTTCTAGATGAGTGGATTGTTTCATGGGCTGTGATAATGCCTTCTACTATTGACTGCCCTGGTGCAAAGCCGCTTTGCTCCTCTGATATTACCTCCTTCAACACTTCTTTGAGTCTGTTTGTAATTATTTTTATGACCACCTTGTACACCGTATTGCATAGAGCTATTGGCTTGAAGTCGCTCATTGTTTGTGGATCTTTTTTCTTGGGAATTAAGGTCAAAAAAGTGTGGTTCACTGCCCCTAACATTGTCATTCTTTTTCTAGATTCCTCAACTGTCGCCTCAAGTTCATTTCCAACTATGTCCCAGAAGGCTTGGAAGAAGCTAGCTAGGAAGCCATCCAAGCCTAGCGCCTTATCAGGGTTCATTTGCAATACTACTTCTTTTACCTCTTCCAGGAAATATTTTGATAGAGGCGCTTGTTTTGTTCTTCCATTATTATTGAAGGGATTGCACTTAGTAGATTATCTCTTGTAGCCCTATTTTCCTATTTTTATTTGTTTAGGAGTTCTTCAAAGAAATTTGTTGTTTCTTTGTTGAATTCTTCTATCGATTGCTCCAATTCTCCATTGGCCTTCTTGATCTCTACAATCCTTTTTTTGTTACGGTTGACAATGGTTGTTTTGTGGAATAATTTGGTGTTTCTATCACCCTCTTTTAGCCATGTTTCTCTTCACTTTTGGTGCCAGTAACATTCCTCCCTTTAGGATTTCTGCCAGTTCATCTTTCAGGATCTTCTCATTTCCAAAGTCATTTGCATCCATTCCCTTTTCTATTATATGCTCATTCAGGGCCTTGATTTCTTGTTCTAGTCTTTCTTTCTCCTCGAATATATTCTTGAAGTGAGTTTTGTTCTACTCCTTCAATTTGTTTTTTGTGTAGTTCAATTTTTTGTTTAGCTTATATAGCTTTGTCTTGTCTCCAAACCTAACTTCATTCCACCATGTTCTAATTAATTTTGGCAGTTGGTTATCTCTTAGCCACATATATTCAAATTTGTAAGGACTGCCTGTTAGCCCTCAAAAACGCAAGCAAGATGCCTCAAGAGGCTGCCAATCTCTTGATACGTTTCAAGGTAACAGATAAGGTCAAGAGAACTCAACTCTTCAGGTGTTGCCAGACCTAGGTGGGTATACCTCTCTAAATGGAGCAGACTTGACTTATGATTATCTCTCTTGCACAATGATTTGTCCACAATGGCAGATGGAAGTGAACAAATGAAATCAAGCTTGATAGCAATAGCAATCTTTTTGATCTAAATCCTAAAATACTTAATTAACAAATGTAAAGAAACTGAATGAATTCAAAATGATGAAGTGTAAATACTAGTGCCTTATTGGGTATGCGGAGTCAAATGAAATCAAGATGAACAACACTTCTCTAGAGAAAACTCAAATTATCTGGCATACATTTTGTTTACAACTTGTATAAACATGCAATATTGTGATTACTAAGCTCTACTTCAACAATCCAAATGAATCTCTCTGATTACTGTGATCAACTAAAAGGATTTAGTCTTTCCTTGAAAGAACCAATCAATTAACCACACAGATACAACAAATGTGCACTGACGAATCGAATATAAACTTGTTACATCAATTCAAACAACCAGAAAGAATCCATCTTGGAGACAACTTAGCAATACTTTCATTAAATCCAACAGATAATTGGCACCAAAAATGTGCAGCAACATCAATTGACTTTCATAAATACCTCCATTTTGAAAACATGCATCATAGTCTCTGATCAGATAAGTCTAATGAACTGTATCTATCAAATTTGCCTACTGTATATCGAATAGCTAATAGCTGATGTCCTTTTTACAATTACAAAATGCCTATTTATACATGAGCATCAGAAAAATATATCATATGGAGATCCCATGTCGACCTTCCACAAAATTCGGGCTCCACTCATGTCGGCCTGCAACGGTTACAAAACATTTACATGTCGGCCACAACATTTGAATTTCTGTTATTCAATAATGAAATAGTCGGCAAGACATATCGTATCGTTATGCCGATGGCAATTCAATCACCAATCATCCTGTGTTCACTGTGCTCGCATTCGCCGTGACCCATCAGAGTCGAGGAAACATCACATAGATTATATTTTGCTTCACTGAGAGCCCCCTGGTTAAACCTGTCGCCATGACTTATCGCTCTCGGGGAGATATTACATAGAACATCCCATGTGTTATCGAAGATCTTTGTGATATAAACATATCGCTGTGACATAATGGATCTCACGCTGACGCATCCTTTCATCTCATGTGGGTTGCTATAACATACCGACATCGGGGAGACCTCCCGTAGAGTACTCAATGTTTCACTGAAGGTCACCCCGAGATTACCATAGGTCGCCAAGAGAATACAATACTCACACCGAAAGCCATTTGAAAAGAACCTTTATGCTTCGTCAATGAGACATGTGCACATTGCTATGACCCTTCACTGAAGACTTTATGTTTGGTCTAAGCAAAACCCGTATGAAGTGTCGGCGAGACCGAAGGTCATTCGCCGAGACCTCCTCTCGATAGCTCCAACTTATACCGATATGTATCCTCCCGCCACCGGTTGGTAAGACCAAAGATATTCACCAAGACTTAATACTAATATCGCATAGCTCTTGCTGATGAACCCTCATTCAAGCCGGTCGCCGAGACATAAAGCACTCGGTGAAACATTATATCGACGACCAGACTCCTGCCGAAATGTGAATCATCCTCTGTCACCAAGACCGTGAAGAAGTCTTGCCGAACGGGGCCTGCACGCAAATCTCGATTGCTGTGACAACAAATGAGTCTTGCCGAAAGGCAACACAGACTCATGTTAGCAGAAAACGCACAATGGGTCGGGGAGACAATGGTATTCTCACACCGATATGGACCCTAATGTGAGAATGCAAACTCGATGGATATATGGAAGCTAAATGGAAAAAATATAGGTGAAATATGCATACGGTAGGACCAAATCTAGAAAATTATGAGTGAAAAAACGTGTAAAAACATCATATTTTAATAGTTCCAACAGTGGCTCCGTCTGGGGATGAATGAGAGTAAGGTCATTGCAAGGATCCAGAGCTTTGGGTGAGCAGACCAAACACAAAATGACGAAATGGAAAAGGGCACATAGCATGATGGAATGAATGCAAAATGGAGATGAGCAAAACCCTAAACTATTCACCATCAAGAGTTGTCCATGCACTAGAAACTCTTAATCCTCTGTGTTTCAACTTCACCTGTTTTGAACTGTTATGGTCTGATATTCAAACCATACTTTTCCCTTGTCAAATACCTGGCTTTGCCTTGAGTTCATCAGATCCATCCTGAGGGCAATCATGCCACCTGCTCTGTTATTGTTATTGAAGGTTCTTAGAGAATCATCTTGCTCAGCTTGGCCCAACCTCCCTTCATAATTCTACAATTCAAACTTTTCATCATCATGGAACCAACTTCTGTTATCTTCAACATAGAGAGTATATGCATATTCAATGCAAAAATCCTCATTATTTTTCTCACTATTGTGTATTATAAAACACTCTCCCAGTTGTACTAAAAATTTACCATCAGAGTGCTTCTCTTGAGAAACAAAAATTTCAGCCATATCAACATTGTTTAAGACAAACAAGTCTGAAACCCTTTGCATCACTTTGGTATCACTATTTGGAGACAATAATGGATTATGACTCTTATCCTCAATATCATGCATATATGAACCAATCAAATCTGGACCTTTATCATCTTTGGTATGCAAATAAACATCTCCTCTACATGAGTTAGAAACACTAAAATCACATACCTCTTCTTGAACGGACACAAGCCTTTGATCAACTTCAAAGGTTCCTCCATCATCTCGAGAAATGCACTGGGAGTCATAAGAATCATTGCACATAGATCTTTCACTATCAAAACAAATATAAGCTGGACACAAAACTTCAGGACCACCCTCATGTGTATATCTCTGATATTCAAGAGTTAGCAAATCTAAAATTTGCTCACTGTTGAGTAAACAAGTCTCATCATTTTCATCACAATAGTTATATTCTTCACCTTTGTTGTCATCAAAAAGAGGTCCAGGATCATCAGAGAATGAAAAATAAGAAAGATTACCAGCACAGTCATTTGTTCCATGTTTTGACACATCACATTGTTTGTCTAAAAATATCTTTTCCTCATCATCAAGGTGATATGAAAATGCCTCCTCATCATCAAATGTACCTTTATAGTACTCAATTGTGGCTGGAAGTGTTACTTGTTCTCTATCAAATAGATCCACATTTTCCACTACTTCCTCTTCCTGATCATCACAAGAACTGTAAGAATCATCTTGCTGCGGATTAAAATCCACAAATCCATCTTCACACTCTAAATATTCATTGTTTTCTATGTCATAATCTAATATGCAAAAAAGAAAATCAATATCCTCGTCTTCCTCATGTAGGCTATCATATGAACCATATTGACTTGCACATGTCGCATCTTCTATTGGCTGCAACGTATGATTGATCTCCTGATGCTCATCTATGACATCACCATTTTGTGCAACATGCTTCTCAATTGGATCAATACTGATTAACTCTGGCTGGGTTGATTCTATCTTGAAACTTCCAAGATCAATATCACAAAAACAATTGATCTGATCCTAAGGCACACAGTCAACAAGCTGATTCATTCTTGGCTCCTTATACAACCTGACTTCCTGACCATTCACTGGAATAGTTGCATAAGATAAATCAAACTGGACGTTTCCACCAACAACTGTTGTCCACTGCCTTGATAGAAGCATCCCAAACTGAGGAGGAGTGTCAATCACTGTGATATCTATATTATAAGCCACATGTGGATAAGTAGCCAGTTTGACTTCAACACCTCTCATAATACCTACCACAGGGACTGGTCGATTATCCATTGCATAACACTTCCCTTCACATGTATCAACCCACATGCCAAGCTGCTTCATTACTCCTACTGTCATGATATTTATAGCAGCACCAGAGTCTATCATGCAATTCCTCAACAGTTTGTTATTTATACGCAATGTAGTGAAAAAAGGATCAACTTGTGGGGGAGTTGTTAATATATCACTCAAGAAGACCTTTGGGATATTTACTTTCTCCTGCCTATTGACTGAATTCATATGTCTTTCATTCCCACTTGTTATCAATTTAATAGTAGTATCCCTATACTCCTTAATTTTCATCATTTCAAGTAGAGGAACAGACATTTTTACCTGGGATAATGCCTGAGTGAAGTCAAAAAAAGAGCCCTCCACCTTGACAATCTTCTTCTGCTCCAATGTTTCTCCTTTGTTTTCTTCTTTCTCTCTTTTACTAGGCTGATCAGGCTTTTGCATCTCTTTATGTAATTCCTCAACTTCCTGCTTTTGGACAGGTTTCTGTTCACCTTTATCAGGTTGTCTCTTTTCTGACTTCAACATAGTTCCCTGTGTTTCCTTCTGATCCTTCATAAAAATTCCCTTGGGAACGCCATCCTTCTCATTTACTGTTTTGTTCCTCAACCAGTATTTACTCCTTGCTTCCTCAATTGCAGCAACAGTAAGTCTCTCTATTTCATCTTTGGTGAGTATCCTCATACTGCATTGAGTAGGTACCTCAAAATGTGGCTCTGTATAATCTTCTTCAGAATCGGAAAAGACCTGATGTTCAGCCATATGAACATTGTATCTCTGATTTGAAACATCATACTCATAACCATCATCCTCTGAAGATGAGTACCCCACTTCCACATGGTGAAAAGTGTTTGAAGTCAAATACACTTTGTTATCTTCTCCATTGTTTTCCATCAACATTCCCTCTTCTTGCATCCTTTGAGCTACAACACAATAATCTGGGGAATGTGGCTTATCACAAGCTTCACAGAAGTAATTATTACTCACCATGTAAGTTCCCTTTTTGCTCAATGGATTAGGAGTCTCTTTATTTCTTGGCCTAGCTATTATAGGTTTTCCATCCTTCCAGTCTGTATTATATGGAATGTCATACAACCTCGTCTTTTCATTTTTGTATGTGCTTTCCTGTCTGTACTGATAATCATTGCTTTGTTGAGGAGCCCTAGGGTTATCTCTTTTATTGATTATTCCTGCACCCTTCTTGTTGTTTTCAATTGTTAGTGCTATCTTCTGAGCTTCAGCCAGATCTCTTGGGAACCTATTTCTCAATTCATAACCTGTCTTAGGATCAAATGCATTCAAATAAACACTCAAAGCTATAGAATCTGGCAGCCTTGATCTAGAAGGTACCTTAGTTTGCAACTTGTTGAATTTTCGGTTGAAATCATAAATTGAGTCATTCTAATTTTTCTGAATCTACATCAATTCATGAAGAGCTACATCTGGTGCATTTAGATTCCCATATTGTTCTAAGAATTGATCTTGGAATACTTGAAGAGAATTGATTGAGAGTGTTGGCAAGCTGTTGAATCTGGCAATCTAGAAGGTACCTTAGTTTGCAACTTGTTGAATTTTCGGTTGAAATCATAAATTGAGTCATTCTAATTTTTCTGAATCTACATCAATTCATGAAGAGCTACATCTGGTGCATTTAGATTCCCATATTGTTCTAAGAATTGATCTTGGAATACTTGAAGAGAATTGATTGAGAGTGTTGGCAAGCTGTTGAACCAATCCCTAGCATCTTCAAGAAGTGACATCATAAATAGCCTCATATGTAAATCTTCATGTGGCACACCTATGTCTTGGATGAACACATTGAAATTCTTTAAATGTTCTTCAGCAGTAATTGCATTACTCCTTGTAAACTTAGGAACCAGACCTCTTCAACTACCATCCATAGGGTAAGGATATAATTGAAACCCTGCTAAATCAAATTGCCTGATCATTGTCATATACTGGTGAGGGGGAGGAATAGGTGGATACTGATATTGGTTCATGGGATTTTTGTACTGTGCATTATACTGTGGGATAAAAGGTTGACCAGGAGGTGGATGCATACCTGTATGCTGTGTGGGAGTATGAGGTGGATGATTTGGCTTATTATAGTGATTCCCTGTCTGATGGTGAGGAGACACTGGTGGATTTGAAGGCCCTGCACCATGATTACCTTGCTTATGTGGTGGTACATACTTCGGGGGTGAATTGGTTGTCTGAGAAGTAATTTGGACTTTCTGCAATGCAACCTTCAGCTCCTCTATCTCCTTCCTCTGTAATTCAAACTGTGCTTTTACTTCCTCAGGAAGCTCATGATCAATAAACACATTTGGGTTACCTTCCATCTTTTGATCATATTCCTGTTGAATGTTGATTCGTTTAGCCTCCAGTTCAGCTCTAAACTAAGCTTGTTTCTAAGGATCGAGAAAAAAGAAAGGATTCCTTTGATCTTCTGGAGTACAAAGTTCTGCACTTGAATTATCTCTCCATGTATCATAGCGATCATGTGTTTCACAATGTGCTCTTGATGTTTTGTCTTTGCCAGTCATGCACATATCCTCACTTATCCCCTTTCCTTTATCCACCTTGTCATCTTTATGTGTCCATTTACTACTGCCAACAGGAGCTCCAATATGACCTCCCCTGTATTGAGATCTTCTTCCATTCATGTTTGAACAGCTGCAAAATTTTTGTCAGAGTTGCCACTCACTTTTGTCAAAAGTGAGAAAATACTTGATGTTTCTTATTCCCAGCGGAGTCTGTATATAGTTCCTGACTCTATGAAAGGCCTTGATTCTGAATGTATTCCCCAGCAGAGTCGCCAATTTGTTAGCTCTCAAAAACGCAGGCAAGATGCCTCAAGAGGCTGCCAATCTCTTGATACGTTTCAGGGTAATAGACAAGGTCAAGAGAACTCAACCCTCTACTCTTCAGGTGCTGCCAGACCTAGGTGGGTATACCTCTCTGAATGAAGCAGACTTGACTTATGATTATCTCTCTTGCACAATGATTTGTCCACAATGGCAAATGGAAGTGAACAAATGAAATCAAGCTTGATAGCAATAGCAATCTTTTTGATTTATATCCTAAAATACTTAATTAATAGATGTAAAGAAACTGAATGAATTCAAAATGATGAAGTGCAGAGACTAGTGCCTTATTGGGTATGCGGAGTCAAATGAAATCAAGATGAACAACACTTCTCTAGAGAAAACTCAAATTATCTGGCATACATTTTGTTTACAACTTGTATAAACATGCAATATTGTGATTACTAAGCTCTACTTCAACAATCCAAATGAATCTCTCTGATTACTGTGATCAACTAAAAGGATTTAGTCTTTCCTTGAAAGAACCAATCAATTAACCACACAGATACAACAAATGTGCACTGACGAATCGAATATAAACTTGTTACATCAATTCAAACAACCAAAAAGAATCCATCTTGGAGACAGCTTAGCAATACTTTCATTAAATCCAATAGATAATTGACACCAAAAATGTGCAGCAACATCAGTTGACTTTCATAAATACCTCCATTTTGAAAACATGTGTGAACAAATGAAATCAAGCTTGATAGCAATAGCAATCTTTTTGATCTAAATCCTAAAATACTTAATTAACAGATATAAAGAAACTGAATGAATTCAAAATGATGAAGTGCAGAGAATAGTGCCTTATTGGGTATGCAGAGTCAAATGAAATCAAGATGAACAACACTTCTATTGAGAAAACTCAAATTATCTGGCATACATTCTGTTTACAACTTGTATAAACATGCAATATTGTGATGACTTCATTGAAGCTCAACTACTTTGCAATCAATTAACCACACATGAATCGAATTAGTGATCAACTCACTATTTTTGATCTTGAAAAGAAACCAAAATCAATTCCACACAGGATCACATACAACAACTTGTGCACTGAATCGAATCGGAAGTATCAATTAACTTGTTGACATCGAATTCACAAATAACCAGAAAGAATCCATCTTGGAGACAGCTTAGCAATACTTCCATTAAATCCAACAGATAATTGACACCAGAAATGTGCAGCAACATCAATTGACTTTCATAAATACCTCCATTTTGAAAACATGCATCATAGTCTCTGATCAGATAAGTCTACTGAACTGTATCTATCAAATTTTCCTACTGTATATCGAATAGCTAATAGTTGATGTCCTTTTTACAATTACAAAATGCCTATTTATACACCAACATCAGAAAAATATATCATATTGAGATCCCATGTTGGCCTTCCACAAAATTCAGGCTCCACTCATGTCAGCCTGCAACAGTTACAAAACATTTACATGTCGGCCACAACATTTGAATTTCTGTTATTCAACAGTGAAACAGTCGGCGAGACATATCATATCATTATGCCGAAGGCAATTCAATCGCCAATCATCCTGTGTTCACTGTGCTCGCATTTGTCGTGACCCATCGGAGTCGGGGAAACATCACATAGATTATATTTTGCTTCACCGAGAGCCCCCTGGTTAAACCTGTCGCCGTGACTTATCGCTCTCGGGGAGATATAACATAGAACATCCCATGTGTTATCGAAGATCTTGTGATATAAACATATCGCTGTGACATAATGGATCTCACGCCGATGCATCCTTTCATCTCACGTGGGTCGCTATAACATATCGACATTGGGGAGACCTCCCGTAGAGTACTCAATGTTTCACCGAAGGTCACCTCGAGATTACCATAGGTCGCCAAGAGAATACAATACTCACACCAAAAGCCATTTGAAAAGAACCTTTATGCTCTGTTGGTGAGACATGTGCACATCGCTATGACCCTTCACCGAAGACTTTATGTTTGGCCTAAGCGAAACCCGTATGAAGTGTCGGCGTGATCGAAGGTCATTCGCCAAGACCTCCTCTTGATAGCTCCAACTTATACCAATATGTATCCTCCCGCCACTGGTCAGTAAGACCAAAGATATTCGCCAAGACGTAATATCGATACCACATAGCTCTTGCTGATGAACCCTCATTCAAGCCGGTCGCCGAGACATAAAGCACTCGATGAAACATTATATCGACGACCAGACTCCTGCTGAAATGTGAATCATCCTCTGTCGTCGAGACCGTGAAGAAGTCCTACCGAACAGGGCCTGCACACAAATCTCGATCGCTGTGACAACAAATGAGTCTTGCTGAAAGGAAACACAGACTCATGTTAGCAGAAAACACACAATGGGTCGGGGAGACAATGGTATTCTCACGCCGATATGAACCCTAATGTGAGAATGTAGACCCGATGGATATATGGGAGCTAAATGGGAAAAATATAGGTGAAATATGCATACGATAGGACCAAATCTAGAAACTTATGAGTGAAAACACATGTAAAAACATCAAATTTTAATAGTTCCAACACTGCCCTTGGGAGGATCATCCTGGCCAAAGGATAGTAGGACTGGAAAATGGTCTAAACTAGTGAAGGGGAGAATTTGAGCTTCATGAGTTCCTTCCAAATCTCCCCAATTTTCCCAAAGAAGAAATCTATCCAATCTTTCTGCTATGTTGGTGAAGCCCTTTCTTCTATTGGACCAAGTGAATGTTCCTTCTTTTTTTTTGCACATCCCTTAATGGGTTTTTATCTATGAATTCTTGAAAGTCTCTTTGAGTGGTCGTTATTCTCCCTAGCCCACCATGTTTCTCATAATTGCTCAGGGTTGCATTAAAGTCTCCTACTACAAAATTCCTTTCTCCAGCCTTCTATTTTCTATCTCACAAGATATTTTGTCCCATAGTCTCTTTTTTTCCCTTGTTGCCACAGGCCCATACATATTGACACTAGTGAATGAAACATTTCTTCTTATGTGTTTGAATTTAACCACTTGTCAGTTCTCCACTTCTGTTACTTCTCCTTCTATTGTGAGAGGGTTCTAAATGATCCCCAAACCTAATGATCCCCAAACTTCTTGATGCCCCTGAGGCCTCCATGAATTGGATTTTTCATTGTCTTCAATTGCACAATCTTTTTTGTCCTTCCTCCTTTCTCCATTTTGATTCTTGAATAAACACTATATCTGCATTTGATTGGTCAATTTGGCACTTGACCATGTGCCATTTGTCAGGGGCATTAATGCCCCTGACATTCCATGTTATGAGCCTCACTCTACCTTGGGAAGGAGATTATCCTTCCTGATCATCAATTTTTTCTGCCCAAAGGCATTGCCTACAATCATTAGCTTGGCCTTGTTTGACATCCTACCCCTACTGGATTTCTTCTTTATGTTAGGGGCTTTTAACTTTGATTCAATTTGCTTTAGCTTCCTAACTTCCAATAGTTCTCCTTCCTCTACCTCTTCCCAGAGCTCACCCTCACCATTTGAAAACTAATCGTTTTCCTCTTCCTCTGATTGTAGCAGGTCCTCTGCCTCTTCTGGGGGGAGGGCAACATTATTTGCTTCAATGTTTTGCACATTCTCCCCTATCTTAGCTTCAGGATGTTGAGGGGTCCTTTCACCCCTTGTTCCTACTTCTACTAATGCCTTGAGTTGAGTTTGTATGGACCTCTAGAGATCTGAGCATCATCCATAAGGATGTTGAGGGATTCCTCTGCCTGCATATCTCCTTTTTCCAAATTTCCTATTGCCTATGTGGGTGAAATGAGAGATTCCCTCAGGGAGCCACCAAAACTTCCCAATTTAGTTTCCTTTCCTCTCTCCTCAGGCCTTGCTCCCATATTTTTTTCCTAAGAGATCTCATCTCCTATTTCAGCCCTCCCATTGTTATTTGTGATGGTGTTTGTTTCTCTGTTTGATGAGCTCACCAAGAGTGATTTTCTATAGAGGCATTTTTTGGTTTCTGACCCTTCCCATATCTCTATCTCTTGCTGCCAGCTCCCAAACTTTGTCAGAATTTCTATGTTCTTGTAAATCCCTACCCCCTCATCTATTTCTACTAGAATGCATGCTTCCGCTCCTTCTTTCCCATTAAAATCCTCATCCACCCCTAGACACACTCCTAGGGTATCACCCAATCTTGTCATGGCTTCAAGGTTCTAGAATTCTGTGGGAAAATCTACTAGCTTGATCCAGGTAGGGATCTAATTTATTTTATAATTCCATGGGTCAAAGCTAGTTCTCCGACTTAGACAATGAAAACAGTGGCCTTTCATAAACAGGGGATTCCCTTCTACTATTTCCAGTTTCAATTCTTGGTCTATGCATTCTATGAGAAAAAAGGAGTTAAGTAATTGAGTGATGCTTACCCAGTCTATGAATTTGTTCTTCCACCAGGCCATTATCTCTTCATTAGGTCAGTCTGGGCCAGTCCACTTCGCGAACAGGGCTCTCTCCATTAATCTGGTTACTATTTTTTTGATCAATTCTAAGGGCATTTGGTATAGCTTGCTCCCCCAAGTTGCAGGAACGAATCTTTGTTCACTCTGGTTTGGAAGTTTCTTCAGTTTATTTTCCTTCTGAGCAGGTCACGATCTATTTGATTCATTATCCTTCCAAATTCATATTCCTCCCCTGGTTGTTGGTTCGAAGTATCTTCGCCTTCTGGCCTGGAGTTGGCCAGGCCTTTAGCTCTCCATACTTTACTAGTCCATTTTTTAATGCCTTTGCCCTTACTGCACCAACTAGAGATTGGCTGACTCCCATGACGGTCTTTTTTCTGGAACCACCCATGCCTTGGCTTGTGTGTAATTTGACCTTGATTATTCCGACGGTGATCTGCTGGCCTCTGCGATCGATCTGAAGTCCATCTTCCCCTTATCTTAGGTTGGGAATTGTTCTGGAATCTGTTTTGCTTCTCCCCTCCTTCATACTGCTGATAGTGTCGGTGGAATTTATCCACCCAAGCTCCATTCTCAAAAACCCATTGTGGAATGTGGCTAGGCCTCTGTTGGTTTGCTGCTTCATCCTCAGTCCTCCTTGGTTCGTCACCACCTTCCACCATCGAGTCACCCCAGTGAATTTGTTGGTCTTCTGCATTTTTTCACACTTGCTCCCCATCTCGTGCCATCCCTTTTACAATAATGATTTTAAATTATTTACTTGGAGAATAAACATGTTAATATTTAACTATAGTTTATAAAAGAAATCATTAACATTTTAATCCTTTTTTTAATTTTTCTCATCAAAATTAAATAATAAAATCCTTATTAATAAATAAACAAAAATAAAGGGGTTGGGGCCCTAGCTTGGTTGGCTAAATCTTTCCTGTTGCAGGAGGTTGGTCACGAGGTCTAGTCTCCCCCACCCCCTGTGGTACCAGAGGGCGTGTCGCACCAGTGTCGTTGGTCACGTTAAATTTTTTACCATGTGCACTGCAATTTATAGGGGGTCGTGCTACTCGATTCCTGCAGTCTAAAAAAAAAAACAAAAAAACAAAAATAAATATTATTTATTAAAATTGATTAATGATACAATTAATAATCTAAAAACAATTATTATAATCATTAATTCATTTACATCTTACTAACTAATTTAAACAATAAATATTAGTACCTTACTATTCTACTATTCTTTGCTACTAATTTATTAACTTCAATAATGCAATTATTAATAGTTTGGTGGGCTCACTTAAATATTTAATTATGGAATCTATAGTGTAATCCATAAACCTAGGTATGCAAATATCTCTATATTAATAAATATATACCTTACTATGAATTTGTAAGAACCATAATATGACTAAGACTTCTAGAGATAATTCTTCAAGAATGCACTCTAATAGTGATATAGTGACTAGAAGTGCATAATTAAGAGAACTATGATAGGATAACCGACTTTCTTAGAAAAATCTAATTCATATAGTATTTATTTCATTCCGATTTGATTCTTACTAACTATAACAATATCACATTTATTAATGACGATAATAAATTCTAGGTTGGTAATTTCCCTTGGCATTATCACCAATACCTCTTAGACAAATTTTTTAAAGTCAAGTGCCAGCCTTACACAAGTAATGTAATTAGCTTCATTGACCAAACAATTAATACTAGATCTTTTCTTGATATGGTAGAATGACCCATATAGTTCATTTGAGCTAACTTTAGGTAATTAATGAGTCTAACATTTAACCATTAGAGTATTAATCATAAGATATAATACAGTAGCTAGAAGCATCTTCCTTACACCACTTGACTTATGCGCATGTCACTAAGAATTGTGGGCAAGGTACTCGAAATGGACCCAAGGTCTGAACTCACATAAAAAAATAAAAATAAAAAAATACTTGCACTAAGGTTCAAATTGAATACCTAGCAGACTCTTACTTCCAATTTTAATTTAAGTTACCATATAAATTTAATTTAATTTAATTGAGTAGATTAATCGAAGCTAGGCAAGATATTAACTTAATCACATCATTCAAAATCCAAAACCCATCATGACACGCAAATCAACCAAACGACTTACCCAATTGCCACGAAGGCCAAATGTGGAGAGGCACTACACTTACATCATTCAAAAATATGTTTGGTTTGCAAGCGCTTGGTTGCACATGTGATATTATTTCTTCTTTATTCTATTTGTGTTTTGTGTAAAGGTTTTATAGCCTATTACACCTCATTGTGTATTCACCAATTACTATTACTTTTTATGAGTAAATATGTTCTAATGGATTTCAATGAATGTGTGAGATGTATGAATATGCATTATGATGTGATTGCCTTTTAAATGCCTTAATGATGTAAATAGTACATGTGATGAATATGATTTTCATGTTATCGGCTAACTTTGTTCATGTTTCACTAAGTTGGATGTAGGAAAGATTTGAAACCTCCAGTGAGGAGAGGGAGACTATCACCCAGGAGAAGAAGTTGGTATGGAAACCACTGGTGTAGCTACTTGAGTAAACACACACACTCACTACCTAGGTTAGACAAGCCTAGTCAAGTCAATTTGAGCTATGTGTTGGTAAGTGTTAAACCTTGATTATAGCTTTTCGGGTTGGTAGGAATGTTTAGACGATTATCTTTGATTCTCCTTTATTGTTTAGTCGATTTGAGTCATAGTGTTAAAATCCTTTTATCAAGCATGAGATATATTTTATGTATTTAAATATATATATAAATGGATATGTATATATATTAAATACATATACATACATACATACATACATACATACATACATACATACATACATATACATATATATATATATGTATGTATGCATGTATATATACATATATACATATATACATACATACATATATGTATATATATGTATATATGTATATATGTATATATGTATATATACATGTATACATACATACATACATATATATATATATATATATATATGGTAACTCATATATATGAGTATATGTGTGTATGACCATGCGTAAGTAGAAATACCTATGTATACCCATACTTAGATATGTCATACATATGCATATTCACATGGATACACACACACACACTTTATAGATACATGTCGATATATATAGTATAATATATTAAAATGTTGATATATACATATACATTAATATGTATGTATATGTATATACATATTAAATTAAATAACATATATATATATATACATAATTATGTGAATGAATATATTGATACATATGTATATTATAATAATAAGTTATATATATACACACAAATATATATATATGAATATGAAATGTTATATTGAGATGTCACTCGCATATTATAATGCAATGGAAGTAGTATGTTATCACATAAGATAAGCAAGTTAATGTTGTTATAAAAGTATGCAAACAACCACACATGGCTTGAGTAACTATGTGTTGGAATGAGTCAACTGTCATGTATATAGCAAGAGTGGCATATAATTTCATTACTGTTTTGAAAACATTTAAAGGTAATTGTTTTGAAAGCATGAAACTGCTAACTTAGGCGCCAGATTGTAAGAGTTAGGGCATGTCCCCATGCAACTGCCTTACTTATTTTGGCTAGCAGCCACTGCTTATTTTGATAAGTAGCCACTGTTTAGCTAGTGGCCCCATGAACATTTTATTTTGCTGTTTATTTTTAAGCAGTCAACATAAATTTGAATTTATAATAGTTAATAATAATTTCTGCAATTAAAAATTCAAAAGTAAAAATAGAAGGAGATATTAAAAAAGAGGGAAAAAAATTAGAGGAGCCATGTGGCATCTTTGAAATTATGCAGCTGCTACTTATTTCTAGCCCCCTTCTTTTTTCAACAGCTTATTTTCAATTCTTAAGCAATGGCTGCTTAAAAAGATTCCAAATTATCCTTTCCTAGGATTTTTTTTTTTTGCATGGGAACACTCCAACTACTTAAACTACTTAAATTTAAGTAGAAAACATACTTAAGCAACTGCATGGGGATAGGAGGTTAGAAGGCAGGAAAAGCCACAATATAAGAAGCTTGCAAATAGGAGTGTAAAGCCCACATGAAGCTCCAAAAAGGGAGTTTTAACTGAGTAAAATAACATATGCAAAGCTAATAAACCACAACTTGGGTAGAGGAACAAACTAAGTAACTTTTGGACTCCAGGTGTGCTATGAAATTGGAGATTTTTACTGAGTTAGTGTACAAAAAATCACAGGTAGAAGAAGTCAGCTGGGTCATGGCATTTATAGGAGGCATGTGAGAGTTTTTGAGAGATAAATTTGCAACCATTTCAACCATCAAAGCCCACGGATGGCAGAGGGAAGAGAGGTGGTGTAAAACTTAGCTATCTTTTAGCTAGAAACCACTTTCCATATCTGTATAAATAGAGGGTTGTAGTTTGTTGTTTGGTTGTTCATTACTATGTTCATTTTTTGTGTACATTTGTGTTGTTCATTTGCATTATTTTTGAGAGAGCAATTTTATTGTGAGTTTGAGAGCAGTTTTATTGTGAGTTTGAGTGTAGTTTTATTGTGAATTGAGAGTAGATTATATTATGATTTGAGAGCAGATTATTTGTGAGTTTGAGAGCATAGAATACTTGATTAGAGTGGAGGTAGCTTGAGATTGGAGAAGGTAGCAAGCTGAGTCTTTCTACATTGAGCATAGAGTTGCAAGATTTTTGTTGGGAACTATATTTTCCAGGCATGCTTTAGATATTCTTAACCATTTTCTCTTTCCAATTTCGATACTATGATTTGTTATTGTTTGCAAGTTTTTGTCAATCATTATATTCTTATTGTAGTTTTGAATAGTGTTTATGCATATAGCTAGAATATATACAAGATGGCTCGAGGAATCGTATTAGCATGATAGATATAGCTATCAAAATTTTAATGTTTGATTGTACTCAAGTGAAGCTAACTAGAAGGTATTATGACAATATCTAAGATATAATATGATACATATAATGATTGCATAAGCTATGATGTTTAGTAATGAAATGGATTGGTATCATGATAGAAGTAATATGCCATCATTGTCTAGGGTATGATGTTATGAACGACCAAGTTGATAGTTTAAACCATGAGTGGAGAACCTACATTCTCAGATGCTCATATTTCTTTAGCAGTAAGAGGACAATATATTCCTTGGGTTAGGATAAACTAGAGGTTGGGTTAAACCTATTTGGTCAGTTAGATCAATTTAAGTGTGTCATAACTTTATGGAACTAAATCTTGTTTATATTATCTTAAGGTCAAACCTAGTCAATATTTTTCTAAGGTCAATAGAGTTTCCAAGTTGAGCGACGAGGTGAGTGAATAAATGACACCGCTTCATAGAAATTGGATTTGATTTATCTTATAGATATCAAAAATTTGGCCAAAGTAAGTGTATAAGTCACTGCATACACTTTGTCAGTTCACTATGAGCTAAGATTGCATAGCTAGTAGGGAGTGTCATGCATAGTTGGTGGGTATCCAGTGTATGACAACACTATTTATGTAGGACACAACACCATGCTCAATTAGGAATTTTCTAGAGGATTTCCATACCAAACTCTTTGTTGAAGGGTAGGGCCATCTACCAGTTAGGAGATGTGCGGGGACCACTTAGGTCTATGGTTGGGGGAAAAGCACTCGTGTGATGCTCTCCCTCTTGCAGTTGGCAACCAAGGCTTGTGAAATAAAAGAAGAAAAAGATTAAGTTGTAAGTTCCAAGTGAGGACATCTTGACCATTATACTCTTGTACCATTAAGCTCTTGTAATCTATGATTTGTAAATGTGATCTTGAATCTTCTTGTAAATTGTGTTTAAAAGATGAATTCATTACTTGGGATTATGTAATGTTATTTAATTCACGCAATGTAATATGAAATGGTTTATTTAAAGTATGAAAATATGTTATTAAAAAGGAAAATTTTACTTATATGTTTATGATAACTTGAACTTTTCACATTCTGAGTTAAAACTTAGGTGAAATCAATAGGGTAAACTTTGGGCATGTTATAAGCCACATACATGATTTGGATCTCAAGATACTTTGGGATGAATATTATCCTCATTTGTTGATTTTAGGGGTCACACACAAGGTTTATAGCTTGACCACATGTTTTATCATATGTGTGCACACTCTTATGAAGGCATGAGTTGATCCTAAGTTTATGCCCATATTTAGTTTCCATATTTAGATGTTTTTGCACATATTTGTTGACATATTGAAAGCATAGTGAGTAGCCAACTACTAAAAAATACCATGATGCACCAATTACCATTTTATTACAACAAAAGGTACATTGGAAGTTTAAGTGGTTGCATAGGATATGAATTACCTTAGGCATGATAACATATTTTTCTTGGAAAAGCGTAATAGGTAATGAGGTTGCATTTTCTAAAATCTATCTATATGCATTATATTGGTAGATAAATGGTTGGTATTACATACTACCATAGATTATAATCAATATTTTATGTAGAGAATTGATAGTTTGTATAGACTTTGACTATGTTGAGATCACCATGAAAGGAATAATAGGTTAAATTTGACAATCATCGTTATGGTCTTAGATTTGTAGTGTAGGAAATCTCTACATATTTTCTTTGTAATCTCCTAACGAGTAGGCAATTAAATTTATAAAGATATATTTTATATTTTCAAAAGATATTCTTTGAAAGAACCTTGTTTTATCTTTACATGCTTTATGTGTCCTTGAACTGGCTATTCATTTAACTTATTATTGATACTACATCAATTAATCCAGATGCCACCTGATTTGATAGTGTACCTCAAACAAAACCACACATAGTAGCATCTATAATGTTCAAAAGTTAATTTTCTCATAATGAGGCTTGCTCTTTTACTCTAGAATTTCACTTCCTTGTCCATATTTTACACTCAAGTGACTAGAAATGGTTATACAACTACTTATTAAATAAAGAGTTTTTGCATGAATTCACAATCAACACATGACAACACGCAATAGTATAATCAACAAAAATAGGTAGAAGTAGAAACATAATGATGAATCCACTTAAATAACACTTAATATAACCAATTATTATATTTCTTTAGTTTCATTCACACACTCTAGCACTTGTATTTTTGCATAAATTTTTAAGGTTTCCTATTCTCTAAATATTTTTGAATCATTGTGAGATTTGATACTCATTAAGAATTTTTTGTTGATCAACCTCCTCAAGATGAACCCCTAAAGATTCCTATGACACTATCCAATCCAAATACCCAAATTTTACTACAAGTGAAAGTTGTAGAGTTACAAAGGACACTATTGTGGTTGTACATGATACCATTGCACAAGATCAAATATAACCACCCATATAGTTGTCCTCCTAACATAAAGATCAAAAGTAGAGAAGTAAAAAAACTAACATAGAAATGTACTTCAATATTTTATTGTACTTTTTAAAAAATTCTAAATTAGACCATTAAAAAAGAAAAGGATCAAATAAACTTCCCACTTATTTTTATCTTTAAATGTGTATATCCCTAACTTACAACTAAGTCATTATTAATATATTTTTATTTAGCTTTATAAGGAAATAAACTACGCTACATGAGTATAAGGTTAATTAAATACCATTGGTCCTTGGGGATGTGTCCCTACTAAAATACCCCTCGTTTGGAAGATGAGGACATCTTCAAGATGCGGGGACTTGAGGGAAAGATCCCCCTGCTATCCTGCCATCATCGCTTAAGTCTCAAGGATGTTTTCAAGATGCTAACTAGCTTGGGGACTTTGGGACATTCTTGATATGTTCAAGAGACTTTTAGGAGTTTCCCAACCATCCTAAGGACTTTCAAGTGTTACAAAAAGTGATAAAATTATGAAAATGGCATTCACCATGAAGGTTTGTGAGATTTTGAAGGCTTTAATTTATGTTTGGTGGTGAGGGATCAACCCCTCGACCTTGCCTTGTATTACAATAGGGAGTGTGCTAGAGGCATTTCCCCCAAACTCTACAAGGGGCATTGGCCCCAAACTCTGCAAGGGGCATTGCCCCTTAACCCCCCTAGGGGCTCTACTCCTAGACCCCTACAAAGGGAATTTTTCCTTGACTCCACCAATGGATTTCCCACCAATGACCCTTGATTTAATAAAATATCTTGCACAATAAAAGAAAGTTGGTCCACCCTCCTGCATGAGAACTACTCCTATACCATTTCTTGAAGCATCATGTTCCACAATAAAATGAAGTTTTGAGTGGCTAGCATTGGAGTTGTACACGTAGCCTCAGGTTCAATATCTCAAATGTTGCATTAATAGACTTATTCTAATGAAAAGAATCCTTTTTCAATAAATTTGTGAGGGATTTTGCTATACAGCCATAATTCTTCACAAATCTTCTATAGTATCCAGTCACTCCTGAGAAACCCCTCAATTTATTGATGGTTTTGGGAATAAGCCATTCCATGATAGCCTTAATTTTGTTAGGATACTTATATTTGATCTTCAAGAACTTGTAACGCTTGATATACATCATGCAAAACTTCTTCCCATGTCTTGCTATAAATCAATATATCACCAAATAACACTAATATAAACTTCTTCAACAACTTCTTAAAGATGAAATTTATCGAACTTTGAAATGTAGATGGTGCATTAGTAAGACCAAATTACATCACTAAAAACTCATAATGACCCTCATGAATCCTAAATGTTGTCTTAGAAACATCTTATTCCTTAATTTGAATTTGGTGATAACCTGATCTAAGATGTAACTTTGTAAAATACATAGCTCCATTCAATTCATCTATCAAATCATCAATGACTATAATAGGAAACTTATATTTGATGGTGTACATATTGAGCACTCTATAGTTTGGGTACATGCACCAAGTTTCATCCTTCTTACGTATCATCACCACGAGTGAGGAGTATGCACTTTGGCTATGCCTGATAATACTTGCCTCTAACACCTCCTCCACAATCTTTTCAATCTCACTTTTTTGTGTCTATGGGTACCTGTAGGGCTTGATGTTGGGTGGCTAGCTCCCTAGAACTAGTTGCATGGCATGATTATGATCCCTCTTAATAGGAATTCCTTTAGGAATATCTCCAAAAACTATTGAGTGATGATAAATGATTGCTTGTAAATAAGGATGGGTAGAAGCATTAGATGGATAGACTTCAATGAACATAATTGGGCCAAAAATCCATCAACTCCTTTCTTAAACAAATTTTGCATTTGATGAGAGCTTATCATTTGTGGGGATTTTTCCTTCAACCCTCTTAGCTCTACTATCTTTCCTTCTGCTTGAAATCTCATGAATAGTTCTTGGAAGTTCATCTCAATTGTTCCTAAAGTAGTAAGCCATTGTACTCCCAAAGCAATATATACTATTCCCATGTAGATAACGTACATTGGGCTATCAAGGTGATAATCTTCCACGAATAATTTAATGCTATGATATTTTCTTGAACAACTAATCATATCACCATTTACAATCAGGACCTATAACTTTGGAGTTGAATATATAAAATGATTTAGATAAGTAGCCAAATTTTTGTTGATGAAATTATGAGTATTACCCGAATCGATCAACGCTACTACTTTTTGCTTCTTTAAGAAACCCACTACCTTGAGAGTTTGTGGGGTGCTAAAACTTGAGAGTGAATAATAACAAATGACTGGTTGGGAATCATGTGATTCCTTGTTTGACTCCTTGTCACCCTCTAATATTGATTCCTCTTCTTCCTCACTCAGACCTTCAATATAGAACAATTTATTTTCACTATATTCACGCCCTCAACCATATTTGTTGTCACAATTGAAACACAACACTTGTGTTCTCTTCTCCTCAATTTATTATGAAGTCAAGCTAGTAGGTTGAGGTAATGAACATGTAGGATATCTCCTTTCACTTAAATTTATAATCCCTTGTCACCTATTATCCAAAAAAATCTCCTCAACTTGTCTTGTCATTAGTATTGCTCATGCAAGGATTGTGGTTGTAACAACCATACCTGATATTTTATGTGATCAAGTTTAAATCACCTAGAAATAATTCCTTCAAATTTTCTTCTATCATATTTTCTACTCTTAGACAAAGGGTTTTAAATTATTAAATATAGTCCTTGACCATACCTATTTTCTTTAATTTAGTGAGTTGGAAAAAGAAGCTATCCATAATGGGTAGCAATTTTCGCTTGAAAAATTGACCATGTGACCACACAACCCTTATTTCTTTTCTCATAACATAACCAACAATACTAAATGATTTTTTTTGGTTCTAACTATAATTCAATTCATATCCATCTTTTGTTGACTAGGAACATGATGAAGATGAAGAACTACTCCATTTGGCAAAGCCAATTGGTTGGATCCTTCCCATCAAACTCTCTTATCCAACTTTGGTATGAATTGCCTAGGCATAGGATTATTAAAGGATGATCCTTCTTGAAATCTGAGCCAAGCTTGAATAATTCATGTCCAAAAAATGCATTATCTTCCACCTTATTAGGTGAATCTTTTTGCTTATACTTCACACCCCAAATACGTTATTTGAATTCATTCATATCCTTTTGCATGTTCCTTTTATTAACCAAATAACTTCAGTCATCTTGATGTCCAATGATGAAATTTCACGCTTAAATTTCTTGATTTAACCATTAGGGTTTATATCCTCAATTTCTACCTCATCCTTATCTAAAGATTTCTTATGTGTGGTAGCATTCTTTCTACCTATTGTTGCAGGCTCCGTCATGATATTAGAGAATAATTTTACAATAAATCACACAAATAAACTCAAAATAATCTGAAAGTTTTATTGTAACTTACCAGGGCCTAGGTCACACTTTCCTAGAAAAAATAAAAAATTAGATGTTTTACAACCTTGAGAGCGATTTTTTTGGAAACCCTAATTTTACAATAAATCACTTATTTCTACTTCTATTTCTCTATGATTTGGATCATAGTCTCCTTTATTACTTCTTCAAAAACCCACTAAAAATCAATAGCCAAATATGTAGGATTTGGGAGATCTACACTTTCCAAATAAATTAAGTAGAAACCCTAATTCTACACTAAATTGCTTAATTATGCTCCAAATCCTTTAAAATTTGGATTGTAGCTTCTTGAATACTTTCTTCAAAAACCCTTTAAAATCATAAAACAATTCACCAAAATTTGAAAGTTATGCACTTCCCAAAATGACCTCCAATATTAAGAAAATGCCTTATGTCTATGATGCCAAGATCATGCTTTAATACCACTTGAAGTGAAATAACTTGCACAATAGAAGAAAATGATAGGAAATATATTGCAAATACTTTATAATAATTAAGAATAGAAAGCCACTTCGAGGGGGAAAACCTCCAAATATCTCCAATGAGAATATAATTCACAATATGATCATCAAATAAGACTCACTACCTCCTATATATACCTTATTTATGCCTAGTATATCACCTAAGCCAACTTCGATAGCCCTATATAAGCCTTAGGCTGACCTAATTAACTAAATAATAATATAATATTGATAATATGACTTAATTAAGAGTTAAGATAGCCACAAGCCGACTATTCATAACTCTATGCACACTAATATTAATGGTGTAGCACTTGACCTCACTAGGTGATCTACCTCAAGACCCCCACAAAGGCCACTATCCCTTGACCCCAAACCTCCACCAACCATTATTAATGTTCAATGTAATCATTATCATATTTTTTAATGTTAATTAGTTCAAACTTTACTTAGCATGCCAAATTTCATTTGTAATTCTTATAGTTATTTTTTATTTCCCCCCAAATCTCTACCCACCATTATTAATGATCAATGCAATCATTACCATGTTTTTATATTTATTACTTTAAACTTTACTTAGTTTCATTTGTAATTATTATATTTATTCCTTACATATATTTTCATAATTAATTTTTTATGTGTTATATGCATTTGTGCAACCTCCCACCACCTAGTTGCCCTTGCGTTCTTGTTCCCCCACTGTCCCTAAACTTAGGCCCTTGGCCTCCTTGTTAGAAAACTCAATGGAACTATGTTAAATATATTATAAATAAATAAAATAATAAATAAATGATTTTAAATAAAAGAGTTGACTCAAAATGTGTGTTTGATTAAATTTGAAATATGGATAAATTATAAAAGTGAATGCATAGGTCTTGATGTTTGAAAAAGAGGAGACCAATAAGAATATGATGAGATTTTCTTATCTAAAATCTAATGATGGATCTAAAGTGTACAAAATAAGGTTATTATGATATATAAGATAAAAAATGTATGAACTTGGGTCAATCTAACACTTGCAATATTGATCACTACATCTATAATTTTGATATAAATGGTATCATTTTTAACATTTGGTGCTACCTTGAACCTATAGTATTTAGATAATTGGTACCTACAAAAAATATTTTCTTAATGTTTGTACTTGTAATGAGAAACCTAGTGGTGTTTAAGAATGCCATTAAAACTTGGCATGATAGGGATGGGAAGTCAATTTATTTCCTCCTTGTGGTGTAGTTAAGCCCTATAGTTCAATTCAATAATTTGGATAAATTTTAAAGACAAGTAATTGATGTAAATGATGTTACTACGATAATAATAATTTGGGATCTAAATATCATTTAGTTAACAACTCAATGATCTAGTGCAAGAATCAAGATTTTATTTTGATTGATAAATACACTAGTGCAATCATAATAACCAATACATAAATAGTTACTGATAGGAGTATGAGTGATTTTGAGAAGCATGAATTCTAGTAGTGAGTTATTCTAGATGAGAAGGGATGATATTGGATGATAAATAATGATCTAAATGACTTATTTGTGACATCCTTTTATACATTTTTTAGGCATACAAACTAATTTTTTTGGTGCAATAGTTCACATATAATATTTAGATAGAATTGAGTTGCACCTTGGAACCATAATTAACTCTAAATTTGAGAAATTTAGGTCAATCTCAAATGTGTAGTCAACCTTGTTATGCCCTCCACACTTTAATATTAACTATTTACCACTTTTGTAATGCCTCGCCGTGTGAACCCCAAAGGACAACATAATGTTGCACTAATTTTTTTGTTTTGAAAGTGAAACATTGTGTAAGATAAGCTTGTACATTTGTTACATGAAAGCAATTATACATTTACTAATTCATCTACGTCCTCTGGGGTACACGAGACGGTCATTACAATTCCAAAACTTTAATCAAATGAAAGCAAATGAAAATTGAGACTACATAATGATAACATACGATCATTAATGATCACATGCGAATAAAAAAATACACCATTTTATAAGAATTCAATTCACAGTTCCATAATACAATAGTGGAGCATATTTCCACAAATGCAACATATCAGATAATGGCTATCACATAAGGCTTACAAAGATAGAATAATACATTACAACTATTTTCAGGAGTACATTACATTACTTTAGGAGTACCTTACATTACTTCAGGAGTCCATATGCATCCTATCGTGCAGATGAAAAGATACATCCAATACAAGGTTACATAATGGAACATGGTACAAAAGAACTGAGGTAGAGTCCTGGATTAACTGCATCGACATGAACTTAGACTGGGGACCCAATGGGGTGCATAGCACGTTCCACCCGACCGCGTGGACCCGAAGGTCCACCCCCCGTGCTAGGAGATGACAAGAAAGGATCCACATCCAAACAAGGTCAAGAAACAAGGCTAACTCAACACTAACATAAACAACATCAAACAAGTACAACATCGCTTGTTTAGGAAACCCTTCCAAATAGTTATGAAACAAGACTCGCAACAACAAGGGTGTACCAAGCATAAAGGCCACAAAACGAATACACGTGCAAGGCATGAACCATCTTGCTCATAGTCAAAACCAAGGCAAGGAAAATCATGGAACAAGGTACACCCATGAGAGCTCAAGAAAAGAATACAATCAATGGAACACAAAGGTCTAATCATGAGAAAATTCAATCACACAACATGTTCCCCATCGTCTCTGGAAGCCTAACAGCCTTACCACCTGTGACTTATAAAAAGGAAGCAACTTAAGCATTTATGGTTTCCCAACTCATCCAAAACATGTCTATACATAAAGATTACCTCAATAGAAAAATAAAACAAGGGAAAATATGATCAATCCTAGATCCACTAGCATGCATAAGAGATCAATTCCAATGAGCATTCAGGATAAATAAATAACTATCTACATGTTATAAATATCCATTCACTTAAATGCAGACACATTCCAATCCTACTAAAGATAATGTAGAGAATAATTAATATTTAACTATAATTAAAATACTTTCCACCATACAATTTTTTTTTTTAATTAAACGAGCACTATGAAACCCTACAAGTAGGTAAACCTTCAATTTTCTCTTAATCTAAGATTCCTAACTTATCCCTTAATTTGCTTCAAATATACTTAACATTAAAATGAAACATATATATATTTGTTACTTTGTAATAATAAGTTTAAATAAAATGTAACATTTTAGTTTACTTCAAATAAATAAATTTAATTAAAATGTAATATGTGCATTTGTTTACTTTTAAACTTAATAGATTTAAATAAAATCTAACATTTGAATCCTCCTTAAATAAATCTAATTTAAATCCAATCATAGACTATTATACGCAAATCACAAACTAATCGTAAGGAATTTGTAAATAAATTTAACTTTAAATAACTTCTAATTAAAACAAATTTTAAATGCACTTTGAAAAATAATCTAATTTTTAGATGCACTAGAGAATAAATTTGATTTTAAATACGTTCGAAAATAAATCTAATTTTAAATACATTTCTTTAAAAAAAAAGAAATAAATCTAACTTGGCAACATCAATTGATTTAATATATATTAACATTTCCATCTTAATTTTCACTAATTTCTAAAACTACAATTGAAGTTAACATATGTTTATACATATATCTATCCACCAAGCACAATTACGATTTACGAACACCTAACTATGATTACGTAAAGGAACGTAACTTCGAATTTACATGAAAAAGAAACATTATTAATATGATACCCAAAAACCACAATTTTCAATTTCTAACTTTTCCACCAATTCCCTTATGATATAATTATCAAGCAATATTATGTAGTACTAGTTTTATTTATTTAATTTATTTATTTTTCTATTGAATTAATCTTTAAGATATAAATCAATTCACCCTTATATCAATATAACTAGCAATCGCACCTGTGTGTGCAATGGGTACGCTGAAGAGCTCTAATTTGAAAAGATCAAAGGAAATAAAAATTGGAGGGGAAAAATGGTTTATGCTAGTGTTTTCTATCCTACAGTATTTTTTCTAATGAGACATCTATCATTAAATTATAATTAAATATCAAATTTACGACTTGTTTCTATTTAAGTAAATTAAAAAGTACGAGTTATTTCAATAAATTAATCTATATTAAACATAGTGGTATAGAGTATTTGTAATATTTAAATATATTAAAATGTAATATTAGAAACATTTAAAAAATTACAATCAACATAAATAACCATTATTTGGATTCAAATAATTTTTTTTTGGTTTTTTTGGAGCTTGTTGAATCAAAAGAAAAAATATTACATCTTTTGTCTTTTTTGAATCTAAATCCTATCCTTGTTCATTGATTGACACAAACTTTTTGGCCAACGGAGGAAGATGTTGACAGTTTGCAAAATGGATATTATAAGCCCTAGCTATTCACATATACATTCTAAATGAGGGCGGTATAGTAAATATTGCTCAATGGGTAGAAAAATTTCATGCTTTACATTTGAAGTTAAAGTTACACCTTTCCAACAGTAAACTCCACAAAATCATATGCGAATTCAAGATTAAACTCCTACACCACAACGTAATTGCCGTGTAGGCAAAATTGATGGTTTTTTAATAAAAAATCATATCGCTGTCTCTAATACCCATAATTTACACTAGGGAAAAAACACAAGAAACATTTTTTTTTAACAATAATATAATATACTAACCTTTTTTCTAATCATACATGTGCATGGTACATGCAATGTGCATTGGTGATGTAACTTGTGCAACATTGTCATTGACATGTCGTTCGAGAGCGAGGTAAGGAAATAAAAACGATTTTGAGTTAACTCCAAAGATAGGGTTTACAAGACTCTTAACTCCCAACCAGAATTTGATGCTCACTTTTGCATAATAGTTAATGTCCTTTTTAGATCTTCATGGTATGGGCTCTCACATGAGGAAGCATATAAATATTATCAATTTGATTTACTAGAAACCCTAAGGATTAATTAACGAAACAAAATTTTACAGATAGCCCTACCCTCTTATAGCCATCTTGAGGATGAAATCCATATTTAACATTCTACTTTGCACTTCAAAATATGAGAATGGATAAATTATTTATATTTTACTTACTAATTATTAAACTTCCATTTTATTTATTTAGTATTATTGTTATTTTGTTAATATATACTTACATATGGAATAAATTTAAAGAATATCTTATATTGATGAATATATTTTATTTCCCTTTCACTAAATATTCATTAATTTCCTTAATGGGAAAGGAGGAGGAATTTAAATAAAGAGATAATATATTTTAAAGAGTTCTAATAATACGTGATTTATACTCCTAACATATCCTTATTTAAAATAAGAGAATCTTTTCTTAAGGTATCAGCATATATTCTCCTCTTTTTATTTTAAAGGGGTGGAAATACTACAGAATTTACTTCGATGCTCATTAAATATACGTGTTCTGACGTGGAGATGGGCATTGGGCCCCTAAGTGAATTTTCAATGCCACTCCCTTTACGCTAAAATTACAAACGGGAATTTCTTGCGTGACTTCGCTTCTATTGACTTACTTTGACTTTACTTTGCTTCGTAGTGAATAGAGATGATATTGCATTATAAGGATAATATTGTTACGGTCTCTCCCAAGTCACTAATATATATATTCTTCTTTACCGAACGTGACAAGGTTAAATTTTTTTACTAAACCCTATGACATAAATTTAGAGGTGTCGTCGTTCAAAATGATTCATCCGATTTAATTTTGTGTGGCATCCATTTTAAACGATTACGGTGAGCGGCAAGGAGAAGGATTCAATACGGTTCGTTAACGGACAGAAAACCATAGTCCAAAGCCTTGAGCCTTTGAAGTAATCCGCATACGCAGACGTACTCAGCAAAGCTGATTTTTCCATCCCCGTCGGTGTCGACCTCCGTTATCATCTCCGTCAGTTCCCTAAACGAGAGCGTGTGGCCGAGCTTACTCCACAGAATCAGATGCGAATTTCCAACAGTAAACTCCACAAAATTGAACAGGAACCGGTGATTTGATTAAACTGCTCGAGTAACTACAGTGAGGGCAAAATTGATGGTTAAACAATCTACGGCTGCCATTTACCACACTGTCAACCAGGCCCTCTCGGTGCTTATAAACCGTTGATTGACAAATTGAGCCTGAAAGCTCAAATAGGGACACGCCTTCAGGGTAATTACTACTAAATAAAATCATATATATATATATATATATATATATATTTTAAAAAAATTAAGCTCATGCAGATATAGTTATCCTTAAATGGAAGTGTACTTAACTAGACTTGAAGAATAAATTAAATTACCTTAAAATCTAAATTAAATTACCTTAAAATCTGAAAAAATAACTTTTATCTTAGATTTTTAAGAAAAAGCACAACATATGCCATTTATAATTTTCCTAAAATTAACCCATGAAACTTCCTTACTCAGAGCTTTTATATTATTGTTACTTTTCTTGTCTTTTAATGTTATTATTTAAACCTAGAAACTATGTATACATCTCATATAAAGACTAGTTACGAATCTCATGCCTAATAAGTAGGAGTAAATGATGCATAAAGAAATAAAAAGGAGATTACATTCAACAAGAAAAAATGATACTCTTTGATAGAAAGAAATCCATAAATGTAAGAGCTATACTAATTGCATAAGGCAGGCGCTGGCTTAGATATGATCCACTCTTACATGGCAAGGTTGTGAAGAGCCCATCGTTGTATTTTGGATAGGATAAAAATCACTATTAAGTGATGATAAATTTGAAAATGGCAAGAGCTCTAGACAGATTGTAAGAGCTTTCAAAATTAAACAATGACTCACTAAGATGCACATAAGAATTCAAATAGAGTGACCAAAAGAAGAGATAAAGAGAACTGTGGGCTGGGGACGGTCACAAAAAATGAGGCAGTCATTAAGATATTGAATGCAGTTAGCATATTAGCAAGCATGTTGGGGGGGAAAATGAAAGTTTTCTTGTCCAACTGAAAAAAGTATGCAGCTTGCAGCAAGGAGTTGTCTTGAAGAGTTGGTGTTAAGGTTTTAAAAGTGAGCTGCTATTAAGAGAGCTTCAAAACACAATATTGAGGATGCGGTTGAAGGATCTTATAAGTCCAATGATCACCAAATGAAAGCCACAGTGAAGAATCAACAGGTTATTTAAACTTTTAAAATTCCTATTATGTTCAAAAGTTGCAGCTAAGACAGGTTGACAATGGAATCAGAGAGATTATTTCACCCTCTATAACATTCTAATTTCAAGTACTGTAGATGTGACAGGTTGCCAACAGAATCAGGAAGGTTAGTTAAATTTTACAACATTATATGCTCCAGTGTTGCAGCTATGACAGATTGCGAATGGTATCAGGGAGATTATTCAATCTTATACACCCTCCATAATCTGAACACTATGACAAGGCATGTGAAACGTTCTCAGAATGCCTCTAAGAAATGTGATCTCAAGGGATGCAATGATTGCAGGATATGCACAAAATGGAATTTTAATGTATCGCTTGGGTTTCAGAATTTGCAGTTGCAAACTGGTAGCTCCAAAACACAGAATTATTCATCGCTCCTTGCTGTCACTGTGGTTGCTAAGGATAAAGGGCCTGAAAACGCAACTAGGGTTAGCTCCAAAGTATACGCTGATGTTGCATACTCATTTAACGATGCTGATGAAGACGAGGTAGAGAAACAGAGGAAAAAAAAAAAAGGCTGAGGTGAATGGGAGGAGCATCAGGCATCTCCTGGAGGGAAATATTTGCAAGACATGGATTAAATGATAAGGCTTTAGAAACTTTCAAGCAAATGCAATTGGCAGGGTGACGCCACAAGAGACGGGCGGGTTATTTAAACTGTTAAACTTCCTATTATGCTCAAACGCTGCAGCTGAGACAGGCTGACAAAGGAAACAGAGGTTTATTTAAACTTCTACAACATTCTATTTTCGAGTACTGCAGAAGTGCCAGGTTGCCAAGGGAATCAGGAAGGTTATTTAAATCCCTACAACATTCTATTCTCAAGTGCTGCTACTGTGACAGACTGCGAATGGTATTAGGGAGATTATTTAAATTTTATACACCCTCCACAGTTTGAGCGCTGCCGCAGCAAGGCACGTGAACTGTTTGACAGAATATTCCAAAGAAATGTGCATAAAATGGATTTTGCAAGGAAGCTCTCAAAAAAAATCTTTGAATTAAAGGAGCACTTAGGAACACGTCCTATCGCTGTAAGCTTAGCTTGCGTTCTAAGTGCCTGCAGCCACGCAGGTATGTAGAACGAGGGCTGCACATACTTCACACACACGTAGCCCTAATTGCATTACATAAATAATTGATGACTAAGAGTGCAGGGTTCACCTTCATGCCTGTAACAGGACAAGGCAAGAGGCTGCTTGACAGAATGCCTCACATAGATGTCATCTCATGCAGGACATGTACAAGATGGATTTGTTGAAAAGGCTTTCGAAACTTTCAAGCAAAGCAATTGCAAGTAATTACATTAAGATTCTGCACTGAATGAGGCATACCTGTCTAACTTCCTCCACTCGTGTCTCCATCCTCTCCTCAAAATACGCATGCAAAAAAAATGTGTATGCCACACAAGGCCCGTGAATTGTTCTGAAGAGAGAGGTGTCCCCCCCGAATGTCGCGCCTTCCACACTTCCCCTCAAATGCAGATTGACAGATGTGTGATTATTCTGAAGCTTTAGAAACTTTTAGCAAAATGCAATTGACAGGTGTAAAGTCAATTTTTATGCAGAAGACATGTATGCAACATGAAAAGGCATGAGGATACGAGAGGACAAGGAAATTTTCTTTTAACCAGTATCCTCGCTCCAAAATAAATTATAATTTTTTATTTTTTTTTCATATAGTTTAAAACTGCACTTTTAAAAAAAAAATAAATAAAAAATTAAAAAAATTAATCTATTTATTTATTACTAAAGCATTTATTGTTTGTTTACTTTAAAAAAAGCAATTTAATTAAATTATTTGCTATAACCCATAACATTTCATAAAATTAATCTATTTGTTTATAATTATTTATTTATTTTTCTTTATTTATTTATTCTATATTTATTAATTTTCGACTTAACATTATTATTTCATTTGTCATAACTTATAATTATTTAAAAGCATTTATTTTAAAACTTAATCATATGTATATGTATATATATATATACAATCAATTTTTTAAATTTTAAATTTTTTTAATTTTTAAAGGACCCTTATAACTTTGATATATTGAATATTCAAGTTTCCAAAATTTAAAAAGACACCCTTATAATTATTTTCTATTAAAATAGTGTCTTTAATAAAGACATAATATAACTTATTAAATCTTTATCCCTCTAGGAAACTCTTAATAATTTAATTAAGGATATTCGATCAATAAACTAACCATATAATAATAAAGCATTTACTCTTGACATAGCACTTTATTTTAATTAGCTAATTGAACAAGGCCACTTAAAATCTTAAAGTTTACCAAATAACCCAATTATCAATGAAATAATGTTCACTTACACTAAAATCTAGAAAGACCGATTAGAGGGGGGCTACAACTTTCTAATCACCAAGGACTTGTGAGGGTAAGGTGAGAGGATACAATGAGTAAATATTGTTATAAATACTTTGATCACAAGATCTTGTAAGGATGAGGTGAGAGCATGTAACGAGTAAATAATAATTTTATATATTTATTTAAATAAATATTTATGCTTGAAAGATATAACTATAGATTGCATGAATAACATAAACCTTCACAAATATGTTGGAGCTTTAAATAGGCAACACGAAAATATGAGAAAAATTTGCTCCCATAATATATTACTCTATAATAAAAAAATTAGTTGATAAAATACAAATAAGATTTTAATTCAAACACAATCTTTGTACAAGATTTCTCATAAGAATCTAAAGGGGTTTCATCCTCTCATCTATAGGAAACAAAAGGGTTTTCATCCTTGAATTATATAGTTGAACATAAGGTTTAAACTATGAAGAAGAGGTATAAAAATTGGTAGTTTCCTCTAGAAAAATAACAATCACCTTATTTTATAGTAGTAGGAGGGCACAAATTGTAACACCTCATTTCCTCTTCAAAAATACCAATTAAAATGTTAATGAGTTTCCCTCCAAAAAATAGCCACACTTATCTTGTAACTCCTCACTCTTGTTATAGGATATGCCATAATCCTGTTATAGAATTTGTTTAGATGAAGCTACCAGGTGTCTAGGTGGTTACAACACCCTTTTATGAAAACCCACTCCCCATCTACTAAAAATAAAATATTATTTTATTACTATTATTTTATCTTTACTTCTACTTTTCCAACCCATGGCCCATTTATCAAATTTTTTTATATTTTTTGTTGGGAAATATGAGGTCATCTCGGAGAAACATCCAAGAAGAGTAGTGCCTTCGGTAACTTTTAATTTCATTAAATTGCCTCAAAGACACGTACAATTGTGCCACAAAGCAGAATCAGACACAGTACATTTCCCACATTAACCTTTCTGAGAGAAGTACATGTAAATTCAACAGGAAGCATTAACATATTCTACAAACAAAACCAATAAACATGAAAGATGGAACAAAAGATTAGAACACAGATTTACGTGGGGAAAACCCTTTGGGGTAAAAAACCCCACCCTCCAAAACACTTAGTTCAATTGTATTAATCAACAACAACAATAGTTACAATACAGTCTTAGAACTATGCTCTTCAGGAGTTTACATCTTGTTCATTATGGAGAATACAGGAAACAACATAGTTCATAACCTTTGCACTGTTACAATGTCCTCAAACACATAGTGTAGATTCATTTGAGTTCACCATCCTCTTGGCCTTACCAACTAGCCTTACAGTCAGCCAAGCCTTCACCTTGTTCACTCTTTATCTCTCTGCTATCAAGTTCACACCACCCCAATCGTTCTACCATTATTCTTACTATATTCACTTCGACGGGCTTCGATTTCCAAGAATCTACTGTCTAAAAATGATTCGGTTCGCTCAACTGCCAAGAAGCTCAACAGTCAACATTATTCCACATTGGCACAAAATATTAACAGTCATTAGTTTATAAATAAAAGCCCAAAGACTTTAGGTATCAATGAGTTATCCCTTTTGATTACCACCTCACTCATACACCTGCGGTCAAACCAATCATCAGCATGGCCCCACCAAAGTGAACACCCATCGGCTTGTCGCTCAAAATGATAACTTCATAACCACCGCATACAAGTTACGGATTTACCAATCCTTGCGACCACTGTCGCCCAGTTAGAGATAACTCAAACTTCATAACCACCGCAAACAAGTTATGAAGTTATTGAAAACACTAATGTCACGACAAATAGAGGAGATCGACTAGACAAGAAATTACGAAACTTCCAAACTCCGCGACTTAGGTTACAAACTTAGGAATTCCAGTGATCGACCGACAATGAAGACTTGAATAGAGATACAAGCCAGCAAGTAGAGGCACAATTTCCAATAGTACAATGGTACAAGCAGGATCCATCACTTTCAAAGGTCTAAGCAACAAAACCAAGGTTTCACCAGTGAGTTTGAGACACACATTCTCAACAATCTCCCACTTGATGAAGAACTCACTAAACCCCTTTCCAACCTTTGGAACCACTGTACCATAGCCATTCATGCGATAATAAGAATCTCAAACAATGCTCTCATGCTCCAACCAAGACACTTGCACCAACATCCAAGATGTCCACCAACTCAGGCAATAGTTTCATCCATCCACTACAAGACAAGAAATCAACCAAGGCATATATGCACCAGTTTATAGAACACAAACACCAGATCCAACTAATAGCAAAGACTATAACATGTTGCCACCGCTTCACTATGCTCACATGCTATATAGAAGCAATATCAATGTCAAAGCCTCAAACATAACACAACAGTAAGCTCATTCTCTAGAAACAAGATAGAACATCGGCTAGAATAGCAACTAGAGAATTGACTGCTCCCATCCAATTGATTAACCCACGCGACTGAAAATAACACCCATAACTCGTGCTATTCCATCCAATCTCGCATACCTTCAAGGTATCCTCTTTAGTATACTTATGTCAGCAACATAACCAACCCATCAACTGTAGATACAAGCACCATGCATAGACCAGTCGAAAAAGACCAAATGCATCCAGGTACTCCCACTGCATGGGTAATGCCAAATTTGCAGGATCAAAGACATAATAGTTCTACCAATAATAACACATGTAGAAAATGTAACCATGTAGTACCAAGGAATTATCCACAATGATATGCACAACCTGCAACCAACTACTACAAGAATTATTTCTCTCAACAGTCTTCCAAAGCTCTTCCACGTTCTTCAACACTCAACAAAGGAAAAAGATTAAGAACCTCCATGTCATCACCCAAGAACATGAGTGAAAACACATGACCACAAGCTAGTGATCACTACAACTCTGACCAAACCTCAAACCAATGTAATGTGAAACCAAACATCCAGGAAGACAACCAAGGCCAAAGAGAGAAACTTTGCACATCATATACCTGTAGAACATCCTTCTACATACACCTATAAAATCCAGCTATGTCAAGTATGATCTCCTTCAAAAAACCCCAAGAGAAAAGCATAACAACATCCAACCATTCAATCTTGAAGATCAAACACAACATATGAATGTAAGCTACTCAAAGAAGATCAAACTACTTCATTTCCCATATCAGGAAATCTGCCCACTACCATCCCCTATGACCATCATAGATGAAAAAATATAAATTCAAGGAGGTAAACATGATATCCATCTCTCACAATGAATCTTCCAGAACCATCTAACAACAACTCAAGATCCATATCAATGAAAGAAAGCATAAAACACATATGAAAGATACAATGGGAAAATACCTCTTAGATTAGACTTCTCTGCCGAGTAGACCAAGAGTGGCGAAAGAGAATGCTCCACTAGGATAACCAAATCATCATGTCTTCTCCAAGAGCAATCTCCTCATTGGTCTTTGTTGAACTCACGTCCAACCAAGGTGTAGGCTTCTCGGACTTTCTGCTGAAAACTTCATCAAAAGTGTCCATCAACAGTTCTCTTCTCTCAATAGAAATACAACCTCACCTTATTCTCCATGTATCCATGAGTACTGGAAACTGATCATCTCATGCTAAACCCCAATTTGTATTATTGCAATATGATGAAGTATCAAGCAAATAATCAAATCACCCAATACATAGAGAATTACCAAACCATTGTCAAAGCTCCAATCATCTGAATCAGGAACTTATCATGACACCATGATCTGCACACCCCCCTTAGAATATACCATGCTCCAAGTGACTTCACCATGGTCTCAAGTACAATGTGCAATGTCAAAACTCCAGTACATAAGCAAGAGTATACCATGACATAAAGCAAACAAACTCAAAACCAATATCACCTGTCAAGCACCACCAACACCTCTACCAAAGGCTCCAAACGTCCTCCATGGTTCCAAAATGTTGTACATCCTCAATAGTGTCCATGCAAATGCAAAAGAACCCTTCTGCAACAACATGATCTAAGAGCTCCTCCTAGTAACATCTGCAACACTAAAGAAGACCATCCATCACCAAGTGATGAAACCCACAGTTGCTGCTAAAGCTCCCACTGAAACGTGACATCCAAGATTTCCAAGCATCATGACAAATCATCTGCTAAACTAAAAATCCTTCAAGTCTGCAACAAGAACATGTCCATCTGACAACAAAGTTGAGCAACACCAAGAGATCTCCAAAACCAAGCAGACCACACCATCACTGTCAAAAACTTACACTGAAACGTGTATCTAGCTCTCCATGACATTGTGATACACATGATAGAGGTTCCCATAATCGACTATTTAGGTACTCAAATCCATCCATCCCCTCATCTCAAAGCAATCACACCAATGCACAAGTGACCACAGACAAGGCTAGCTAACAAGTCTGCACAAACACTACATCAACCTTGTGGATATAGAAAGTCCACATCTAAGTTGTCCCACAACAAACATGTAGGTAAAGACAACCCACAACATTGCTCAACCCATAGATTCAATCAATGAAGCATGCAAACCCATCATCGCAATGGAAGATGCAAAATTGAGATCTCAAAGAGAACACCATGTAGACAAAATGACTCAAACACCAGATCAAGCCAAATCCAATTTTCCAATCATGTCCACAACTCAAGCACCATAGTCTAGGAAACCACAAGCACCACCACAAGAATGTTGAGTGACAAATCACTTACCAACACTCCCATGCAGAGAAAGCATCTCACCTCCTCAAACCATGCATAAAGCATGCATGCAGAACTACAACTATCTCATCCAACAACGCCCCAAAAGACAAGGTCTAGAAAATAGCTTAACAACAACTCCACATAACCACAAGTTTTGCTTGACCCTGTAAAACCTGCAAAACCACAGAGCCATGCAAGTACAAATTATCCTTAAAAGAAACAATAGTTCAGGAAATCCAGGCCCCTTCCAAGCCAATTCCAAAACCATCAATATGTACATGCATCTGAGAAAGAGATAGGCTATTTTAGAAGCTTTCAAATCATCTAATGATTAACTCCACAACCTTTATGCATTTGAGGTTAACAGGAAACAATGCCTTCCAACACCAAGAAACACCACCTAGCATAAGCACTCTCTTCCATGGCTGAGAAACAACCCAAGCTTCTCCATATCACCAAGGAGCCTCTCACACAAACACCCATTATGAATCACGCTCTGTTGTAACACAATCATAAGTATAAACTCACACCCCTTGCATCAAGATCATTCACTGCCAACCAGGAGCCTCAAACCACATCATTACAATATGATCAACTCTAATTCCTCCATCTTCACCATCCTTCAAGTTGTGTGTTGTCTCAAAATACCACAAGACTTCCACTCATCAAAGGATCAATACATCAACCGATTCCTCCAAATCTCCTCAAGCTTGACAGACTAAGAAATCTTCACAGGAGAAATACCCAGAACCAGCAACCAGAAGAAGACTCTAATACCACTTGCAAGTATTAGTGAGTCCTAGACTCCATTCTTCGTACAATCACATAGCTCTGATACCACTTGTTGGGAAATATGGGGTCATCTTGGAGAAACATCCAAGAACAGTAGTGCCTTTGGTAACTTTTAATTTCATTAAATTGCCTCAAAGACACGTACAAATGTGCCACAAAGTGGAATAAGACA
>VDFB02270651.1:659397738-659425971 GCA_007258455.2 Sequoia sempervirens
GATAGATTTCTTCTTTGGGAAAATTGGGGAGATTTGGAAGGAACTCATGAAGCTCAAATTCTCCCCTTCACTAGTTTAGACCATTTTCCAGTCCTACTATCCTTTGGCCAGGATGATCCTCCCAAGGGCAGTGTTGGAACTATTAAAATTTGATGTTTTTACATGTGTTTTCACTCATAAGTTTCTAGATTTGGTCCTATCGTATGCATATTTCACCTATATTTTTCCCATTTAGCTCCCATATATCCATCGGGTCTACATTCTCACATTAGGGTTCATATCGGCGTGAGAATACCATTGTCTCCCCGACCCATTGTGTGTTTTCTGCTAACATGAGTCTGTGTTTCCTTTCAGCAAGACTCATTTGTTGTCACAGCGATCGAGATTTGTGTGCAGGCCCTGTTCGGTAGGACTTCTTCACGGTCTCGACGACAGAGGATGATTCACATTTCAGCAGGAGTCTGGTCGTCGATATAATGTTTCATCGAGTGCTTTATGTCTCGGCGACCGGCTTGAATGAGGGTTCATCAGCAAGAGCTATGTGGTATCGATATTACGTCTTGGCGAATATCTTTGGTCTTACTGACCAGTGGCGGGAGGATACATATTGGTATAAGTTGGAGCTATCAAGAGGAGGTCTTGGCGAATGACCTTCGATCACGCCGACACTTCATACGGGTTTCGCTTAGGCCAAACATAAAGTCTTCGGTGAAGGGTCATAGCGATGTGCACATGTCTCACCAACAGAGCATAAAGGTTCTTTTCAAATGGCTTTTGGTGTGAGTATTGTATTCTCTTGGCGACCTATGGTAATCTCGAGGTGACCTTCGGTGAAACATTGAGTACTCTACGGGAGGTCTCCCCAATGTCGATATGTTATAGCGACCCACGTGAGATGAAAGGATGCATCGGCGTGAGATCCATTATGTCACAGCGATATGTTTATATCACAAGATCTTCGATAACACATGGGATGTTCTATGTTATATCTCCCCGAGAGCGATAAGTCACGGCGACAGGTTTAACCAGGGGGCTCTCGGTGAAGCAAAATATAATCTATGTGATGTTTCCCCGACTCCGATGGGTCACGACAAATGCGAGCACAGTGAACACAGGATGATTGGCGATTGAATTGCCTTCGGCATAATGATATGATATGTCTCGCCGACTGTTTCACTGTTGAATAACAGAAATTCAAATGTTGTGGCCGACATGTAAATGTTTTGTAACTGTTGCAGGCTGACATGAGTGGAGCCTGAATTTTGTGGAAGGCCAACATGGGATCTCAATATGATATATTTTTCTGATGTTGGTGTATAAATAGGCATTTTGTAATTGTAAAAAGGACATCAACTATTAGCTATTCGATATACAGTAGGAAAATTTGATAGATACAGTTCAGTAGACTTATCTGATCAGAGACTATGATGCATGTTTTCAAAATGGAGGTATTTATGAAAGTCAATTGATGTTGCTGCACATTTCTGGTGTCAATTATCTGTTGGATTTAATGGAAGTATTGCTAAGCTGTCTCCAAGATGGATTCTTTCTGGTTATTTGAATTGATGTAACAAGTTTATATTCGATTCGTCAGTGCACATTTGTTGTATCTGTGTGGTTAATTGATTGGTTCTTTCAAGCAAAGACTAAATCCTTTTAGTTGATCACAATAATCAGAGAGATTCATTTGGATTATTGAAGTAGAGCTTAATAATCAAAATATTGCATGTTTATACAAGTTGTAAACAGAATGTATGCCAGATAATTTGAGTTTTCTCCAGAGAAGTGTTGTTCATCTTGATTTCATTTGACTTTGCATACCCAATAAGGCACTAGTCTTTGCACTCCATCATTTTGAATTCATTCAGTTTCTTTACATCTGTTAATTAAGTATTTTAGGATTAGATCAAAAATATTGCTATTGCTATCAAGCTTGATTTCATTTGTTCACTTCCATTTGCCATTGTGGACAAATCATTGTGCAAGAGAGATAATCATAAGTCAAGTCTGCTTCATTCAGAGAGGTATACCCACCTAGGTCTGGCAGCACCTGAAGAGTAGAGGGTTGAGTTCTCTTGACCTTGTCTATTACCCTGAAACGTATCAAGAGATTGGCAGCCTCTTGAGGCATCTTGCCTGCGTTTTTGAGAGCTAACAAATTGGCGACTCTGCTGGGGAATACATTCAGAATCAAGGCCTTTCATAGAGTCAGGAACTATATACAGACTCCGCTGGGAATAAGAAACATCAAGTATTTTCTCACTTTTGACAAAAGTGAGTGGCAACTCTGACAAAAATTTTGCAGCTGTTCAAACATGAATGGAAGAAGATCTCAATACAGGGGAGGTCATATTGGAGCTCCTGTTGGCAGTAGTAAATGGACACATAAAGATGACAAGGTGGATAAAGGAAAGGGGATAAGTGAGGATATGTGCATGACTGGCAAAGACAAAACATCAAGAGCACATTGTGAAACACATGATCGCTATGATACATGGAGAGATAATTCAAGTGCAGAACTTTGTACTCCAGAAGATCAAAGGAATCCTTTCTTTTTTCTCGATCCTTAGAAACAAGCTTAGTTTAGAGCTGAACTGGAGGCTAAACGAATCAACATTCAACAGGAATATGATCAAAAGATGGAAGGTAACCCAAATGTGTTTATTGATCATGAGCTTCCTGAGGAAGTAAAAGCACAGTTTGAATTACAGAGGAAGGAGATAGAGGAGCTGAAGGTTGCATTGCAGAAAGTCCAAATTACTTCTCAGACAACCAATTCACCCCCGAAGTATGTACCACCACATAAGCAAGGTAATCATGGTGCAGGGCCTTCAAATCCACCAGTGTCTCCTCACCATCAGACAGGGAATCACTATAATAAGCCAAATCATCCACCTCATACTCCCACACAGCATACAGGTATGCATCCACCTCCTGGTCAACCTTTTATCCCACAGTATAATGCACAGTACAAAAATCCCATGAACCAATATCAGTATCCACCTATTCCTCCCCCTCACCAGTATATGACAATGATCAGGCAATTTGATTTAGCAGGGTTTCAATTATATCCTTACCCTATGGATGGTAGTTGAAGAGGTCTGGTTCCTAAGTTTACAAGGAGTAATGCAATTACTGCTGAAGAACATTTAAAGAATTTCAATGTGTTCATCCAAGACATAGGTGTGCCACATGAAGATTTACATATGAGGCTATTTATGATGTCACTTCTTGAAGATGCTAGGGATTGGTTCAACAGCTTGCCAACACTCTCAATCAATTCTCTTCAAGTATTCCAAGATCAATTCTTAGAACAATATGGGAATCTAAATGCACCAGATGTAGCTCTTCATGAATTGATGTAGATTCAGAAAAATTAGAATGACTCAATTTATGATTTCAACCGAAAATTCAACAAGTTGCAAACTAAGGTACCTTCTAGATCAAGGCTGCCAGATTCTATAGCTTTGAGTGTTTATTTGAATGCATTTGATCCTAAGACAGGTTATGAATTGAGAAATAGGTTCCCAAGAGATCTGGCTGAAGCTCAGAAGATAGCACTAACAATTGAAAACAACAAGAAGGGTGCAGGAATAATCAATAAAAGAGATAACCCTAGGGCTCCCTCAACAAAGCAAATGATTATCACATGCATGGTGAGCACATACAAAAATGAAAGGACAAGGTTGCATGACATGCCATATAATACAGACTGGAAGGATGGAAAACCTATAATAGCTAGGCCAAGAAATAAAGAGACTCCTGATCCATTGAGCAAAAAGGGAACTTACATGGTGAGTAATAATTACTTCTGTGAAGCTTGTGATAAGCCACATTCCCTAGATTATTGTGTTGTAGCTCAAAGGATGCAAGAAGAGGGAATATTGATGGAAAACAATGGAGAAGATCACAAAGTGTATTTGACTTCAAACACTTTTCACCATGTGGAAGAGAGGTACTCATCTTCAGAGGGTGAAGGTTATGAGTATGATGTTTCAAATCAGAAATACAATGTTCATATGGATGAACAACAAGTCTTTTCTAATTCTGAAGAAGATTATATAGAACCACATTCTAATGAAATGCTTACTCACTGCAGTATGAGAAGACTCACCAAAGATGAAATAGAGACACTAACTGTTGCTGCTATTGAGGAAGCAAGGAGTAAATACTGGTTGAGAAACAAAATAGTAAATGAGAAGGATGGCATTCCTGGGGGAATTTTTATGAAGGATCAGAAGGCAACACAAGGAACTGTGAAGAAGTCAGAAAATAGATAGCCTGATAAAGGTGAACAGAAACCTGTCCAAAATCAGGAAGTTGAGGAATTACATAAAGAGATGCAAAAGCCTGATCAGCCTAGTAAAAGAGAGAAGGAAGAAAACAAAGGAGAAACATTGGAGCAAAAGAAGATTGTTAAGGTGGAGGGCTCTTCTTTTGACTTCACTCAGGCGTTATCCCAGGTAAAAATGTTTGTTCCACTACTTGAAATAATGAAAATTAAGGAGTATAGGGATACTACTATTAAATTGATAACAAGTGGGAATGAAAAACATATGAATTCAGTCAATAGGCAGGAGAAAGTAAATATCCTAGAGGTCTGCTTGAGTGATATATTAACAACTCCCCCACAAGTTGATCCTTTTTTCACTACATTGCTTAATAATAACAAACTGCTGAGGAATTGCATGATAGACTCTGGTGCTGCTATAAATATCATGCCAGTAGGAGTAATGAAGCAGCTTGGCATGTGGGTTGATACATGTGAAGGGAAGTGCTATGCAATGGATAACCGACATGTCCCTGTGGTAGGTATTATGAGAGGTGTTGAAGTCAAACTGGCTACTTATCCACATGTGGCTTATAATATAGATATCACAGTGATTGACACTCCTCCTTAGTTTGGGATGCTTCTGTCAAGGCAGTGGACAACAACTATTGGTGGAAACGTCTAGTTTGATTTATCTTATGCAACTATTCCAGTGAATGGTCAGGAAGTCAGGTTGTATAGGGAGCCAAGAATGAATCAACTTGTTGACTGTGTGCCTTAGGATCAGATCAATTTCTTTTGTGGTATTGATCTTGGAAGTTTCAAGATAGAATCAGCCCAGCCAGAGTTAGTCAGTACTGATCCAATTGAGAAGCATGCTGCACAAAATGGTGATGTCACAGATGAGAATCAGATAGAAGATGAGACACGTGCAAGTCAATATGGTTCATATGATAGCCTGCATGAGGAAGACGAGGATATTGAATTTCTTTCTTGCATATTAGATTATGACATAGAAAACAGTGAATATTTAGAGTGTGAAGATGGATTTTTGGATTTTAATCCGCAACAAGATGACTCTTACAGTTCTTGTGATGATCAGGAAGAGGGAGTAGTGGAAAATGTGGATCCATTTGATAGAGAACAAGTAACACTTCCAGCCACAGTTGAGTACTATAAAGGTACATTTGATGATGAGGAGGTATTTTCAGATCACCTTGATGATGAGGAAAAGATATTTTTAGACAAACAATGTGATGTGTCAAAATATGGAACAAATGACTGTGCTGGTAATCTTTCTTATTTTTCATTCTCTGATGGTCCTGGGCCTCTTTTTGATGATGACAAAAGTGAAGAATATAACTATTGTGATGAAAATGATGAGACTTGTTTACTCAGCAGTGAGGAAATTTTAGATTTGCTAACTCTTGAATATCAGAGATATACATGTGAAGGTGATCCTAAAGTTTTGTATCCAGCTTACATTTGTTTTGACAGTGAAGGTTCTCTGTGTAATGATTCATATGACTCCCAGTGCATTTTTCAAAATGATGGAGATACTTTTGGAATTGATCAAAAGTCTGTGACCATTCAAGATGAGGTATGTAATTTTGAAATTTCTCACTCATATGGATCTACCTTTATTTGCATGCCAAGGATGATAGAGGTCCAGATTTGATTGGTACATATATGCATGATATTGAGGATAAGAGTCGTAATCCAGTATTGTCTCCAAATAGTGATACCAAAGTGATGCAAAGGGTTTCAAATTTGTTTTTCTTAAACAGTGTTGATATGGCTAAAGTTTTTGTTTCTCAAGAGGAGCACTCTGATGGTAAATTTTTAGTACAGCCGAGAGTGTTTTATAATACACAATAGCAGAAAGACAATGAGGATTTTTGCATCAATATGCATATACTCTTTATGCGTTGAAGATTACGTATTAGTTCCATGATGATGAAAAGTTTGAATTGTACGCTTACAAGATGATTCTAAGAACCTTCAATAACAATAACAGAGCGGTGCGGTACACTCGGGTTCCTCGATCTGATGAACTCAAGGCAGCCAAGCATTTGACAAGGAAAAGCATGGTTTGAACATCGCATCATACCAAAACAGGTGAAGTTGAAACACAGAGGATTAAGAGTTTCTAGTGCATGGACAACTCTTGATGGTCCTCTTTAAAATTATTTTCCATGCACAGTAGTTTAGGGCTTTGCTCATCTCCATTTTGCATTCGTTCCATCATGCTATGTGCCCTTTTCCATTTCGTCATTTTGTGTTTGGTCTCCGCTTCACAATTCAAAAGCTCGATCCTGCAATGACCTTTACTCCCTCATTCATCCCCGTGACGGAGCCACCGCTGGAACTATTAAAAATCCGATGTTTTACACGCTTTTCACCATAAGTTCGACGATCCACCGTATGCATATTTCACCTATATTTTTTCCATTTAGCTGCCATATATCCATCGGGTTTGCATTCTCACATTAGGGTTCATATCAGTGTGAGAATACCATTGTCTCCCTGACCCATTGTGCGTTTTCTGCTAACATGAGTCTATGTTGCCTTTCGACAAGACTCATTTGTTGTCACAGCAATCGAGATTTGCGTGCAGGCCCCGTTCGGCAAGACTTCTTCACGGTCTTGGTGACAGAGGATGATTCACATTTCGGCAGGAGTCTGGTCGTCGATATAATGTTTCACCGAGTGCTTTATGTCTCGGTGACCGGCTTGAATGAGGGTTCATCAGCAAGAGCTATGCGATATTAGTATTAAGTCTTGGTGAATATCTTTGGTCTTACCGACCGGTGGCGGGAGGATACATATCGGTATAAGTTGGAGCTATCGAGAGGAGGTCTCGGCGAATGACCTTCGGTCTCGCCGACACTTCATACGGGTTTTGCTTAGACCAAACATAAAGTCTTCGGTGAAGGGTCATAGCAATGTGCACATGTCTCATTGACGAAGCATAAAGGTTCTTTTCAAATGGCTTTCGGTGAGTATTGTATTCTCTTGGTGACCTGTAATCTCTCGGTGACTTATGAAACATTTACCTACTTAGAGGCCTCGGGACAAGCCCAGCGTTATAGCGACCCGCATGAGATGAAAGGATAGGTCGGCGTGAGATCCATTATGTCACAACGATATGTTTATATCACAAAGATCTTCGATAACACATGGGATGTTCTATGTAATATCTCCCTGAGAGCGATAAGTCATGGCGACAGGTTTAACCAGGGGGCTCTCGGTGAAGCAAAATATAATCTATGTGATGTTTCCCCGACTGATGCATCACGCGAATGGTAATGGAACACTCTGGATGATTGGTGATTGAATTGCCTTCGGCATAACGATACGATATGTCTTGCCGACTATTTCATTATTGAATAACAGAAATTCAAATGTTGTGGCCGACATGTAAATGTTTTGTAACCGTTGCAGGCCGACATGAGTGGAGCCCGAATTTTGTGGAAGGTCGACATGGGATCTCAATTGGATATGTTTTTCTCATGTTGATGTATAAATAGGCATTTTTGTAATTGTAAAGGATCATCAACTATCATTTATTCGATATACAAGTAGGCAAAATTTGATAGATACAGCTCGCTAGGACTTATCTAATCGTAGACTATGATGCATGTTTTCAAAATGGAGGTATTTATGAAAGTCAATTGATGTTGCTGCACATTTCTGGTGTCAATTATCTGTTGGATTTAATGAAAGTATTGCTAAGCTGTCTCCAAGATGGATTCTTTCTGGTTGTTTGAATTGATGTAACAAGTTTATATTCGATTCGTCAGTGCACATTTGTTGTATCTGTGTGGTTAATTGATTGGTTCTTTCAAGCAAAGACTAAATCCTTTTAGTTGATCACAGTAATCAGAGAGATTCATTTGGATTGTTGAAGTAGAGCTTAGTAATCACAATATTGCATGTTTATACAAGTTGTAAACAGAATGTATGCCAGATAATTTGAGTTTTCTCAATAGAAGTGTTGTTCATCTTGATTTCATTTGACTCTGCATACCCAATAAGGCACTATTCTCTGCACTTCATCATTTTGAATTCATTCAGTTTCTTTATATCTGTTAATTAAGTATTTTAGGATTTAGATAAAAAAGATTGCTATTGCCATCGCTTGATTTCCATTTGTTCACTCCATCCGGCCATTGTGACAAATCATTGTGCAAGAGAGATAATCATAAGTCAAGTCCGCTTCATTCAGAGAGGTATACCCACCTAGGTCTGGCAACACCTGAAGAGTTGAGTTCTCTTGACCTTATCTGTTACCTTGAAACGTATCAAGAGATTGGCAGCCTCTTGAGGCATCTTGCTTGCGTTTTTGAGGGCTAACAGGCAGTCCTTACAAATTTGAATATATGTGGCTAAGAGACAACCAGCTGCCAGAACTGATTAGAACATGGTGCAATGAGGTCAAGTTTGGAGACAAGATAGAGCTCTACAAGATAAACAAAAAATTGAACTACACAAAAAAAATTGGAGTGGAACAAAACTCACTTCAAGAATATATTCCAGGAGAAAGAAAGAGTAGAACAAGAAATCAAGGCCCTAAATGAGCATATAATAGAAAAGGGAATGGATGCAGATGAATTCGAAAATGAGAAGATCCTAAAAGATGAACTGGCAGAAATCCTAAAGAGGGAGGAATGTTACTGGCACCAAAAGTCAAGAGAAACATGGCTAAAAGAGGGTGATAGAAACACCAAACTCTTCCACAAAACAACCATTGTCAACCATAGCAATAAAAGGATTGCAGAGATCAAGAAGGCCAATGGAGAATTGGTGCAATCAATAGAAGAAGTCAATAAAGAAGCAGCAAATTTCTTTGAAGAACTCCTAAACAAAGAAAACTAGGAAAATAGGGCTACAAGAGATAATCTACTGAGTGCAATCCCTTCTATAATAAGGAAAGAGAAAAACAAGCACCTTTATCAAAAGATTTCCCTAGAAGAGGTAAAAGAAGCAGTATTCCAAATGAACCCTAATAAGGTGCCAGGCCCAGATGGCTTCCCAATTGGCTTCTTCCAAGCCTTCTGGGACATTGTTGGAAATGACCTTGAGATGGCAGTAGAGGAATCTAGAAAAAGAATGACAATGTTAGGGGCAGTGAACCACACTTTTTTGGCCTTAATTCCCAAGAAAAAAGATCCTCAAACAATGATCGACTTCAGGCCAATAGCTCTATGCAATACATTGTACAAGGTGGTCACAAAAATAATTGCAAACAAAATCAAAGAAGTGTTGAAAGAGGTAATATCAGAGGAGCAAAGCGGCTTTGTACTAGGGTGGTCAATAGTAGAAGGCATTATCACAGCCCATGAAATAATCCACTCAGCCAGAAAAAACAAAGAGGCTTTCATGATTCTAAAACTAGACATCCTCAAGGCCTATGATATAGTAGATAGGAACTTTCTCTTGGAGGTGCTAAGAAAATTTGGTTTCAGGGAGAATTGGGTAAATTGGGTCAAGAGTTGCATCTCCACACCAAAATTTTCAATACTGGTGAATGGATCTGCAAATGGCTATTTCCCTTCTACTAGGGGACTGAGACAGGGGGATCCTTTGTCTCCATTTCTGTTCATAATAATGGAAAAAATTCTTGGAAGAGGAATCAAAAGGCTCATAAGTGAAGGAAAATGGAAAGGGGTTTTTTAGCTAATGGATTGGAGCCCTCAACTCACCTCCAGTTTGCAAATGACACAGTTTGCATGGGAGAGGCTAGTAGAATGGAAGCGAGAGTGATCAAGAATTTCCTGGATGACTATTGTAGAGCGTCAGGACAAAGCATCAACTGGGGTAAATCGGAAGTATTTTTCCTAAATACACAACCAAGCCTGCAAAGAGACATAGCCAGAATCTTAAATTTGAAAGTTGCCTCACTACCAGGGCGCTTCTTGGGAATTCCATTGTTTGCTGGTATCAACAAAAACTACAACTGGAAGAATCTAATCAATAGTTGTAAGAAGAAATTGGGCACATGGAAAGGTAAATGGCTATCATCGGCTGACAGGCTTCTAATGGTCAAATCTATTTTATTAGCCATACCAGTATCCTCAATGTCATGTCTAAAACCCCCAAAAGTAGTAGAAGAAGCTCTCACCCAAATATTCAGAAGATTCTTTTGGAGTAGAACAGGGGATCAAAATAAGTTCCCTGTTATGTCCTGGGACAAGATTTGTACTCCCAAGGAAGTGGGTGGAGCAGGGATAAGACAATTATCCATCATGAATCAGGCCATGGGGGCCAAAATGGTATGGGATATTCACACAAAAGGGGACCAAAGATGGGTCAGCATCATAAGGTGAAAGTACCTTGACTCGGATGAACCGACAAGAATCCTCACAATAGTGAACCCCCCGAGAGGATCAACAATTTGGAATTTCATTATGGAATGTCGAGACATAATAGCAAATCATGTAACATGGGAAGTGCGGGATGGGAATAGTGCTTCATTCTGGAATGACTCTTGGTTTGGGAAACCTCCCATTGGCAACACTCTAGGTTTAGATGAAATAAAAGAAGAGACACTAAGGCTCTAGGGGAATAAGATAGCCAACTATGGAAAAAAGACTACCAACCAAGGAGTCCCTACCTAGTGTTGAAATGATTTACAAACTCTCAATGCCCCACAAGCACAAAAAGATGCATTGGAAAAGATCCTCAAAGAGAGGTTTTTTGTGCCATCCTATGACAAGGATCATGTTAGATGGTGTGGTTCTACAACAGGCACATACAAGGTGAAACTAGGCTACAAAGCGAAAGAGCTAGCCATTGCTCGACAAGATTGGTCATGTAAACTCATTTGGGGGAAGAAATCCCTCCCCAAGGCTAGTGTTTTTACATGGTTGGAAATTCAAAGGAGAATTCTCATAGAGGATAGGTTTAGCCACATTTGGAATTCAAGGCTTGGGAAGATGTTCCCTTTGTAAAGAGCATGAGGAGACAACAAATCACCTTCTTTTGACTTGTTCGTATGCAAATGAGTGTTGGAATGCAGTGAGAGACAAGCTAAACCTACAATGCCTTATGCCAATGGATCTCTCAACATGGTTCAAGATGTGGCCACAAAAAGGAAATAAAACAATCTTCGAAGGAATCTAGCAGATAACACTATCCATAGTAATTTGGGAATTGTGGAAGGAAAGAAATAGGAGAATATTCCAAGGGAAAGAAATAAACAAGGAAAAGCTATGGGATAAAATTGAAAGTGCCATATAGTTGAGCTGGTTAATGAGGATGCTCGAAGCAAGGAGAGCAAACAAAAAATGTACACAAACTGGGATGATTGCCTGATCGAGAAATTCCCTGGACTCAAGCCACCTCTTCTGAATGGAAATAGCACATTACAAGCCACCAAGGAAAAGAGAGTAGAAGTAGCCTAGAAAGAATCAGAGCTAGGGTGGGTAAAGGTGAACTTTGATGGAGCAGCCCATGGCAATCCTAGACCAGGGTGGGTTGGATGCATTGCAAGGGACTCACAGGGTAGAACGTTAGCAAAAAAATCCATACCACTAGGAATATGTACGAACAATGAAGTTGAATTCAGAGCAGCATCAATTGGCCTTTAGTTGGGTCTAGAATTGGGATCAAAATAGATTCACTTGGAAGGTGACTCGATGATAACGATCAATGCAATTCGAAAAGGCTCCACCCCTAATTGGAAATTAAATCATCTGTTGTACTAGGTCAAGAAGTTGATAGTCGGATTCGAAGACTTCAAGATTAGTCACATCTACAAGGAAGGAAATGTGAAGGCAGATGAGCTGGCAAAAAAGGCATTTGAAAGTGCTAGGTAGGAAAATCCATTGGTCGGCAGCAAGAAAGCTCTAACGACGGATTTAGTGTTGCTAGTGAAACAAATCACATGGCAATAAAAGCGATATACAGGCATACTTCTTGACAAGACAGGGGTCATTATTGAGAGATCAAACATTGCAAAATAAAACAATTTCCAAGGAGTGTGAAAGATGGGTTGGAGGCCAGATTATTAAGTATTAATGTGATTGTGTACCATTACCAAGGTGGCAGCTACTAAGCACACTTCAAAGGACTCAAATGGAGGAAATTGAATTATGATAAAACAATGCCCTTGTCAATAAAGGCATAGAAAGGAGCAATCTATCACATTGCATTTGCAAAAAACAAAGAACTGATAGAAAATTCTAGAAAGGTGAGTTGTGGGTGAGTGGTAAAATGGAAACATCGCTTGCATTGGACACAGTGAAGTAGCAATAGGCCTTCAGAGGGGAAATAACTGATAAGCGGCTACAGGGGTTGATGAATTCGACCCATCCACGTATTCTCTGGGAAACTAGGATGGTGGTTGGGCTGGAATTTTTGAAGGCATATCACAGAGCTAGAGCAAACACAAAGATTCTGGCAATGTTCTTAGTTGTCCTTTTGCACATGGGATTCTCGAAGGAGCAGGGCAAAAAATTGACCCAAATGGTCTTCATGCACACTTGGCTGGCAACATTGACGCGACATTAGATAATGTGGATGAGAACAGACAAATCCCCATGTCATATAACTACTACATGTTGCAAATTAGAGGGAGAGAGGTAATGAAATTTCCTCTGGTCCGAACCATTGATCCTAAAGGATTTGAAAAATTGTGGGCTAAAAGGGACTGAAGCATTTCCTTCCTCCTCAGGGTAGCAAAGATGATGACCAATCTCCCTCATGGTTGGGCAATGAGATACGTGGAGGACGAAGGCCTAATAGAGGAAATTGTAGTGGGTGATGACGATGAATGGGGCTTTGGAGATGGAGAATAATGGCATGCGAATGACCCCAGGGACCCGGAGAAAAATGCCAAAAGCCCAGTGCACCAGAAATGTGGAGCAGATTTCCTGGTGATTGCATACTGCAAGGCATATCTGAACTACACAGAGTCAAATGATGATGATGAATGATAATGGTTGGTTGGGTATGGTATTAGTTTTTCTTTAGTTGTTGTTGAAAAGCAATAGTATTAGTAATATGGTAGTTGGAGTCAGTCCCGTGTCATGATAATACCTGTACTAAAATCCAGGCCATTTTTGTAATGAATTTTGTAAATGCATGAAACTCTGGGTGGGATAGATGCTCAAGGAAGGTCACTTTAATAGAAAAGGCCTTCGGGGTGGTTTTTTGGAAAGCAAAAACTCATGTAATCATCTTTTGAAAATCAATACATGGTGTTGCCCCTAGTAGTGTTTTACCTAGCAAAAATAAATTAACATGTTTATTTGATTTTGATGATACTTTCAAGGAAAAATGGTAAAATGATTTTTATTTCTAGTAAGAGGGTATCCCATGAGTAATATTGTGATGAAAAGCAATTTAAAATATATAATAAATAAAACTTTTAAAAGCATCTAATAGAATTACACCTGCCACTTCCTTTTACCTCCACCTTGCTTCATGCATTCTTTCCAGCTTTCCGCATGCCTTGTCTTTGCATCCACTTTCTGCATGTTCCTCTACGTGGTACTTCATCTTGAAAACTTGGCTCTTTAGGGGGGGAGAGTCGTTTATTGGGGAGGAGGTGGGGAAGTGGAGACGCATCAAGGGCTTGTGGGGAGAAACGTGCAGAGTCTGGAGGTAAGTTACCTATCGACTGCAATTGCTTGAAAGTTTTCTTATGTGGTGGCAACAAATCCATTTTGGGTGTATTTGTCGATCATCGCACTACATGAGAATCACTTTTCCTTAAGGCATTATGATAACAATTCACATGACTTGTTTATGCATTGCACTTTGCATACATGTCTACCAAGGCTATGCAACTACAACATCCGACAAATTCCTCTATCCTTCTTGCTTTGCTCGACGCCTTAACCTATCACAAAGCTTTCATTTTGGAAAGGCAACTAGGATGCTAGATAAGGTGGTGTAATCAAGCTTTACACTTGCTAAATTGCATTTTCTTGAAGTTTCTTAAGCCTTTTCAACAACTCCAATTTGTGCACAAACTGCAATAATTTCATTCCATGAGTTAACATCTCTGTGAGTCATTTTGTTAAAAAAAATTCATGCCTTGTTTATGCCCCCACACTTTGTATGGATTCAGATGTTTCCATATCCACTGAGTCCTTTGCTTAAATCTTTGAGTGCACGATTTTGGAAAATCTTCCATATTGCATTTGCTTGAAAGTTTCTAAAGTCTTTACTTCTCCTTGAAGTGCGCCTTCACCCTAATCCCCAATCTTGTCTTTGGATAGTGCGTTTTCTTGCAAGAGTGTCATTTTCCCCTGGCAGTCCTTATTGCATATCTCCCGGTCAATAGATCTTGGAATTCATTGTTTGATGACAACAAATAGAGCATTTTAATTGCTACTCTTTTAAATATGTACTTACTTGTGAGATTTGGTTGGTGAGGAGGCAACCATGGTGTAAGTCTGTATTTGCTTGATGGTATACTCTAATTACTCGCCATAGAACTGACACAAGTAGTTTGATGTTGAACTGTTGATGGTAATGCATACATTTCTCAGGATTAAATATAGTAAACTCATCAGGTCCAAGGAAAATGCAAGTCTTATCCACCATCATCTTCACTCACGGATCTGCATTTTCTTTCCATCTGTAGACTGAGGCCTTCTGTCAAATAGTTCATACGCCTTGACTAAGCTTCCACATCTTTGCAATCATGTGAATTTGCATACTGAGGGGCGTCCAATATTGATCCAGTATTATAGGCAATCACCATTATGAAATGCATAAACTTGTTCCCTGGTTTCCCGTCCCCTGTTTCTCCCTGTTTGGTGTGGAGGAAAAACTAGCTGGCTGTATGTATTCTTCACTGGTTTTAAGCGTTTCTATTGATATTTCTTGCTCTAATATATACATCTCGGTATATACGTATGTATTTTCTTAAGAAATTATGTGTTCAATGAATGTGTACTTTTACTTGAAGCATTGTCATAGGATTGACTCGTTATCTAACTGCGTTGGTACTAGATTCATCTATTTCAACGAGCTTTAGCTGCAATGCGTGCGACTATGCTAGTTCTTAGCCCTGGCCAAAGTTTCTCTTGAATCACATCGTAGTTCTCTTTACCTTTGTAGACTTTCTCATTGCTTCAGACCGACTGGGGAAATTAATCATTTGTACCACATAGTTGATGTGCTTCAAATCCTTTGACCTAGAAGAAATTCCCTTTAACATTAATATTGTTGCAGCCTTAAATTGTTGCTTGTGTTATAATGTGTCCTATACTTCGTTTAAGTCCAAAGCCTTACGCCTATGTATATAGAAGTTTGAATGGAACTAGATGTCGTTGTTTTATTGTACATAGAAAAACTCTCAATTTGCATGTGTGACTAGATGTCGTTGTTTTATTGTACATAGAAAAACTCTCAATTTGCATGTGACAAAATATTAATATGTTTTACTCTTGAAAATATAAATATATATATATATATATATAAAGTTTGCTTTTATCTACAGCTGTATAATAGTTCTGAATTTTGTATTCTCTAAAATATGGCTTAAATAAATGAAATATTGGATAATATAAATGCATAAATATATAATTTAATTTAAGATAAATGAAGGTTAGCATATTTGGAAGAGGATATTATTTTGGATGATTATTTAGCAAACTTGAATGAACACTTCGATTATTCTCCTTGAACTTCATATTCAGTCATTGTTTTAGAACTATTGTTTGAGGCAAGTGAATAATATTGATTTTGTAATAAATGTAAGTTGGTTGAAAAAATGATATAATGTTCTTTTATGAATGTTGGCTTCTCATGGTTGCATTGATTATGTAAATAGAATACTTATATACTTGCAATCCTTGTGTTGCTATTTTATATTTTAAAATATTATATATGTATATATACTTTTATATATATTAAAGTTATTATATTAGAATATTGGTGTTTAGGTCAGTTAATCGATTGAGTAGGTAAAATAATTAGAAAATTAGATTAATAGTTATAATGGACATTTGAGTATTATTATGCGAATGGTTTAGTAAGAAAAGTTAGGGTTTAGGTAATGAGCTTTAGAAATGGTGCTATAATGTTCTCCTATGAATGAATTAATTTGATTTTTGTTCAATGTGGAAATGATTTTGTTCTACAAAGTAATCATGTTCGTGATGTAAGGGTTGCTTGATTGAATGTTATATTGTTTATTGGGAATTGTATAAATTTTTGGAATATATGTTGATTTTGGTTATGGTTGTAAGTGGGAGCTCGTTTGTGCCTTATGGTCATTGTGAGGATTTGATCTTGTGGTTGGTTTTGAGGGGATTATGTTAATGGATTTAAGTATGTTTTGAAGGTTCCAAATTGATGGTTTTTCCTCTTGAGTTGATTTGGGCTTGAGGGGGCAATTTTATATGTTGAAGTTTTATGTTGGAACTGCATTGTTTCATTTTACCCTCATTTGTGGGATTTTGGTTAGTCGTTCTTCTTGAGCTTCCAGAGGAGGGGAAAGAATATGTTACCTCTTAATTGGTTTCCATTTTGGTTTATTGAATGGTTGCTCTTATACTTGTTTGATTTTGGTGGGTTAAGCCTTGCACTTGAAAAGTGGCTTTCTTTACTATGAAGTTCCAGCGTGGGATGGTGCATGTCTCATGTGGTGATTGATATTTCATTTGGTTTTGGTATCTTGTGCAAGTGGGCTTGCTGTTTGTGATTTTGAGATTGTGTTGTTGGTAAGGGGGGTGGCTCTCAATGAGGGTTTAACACCTAAAGTGGTTGGTCCCTAGGGTAACTCATTAGGAGTTTAATCAAGTGATAACTTAATTAATTGATTAGAGGGTTGGGTAGTATCTCACATTAATTCAGATAATACAACCTCACTCATGGGCCCAAGTGCTTGTTTAGGCCTGGGATGAGTGGGAAGGCCTGGAATGGCAAGATCAACTACCTTGTCTCTACATAGTAATTTTCCAAGGTAAGTTGATCCCGCATAGCGACATGGGGGTGACTGGTAGAGGTGGCCAGGGTGATCTGGTAGCCTACGAAGGTTACACCAAGGTAACCCATAGCACTTATGCGATGACACTCCATCCTTTAGCAACTTGTATTTCTGTGTTGGTTCCCCTTCGTGTTCTTGTACCTCTGGAAGCAGTTGTATCTTATGTTGTTGAGGCAATTGGTTCTTGGTGTTTGTTGCTGAAGTCTCATTTCTATCTTTTAGTGTTGCATACATGCCTTGTGGCAACTTTATGGATGTTAATGAAATTTTCCCTTGATATTTATTGTTGGTTGATATTGTGATTTCATTTGAAGGCTATGGATCCTATTGTTGTTGGCACCTCTTATGGTTATTTAGTGTTGATCTATAATATTGGCAATTGGTTTTGTTAGACTTTTCATTATTTTTTTGTTGTGGCTATGTGATGGCAATGTTATGGGTTGTTATATTATGTTGTTGTTATCCTTGTTGTGGAGTCTGGTTTACTATTGGTTTGTTTGATTGTTTTGGTTGAGGAATGAGGATCTTTCTTGTCAACTCCTAGCATAGGGGGTGGACTTTCGGGTCCACGTGGTCAGGTGGAACGTGCTATGCACCCCATTGGGTCCCCAGCTGAGGATCGAGATGTGCAAATATGTGCCTCTTGCGGCGACTCCAGAATTATACTCGAGTTGGAGCCAGTCTTGCTACTTGTATTCACCTTTTTAATTGTATTATTCTATCTTATTGTATTGTTCTCGTAAATGTTGGGGAACACTTTTGTATTATTGTAACTCTTGTGTGATGTAACTTTTATTATCATTGTAATGAATGCAAACTTTGGCCTTAATTTATGATCTCTGATGGATGCTTGTTGTTCATAAATGTATATAGATACTTGGTACTTTTATGTGTTATTGTTTCACAGTATGCAATCCTTAATGGTGTTATATCTATGGAAATATTTATAATTATGTTCATAGATGTGATATATGGTTTTATTTATATTATGTTGTGGATGTTTGATCATTGATTAGTAATTATATGTAATGGTTAAGTGGAATACTCGTAGTTAGTTAATCATTGTCATCGTATGGCTTTACGTTTAGTAATGTTGTCACGTGTACCCCAAAGGATGTGGTATATGATGTAAATGTATAACTGCATTATATGTGTTGGTTGTCAATGTTCATTATGTCATGTTTCACTTTAAAAAAATAAAAAAAATTATTGTGCTTTTATTGTGAGTTCTTGTTGTCCTTTGGGGTTCGTGCGGCGGGGCATTACAGTAAGATTTCATGGCTCCTGAGATCCTCTTCTAATAGACATCCCAGGTAACAAAATTTTGAGTCATATGCTCAAATTTAAGAGAATATAAAGGATTAAAAAGGCCACCCAAGGTGCTTTACTTTAGATTCAAAAATTCAAAAGTCTTCTTGTACTCACTTCCTATTCCAATGAAAGTGATATTATTTGTACCGATCATGTTAAGTCTTCTTTATAATGAATGTGTCTAAAAGTTGTGTAATACCATCTCATTGCTTTTCAAGAATATGTACCTTCTATCTACCTCTTCCAAATTTCATAAACCATATTTTAGATTGAGTGGGTGATAAGAATATAGATCAAAGACATTAAGTATCAATGAAATATCTATCCTTTTAAAGAATTATTCTATACATTTTTTTCTTAAAAAAAAAGAAAAATCTTGCAAGGACTAATTTTCTTGGGTTTCAATTGATCATATTTTCCATATAATAACCTCTATTTTCTTAAATGTGTCATGACCAACTCACCTTTTGACTTGGTCCTCTCTCTAACACTCACCTATACATATTAATTATTTAACATTGCTCTCCTCCAACTACTTATCAACTTGTGCATGAACTTCCAACATGTTTTGCATGAAGTCTTTGTTGGAGGAACTAAGATCTAAGAACTTCCACAAACAAGATTTTGCACAAATAATATTACCATACAAAAGCTAATAAATATACAAATAAGCCTTGCATATAAATGTAAGGATTAGGAGGTGAGAAGATAGAACTAAATATTTGACTAACCCTCCAAATGTGAGACGCATGTGGGCACACTTAAGACAAGTGTGAGGACACGTGTAGATTCCACATTAGGTGAGACCAAAAGAAAAAAAAGCCTCTCTAATTGAGCTTAAGTGTAGATAGGATAATAATGATATAGGCAATAACACTCTCACACTAATACCCCCCTTAAGTGAAACTTGGGGAGAAATCTAAAGACTAAAATATGAGTCCTAATTGTTGGAGCAACAAATAATGAATGCAATATTCAAACTATCATAAAATAAATCAAGCATAATGTAAAAGCCAATAAACTATCATAGAATGTGTAGAATATAATTATCACTCCTTGTTTATACATGACAAGGAGGAGGTAAGAAGGTAAAACAAAAAGATTAACTAACCCTCCAAGTGATGTGGCACATGTAGAACACTTGGGACAAGTGTGAAGGCATGTGTAAAGTGTCTATGAGGTGAGACAACTAAACTACTAAGTGAACTTAAGTTAATGTGAATAGGATTATTAGGTGTAGGAACTAGATGAATAAAGATACTTTTCACACTAACACCCCCCCTTAAGTGATACTTAGGGAGTAAGTCACTAAAAAATGAGTCTCGATAACAAGGCTTGATGAGGTACTTATGTACAAAATAAAAGTCTCTCACAAATGGAGTAAAGGAGAAAATCGAGCAGGAAAAAACTCCTCTCTGAAAAAGAGAACTATATACAAAGGAGGACTCAAGACCCCCCAAGGACTTCCTTCACCCTAAGAAACTAGTGCAACACGGTAAAGCTAGGTGATGCTAAAGCTTTAGTGAAGATGTCTTCAACCTAATCCTCAATACACGAATGCTCTAAGGATAGAACATCATCCTCGATAAGCTATCAAATGAAGTGCATATGAATCTCAATGTGCTTTGTCTGCTAATGCTCAACTAGGTTGTGAGAAATATGAATGGAATTTTTTAATCACACTAAATTATAGTAGGATGATCAAGTGGAAGACCAAACTCTATCATAAGCTATTGAATTTATAGTACCTCATGGATAGCAAGAACTACTCCTCAATACTTAGCCTCAGTAGATGATAATGCAATTATAGTTTTCTTCTTGCAAGACCATGCAACTGAACCAAAATAAAGGGAAAAAACAAAACCAAAAGTGGACTTTTGGGAATCAACATCTGCTACCCAATTCGAGTTGATGTAGCCTACTATTTGTGAAGCTCTTGGTGTGTACTAAATGAAAAAATGAGTGGTGTTTCTAATATACCTCAAAATAAATTGGGTTTCCTTCCAATGACTCTCATGAGGGTCATGTGAAAAATAGGAGACAAGCTCAATAGTGAAGGTAATATATGGATGTGTGTGTATCGAATGCAAAACACTACAAACTAACTGTCTATATAAAGTAGCATCAACATTAGGTGTAGTGCAAGTGGTAGTTAAAGTGACACCAGACTGGAATGGTGTAGGTATAGGCTTGCAATCACTCATATAAAGTTAATGAAACAACTCAATGGTGTATACTATTGGTATATGGGAATCCCCTTAGTAGACTAAAGAAATTGGTGACCAAGGGAAAAAAGCAGAAACCCAAGATTTGTCATGTCAAAGTGTGTCATCAAAGGTGGTGGTGGTGGTGGATCAGGACCATCATTTGAAGTATCCTCGAGTCCTAAGGTATCCTCATGAGATGAAGAAGGTGTAGTAGGTAGTAAGGAAGAAGAAGATCATGGAGGATCTTTTTGTGTGAAAGACATCAAATTTTACATCTCTATGAAAGTGGACATCCCTAGTGAAAGGATCAAATAGCTTATAAGCTTTCACATCCTCACAATAACCAACAAAGATGTATTTCTAACTCTTCATATCTCCATTACCTCACATTGACCATATAGTATGAATTCCCAAGATTCACTACCAAATATCCTAAAGAAGGAAACATTAGGCTTGATTCTAGACCAAGCCTCCTCTAGAGTGAGATTATGAACTGCCTTGTGGGGTGTGTGATTCTCAATATAGTTGGCACAATTGACATCTTCAACCCAAAATGATGGGGCCATAAAACTAGATTGAAGGATACAATTTCCATCTCCTTTAATGATATGTTCTTTCTTTCAACAACACCATTCTTTTAAGGAGTGTAGGGAACCAAATACCGATGTTGATACCATGCTCAACATAATAATCCATAAAGGCCTAGTTCGCATATTCCCCCCATTATCTATACGTATTTTTTGAATAAAATAACCTAACTACTTCTCCATGAACACCTTGAAGGTCCTAAAAGTGTTGAAGACATCACTTTTATACTTAAGAAAGTACACCCAAGTGTGACAAGAGTAATCATCAACAAAATTGAGTACATACTTCACTCTTGAAAATAGAGTTAGAAATGACACGAGCTCATTATGAACCAACTCAACTAAGGTAGTAGCATAATGAGCCTTACCCTTTGAAAAAGGTTCTTGATGATGATTTTCAAGTACACAACCTTGACAAACGTCCTTTGTGTAAGACACATTATGGAGTCCAAGTACCATATACTTAGTACTCAACTATTGAAGATACCTGTAATCAAGGTGTCCAAACCTTTCATGCCAATTCTGCTCAAAGAGTCAACATACACAATATGTGATACGCCACAAGATGACTCAAAACCATGAAACCTATATAACTGAGACCTAATATATGCTCTTCTCAAAGCAACAATCCTCTCGAGATGGTGTAGTTATCAAATAACTATATCATGTGGTGAAAACTCAACTATCTTTCCATTACTAGGATGAAAAATTTGGTAAACTAAAAGAAGATTAACTAAAATATCAAGAAAATAGAGAACATCCTCAATACTACCCTCTTTCAACTGTATTGTACCTGACCCCATAATTGGAACCTGTGAATATTTTCCCATTGAAATTTGAGAAGTAGTGTATTTAGAAATAGATGTTAGAAGATCCTATGAGTGAGTCATGTGATGTGAGGCTCCGTAGTCAACTATCCAATTGTCCTTCAATGAATCCAAATATCTCATTGTAAAGGCATATCCTATAGTAGGTTTGGGAAGATCAATGTTGTGTCTTTATATGTCCTCTTCCAAAGTTACAATCCTCTTATGATAAACTTTGCTATCATGATTCTATAATCCATAAAAAAATACAATGGAGTTTGCTTTTCTTTTTAGACTTTTAAGTATTCTTTCCTGATTGTGTAAAATATGTGGCTTGTGTGTTAACTTTAGTCTTTTGCATAGATGATTGCTCATTTCTTGAAGTTGATTTTTCCTTAGGTTTATTAGAAGGCTTCTTTCCTTTTCCCTTAAATGATTAGACAACTAGTGCTTGAATTTTTGAAGAGGTGATAACATCCATAGAGATTAATGTAGATTGTTCTCTTGTGAGTCTATTACAAAAAATTTCAAATGAAAAGCATTACACATGATGTTCCAAGAGAATCCATGGTAGAGTAAAATAAAGAAACAAATATCTAATAAGGACCTTTTAACTTTGAAAAAATAAAAAAGACACTCTTTGTCTGTTTTTATTTTACCACAACCCTAAAGCCTAGAAATCAAAGACTTGAATTAAACCAACAAATATTCAATAAAAGAGAAGGTATCACAAGATAATGTTGTTAATTCAATATCCAATTGAAAAATCTTAAACTCATCAACTTTACCAAAGATATAATCAAATTCGTCCTACATTTTCTTAGGAGTTGTACAATTAAAAATGTGAAATTACAATTATAAATTATCAGAAATAAGAAGACATATTATTCCCATTGCTTCACCTAACTTGTTCTGATAAGTAAATTGCTCAAATTCCCTAGTAAATTGCATTTTTTGTCCATTGACCATTTTCATAATCCCTTAGATTGAAGTATTTATTGTACTTTGACATTTCGTGTGTGGAAATTATGTGGAGTTAACTATTGGGATATGGTGTTGTACACCATTACATAAAATGTTATATTATAATGTTGTAATTAAATAATTATTTAGTTGTGATGCACCTAGGTGGTGTGGTTATTCACACTAGGTAATTATTTGGGGACCGCTTTATGTTGTATTGTAACATTGTATTATTATTTAATATGTGGGAGACATGTGATAATAATTCAATGTTGAGGAAATATTAAATAAAGTGAAAAATTAGCACCCAATATTAAATAAGGGATTAGTGGTTTAGTGTTCACATGGTTTTATGGCACATGGTTTTATCTTACCGCTTAGTTGTATTTGTGTGAGCTTGAGTCTATAAAAGCAAGCACATGTTTAGTGGTTAAGGTTGGTTGAGTGAGTGGGTTGTCATTATTGAGTCTTTCTGAGGAGTGCATATGTGAAGCATGGCATGGGATGTGTGGATTCATACTCAGACACATGAGGATGCTTTGAGAGGCTTGATGCTTCATACATATTCATTGTAACTCTTGTATTGCTTTATTATTGAATAATATGATGGAGTATGGATGTTTTTGGAGGCTGGGTTTTTCTCTCTTGAGGGTTTTCCTAGGCTATATCTTGTGGCTTGTCTATTTGATATATGCATTATGGTTACTTGTATGCATGTTTATATCTCATGGGGTTATGTAGGAAATGAAATAAGTTTGTGGGTTGAATGCATTATTTCCTAACAAACTTAGTATCAAAACTTTCATGGTTGATGGATTTTTGTTATAACCCTAGCTTGAGAGTTTCTTGCAAAGTTGAAGCTATGGACATGCACGTTAGATTTAAGGCATTGCAAGATATGGAACACATGTTGCATGTGTTTGTTTGCAGATTTGGGCTTTTGGGTTGTCAAGATTTGTTGGGTTTATTGTAGAGATCTAAAGTTTTCAAAATATGGGTCAAAGAGGGTTTCTTGATTTGAATTTTTATATGAGGATTTTATATAGTAAATTTCATAGATGGCCTCTTGAGACAAAATGGACCTCACCATTGGATCCAGGAGGCCTGAGACATGAAAAATGACATAAAATTTGCCCTATTTTAAAGAAGTTGAAAAAATGCAATTTTTTTAGTAAAAAGGCTAATCTGAGCATACGACCCCGCAAAAAAAAATTATTATACCTGCAAAAGAAAAATTTAAAAAAGGTTAAAAAGACATTAATTTTTTTTTTTAATGAAAAAATAAAAAATAAAAAAAATTGGGTGGGCACGAGTCTGCAGACCCATACCTGCTTGCCCTGTTAGTACCATTTTCAGGTACTTTAGGGTTAGCCCGTACTCATAGTCGCCGCCCTGTCCAAGCATTTGAAAAGATTGTAATTAAAACATGTCATCTTCTCTTAAATGTTTTAAACTTTGACAAAAAAAAAGGGAGGAAGGTAGATGCCCGTATAAGCTTTAAAGGAATCTTTAGTAAAACAAAACCTTTAATTAAAAACTAAATCATTGCCACTCCACATTTATTAATATGAATTTTTTTACCACTTTTAAATCCTTTAAATTTGCAAAAATTAAATTGTTTTTATTGTGGAGTGGGGTCCACCTAAGTGTTGTCATATAGTCAAATTGAACATTTTTCAAACTTGCATAACTTTCACCCACAGAGTCGGATTTTCAACTTCTTATACTCGTTGGAAAGATGGTTATGAGCACTATGTAGTTGTATAGGTTTGGTTCCATGATTTTTCTATTTTGATCAGTTTTTGGGACTTGGAAATCAAATTTTCTCGGTTGCACAATTTTTATCATAACTTTTGCATATGGAATCGAATTTTTCAATTTCAAAGAGGTGTTGGAGAGAATTTGTAGTGTACTAAACAGTGGTTTAGTCATTTTATCAGTTTATGGTGCTAGATGAGTTTAGTACTTGTTTGATTGCTTATAGGAGCCTGATATTCAAGGTGTGATTGTGTTAGCATCCAGATGAGTCAAGAGGCGAAACCTTGAGGGAGTACATGTTTTTATATTATATTTATGATGGTCTAGTTGATTATCAGTTTGGTTCTTCTTGGTACAAGTTTACAAGTATTTTTCAGAGTTAGACTTTGATGGTGATAGGTACATAGGTTGTCTTTAGTTTTGAGGACATGGTTTGACACGAGTGGAGACTTAGAGTCTCATATGGGTGATAGTTGAGTGCAAGTACAATGATTGCTATGATTATGGTGTCATGGATATGTAGGTACATTTGATACATTAGCATGACATGATCATGTATGTGGTTGTTTGGTGGTGATATGGTTAGGTGTTAGGAGATTGTTCTTATCTCCTTGATGCTTATTTGGTTCCTTGACTTTGGTTACTCATTTGTGGATATGGTTGGAAAATTAGATCTCTAGTTGATTTGGTGTTTGAGTCTTGATATCTATAGGATTATCTTCTTTTATATCTCAGTTTGTGTGTTATTAATGTGATGATGAGTTTACATGTTTCAATGGTTAGATCTACAAGTTATGTAGTTGTATGGATTGATCACTTATTCAGTTGTAGTGAGATGACTCATGTGTGGATTGTCTATATCCACCAGGTTTGATTCATTCTTGCTACATATTTCATTAGTTGGCCTTGTCTATAGTCATTTGTGCATTGGTATGTTGCTTTGGGATGAAAGGATGGATGATTAGAGTACTTGATTAGTTAGTTATTGGGACTTGTAGCATGTGTTTTGATCATGATGTCATGATTGCTTGGTTCATTTATTGGTTATGCACTTTCAATGGGAGGTTTTGACAGTGATGACTTGGTGGTGTTGGATTGGTTTGATTTGTGATGGTTTGACGGCAGTTGTATGTATCTTCTTGGTTTGGAGGTCTTGGTTTCACTTGTATGTTATTGACATTGTAGTTGAGTGTGTGTAGACCTGGATGATCTTCATGGAGGAGATGGTACTCACGATACCATGTGTAGCTCAGTATCACCATTCAGTGGGCATTGTTGGCAGTGACATGGATGTGTCATTGGTGATGGTTATCTTCATGTGATTGGAGATGCAGTTTCTTGGTTTAGAGTGTGATTGTTATTATTTCATGGTATACTCTTGATTCTAGATTAGAGTTTGGCATGTTGCATGTTCTCTTGAGACAAGGATGTTTACATTGGTTCATGTGATCTCCTAGGAGGATATGGTTATATCATGTTGTCATGATAGGTTCCTGATTCTGAAGTTGAAGCTTTGAAATTGATCTTGGTGGTTCTCTTTGTATTGAGTACATTTATCATTCGCTTGATTACTTCATGATGGTGCTATGTTGTATTTGGAGTTTGGAATGTATTGATTGGTTACTAGTGCTCATGGATACATGGAGACATATAGGTGAGGTTGGAGTTCTCTTGTGATTAGAGACATTTGCTTGAGACGGTTACTCTTTGGAGGTTTCAATAGGAAGACTAAGGAGCTTTCACCTAGATATGGACATGATTTCATGATGGACTGATAGAGGAGATTGTTGTTGGAGTGAGTCATGATAGCTTGGTTGTCCTAGAGGAGCATTCTCATTCCCCACTCTTGGTCTACTCGGTAGTTTATCATTTGAGAAGTATTTTCCCATTATATCTTTCAAATGTGTTATGTTTTGTGCTTTGATTTCTCATGAGAGTGAGTTGATTCATGGTGATTGATTTTGGATATTCATTTGAGGATTGTTTAGCATGAGTTTATATGCTTTATCTTTTATAGCTATGGATCTTGAGCTATGGATAGTTAGTTCTGGAGGATTCATTTGAGGGATGTTTCACATGGTTATCTCCTTGTGCATTTGAGTTTATGATATCATTCATTGATGAGGATTGTTTGGAGATGGTTTATGGGTTGATTTCTAGATTCGGGGATGGTTACTTTGAGTTTGATCTTCTTGATTAGAGAGTCTTACATCCATGTTGGAATTATTACATGATTCATATGTTGTACTTGGTCTATGAGATTGAGTATTATGGATGTTTTTGAGGCTTTTCATTTGTGGTTGTTAGGAGATCATACTTAGCACAACGTATCACTTTTGAGGTGTTGATAAAAGGACATTATGGTTTATAGATTTTCTCTTCATGGTTCCTTCCTGGATGTTCATATTTTGGGAGGATGGTGGCAACATGTTGTGAGGGATTATGCAGCTATCAGTGTTGCATGTGTGAATCATTTGTATTATTCTTGGTACTTCATTATCAACCATTTATCACACCTTGATATAGTGTTGATTGGTAGAATTGATATGCTTTGCATTACCCATGGAATGGGAGTTCCTGGATATGTATGTTCTTTGTTGATAGGTTTGATACAAGGAGCTTGTGATTGTGGTTTATGGGTTGCATATGCTCTTCCCATGAGTTTATTGATGTATTGGTACCTAGGAGGTATGGATGGTTGGATGTATTAGCATGTGTTGTGGATGTTATTTCCGAACATGTGGGTTTTTTATAGTTGACAATAGCTTGTCCAGAGCCTTTGTTATCACTTGAATTTGATGCTTGTGTTCTTTGATTGGTGCATCTTCACCTTGGAATGTTAATTTTCTTCCATAGGTGGCATGTTGGAGGATGAGAGGAGTTCTTGCTTGAGATGGTGGTCATTTTGTTCTTATTACAGGTGTCTTGATGGAGCACAAGAGCATTGAGGAGATTCTTGTGATTTCATGTATGACTATGATGATGTATTTCATGTATTGATCCCTTATGCAATGTATACAAAAAGTGGGAGAATGTTGGGATATCGTGTTGTACACCATTGCATAAAATGTTGTAATTAAATAATTATTTAGTTGTGATGCACCTAGGTGGTGTGTTTATTCACACTAGGTAATTATTTGGGACCGTTTTATGTTGTATTGTAACATTGTATTGTTATTTAATGTGTGGGAGACATGTGATAGTAATTTAATATTGGGGAAATATTAAATAAAGTGAAAAATTAGTCCCAATATTAAATAAGGGATTAGTGGTTTAGTGTTCACATGGTTTTGTGGCACATGGTTTTATCTTACCACTTAGTTGTATTTGTGTGAGCTTGAGTTTATAAAAGCAAGCACATGTTTAGTGGTTAATGATGGCT
>VDFB02270651.1:659426071-659733086 GCA_007258455.2 Sequoia sempervirens
AAAAAGCTCTTCAAAAATCCTCAAAGATCAAGCACAAATTTTCAGAAAACCCTAGCCAGGAAAACTTTCAAAAAACTACAAAATCTGCCCATGGAATTTTGGAAAATCAAAAAAATTGCCCAAAAAACCCTGGCACAAATGAAACGGTCCAGAAAACTTGACCTCAACAAAAAACAACGATCAGAACCCTAGGTCGTTGTGAGTTTCAAAAAGCGTTCGCCCACAAATAGAAGAGAACCTCGTGCTAAAATAGAGATCGCCATGCTTAGGAAAATCCTAGATGAAACTCCATGAAATGAAGTCGTGCAAAAATCAAGAAAAAATCGTCAAAATTAAGTCGCAATTTTTAAAAAAAATCATCCAACAATGAGTCCGCCCATGAACCAAAAAATCGCGTGCAAGAGAAACTAAGAAAATGCCCAGAAAACGTGTGGAAAACCATGTGATTTTGGTAGTCGCGTGCCACCTGCGATTCCTTCAAAAAAGAGCCAAAAAAATATATTTTTATGTCGTGAAAAAGTAATTTTTTTTTTCAAAATACATTGCCTAGGCGCATGAGGGGCGAAAATTCACTGTGGGCCCGCCTGAGTTTGGCAGGGCTAGACCCATTGTTTGTGGGTTGGACCCCATTTGAACCCATAGGGGACCCGACCTGGACCTCAAACCTTGGACTCGGGTCGGACCGGAATGGGACCTGGGAGCCCTAAGGGGCAGACTAGTAACCTAGGCGTTAGCAAATGAAAGTAGATGTACTGGCAACAAAGATGCTACTTGGAATCATGTCGTACCAATTCAACCATGAGCTCGATTATTTGCAACTATTGTAGGTTAAAGATGACTTAAGGCATCAATCACATCACCACTTCGCACAGACCAATGAACACAACATCAAATTGTGGCAAAACAAAAAAATTGTTATTGTTATAAAGATAAAAAAAACTGTTATTGTTACGAAGAATTTGTTCAATGTTGCCAATTACTCTCAAATTATCAATCATCTTTAAAAACTCATGATTTAGATGAAAAACGAGCTTTATTTGAGAAAAACCCAGGGCCTAAAGGCAAAGGGCCCAAGGGATAGATTCTTTCCCCAAAATCCCAGTTAGTGAAAAAATCGACATTTCTCCAACCCTAATTTGTGATTACGTTAGTTTTTCCTAGGTAAAGCTATTAGGCTCTGAATAGACTACCATGGGTTTACATAATTTTTTTTAGGGGATAGCATAGGCAACTCAGATGGTACTTGAGTATATTTATTATGTAGTTTACAACAAGAAGAGTTGATAAGGCCGTGAACACACCTTTTAATTAACTTAATTTTCATTTTGAGAAGATAACATCAAATGTTGCACCTTCACCGATTCATAGCTCTCTTGATTGTTTCCGTCATATTCTGTTGTTACTTTACTTCTCTATATAGCTTTTGTAGAGGGGTATCGACTGTTCAGGACCCTAGGTCATGGGAGGGTTTAGAACAATCAACTGCCCTGATCTACCTCACGCTAAAGGATTGTTTAAGATAGGTTTGATGTTTGAGGGGGCGAAAAGGAAGGGCAACTCTACCTCTTTCCTTATGTCAACTCGAGAGGTTTAGGAAGGCAGGTGAGCAAATTCTCGAGTTTGGATTGCTTCTTAGGCAAGTCTCTGCCAAAGGACTCCAGCATGGAGGACAGATGACAGTGCAGTGCGTTGGCGTCCTAGTTGGGCGTTGGCGTTTGTACGGACAAAAAGTGTAAAGTACAACTGAAACTTGGAAGAAGTTACTAACAACTTGACAAGTACAGTTTGATATGATGACAAAAAATAGAAAATAGCTAAATGACTAAAACAACAAGAAGAATACTTTAATAATGCGAAACTAGAATTTGACAAGATCGAAGGTTGTAGAAATCCATCTTACGGTCAGTCCAGCCTCCTGCAAGCTCCACACGAACGAAATACCTTCACACAGAAGAACGAGGAAAAATGTTGGCGCTGTTTCGGGGCTTGCCGCAGTCAAACCCCCATTTTGGTGTTTCCACCTCCACGGACAGCCAAATTGGCCACGATAGAGAAAGTATGATAAAGAAAGATATTGAACTAGAAGTATTATGTGCTATGCTATCAACGATATGCTACTAAAACAATAGAATGATGCTAAGTGAATGGATATCACCTTCCCAACAAAATACTCTCAAGACACGTGAAGGAAGATGTGAGCTCGCAAGCTTGTGAATGCCAATGTTGCCGCAACAACGAGAGGAGTAAAACCAATAGAGTGTCAACTTAGAGCTTCAAAGATGGTGAAAAATGTTGTGAGTGAAGTGTGTAGAATGCTCAAGAAGATCAAGAAGTGTGAAGAAGATGAATGAGATGAATTAGATCGCCATTTGAAGATGAAATTGGAGGCAAAAGAGCCGTTTGGGGTCGGTCAAGGGCGTAGGGACGTTACGCTTCATCACCAATGGAGAGTTGTAACGCCTCTGCGGATTCTAGAGGCAAGAATCTTGTCAGGACGACAGTGCGTTGCATAGACGTCCGTGCGCTGTGCTAACGTCCTCGACAAAAATTCCCCCACCAACACTACAAACAGCTGCCAAATGGATGTAGAGTGGACGGAGGACATGGAATAGCATCATCGGGTTTGATTTTTCTAAGGTAAGGGGTGTAAATGGGGAATTTGCAAGGGGTGCAAATTCACGCCATTACAGCTTTAATGAACACATAGGTTGAACGTATGTTATGAAAGGCATATGTGGCTGTAGTCGTAGCAACAGAGAGACATTAACATCCCGATGTTGGTTCATGAAAACTAGTTGTATAATCACCAAAGTATGAGTTTTTAGAGGCATTGGAGGCATTGAAGTGGATCATGGTGCGATGAGTAAAGGGAGACCTGAAAGAGTATGTGTGATGTCCCCTATTTGGGATATTCCTAGATTTTGCCCTAAAACCACAATTTGAACCAAAATAATAAATGTAATACATTTAAGACGATAAATTTACCAATTGAAATGCCCTTTATTAGATATAAATCTTGGTTTAGGTCCTGCACACAATACTAGTCACTAGAAATTGACATTAGCTCATAAGCCATATATATATATAAAATTAGTCATTAGTAAACATCATGATATCCATGCACATTAGTCACATCAAAATTCTAATTAGTGCAATAGTCATTCCAATATGGATTCCCATAATAATCTTTTGAGGAATTTGTTGAAGTGTTTGCAAACTGCAGTCTCATGGTTGGTTGCCCTTGTATTGCGAGAGCGTGTAAGCTGGGCCGCCCTTCCATCACTCACTCTGTTAATGATAACATGCAGCGTCGAAATAACTTCCAACTATATTCTTGTTATGAATAAATTAAATAATAGCTAGAGAGCTATTTAATTTATAGAGTCCTCTATCCATAAAGAGGTGCGATTTAATTCGAGTGGCACTAGTCTCTATGTGTGCCGACTTTCTCTCTATTGGTTGCGTCATAAATAGAAAAGGTGTTTGTTACTGGAGGCCGACCTCCTATCCTTGTAATTATATTTTGTATGGTGGCCGACCTATCTCTTGAAGAGGTGCGACCTCTCTATCATTGTGTATATATAGAAGATCATTTGTTCTCATTTACTCATCAAGCAAGTTCGATTCATTACTTCAGTCAAGTGCAAATTTCTTCAAGAGCAGGTTACGAATTTCTTCAAGGGCAGATTTAGATATCAAGGAAGTACAAATTATTATCTGTCATTGCATCTAGTGTAGGTGCTGAATATTGGCCTTGTGATTGGCCTCGTTGTAAAGAGAATTGTTGCCACTATTTATATATATAAGAGAGATCTTTGTTGCTGGGTTTTTCTCCCTCAAGAGGAGGGTTTTCCCAGGGTATCTGCTATGTTATTGTCTGATTTTGAATTAATTTCTGTGCATTAAATCTGAACATTAAAATTTACATGGTATCAGAGCGGGTTTGAGTGGATCGTGATCAGATTATTCCTAATCAGCAATACCCTAGTTGTTCATCTATCTACATTAGTCAAGATGGTGAATGGATTGAAGATCGAGGATAGACTCGAGGGTGCATCTAACTTCACATCATGGAGGTTTAGGATTATGCTTACCTTGTGTGAAAATGACTTGGGGTGAGTTCGTAGAGTCCAACGTTCCTGAACCTGAGGAGGAAGAAGAGAAGTTACAGTGGGTGAAGAAAGATATTAAAGCAATGAAGATATTGGTTGATTCCGTCAAGGATCATATTGTGCCTATTGTCTCTAAGTTGAAGACAGCGAGAGACATGTTCAAAACATTGGAAGAGATGTACGAAATCAACAATACCAGCTGAGCGCTTGCACTGAAGCAACAACTTCATCATGTGAAGATGGCGAAAGGTGAATCATTGATTACATACTTTATGAGGATTGCAGATTTGAGAGATCAGCTCTCGACAATAGGGCATATGGTTGATGACAAAGACCTGACTATGCTTGCTTTCAATGGTCTACCTTTGTCTTGGGAATCTTACATTCAAGGAATCAGTGCAAGATCAAAATTGCCCAAGTTTGATCGCCTAAGATCAGATTGCATTCAAGAGGAATCAAGGTTGGTGGCAAGAGGCGTTGGTCAAAGTTCAAGGAATGAAGACATTCACGTTCTCGCCTCCCATGCTTCAAAGAAGAAAGGAAAAGATGGAAGGAAAGGATTCTTCAAGAGGAATTGGGAAAAGGGAAATGATGATGCACCTCCATTCAAGAAGAAGAGGGATATGTCCAAGATTCAATGTTTTAGATGTTGTAAGTTTGGGCACTTTGCTAAGTATTGTCCAACTAGACCTAAGCAACAAGTTACCGTTGCGGATGTTGATGATGCTTCTCCGCAGAAGGATTCAAGTGAATATTTGTTTTACTTGGCTTTGGCAAGCAGTGTACCTAACGACACCAACACTTGGCTAATCGACAATGGTGCTTCACGACATATCACTGGTTTTAAGGAGCATTTATCAAGTTTGGTGGAGAAGGAGTCTTCCGAGCAAGTCATTATTGGAGATGATGCTAGCTACTCCGTGAAAGGATTTGGGACCTCTTCACTTCATTTGGATTCCGACATCACACTTCAGTTGAGTAATGTCCTTTATGTTCCTGGAATCAAGCGCAATCTTATTTCTATTTCAGCCTTGGAAGATAAAGGATATCATGTTGCCTTCTCCAAAGGCAAAGTTCTAGTGTGGATGGAGAACTCTAGCTTCAAGGATGCTCAAGTAATTGGAGGTAGACATGAAAGTCTTTACAGGGTTTGCACTCGTCCTCTACAAGCTTTGGTTCATGATTCTTCAAGTCTATGTGATCTTTGGCATCGGAGATTGGGTCACCTACACTTCCGAGCCTTACCTATCATGGAGAAGATGGTGTTGGGCCTTCCTAAGTTCAACCAGGAGCACAAAGGTACTTGCAAGGGCTGCGCATTGGGTAAGAATATAAAAACCCCTTTTCATAGTAGAGAAAATAGATCAAGTGTATTTTAGACCTTATTCATTCTGATTTATGTGGACCTATGTCTGTTCCGTCTTTGAGTGGATTCTTGTATTATGTTCTTTTTATTGATGACCACTCTAGGAAGACTTGGATTTATTTTTTGAAATTTAAAGAGTCCGAGGAAGTGTTGGATAGGCTTAAAGAGTTTGAAGCCTTGGTAGTAAATCTTTCCGGTAAAAGAATTAAGGTCCTCAGATCTGATAATGGTGGAGAATACACCTCTGGTAGTTTTCGGAATTTTTGTATTGATGCAGGGATTAAGAGGGAGTTCTGTGTACCCTATAATCCTCAACAGAATGGTGTTGCGGAAAGAAAGAACAGGACAATCGTGGAAGCAGCGAAGGCCATGATCCATGATCAAGATTTGCAAACCTTCTTATGGGCAGAAGCTTCCAAGACGGCTGTATATGTTCAAAACAAAAGTCCTCATAAGATCTTGGAGAATATGACTCCGGAGGCAGCCTTTACAGGGAAGAAGCCTGAAGTCAATCATTTGAGGATCTTTGGATGTCCTGTCTATGTTCATGTTCCAAAGGAAAAGAGAACTAAGTTGGAGCCTTCTGGCAAGAAGGGAATATTTGTGGGCTATAGTGAGACATCAAAAGCCTACAGAATATACATTTTAGGACAAAAGTTATCGAGATCAGTAGAGATGTCACATTCGAGGAAGATGTTGCATTCAGGAGATGAAGAGGGATTCATATGGAGATCGATAATGAAGAGTATCCTCAGGATATGGAAGTTGACCATACTCCTGAGATTCAGAGGGAGACTTCAAAACCAAAAGAAGATATTGATCCTGTTGAACCCTTGGAACCTACTGATGGGCCTACTGACATTGTTATTGGGAGAAAGAGACCTCTATGAGCCAGGCATACTATGCAAGAGGCTGAAAGTTTTGCAGCTCCTAGAGGCACTGTAACGACCTATTTCCTTGCGTAAATTAAAATTTTCCAATTCTCACTTTAATCATGTTAAGGTAACAAGTAACAAAGACGATACAATAAAATTTTTGCTTTCTTTATTGATAAATACGTACAAGTTACAATATGTTTCCACATGAATTTCATTTTCATTGTAAATATAAATCAGAGTTCAAAAGTAATACAATTACATACATAGCTCGTAAGCTTTTGCACAAATAGAAGTAAGAAGGTCCAGGAGTCCGTTCTTTCAAATCTTGGTACATCGGCCGCTTGCTGTGGAAGAGAAACATCACTCGGGCGCTCCGCCAACCACAGACTTATAATGCGGTGCCCCGCACGATCATTTCACAATGAACGACCCTCGCTCAAGAAGAGATTGGTAGGGTATCCTTTAACGATTACCAACTGAGCATAGTGCTGTGTCCTACACAACTAGAACCTTGCTATTTCACAATCTCGAACTAGTACTCGGATCACAATGAACTGACAGTGTAGTCTCAACTAACTCACATCTATGTGGCAGTCGTACGTTTCACTACTTTGGCCAAAGTATTCTCATTCAGTACTTCGAATGAAGGTCATCTATCATAAACACTACTCAGGGCCGATTTGACTTGAGGCTTCCTTACTCTATGCATAGGTTTTGTCCTTCAATGGGTGAATCCGTCATCCCAGACATCCTACAATCATACGAACCTACTAGAAATGAAAACAGTCTACAATTGTCTTGTATCAATCCTCCTAATTAGGAAATGTTTATCCTAGGAGTACTTAGCTTGTCGCAGTTATCCTAATAACTTAAGCTAAAAGACCTTACTTGATTCTGCCTTCATTTCGATCCTTGTAGATAATAAGTACATCTACGTATTCTTCATATATAGAGATCATACACAACATGCAATAGTCATTCAAAATGCAAATAAATCCTTCCTTTTTATCTTTTTCCATTATTTCTTTTTAATGTAAGATAAATAATCTAATCCCTTAAGCTCTTTACTCATATAATCCCTTTTCCTATACAAACTTCTTTTAATCTAACAATAAAATATATTGACTTGCTCAAATATTTACCCATGATTGCATTGATATTCCTAATACTTTTATCCTTCATTTACAATGAAATCTATTAAGCATTTATTCTTTTAAGAGGTTTATCAAACAAAACTAATTTGCCAATAGCATGCTATTTGCAACCAGCAAATTCAAAACTAAAAGAGAAGATCAATTAAATAAAATTCACAAACTAGACAACATGCCTGTGAATAAGAGCTTCTCTCCAGTACTGTTATGGAAGCAACTTCCAATTGAAGATGACGGAATGTAGTTTATTTCTGTCTCAATATAGTGACTCTTCTCACAACACTCTCCTTAAACAAAACTTCTATACTGAAATAGTTATTTCACTTCCTTCTACAAGGTATTCTAGCACAATCTGGTAAATGCAGCTGGTACAAACTTCTAATTCTCACACTTTGAAAATGATGCAATGCAACATAAACTACTCACAACAGAAGCTTCTAAACTCAACAGGACGACTCTTTAATTTCGTCAAAGATGAATTGCGCAAGATATCCTTTGAGGGATGAAAGGGCGAGTATTTATAATCCTGTGTTAGCAACTGTTTCCTCAATTTCGGGCATGCAAAATGACAACCAGGCTTCAATACTTAGTCAAAACGTCACTTGGCAAGTGTTTAAACCCTAAGTCATGTTTTTCATGGGTGATTTGACCTTATGGAGATAGCAGTTGAAGAATTTTTCAACTCAAACAATCAAAAACGCCACCTATAGGTACACGTCTTATTGCCAGTGGCATGAATTCAAACGGTTTACTTGCTGCGTTTTTAGGTCAACATTCTGCTCGCTACAACACTGAAATTCGTTGCCATTCTTCCTATTTTCAAGTTTGAAATCTTCTTCATGCATTCCTTGCTGCGCAGAGAGCTTCCATATTTTCACGGGAATGTCCATATTGTTGTTTTCCATTAATTTTTCCAAAAGTTAAACATTCGAATATGTCCTTTGAGAAGTTTGTTCTTTTTTTTTAAAATATATTTTATGAGTCAAATATTTCAAGTGGCTATTTTTTTAAAAATATTTACTTCCTTTATATATTACGATTATATCCTTTATAGTATAAAGTTCAATGTTTTTTTTTTTTGATACGTAAGGTGTTGATTTTATTTATAATAATAAAAGTATACAGGCGTCTGCTATGCAGGAATGTTACATTAATGACCTTCAAACATTCAAAAACTGACATGGTGGATAACTACCCAGTTCCATATTGGAAGCGTCGATCAGAAGATGAAAACAGAGACAATTTTCAACAAACTTACAAAAACTTAACTCCATTTCGTAGATACAGCGAGTAACAAGGCAAAAACTAGCAAGAAACCAGATAGACAACCGTACCCCACTTGATCACCAGAAGCCATTAACATCTGCAAAACAAATAAAACCTTCCACCCAGTCCGTTCCCTCCACTGGCACTATCTTCACTCTTTTCTTCAAAAACTCCACTGCCACGTCTGCAAGTGTGCGATGCCGGGACAATTCGGAGCCTTTGAGATCCAAAAGAAAAGGGTAAATCTTGATAGCGTCATCCGAGTCCCATATAGTGGCCAAGTCCGCAGGGCGTGGTATGCCCTTACCCAAGAGAGCCGCCTTCAGAGTAGTGTCGATGCCCCCGAGCAAGTCCTTCCGAAACAGTCGCACCAACAAATCCTTAGCCATTGACTTCGGGGTAGCAATATCCAAGAGCGAAGCAAGAAACCTGGATGATATTTGGGCATTGTCCCTTGCAAATTCTTTTCGCTCTAAATGTTCCTTTCCAAGGACCATTTTCACTGCCGCAACCGTCGCCGGATCATCTTCGAGCAAGATGCGTTTGAGACGCTGGTCCGTTACCTCCCGAAAGGCAATTTGCCTTTCCGTTGCCACTAAAGAAACAGGGGTGTCGACCCCGAAGGATTCAAGACCTTCCGCCGATATAATAATGGTGAACTTCGATTTCGACAGCCTCGCCATTGCCGAGGATGCGCCCGGAGCACCCTGCAACAAAAACATAAAAGCAAAAACCAGGGAGCCGAACCTAAATTTAGGAATGGGCTTCCTAAATTTAACATGAAACCTCAATAATGAACCGTCAGTCATCGTATACGGATACAGATTAAGGGCTTTGCAAATCTGTCCTTCGCATGAAAGGAAATTCCTCCCCCGCAAACCTGTGATCAATGCAATTTATGGTGCTTACCACTCGGCACGTCCGCGCATAGAATAAGGTAGGCCGTGCGCTACGTGTCCCCCAGCCGACGTCGTGATAATTGAGCCCATCATTCCACTAGACTCCCTTCAATTTGTCCGAGCAAAAAGGCGGCCGATTAATCCTTCCATTGCCATTCGCATACCGCTAAATTTGGTAGGTTGGTGTGACTACCAACGCCCGACCCGAATGCCACTCGTCCATCTCACACCCCACCACACGGCCACTTAGACATCCATTGTCTGTGTGGGGGGCGAGGAGGGAGCCCACGCATCCGCCCACAATGAATCACATCTTTGGACATTCTTTGAAGCCAGGCCCGAATACACCCTGATTAGACAACTGATCTGCTTCCGAGTTGCCTTCCCTGAGAGTGTGGTTCAACATGACTTGCTCAAAGTTGTTTAGCTGTTCCAACGCCGCTTCCAAAAAAACTCCCAATTTCCAATTGTGAATCTGCCTTGTCCTTAGGGCATTTATGACAATTGTTGAATCTCCTTCAATAACCAGGTTTTGAATGCCTAGTTCTTTGCTTAGTTTCAGACCCAGGAGCAGAGCTTGGAATTCTGCAGCATTATTCGTGCCATCTATCAGAGGCTGAGCTAATTTTGCCAAAACCGAACCAGTGCTAGACCTTATTATGCAACCTGCACCCGACGGCCCCGGGTTCCCTTTAGAAGCGCCATCAAAGTTTAATTTGACCCACCCCGGTTCAGGAGGGATCCACTTTGTTTTTTTTCGTTGTTCCGCTGAGGCAGCTTTTCCTAAACATTCCAATGGAGGGGATTTGATGCCAAACCATTGTTTCGAGATCCAAGCATCCCATTTGGTAAAATTAAGATTTCTTGTTTTTTCCTGCACCTGAGCATTGAAGAGTTCTATAATGCAAGTCTCGATCTTGCATTGTAACCGTGGAATAGACATCTCTTTGTCCTGAAAAATGCGCCTATTTCTTTCCTTCCATACTTCCCACAAAAGGATTGAAGGAGACATTTTCCAAAGGTCTCCAAAGATGTAAGGCTGATCATGACTTGGCCAAGATTTCAAACAGTCCAAAAGAGTGCCCGGAAGAGCAGAGGACCAACTTAATTTAGAGCATAACCAGCTCCACATCTGTTGAGTATAAGTGCAATTCAATAATAAATGGTTCACGGTCTCCTCTGCCATATGACATAACGGGCATCTGGTTGGGCCATGATAACCCAATTTTAAAAATCTGTCGCCTGTGAGTATTCTGCCCTGCGCGGCCGCCCAAGTGAAGATCCCTGCTTTCGGTAAACATGCCTTATTCCAACACAGGTTGCGGGGTAATTCTGATTTTGATTCTAAAGAGACTGATAACACATTATAACCAGCCTTGGTCGTGTAGATTCCGTTTGGAGCAGCATCCCATCTCAATCTGTCTTCTCCCGATCTGACCCATATTCTGCGTTTTGCTAGTTCCTGTTCAAAAAACTTTGTCTCTTGATCTCCCAGATTCAGTGATCTCACCGATTTCCATTTCAGAATTCCTTCCTTTGCATTATCCGCAAAGTCTATGTAATCCCTAACTTTTGTGCCCCATAACTGTTTAGTCTTTTCCATTATTTTAGAAAATTCAGGAACCCTTGCTAATGCAAAATGGCCTTCCCACGAATCCTCCCAGAATAATGCTCCTTGACCATCCTTCACCTCCCACGTGAGAAAATCCGAGATCAGGTCTCTGGAGTTGTTGATGAAGTTCCAAATCCGGGATCCAGAAGGGAGGGTTTTTGCAGTTAGGAAATAATTTGGATCGGGGACCAGATATTTTGCTCTGATGATCTTTAACCATTTTAGATATTTTGCTCTGATGATATTAATATATATATTTATACATAAATATAAATGTGAATCTCCTAGACAATAATATTTGAAATATTATTTATATCAAAGATATTAGGCGAGATGTGTACATATAAACATACTCATATATATACTTTTGTGTATACGTATGTATGCGTATATACATGTCGACACATGCGTACGAGCATATCCATCTGCTTAACGTACGTACGTATTGATATGTCTATACATTTAGATACGTGTACACAATGTATACATGTGTATACGTACCCATTCGACCTTTAGCACATATTAATTACTTCATTCACACAGGGAGTCACAGTATAGTCAGTCTGACATTTGAACAATCATAACTCATAAAGCATAAGGAAGTAAATCAAACTCCTAAGCCTATGGATGACTTATCTAGACCAACATAACTGACTTGGTTTCACAGAACCTATACTGACGTGTGTGTATGCTCATTTGGTACTCGTTACTGCTTACCCGACCAAGTTCCTCCCTGAGTGACATCTCTCCTCTGCCTGGAGGTATGAACCTGTTTCCTGCACACCTTGACACAACAACGGGAGTCATATGCTCAAAACAAAGCAGAATACATGAAACATTTCAAAAGTTAGATTATTCACAAATCAATAACCTTCTATTTTCCTTTATGTAGTATTTCACCAAGAATAACATCAAATGAAACAACATTCATATTGAAAACAAGGTACAAGCATCCTTAATTCACCTCCAGATTTCACATTTACTCTATCTAGTAATGGTAAATTGTAACGTCACAATTTGGGATGTAACAAGCACATTCAGAGAAAGTAAAAGGCCACATAAGTTCTCCAATTATGTTGCCTTAATGAGTCAGATTATAGAATCCGAGCCTACCTGTGTTGAGGAAGCATCTAGTCATCAGGTTTGGAGAGATGCTATGGCAAAGGAATATCAATCAATTCTTAAGAACGATGTTTGGGACATTGTTCCTAGACCCGAGGGCAAGTCCGTGGTATCTTCTAAATGGCTCTTCAAGATTAAGCATGCTGCAGATGGGAGCATTGAGAAGTACAAGGCAAGATTTGTGGCTCGTGGGTTTTCTCAGAAAGAGGGAGTTGATTATGAAGAAACATTTGCTCCTGTTGCTCGCTACACTTCAGTCAGAACCATCATTGCTATTGCTGCATCTAGAGGATGGAAGATTCACCAGATGGATGTGAAGACAACCTTTCTCAATGGAGTAATTGAGGAAGAAGTTTATATAGAGCAACTTGATGGATTTGAGGTTCATGGGAAGGAGTCACATGTTTGCAAGTTGAAGAAGGCCTTGTATGGTCTTAAGCAGGCTCCTCGTGCTTGGTACGAAAGGATTGATCATTACCTGTCAAGTTTGGGTTTCTTGAAGAATGATGTCGATTCAAATCTCTACTTTAAGGTAATCAATGGTGAAGCATTAATTTTGGTATTATATGTTGATGATTTGATCCTTACTGGAGAAGATCACCTGATTCTTGAGTGTAAGAAGGAGTTGACCTCTGAATTTGAGGTGCAAGCCCTTGTTAATGCATTTTCCTCTGAGATGGAGGAATTGGAGGTGAAAGCCCTTGTTTCCACCCTCTAATCTGAGTCATGGTGGATGTCATGTGTGTCACTCCATGACATTTTTTGTACTTGTGTTTCACCCTCGTAGAGAGTCATGGTGAAAGTCATGTTGAGGTGACAACATCAAACAAGTGATGAACACTTGTACTTACCATAGTATGGTTGTAGCCATTATGGTTGATATCGTGTTGAGGCGATATCTAATGAGGCGATATCTAATATCACGTTGAGGTGATATTCTTCTTGTTCACTTATGGTTGTAGCCATCGTGGTAGACATCACGATGAGGTGATTTGTCTTGAGCAGCCGAAAGTTTTCTCTCTAGCTGAGAGGGAGTGTTAATGATAACATGCAGCGTCGAAATAACTTCCAGCGATATTCTTGTTATGAATAAATTAAATAATAGCTAGAGAGCTATTTAATTTATAGAGTCCTCTATCCATAAAGAGGTGCAATTTAATTTGATTGGCACTAGTTTCTATGTGTGCCGACTTTCTCTCTATTGGTTGTGTCATAAATAGAAAAGGCATTTGTTATTGGAGGCCGACGTCCTATCCTTGTAATTATATTTTGTATGGTGGCGGACCTATCTCTTGAAGAGGTGCCACCTCTCTATCATTGTGTATATATAGAAGATCATTTGTTCTCATATACACATTAAGCAAGTTCGATTCATTACTTTAGTCAAGTGCGAATTTCTTCAAGAGCAGGTTATGAATTTCTTCAAGGGCAGATTTAGATATCAAGGAAGTACAGATTATTATCTGTCATTGCATCTAGTGTAGGTGCTTGTGATTGGCCTTGTGATTGGCCTCATTGTAAAGAGAATTGTTGCCACTATTTATATATATAAGAGAGATCTTTGTTGCTAGGTTTTTCTCCCTCAAGAGGAGGGTTTTCCCAGGGTATCTGCTGTGTTATTGTCTAATTTTGAATTAATTTTCTGTGCATTAAATCTGATCATTAAAATTTACACACTCCACCTTGGAGGTTGGCCATCCTCCTTGATCAAGCCTAGAAGCACTAATAAGCCTCCCAACCCACGAGGCTTAACCCCCTATGGGTGGCGTGCTTGATAAGAGCATGAAGACTACCTCCCTTCCACCAAGCTTGGGAGCACACATATGCCTCTCGGCCCATGAGGTTTAATCCCCTATGGGTGGCGTGCTTGATAAGAGCATGAAGACTACCTCCCTCCCAACAAGCTCGGGAGCACACGGGAGGCGCATGAGGTTTAAACCCTTATGGGTGGTGTACTTGATGGTTGGGTATGTCGGGCCTTAACCTCTTGTGAACTTGAAAGGTTGATTGGCCAACCTGTTTTGCAATCATTTCTCTGAATTCAAAATAGATTATTACACGTATCTATTATCCCATATTCATAATAAAGGAAGAATAATGATTACTTAAAAGGATCAATAATTGCTGCAAGCATCATTATGTGAGGCGCTGGTTTGGAATTACAATAATTTGCTCGCAATTCACAAAACATTAACCACTGCTGCTCAAACAATTATAGAAATCATTACGCAACAATATGAAATATAAAAACTTGCAGTCTCAGCATACTTGTGCAAACAACCAGGCACAAAAATACAGATTTGGATTGACATTTAGACTATCAACAGTAAATCGTTACTTTGCATTTAGACTACAAATCATATGACATCAATACAAAACCAGAGCAACACTAAAGTCAATATCTTTAGATTTAAGAAACAACCATATATATGTGCACCCGATCTGTAGCTATCGGTAGAGAGATTTCATATATAGCTCACATTCATAATAGACTCCAAATAGCAGTACATACTCTCGGTTGCAAAATATGCCCCGATCAGGACCCCTTTGAGATTGATGTCACAGTGGTGTGCAATGCCCAGTAATATCCTTCTGAATGAATTTCACTCAAGTCAAAAGGTGATTTTATTGGACTTACCCGCAAAATAGCCTTTAGACACCGATCCCTTTGTCCATTCTACTCGTGTCTCAACTCCCGAGATAGACCAGTTTGTTGTGTTTCGATGGTCACAGAATGAATGCTTGTCTGATGGCGTCTAACACCGGCAAGAAGATAGCTTGTGACGTTTCTGTGATGCGGTTCCGATCCAAATCACGTGTCCCAGTATGGAGCGCGGTATATGCCTATAGCTTCACGCGTATGTCTCGAACGAATCTCTCAAGTGTTTGATGCGTGCCAGATTGCTATGCGAGACTCGTTTCGTCTTATCAAACTCCTTAAGATGGACGACTCTTCAGGTAATCCGAATGGACCAACTCTGCTCAACTCCTGTAGTCGCCTTCAAATCAAATGCCCAGTCAAATCCCGTGATTGACCTGCAATGGAGAATATGGGAATGACAGATTAGAGGGATGGTTGAATCATGTGAATGAACTCTCACCTCCAAAGCTCGTGAATGGCTTGTGAATATGAATTGTGGAGATGACGGATGAATTAGAAGAACAAAGATACAAGACCATTGGCAAGGGACTACGTCCTCCCAGGGAAGACCCGCTTCGTGGTTAGTTCCAATATTTTCATTCCATGATGCTCAACAATGAAGCCAAAATCCACATAAATACATAGCCTTCGGAAAGGTCGGCCACGGAGAGAGAATTTATTTAAATTTAAATGTTATTAATAATAATTTTTATTTTTAGATATTATTTAATATTATTATTATTTTTAATATTATATTATTATTTTAGTATTATTTTTCCCGCCAATTGGAAGTAGGTCCCAAATTGGGGACATGACACATTATTGCATGATCACACACACACACACACAGAGATATATATATATAGATTTATAATTATATTTAAAACTTACTTCCCAAATATATTCTTGCTAATAATATTTAATGCAATAGATCTCTTATAATTTCCAGTCCTTATTTCTCTTGTTTCCAATCTGCTTGGTTGATCCCAATTGATTGATGCCTTGCACAAATTGATTCTTCCTCTCTATATATCTCTCAAGGTGGGTTGAATAGTCACACCCCTATATAATCAATGCACCCTTACAAGGGATGCACCCCTCCCTATTTAAGCACTGCCTCTTAACTTAATTAATTAGTAATAATTTAAAGTGACTCTCATCAAGCCCTTAGAAGAATTGCTGCCTTTTATTTAATCTCCGTCTTTTGTAGATTAATAATCACTGCCCATGAAATACTCCCTTGACTTGGCTGATCACATTCCAAAGGGGGGTCGGCCCATAAAGTTTTAGGTATTATTTTAATTAAATTTTCCAATGTATAATTACATGTTACTGCAGCGATTTGATTGGTAAGGCAGATTACTTAGCAGGGGCATGACAGTATGGTAGGACAATGAAGAGGATATGGCAAGAGTAAAAGCCAACACTGCATGACCAGTAAGGGGGGACTGAAAGAAAGTAAAACCACCAGAATTTGGAAAGCATGGAAGAGAGGAAGCCAATTAAAGATCAGGAGCCAATCAGACTCGAACTACTCCATAATGTGCCTTACACTGTAACTGGATGCATATTAAAATTTGGTATAACTATTTAAACCCATATATAATTGTGAAAGTACAAGCCTATGGATGCAGATGCATTAGCTTTTATAAAATATGATACTCTTTGTTTCTTATTGTTTAACCTGCCTGAATATCCAATTTGCATTCATTGTTTGTTACAAAGAGTTCATCTGTGAAGTTCTCAAACTTTACACTAGAGAATGTCTGTTCCAAGTTTTGAATAATTACTCCTATGCATTAGAAACTCTACAATCTGAATTCTAGAATCTGGTTTTATTAAAAGGGTTTCTCATTTTGAAGTTGTATTTTCTATTTATTTTATCTGTAGTTAGTTACAGAACTGTCTTTATGCGTTCAATAATTACTGTTTCCATTTTCTATAACACTGCAATTAAAAAATAGTATTATAAAAAATAATATTAGTATTGCTGTTGTTGTTGAGTTGATGTAGAGTATTTTTTTTGCAATTTGTTCATGTATGTGATGGGCATATATTATTGTTTTGTAGTCTTTGATCCCAATATGAAAAACCAGTATTACAAATAAAATTACTATATCTAAAGCTTGGGATATTTGTTTGCAGTATAGGTGGATTAACGCAGGTTCAAATGCTTCAGCAAACTCTAAGTTAATGCTTGAGGAAAAGAATCTTTCACATCAATCTCAAACTTCAGGTGGCTTTCCCTTCTGCATTTGAATTTTAGCATTTCACCTTTTTTAGAGTAAGGTAAGGGAAAATTAAAAGATATGGATCTTCATTGCAGCTCTAGGAAAGGGCACCCAGTTCTTAAAGTTAGTAAACTTCTAAAAATTTATAGAAATTGGCAATAGATGTGAGATTCATACAGTGATTTTAGCTTGTAGTAACTTTACTTGTATACTATGTTACTGATTCTTGGTGCTGACCCTCTGGATCCAGGTATGATTTGACTGCCTGTGGATCCGGGTATGATTTACCTCGGGTTTGAATTTTGGTGTGGCATGAGTAGGCAGATGTCCAGGAACTGGTTTTCGCCTTGTGGGTTTGTCCTTGATGAATCTTGGAAAACTGGGCAGAATTTGACAGAACCTGCAGCGAACCCAATGGCTTTTAGCTTCTTTATAAAAATATTTTTTTCCTTTTAAATTTCTTTTTGGTATTCGATGGGATCCATAACACTGTTTCTCTCTTAACGTTGGGAGTTTCTTTGTTTGTAAGATGCATTCCCCTGGAATCCTTAATACCCTTTGATGAAAAGAAACAAGTTTTATTCCTTGAGCCAATTATAGTTGAAATGTGGTGGCCGAAATAGCATGAAACTTTGAAAATTCCAAAATCATTTTTGTCACAATGTTAAGTGATTGATAAGGATATATTGAGTCGTTTCCATTCTCTTTACATTTCTATAATAATCTCTTTCTCCTAATATTTTATCGAGTCATTTCCCTAATAATCTTTATTTCCCTAATCTTTACTGTTACCTAAATCTTGATTTCCCAGATTTTCCTAATCTTTAATATTACAAATTTACAATATTATCATATAATGGCCAGATAACCTACTTTATTTCGCTAATCAATAATCTATTCAATTTATAATCCTTTATCTATAATTTCTAGTCAACATATATATATTCTATATATATAATTCAGAGACATTACATTTTTATACATGGCTAATATATATATTTTATGATTTTTATATGTTTTAGCTTTTTGTACTAATGAACCCAAATGAACCCAACCCCAAATCTCTTTTGTCTGTATCTATGAACCCAAGTGGTGAATCCAAACCTGAACCAGTATCAGGATCAAATCCAAAACTAACCCAACACCAAATTTCTTTTGGCCAAATCCATGGACTGAACTGGCTAACCTGAACTAGTATCAGTATCAGTCACTTAGATTTTATTGTTTATCTTGACTGGAGTTGCAGTGCCCATCACAACTGGTTTGAACGATGAAGGATGCATCTTGGGTTCTTGCTCCTGTTACATGATGAACTTGGTGTGCTTTATCTTTATTGCAAGAATTATGTTTTTCAGTATAGAGTCAGAAGCTTCACCGTGTATACGTTCATAAGATAGATAAATTCTCTTTTCAAAACTTCTTAAATTTTGCATATTGGGTTCTTGCTAGTCTATTCTTGCAGTGAATCTAATGGAGTTCATTAGCCTCCCATTTTGTTTTAATTGGTTGGTATAATGTCTTCCACCCAAAGATTGTGCTTTACTTCTATGCATCTCTGCTCTCTCTTTGATCAGCTTTAACCCATATTATTGTATTAAAAGATTTGTTCAAGTGCAAAAAAACCAAGTAGCAGTAGCCCGAAGGAGAGAAGTTGCTAAAATAAACTCGGGGTTAGACTACTGACCTAATATCTGAAATTCAAAAAGTAATACAAGTCAGAAAAATCTTAAATAACGATTGTCAAAACAACATAGGATAGAAGAATCTCTAAAATTCTGCCAATGGACAACATGCTTACTACAGTTCACTGGTAAAGAGAGTGAGGTAATACTTGGGGATATCTCAACAACTCTGTTTCTCCTGTGTATCTTTTACCACTTCGATAATGTGGGTCTGAGCTGGTTCACTTTCAGTTTCAAGTTAAATCCTGTTATTGTGGGTGTAGGATCGACTATGACCTTTTCTACAAGGACTTTGTTGTTGTTTGCAATGCTTCCTGCATGCATGCATGAAAACATATGTGGGCATAGATGTGAGTCATTTATGCATTCATACTCTTTGACATGAGTAATTCTCTGATATAATGTTCATTTTGGTTGCTGGTTATGTTGGTTGGGTCAGTCTGCAATCAAGATGTCATGGGAACTAGTGTCGTTGCCTCTCTAATTTGGTCTGCATCTCCATCTACAACCTAAACTATTCATGATTTAAATGTGCTAAGATTATTTGCAAATCTATTGTAGATGACTCTTGGAGGTTGCAGAATAAGTGCATTTGTCCTTGGGCATTTGACTTCTAGGGGTTGAGGAAACTTTTGCTTCAAACCTGTTAGGAGAACCAAAGAAAATGATCTTCCACACCATTTGGCCTACCGGAATGTATCATTTCTGCAATATTTGTAAATGGTGTTGGATCTTCATTGGAACTCGAGAGATATGCAAGGATATTGTTGGTGACTTTGAGATGCCCGAACTAACAAATACTTTTTTCTTATTAGAGCACATGCATTAATTGATATCTTATTTTTGATGGTTCAACTAAGGACAGAGTCCTGTTTTGCAATTATATGAAATATAATAATGAAAGAGATCTGCCATTTTGCATGTAAAATGTGAAACTAATTGTATATGATTTGAGAGTGAGCAAGGTATGAAGAAAAGTGTGGAGGGGAGAAGTGCCATAATGTGCATTGATTTGGGATGGAAGCTTTGAATGTGGCAGGAAATGAAGAGGAGGCTATAGTTGTTCTAGAGGGTGGAATGGCAAGATTCTCCTTATGATGTATGCATTTCCCTGAAATTAATAGAAGATAATTCATATGGTGGGAAATAGGTGGAAGAAAGGAGAAGTAAAGAAATAAATTTTATTAATATCTGTAACGATAAAAAAAATATCCAAGGGATTGGAACATATGGCATTTACAATAGCAAAGGATTAGGGCAAAATTAGCCACCTAGGTAGGGAATCTAAAATGAGTAATCCCCAATTTGGTACAATTCTATAAATATAAGTGGAGGGAAGATCCCACAAAGCACTAGAAAAAAATGAAGACCACCCCAAGTAGGGAACCAAAATCCTTAGATGTATGTGTTCAGTGATGCATTGGAGGAGCCAATGGTAATAGCTTTGATCTTGTTGGGTAAAGACAAAAGGGCCAAAGGGGCCAAGATGGACAATCCTAGGATGTAGTCAATTCTGCAATAGAATCTCTTCTAGCATTTAAAACCAAAGAATTTCTAGTAGTAGGAAAAAAATTTGTAGTGTGAGCTTGCCACTAAGATTTGTTCCATGCAAGAGGGGTGTGAGAGGGTCCTAGATGTTGAGAAAAGATGCAACCATGACCGTTAGAGTGAGGATTAAGGAGCTCAAGAAGCCTCAACCGTATTTGATTGCAAGGATGAACGTTGCATCACTAATTTATCCCCCATCCATAAACGAATTAGTTGTATTAAAAGCAAATGTAACTCCTCCAACATCTATAATGAGCTGAAAGAAGTAATTAATTTCATAGATTTGGGATTACCACAAAGAGAACTATACTTGAACCTAGTGACCTCATGAAGATAAAGGCACGTGCATCTCTATGTAGGGTGGAGGAAGAAAGTGGATAGAGGACCACTAGAATCTCTATCTTAATAGTAGTTCCTCCCACAAATTGCATAGTAGATTGGACTTGGAAAATAAAATGCTTCTTAGATTCCACCTCTTGAAGAGAACAAAGGAAGCAAAATCTTTAACTTTGTAAAAATGGTGGTTTGTCTAAACACAAGGGTGATGGGAGCACATTCACAATTGTAGGAGGGGAATCCCCAAACCATGAGTTCATTTATGATAAAGAAAGGTGGGCCAAATTATAGTTCATGGACTTGGACTTAGAGAGTACTCGACAAGTCCTAAATTTTTGACACATCAAAAACTTGGTGATACTCAATAATGTAAAACAATATTTAAATTTCATGGAAAACACATTTTTTTTGCGAAATTCATTCACAAAATGCATCAAAAGAGTCTAAAAACCGTGGGGAAGTGTTTTCTACCAGATTTTATTCTTGAATACATATGGATTAGAAAATTACATTTTCATGCAAAGCCAAATACAATAGCTAGTTGCTAACTGATAACTAATATGAATTTATGATAATTATCTTTGAAAATCGTCACCAAAAATTGCATATCTAGGCAAGTAAAAGATTAGAAGTTTTTATAGTTTCCTTTTCCTTGTTCTAGTGAAAAATTGGGCAGTAGAGGTTATGGTCCTCACATTCGGTTGCTGCTCCTTACTTGGCCTTGAAGATTGTGCTTGTGGCTCCACCTTGTTGCTAGATGGCAATGACTACTTCTCTGCTACATCAATGTCATCTAATAACAATCGAGTCTCCCTTGCTTCTATATTAGTTACATACTCCATAGCTTGCCTCTCAAAATCAACAATCTCATCCTCTATAAATAAGGAGGGCTCATCATCCTACATGGTGTAGTTGTTGAATGTGTTGTACCCAAAGCAAATTTTTTTCTTCATTAAGGCATTTTGCTTAAAATAGTCTAAACCTTGTAAGAATGTCATCAAAAGTCAGTTTTTGGGCAAATCAAGTATGGGCTTTTAGTCAGTTTGATGTTAGGAAGATACTGGCAAAATTTGAAAAAAATGAAAATTAGGGTTTTTAGACTCCTATTTTTAGGTCAAAAACCCTAAAAATTGAAACTTTTTAGAATTGATTGAAAATTGTTTTGATTGGCTTATTTCACTTCACAATCACAATGGTGAAGTCAGATTCAGTTAAAAGTCAGTTTAAGTCTGGTGGTAAGTTTTCACTTTTTAAGATGAAAAGTTAGGACCTCTGAGGTCATCAATGGCAAATGGCCAGAGACCAGGTGTTGAAATCTAAGCCTAAAACGCTCAAATGAAGAATCTATGGCGAGATATGTGCAAAATGATGCTTTGTCTCGAAGGGGATTTTTCGCCGAGGTGAAAATCATCAAAATTTTTCTCACTTTGGAGCAAAAGCGCCCCTGGAGGTCAGTGGCGCCCTAGATTTTAGAGGCCCAGATTTCATTTTTGAGGTTTGTCACTTCCAAGAAGACTTCTCCGGAATACTGTCAGTTTCTCGATGAGCCTATCAACCAGCCTAAAAGATTTGTCTAGCACCTGAAACTGGAGATTGAACGAGAAATGAAAATGATGAAAAATTGACGAAGTCTGAAGCCAAAAAGTGCACCTCCTAGCCAGGGGCGGCCATCTTTTTGAGGTGCTAGATGAAGGTTTATGATCAAATGATACCTAGGATGTTTTTCTCAGACTTGATTAGGCTTTGCAATGAATCCGTCAGTGGGTCAATTTGAGTTGTTGGACTACCGGAATCAAGAGTCAAACATAAGGTCTAATCATGGTTAGAGATGTTAAGAAACATTAAAAGCGCCCCTGGAGGCCAATGGCGCCCAAGGTTTTAAAGTCTCAAATGCATTCTTTTTGGTCTTCTCAGATATTCATCTTGTTCGTGTTGTTTCTAGCTTTCCATTGCATAGCTTAGTCGGGTCAGAAGATTTCTCAGCAGCCTGCAGCCGGGGATTAAATGTGGATTTGGCCAGTTTGAAAAATGGCTAAAGTCTGGGAACAAAAGCGCCCCTGGAGGATAGGGGCACCCTTGATTTTAACCTAGTAGATGATGATTTTTGGAAAAGTGTTCTCCAAGAGCTCTTGTGCAAAATGGAGCCAGCTCCGCAGTGAGCCTATCAGTTAGTTTTGAAGTTTTACCAAATTCCGAAGGACACGAGATGAAGGGAGGTCAGAATCACCTTCAAAATGATTAAAAATTGACCAAGTCTGAAGTCAAAATCACCCCTGGAGGCCAAGGGTGCATTGAATTTTGAAGCTTCAGATGTCAGAATTATGGATTGCAACCTCAAGGAGTTTCTTGTCAGTTTTGATCTTGCTCTTCAATGAAACTGTTAGCCAGTCTTCTGGATACATCAGTCAATCAGAATCAGTGATCAAACATGGGCTCCGGTGAGGTTTGAAAATTGAAATTTTCAAGAAAATGTCTTACTCTGGAAAGTGACGCCTAGAAGTCAAAGTTTGACTTTTTGACTCAAGTACATGAGGCGCCCTATAATGGTGGAGTTTGGATGCATCAGTCAATCAGAATCAGTGATCAAACATGGGCTCCGGTGAGGTTTGAAAATTCTAACTCTGGAAAGTGACGCCTAGAAGTCAAAGTTTGACTTTTTGACTGAAGTACATGAGGCGCCCTATAATGGTGGAGTTTGTGAACTGAACTTAAATATTATTTAATCTTCAGTTGGTCGACTTGAACTGAACTTAATTTTTGCTTGCAAAAGGGCAACTTATTTTTGCATGTACAGTTAACTAAATTTGGTCCAATCAGAAAGTATCGCTCTATTTAGGGCGAATTTCTCAATTAGTTAATTGAGTTTTGGGGGTCCAATCAGAGGGTGCCATACATTTTAGAGGTCCAATCAGGGTGGCGCCTAAATTTAGCATATTTGTGATGCCTTTAGGCTTAAATTAATTTATTTAAGTCATATTGGTGCCCATTATTCTCATAGCAAGTGCAAGTAAAGACGTTTTTCTTGAGCAAACGAAGATCTGAAGGTGCTTCGAGTAATATTTTTCAGTGTTCTTCGCAGTGCCAGGTCTAGATTGTTCAGAAGATACATTTTTTTAGACATCATTTTTCAAGTGCATGTAGACTTCATCAAATCGAATTCAAGCATAGGCGACTTTTTTAGAGGCAGAATGATAACTTCTATTTTCTATCTCTAAAATTCTTCTATCCTTGTCTTAGGTTTTCTCTCGCATGTCAAAGTAAATGATAGAATTTTCAGAATTTGATCATCTGGGTTCACATAGTTCAGCGTCAGAAGCAAAACCCATGTCTTAGATTTTTTCGAGAAAATTGCCCCGTTGCTTCCATATCTGAAGCACCGTGCTTTTTTCCGAAGATTCCTTTGCATGTGGGCCAAAAACAAACATTTTCCAAAATCCAATCATCTGGGTTGGCTTAGAATCTGATTCTCTACAAAACCCATATGCCAGTTTTTCTCGAGAAAGATTTTCCTTAGAAACCCTAAAACCCCTGCTTCTCTCGATTGAAAAGCCTTTGCATGCCTTGCTAAAACTCATTTTTTCGAATTTCTGACGATTTGGGTTTGCTTAGATTTCGATTCTCTACAAAACCCACATTTTAGAAAAAAATCCAATTTTTTTTCCCGCAATTGGCTATTTTTAGCCTCATTCAGAGCCTTTTTTAGTTTTTTCTGAAAGTTGTCCGAACATAATCGACTTTACAGAAAAAAATCTAGATTTTCAAAATGCAATTCAATCCTATAGATTACAAGGCCAAATCGGTCTTGGTACACGACTTTTTGAAAACCTCGGACACAGACTTGGGTCATGTTTATCCAGTCGTCAAACTGAGCACGCTGGAGGGCATTGGCAACACCACAGTGAAAAATCTTGAGCGTTCCGGATTGTTGGCAGTAGCATCTATTCCTATCACGGTTTTTGATCTCAAGTTCGTCATTGCTTGCATTAAGCATTACGATTCATCCACAAGACAAAGTAGATCAGCCGATGGGAGTCATTTGTAGCCTTAAGCCGAGGGATGTGGAGAAGTGCTTTGCTATTCTACCTTGCTCATACAATTTTACCATAGTCATTGAGGATTGCAACAAGATATGGCACAGAGACAAAGAAAGATCTCAGAGAAAAGTTGCTCAGAGGTGGCTAAAAGAACAAAAGACCAACATGCCAAAGAAGGTTGGGCGTGGGGAGTTCAAGGATGAAGTTGCTATTTTGATAACTTTACTCAACCGGGTTACAGGTTAGGAGGAAGCTAATATTTTCCAACCGTGGATGTTCTATGTCATTTCCTGGATTATCGACAACAAGGAACACTTTGATTCGGCCATGTTGATCAGCGAGTGTCTTCACCAACAAATCATAGGATTCCTTAAAATCCACGAGTTTCACATGGTGTCTCATATGGTCTACTTAATTGCATTTCAAGGCAATTTTAGACATTTGAAGACCAATGGAACTCTTGGTGTTCAGCATGTTCACGAATGTTACTCTCAATTGGAGTTCTCAAAGGTTGAACAGGATTTCAAAGTGGTGAATGATCACTTCCTAATGAAGACAATCAGAGACCTCGATAATGAAATGCACATCAGAATTTCACTAGAGGCAAGATCAACAATGGAGAGTTGGGTGGATTGGTTCATTCAATTCCCCACTTTCACATATATTCGAGTGTATGGTTACACCGGAGAACCTTTAATGCTATCGAGGTACCCGCTAGACAAGGTCCTATTCATGGAGTTTCTGAGACAAGCTCAAGAGGTTCACTCTTTTCTTCGCAATTGACACAAGCCAGCATTCACTTTTCCTTTTGGAGGGGGCATTTACAAATGTAAGGCAGTTGCTGATTGCAAGTTAATGACGAACGAGTTAGAAAAACTCCAGCTCAAGTATCTCATCGAGAGGCGTTCTTATGTTCCATTGGGGCATTACTCAACACAGTTGGAGCGAAGTAATTCACTCAAGCCAACACTTGAGGATTTTTGGGCTAATTGCGAAGATGAATTTGAAGTGCGCCGACGTCATTACTATAGACTTACTCTTCCTCAACTTGCTGATTTTCTATCAAAAGATGTTGAGGGTTTGTCAGATGATGACAGAGAGATGTTGCTTAGCATATATGTCAAAGACCAAGTCGCTCGCCAGCCACTTCACCCACCATATTGGTATGCCAGGGAGAGTACTTCAATTGAGGACCTGTCAAGAGCAGTTATCAAGACAAGCATGCACTTCTTGGACAACAAGAGAAGGCGAAGGACAGTTCCAGTTTCAGAGCCGCCAGTAGGGTTTTCTTCACTTCCTTCTACATCTAGGTCGGGGCCTCAAGTTAAGGTCATCATGCATCCACCTAAAGATGTCAGAGTTAGTGGGAATACGAAGGGGAGAAGCATAGGGAAATGGAAGTAGAAGCAGATTGAGCAAGTGCCAGAAGTTCCAATGGAGACAGTAATACAGGCTGAAGCCGATTCTTCATCTCCTGGTGAGCCATTTTCACCAGTCACCTCCCATTGATGTTGACTTAGAGCCAAAATCGCCAATTCGGGAAGCCTCAACGCCAGTTGATCCATCAGAGGTTGACATAGGAGCGACAGTCTCTCCTCGAGAAGATAACATTGATCATTCATGTTGGCTTGAGAGGTCTTTGGGAAGACGAAGGAAAAAGCCTTCATATCAGCTTGATTTATTTGAGTTTGACGATCCTTATCAGGATAGGTCAAACAAGAAGGTCAAGAAGCAGGTGCAAGTAGAAAAGACTCCTAAAGTAGAGATCGTCATTGAAGTTGCGATACCGCCAGAGGGCAAAAACCTGGATGAAGTTGAAGTTGGTGATTTCACCTTCGTCAAAGCTAATCTCGGCAGGAGCACTCGACAAACAGATGTGAGCCTCTTTAAGGTTGTCGCAAGTAATCTTGAAGAGCGTGTAATGAAGGACGAAGAAGATAAGGCAGCCCTCAAGGCTGAAGTTAGGCAACTCCGACAATAAATCTTTGATCTTATTCACGGAGACTCGAATAGAGCACCTGTTCATCCACCGCTTCCAGGGACACCTGCAGAACAACATAAGCTATATCGATTAGTCAATCGAGGAAAGCTCTTGGACAACTGGATTGAAGATTTGATTGTTGTAGGAAACCTTCTCACAGAGTTATATTAGTTGAGGTACGATGCATATGATCTTCGTGAGAGAATTCATCAGCTTGAATTGTCCATAGCAGAAGGCAAGTTGGAGGACTTGATTCTCATATCTCAGTTAGCAGTTGCATATAACGCCATTGTAGCAGATGAGGATAAAAGGAAGGTTTTTGCTTGGAGAGAACATCTCTTTAAAGTGGAAACGTATGAGAGAATCTCTACAAGGATGGTTGCGCTCAAAGAGGATGTTGACGAAGCTCTCAAACTCATCAGCGGGTTTATCACTCAGATTCAGTGCCACTATCTTCTTGAGGATGGTACATACGTTGAGCTTGATGCAGTCCAGACCGAGTTCGAGAAGCTTGTTCGTGATAGCCTTGATGGAGATCTTGTGGCGTCCAAGTCGGATCACTTCTCAGTAATGACAACTAGTTTCAACAAGGCAATTGAAGAGGTCAAAGAATGCATGAAGGTGATCAAAGATGGAATGAAGGAGTTGAATAGGTAGTCTATCATCGTGGACAACGTCAAAGTGCCAAAAGATGAGATAGTTGACAGTTTCCTGGACGAGGTGATCACCCGTGATGGCTTGGAGTAGATAGTCAATTAGATCCTGTAGTTATTCCCGAGGATAGAGTCAGAAGGAACAGTTAACTTGATGTCAGTCTTGAGTTCTAATTGCTGATTTTAAGCATGTTTATCTCATCCTCAAAAATATTTTTGGAGGAGTTTAGACTTTCAGTTAGGATTAGTTAACTGATGTTAGTTATCAGTTAATTTTCATTTCAATAAGGACTTGCATGTTGCACATGTCCATTTAGTTTAGTCTTGTTTTGGTTAACTGATGGTAGTTTTCTAGTTAACTGTATAGTTTCATTTATTTAGGTTTAGCAATAAAATCTTGCATGCTTGCGAGACTCATGTTAACTCAAGGTGATTTTAGGGTTCCCTACACCTTGAAGTTCTATAAATAAGAGCACCCTTGCTCATTTGTTATTAACTTTTGCTCATGATAGCATACATGCTGAGCCCACCTTGCCTGGAGTATTGCTATCCAGTATCTGTTCACTTAGTTAAATATAATTGCTGGTTGCGTGTCTTGATATACAATTTACTGTCCTGGTTATTATTCTTGTTGTGATTAATAAGCTTTGTTTCATATCTACGCCTCGGATAGAGTATTTTACCTCCTTGGAAATTTAGAGATGAAGTTTATCGTTTGATGTTGTTCCTAGTAATCTTGTTTGCAGCCTACACCTCAGATAGAGTATTTTATCTCCTTGGGAATCCTTTAGTCAAGCTTACCGTTTAATTTTTGTTTTTAGTAACCTACTTTCAGCCTACACCTTGGATAGAGTATTTTACCTTCTCGTGAATCTTGGAAGCTAGTTTACCGTTTGTTGTCGTTCTTAATAACCTTTATTTCAGCCTACACCTCGGATAGAGTATTTTACCTCCTTGGGAATCCTGTGATAAAGTTTATCGTATACCAATTCCCTGCTCCTAATTCCTCTTGCTCTATTTATCTAGAGGGAATAGGATAGTTTAGCGTTAGCCTAGTCGTAGTTAAAGATTTGCAAAACTAGAGAAAATCCTTAGTTGCAACGGATTGGGTTTCCTTAACCTTGTGCCTCTTCTAGTTGAGTCAAAAAGATAGGATTTAGATCATTTACTTCTTCACGCATATCAGCACAAGAGGGAGCTTCCCCTCCTAATTTGAAGAGCAGTCATTACGCACTGTGCATAGCTGTCTGTCGCCAATATGCACTCCAGAGGTGCGAAGTGTAACGCCAACAAAATGTTGAGTCAACTTATTACGCTTCGTCTAAATGATGTTAAACAAACTCTAGTTGCACTTACAACCATAAGCACTACAAGTTTGAGACACGATTTAGAGAGCTAGCTTTTGTAGATTAGTGGTATTTCCTCCTCAATCTTCCCACCAAGAACTTGCAAATAAGATATTCAAGAGTTTGGAAATAAACAATATTTTATTAATAATTGTAATTTGTAGCTTGCAAGATATAAGACTTCACTTTCTCTTACTTGGTGTCTGGGTGGATCTTCCTCGTATACCTAGTGGGGAAGAAAAGAGCCTCCCCCAAGCTTGCTTATATTTCTACAATCTAGAAATGATGAGGTTTTTGACTTCAACCTCGAGTTGTCATTCTCTCAATGCATGTGGATAGACCCTCCATAACCTCTCCATTAGCATCCATGAAGATATCAAAGAAGAGAAACTTGGGGTTGAGGTTGTGCCTTGTTGCATGAATGGGTTGGTGGAGTTGATTTGTTACACCTTTGATCAATGATCTCCCAAAGAGGGGCAATTCTACATGCATCCCCCTTGTAATAGTTTTGGATGGCCTTTTTGGCTCTACCTATGGCCTCATAAATGTATTTCATATGGTTTTGCTCCCCATCCACCAAGTGCAAAACCCTCACTAGCGGCTCTAATACCTACAAAGTAAAAATACAAACAAATTTAAGTTAAAACTTACATTAAAACTAAATATTTTTAAAGTTTAAAAATAAAGGATTCAATTTGAAAATTAAATTGAAGTTTGAAGTTACCTTTACAATCTCTAAAGCTCTCTTCACAAAGACACCATCAAAAACTGTTTTTGAGGTTCTCTCTCCATCAACTAAGTTGAGTCTAGCCATGTTTGACTCACAAACATTTGCTTCAAGCGAGTCAATAAACTAGAAATACTTTGGAACATTAGAAAATTAGTTGCAAACCTTATGGCACCTAATTACACAAGCTCTTTAACCTTTGTGATATTCATCAAGCTCTTTAACCTTTGTGATCTTTCATCAAGGTAATGTGCTGCACAAGGAGTCTAAAATAGTGTTGAATGCCTCTCTTGAAGCAATCCTCCAACCACCACATATGACATTGCAAATTCAGTTACAATTTGCACAACATTTTGTATGCCCACATCTAAAACAACCTCTGCCAACATTGAGTTCAAAGTTTTTAAATTTTTTTTAAATTTTTTTGGAGGTATAACTTACCATTTGAAGCCACTAAAAATATTGATGAGGGTGTGGTTCCTTCATTTGTCCACCCATTTGAAAGAATTGCACATAATTTTTTTTGCCATTGCTTCTTGCACAATAGGCTCAATGAAGGAGCAAACATATCTGCAAGTGCTAACAAGTTAAAAAAATTAAAGTCTTCAAAAAGAATGGAAAATTTACTAGTTAAATAAATAAATAAATTATTAAATTAATATTTTAAAAATTAAATAATAAAATCAGCAGTTTTCTTACCTCATTGTGGACCACCAGTCATCATCAAGTATTTTTTGTTTTACACTTCTTCCTTCTGGTGTGCTTGCCTCTTGCCATCTACTCCACTATGCATTGACCATTATTAATTGTAAAACCTCCTAGACCTCAAGCATCCTCTCTAACAAAGTGAAGTAGCTGGCATATCTAGTGTCCATGGGCTTGAGGAATTCCTTCCTTGAAAACATCCTAAACAAAGCAAGTGAAGTGTGATGGTTGCAAATGAACATCTGCACATCTCTAGCCTCTGACACCATTGCCTTACCCTATCTATCTTCCCAATGTCCTTCAAGGTATTGTTCAATGCATGAACACAACATGGGGTCCAAAAAATGTGCTTATAAGCACCCTCTACCATCAATTAGCTAATTTACACAATGGGTTGAGTCAGTTACTACATGTACAACATTAGAGGCTACAACCTCTTCTATGTCATCTTTCAAAATTTGAAATTGGAAGTTTGTATCCTTCCTTTTCCCCAAAAAATCAATAGCTATAAAAAAATAAGGGCCAACTAAACTAGTGACAATAATATTGATGAATGGCCGATGTTTGATATTGGTCCACCCATCCATGATGATAGAGCATTCATCCCTTATCCAAGTTTGTCTCATATCTTCCATCAACACACTCACCTTGGAATATTCTCTATCAAGGAGGGTGCTGTGTAGCTTATGTTCTGTAGGTGGAACAAATGAGGGATCGGTAGCTATTACATCTTTGAACATTTGTTTAAAAAATGGTGAACGTGCCACATGAAATGGTATGGCATGAGCATAAAAAATTTATCATTAGAGGAATCAACCACATCTCGTGATTGTATGTTAAACATATCTTCAACAGTAGTAGTTCTGTTCTTTCCCCTAGTAGAAGTAGAACCCTCTCCCTCATGCAATCCAACAACAACGGATCTTGTAGGCAGTGACACACTAGGATGTGAGCTCTCAAATTAAATACCTTTCGTTCTTGCTTCCCCCTCCATATGCAATCTAGTTGCCTCAATCTTCTCAATTGGAGTTATTTTTTCACAACCTTTTACCCTTTGACCACCTATCCACTAAAGATGGCAATAAACTCTCGTATAGCTTCCCCTATATTCTTTTTTGCACAAATGGCAATGCCATACTCTACTCCCCCTTGAATTTTTTTTCTTATCCTTCTCAACTTGTGTTGCAAATTGTAATAGAGGTTTCTTGGCGTTAAATAGGCCTTTTTATATATATTTTGAGGAGTTCAAAAGGACATTCAAATGGGTTTCAACTTGCTAACCCTGCTACTCTCCCACTCTCTAAAGAACCCCTAGTGGCTGCCATACTTCTATGAGTTCCAGGTCTACTTCTTTCTTGCATTTGAACTTCAACCTCCTCACTATCACTACTCTCATTGCTGCTCATGAACTTTTTTGGTTAAGAATTTAAAAAAGAGTTGCTAGTTCAAAAAAAAGGAAAAAATAAACTCACAATGCTCTCCCTATGTGTTACAAAATTTGAAAAAACTTGAAAAAATGCAAAATAAATTGAAAATACAAATGTAAGATGAGGAGCTGACCTCTAATGAAGCAGATTTGATGCCCTAGTCCCCTCTTTCAACTACTGCTCTTTTCTTATGCATGAATTAGGTTTAGTTGTGTTTTAAAGGGATGGTGGGGTCCTTGTGGGCCTGCCCATCTTTTTTTTTTTTAAAATTTAAAATGTCTTTTAAAAAAAAAATTGCAACCATAGTTGTTAGGCCACAATGTAGCCATCCCCTAATGTCCCTTTTCTGATCCGAGATGTTTGCAGGATTTGGGCGTAAAAGGGGATGGGGGGGAGGTAGTGGGTGGAGGGGGCGGGGCGACGTTTCCTGAATGTCCTTGAAACGTCCTTTGTTGGAAATGGGGATCCTAGGGCAAGGGATGCGACCCCGGGGAGCATTGCTTTACACATTATAAATATTGATTGATAGTGTGCATGCCAGTATGACATAACTTATAAAGTAGATGGAATGTTAAATGTTTACAAACAACAGGCCACCAACCTATTTGCCCATTTGAACACTTTTAGTTAAAGTAAAAAAAAAAATGTTTGTATACTTGAAACTTGCAAGTCAAGGCCTAAATTAAACCAGAAAGGAAGCATTTGGACTAGCCATGCATTTGTTTTTAGAAAAGAGACCATGGCAAAAATGCTAGCAATATAACAGGTTTGTAAGCAACAATATCTTATTTCTCAGCACTCAATATTGCAGATGAATACTCAAACTATTAAGATATTTGCATAAAAATAAAAGTTTGAAGTCCAAAGTATTTTATATAAATAGATAAACTCTTCATCTATAGATGGGAAGATAGAAAGTATTCAATAAATGATATTGCACATTTGAACTCAGATATATCAATGATGAAACCATTCTGGTTATAGATTATTAGTAATCTATTGCGAGTGCAAACTATAATCATTATAATGTATATTCCATTCCCTTGAAATGCCAGGGTAGGATTCTAAAGAAAAGTTGTAAAAAGATTTCAGCATTTACTAGTAGCACTATTGAGTTTATGTAAAAAATTTTAGAAGATTTGGCTGCTGCTCTTCCTAGCACAAAAGATGCATTTAATACCTCCAATGTCAAGATGCATAAATAAATTGATATGAGAAATGAACCCACAGTGGATAGGTTTTTCACACATCTTGCACGTCCTTTTCTCCAACATCTTTTGAGTGAAAAAAAAAATTAAAAGTTTCCCCATTCCTTCCCCCTAGACTCTTTGAAACCTTTTTCTTTGAGCCAAATGCAACTTGCAAGTGTAAAAACCAGATTTTACAATGTTTGCTAGTACGCTTCCACGATAGCATGCATGCAAATTGTGGAATATCCACAAGGCACGTGGGAAATATTGTTTAGGTTTACCTTCTAATTAAAGTAGAATATTAACCATAGTTGGAAAACTCGCCCCAACAAAAAACTCGCCAAGGGAAAAATTGGAGAGTTTTTTAAAACTCGCCAAAAACTCGGAAAAACTTGGGAACTTAAAAAATTGCTTAATAAACATTAAAAAAGACGTTTTTAGCTTTAAGTTCTCCATAGCCAAGTTTTTTGAAAAACTCGGCAAAAACTCGTTTTTAAAAAAAACTCGCGAGTTTTTGAAAACTCGCCGAGTTTTCTGCGAGTCTGCCAACTATGATATTAACAATATCAATATTTAAAATATAATAATAACTATTGATATTAATTATATTTCTTTACCTATTTTAATAATAAAATTTAATATTAATTTTATTTTCTTATTATAGCAATAATTAAATAAAAGAAAATATGTTATTTGCATTCCCATGCCAATTCCCATTTAGTTTGGATTCATTTTGACAAAATGACCAAATGCTTTCAATCGACATTAAACTCTTGTGCTAGGTTTGGGTCATGACCCAATACCGACACGAGCTCTCCCAATCATTTAATTAACTTAGATTTCAATAAAGAGATTTTATTCTTGTATAATTATATATAAGAACCATTCATAAAATAATACAATTATTATAAGAACTCAAAATTTCTAACCTTAATCATACACACATATACAACCTAACTACCTGAGTCTAAGAGCGTGCGTGCCATCATGGTAGGTTACCTCCACCAACCAGAACCTTCTCCTTGATGATGCTCTCTCTTCAACCTAAGAGAGTGTCAACAGTTCTTGATGCACTTTTGAAATAGAACACATAATTAGTCATCATCATTATAATAATTCTTAATTACCTTTCAAGTAATAATTATCATAACGAAATTGTCTTTCCTAATTCCTTGTTATTAAACAATTAATTTAGTAATTTAGTTATTAAGCGAGGCTAATTAATCAAGACGTGACAACCTTTGCCTGAATTGTAGCCTTGATACCTCACACAACAAAATAGATGTTTGTGGGTGAAGATGCCCTAAATCCAATATGTGTAAAAATTGAATAAACCATTGTGGCAGGGTAGCCACTCCATGCAATATCTCCAAGAGATCCAAACACAATGACATACTTAACAGATATCCTTGTAGTTATATTCACCTCTTGTATATATACCACCTCTTAATAACATAATGGAGGGGTACCATAATCACAATGAAAGCTTACTCATCATGTAATATAATTAATCACACAAGTTGTCCGCATGACCCATTATAAATAGCTAAAGGTATGTGTGTCACAAGTCAGCATCTCCATCCACCTAAATACATTCTAATATCATTTCCCTAGGTACATAACATCAAATGACAAAACTCGAAAAAACTTACTCAAGAAACTTGGTGATCAAATGTTGAAAAAACTTGTGGTGCAGAAAAAATCATCAGTACTTGGCCACTTATTGAGTAGTTAAACTATGGTTATAAGGTTTGCAAGTTCTTGCTTGAGTTGAAGGGCAAAACTTGGCAAATAATCACTCTAAAAACTTGGCAAGCAAATGTTGAAAAACTCACAGTTTAGTAAATCACGTGAGTACCCATTAAGTAGTTAAACATTGGTTGTAAATTTCCTCAATAATGAGCAATGTTTTGTGGGTTATTTTACTTGAAAAGGTTTTCCCCATTTATATATTGTGTAATATTTTATCTTTGTGCATTTTGCAACTCTCATTTCACTTGGTTTCCATCTTGTATGTAATGGCTAAAATCCTTATAGCACATTTTCCTTAATATTTAATAATGCATTCCAACACTCAACAATGATATTTTTGACCTAATTCCTAAAGATTCTAGCCTTGCAACATCTCATAATTCCTTTCCAAATGAAACAATACACTATATAACTTAAATCAATATACATTTGAACTTTTAATACATTCTAAAGAGTTACCTCTTTCTCTAAGGGTCAAAACTTAACCAAAGTCAAAAAACCTTTGGTGTCTTCACTCCAAACAAAACCAAGCCAATGGGAAGTTTTCATTTCTCTACCAAATGACATCATTAAGCCATTCATGATTCTAGCCACCTCCAAAGCCAAGAGACCAATCCAAGAACTGGGTGAATACACGTTTGAACACAAAATTTCAAGGCAAAAATCAAGATATGCCAAAAATTCATGTAAAGAGGTGTCAAGAGGGAAAGTGTCCATGGGAAGCATGGAAAAGGGTCTCAAACCCAAGTAGGTCACAATGATGGTCTTAAACCTAATCATAAAAACCATCATATACCCAAAGATCCAACGCATGTCACTGCCTAAATCACAATACATAATAACTCACTTATCTTTCCAAATGCCAATAAGATTGCAAGTAGTATAATGTTTTCCATGAGGAGTTATCATACCTCTCTCAACCCTTATAAGCATGGTTTGCCCTCAATCAAGTGAGACAGTCAAAATCAAAGATTACAATACATTTGCAAACAAAATTGAGAATGAGAAAGGAGAGATGTGGATTCAACACATTCCTCACAAAAAAAAAATAACACTTGTGCTCAAGCGCTCCTAAGAAAACAAATAAAATAACACTATCTTCAAAAAATCTCATCGAAATACAGTCAAGGTTCACATACATGAAATAAAAGCTTTCCTCTCTTTCTCCTACATTAAGGAGAAAGATCAGTCATGAAATAGATTTGAAAAGCTGCCTACCTTTCAAGGTAGATTCAACAAGGTGGAAGATTCTTCTTCCTTGTTTGATTTGTCTTCTTTACAATCCCACACAAAACAATTCCACACCAAGAAGCCTTCGAAATTTCCAAACAAGCATTCAAATAATGAGTTCTCTAAGAACTCTATCGTCTCTCTCAAAACTTCTCTGTTTTAAAAACAAAAATGAGCACTGAGCTTTGCAAAGGTGAAAGAGGATGGCTTATATGGGAGTGCCATGTTACACATCTTTATCCAACCGATGAGGAATATGGCCTCCCACTTGCACATGCAACCACTTCTTACAAAACATAAATGCAAACCCATTTTTCCTATGTGCTCGTACATGGGTAAGGTATGGCGAGGTGGAGTGTACTCCACACATTTCGCTTGCAAATTCCTTAGGAAGAGAAGAGGGTGACTTGGATAATCCACACTCAACTCCTTCACTCAATTCCCTCAGCCATAGGTACTTGCCCAAGTGGGATATTTTCACACAAAAGACATAAAAATCATCTTTTGCACCCTTTTAAAATAGCCCTTTGTGTCAATCCGAGTTTGCATTAAAAAATCTCATTTAAAATTCTAAAATATCACAATTTCTGAAATATACAATTATAAATACCAAAATGAAGTATAGACACTTATGAATTAAGGGGTTTATCACAAGTGGTCTTGGTTGCCACTGAAAGGTGAATGCCATAACCAGGAATCACGATCGAATTTCCATTACTTCAATGGGTGAAGTGGGAAGTATAATTAACAATTTTCTGCCATTGACCCTATCAACAAGGGTATTGTAAAGTCACAAATTTCTACGAAATTTTTTTCCTTTACATTTTTCTTGAATGATTTTCATGAGATCTGATGTTTTTTAATCTCTTTGAGAATATTTTTTTAACCTTGGTCTAGGCCTGACCAGATAGCAGTTGTGATTTCATTTCTCAATTTCTTCCCCTGGTGCCTCCATCTTAGGGGCAAACTATATGTCTAAACAACATGAGCCTTTTCAATATGCGCATAACTCAAACCTCCTACTTGGAAAGCATCCTAAAAGGATCAGTAAATCATGCAACTCGAGAGGAGGAGAAGGAGAGGCATCAGGCATTTGAATGCTATTTGAGGGAAACAAAAGTAAAAATATGTAACAATTTATTAAATAAGCATTCAGGATCACACTTTGTGATCTATTATCAGGACAAAAAGGTGTGTATTTGAATTGCAGATGAGGGCTTCTAATCTAAATAACTTTAGTGTTGTACAATGATGCCTTTTTTGTATAACTTTGAAGGGATAAACTAAAATAAAATAGTTAGTTGTCAATCCCATTCATTACTTGTATCCGTTAACTCAAAATTATGAAATTATTTTATAGTTATCACTGTTAATGTTAACCACTAATTTAAAACAATGCATCGGTTTAATATATTGCTAAATTACCGAATTGAAATTGGAATCCAAATTGGGTACGTCGGTACGACAATTTTTTTTGGGGGTTGGGTACGGGTATGGGTACGCCCATACAAAAAAATATAAAAATAATAAATATATACATATATAATAATAGTATAATATATAATAATTATATAATATACTAATAATATAATAATATAGAAATTTAAAATAATATAATGTAATAATTCAAAGGGTATACTATTCTCCCATTATATTATTATATATCAAAGTATATAAAATTTGTATTATAATAATAATATAATATAATATAATAATATAATAAATTAATAATATTGTACTAATATAATAATATAATATAGGGTCTGCTATCACCTCCTTTGATGCATGAATGTCTAGTAGGGATGCAACAAAACGGGAGGTGATATCGGAATTAACACGATACCTTTCCATGGAACCAGAAACCTTTTTCGCAATATCAATTTGACAGCCTTGATAGTCAAAGGATCATTTTCCAGTAAAATCTTCTTCAGTTGCTGGTCTGTAATTTGCCTTAGAAAGGCAAGTTGGCTCCTCCTGTTCGTAAGGAAGATTGGAGTCTCCATTTTCAGATGGTGAAGGCCTTTCCCCATTTCCAGCTTGATACAGATTTAAGAAAATTGTTCTGAAAGGAATTCTGTGTGTATCCAAATGATTATCCAGCAAAAAATGGGATGTGAGTACTAAATGCATTCATACCTCCATAACTATGGAAGCTAACACACATAGCAGGTCATTTAGCACATGTTTCTGGATTATTCCTACATCATATTTAAGACTGGCTCGGAATTTTAAATAAAAACTCAACGCGAAGGGCAATTAATGAAGTATATTAAACAAATGGCGTAAGATCTTATGAGAAGTGGGAAGTGATAAATGGTATAAAGAACCAAGGGAAAGGTTAGAGGGAAAGCGAAAATCCAGTTAAAACCAATGAATCGAATGGCTAAATGCGTCTTGCATGGATGAAGCTATACATTCGAGGAAATAAGAAAGGGGTAGGAGGTTGGCTACATCATCAACCAGTACGAAAGCACCATAAAAGTAAGGAAGGAATATAGAGTGAATGGAACTGAATCCATTACGCATGTCACTAATAGATTTTATCGGGTGTTACCTCCTTTGGTAACAACTTACCTTATCAAAAAAAAAAAGAAAGAAAAATAATATAATATATTAATAATAATATAATAATAATATATAATATTATAATATATTAATTGGAGCACGGGTCAAAATATCAAAAGATATATTACTCGCATTATATTATTATATTTCAAAGTATATAATATTACATTTTACAGCACAGGTCAAGTTGTATAATGTTATATTTTACGACACAGGTCAAGATATTATATTTTACAGCACAGGTCCCAGACAAATTAAAAAAATGCATTAAAAATTCCGCTGAGAATAAGCTAGATTCAAATTAGATTAAAGTTAAAATGCTAGTTAAAAAAAACTGAACCTAGCTTGATTCCGCAGGCGATTCCCATTGGTACCCGATTCTGGTATGACTTGTACCCGGAAACAGGGCTGTTTCTCTAATGATTCGGTAACATAGATATATTGATAATAGGTATCAATAACTGGTCACCCAGCTCAAAAATCTGTTAAAACAGTTTTTTCTAGAAGCTTGTTTTCTAATAACTATTTATTGTTTAGGAATTTATTTTTTATATGTGTTACCCATTATTTCACATAAACTTTCCATACATTCTGGGAACATGAATCCTCCACCATCTTCTCCTTCTGTAAACTTCAATGTAACACTGGATTTCATTCCTTTTTTATAGATTAATTATTTTTGTATTATTTAGAAACAATTCTGAACAAAGTTGATTTTTGTTTTGTTGTGTTTGCAGCTCGGTGGCCAAATTTTCTTTGTGTTTGTTCAGTTTTTTCATCAGGCTCAGTTCAACTTCGGTGGTCTCAATGGCCCGCAAGTCAATCTGGCACATCCCCAAAATGGTTTGCCACAAACAAAGGGTTGTTAGGAGCTGGGCCGAGTGGCATCATGACAGCTGATGCTATCATAACTGAAGCAGGCACAATGCTTGTAGCTGGTGTCCCTATTGTGAACCCATCAACAGTTGTAGTTTGGGAAGTTACACCAGGTATTGGAAGCAATCCACAAGCTACGGTTAAGACAAGCACAGGAATTGGTGTTCCACCCTCATTGAACCCTCCATCATGGGCAGGCTTCTCCCCGTTGGCTGCGTATTTGTTCAGCTGGCAAGAATATCAATGTGCAGAGGGGAAAAGTACACAATCACAGCTTTCTGTGGAGTCAATTGAACCCATTTTACTCAACTGTTCCCCTGTTTCTAATTTTTCAGCTTATGTAAATCCTGAAAAAGCAGCTCAGTCAGCAGCAACTACGACATGGGCGTCTGGAGTTTCTGCACTTGCATTTGACCCATCTCGTGGAGGGTCAGTCTTAGCTGTTGCAATTGTTGAAGGTGACACATTCCTTTGCCTCCTTAATTAGTCACTTTCTCTAATAGTTAATGGCAAGGCATACTTGCACGTAGAATTTTCACACATACAAAAGAAAGTTGTTTTGCTTTTTGACCATGGGATAGGGAATCTGTGGATCTGTCCTCAGCTTCTGGAATGCAATGTGATCTTTTATTGGTATGGGTTAATTTACTTTTGTTGATACTGAAAGTCGAAAGACTAATGGTTCTGTGGCCATATGTAGGATAAATATAGGGATATGTTGCTAGTTCACTGAGCCACAGCTGTGTCACAACATTGAGTTATGAATATTGTGAAATGCTAATAATACATGATTATGTTTAAGACAATGTCTGTTGAAACTAGAGACAAATTACATAAAGCATAAAACTGTATGAATGACTATTCAACTTTCTTTCTACCAATATTCTGACATATAAATGGATAAGCACAAACACTTTACATTTAATGTTCAATTATTTCCAGTGTTTGGAAATCTTCTTTGCTGAGTTCTTGATTTCTGAAAATGAATATAGCATTTGCTTGAAAGGAGCTGATATTAGTCTCATGGTTGTGCTCGCAAGAGCTTGTATTGGTCTCATGTTGATGCTCATATGAGCAAAATAATTGTAAACAATAGGCATTATAAAAAAATGAATACAGGACTGACTATGATCCCTTCAAAGCTTATAAAATAAGAAATTAAGTTAGAGAAGCAACAAAAGTTGGAAAATGAATCCAAGTGAAATTCTAATAGTTGATGTAATAGTTTGATAACAATGTAATGTGAATGCATTATACAATTTTAACTAAGTTACCGGTTCGGTTTTGGGTTCAGGTTCGGGTTCGAGAACCCGGTTCGCTGGTTCGGGAAATTTTTTTTTTGGGGTTGGGTTCGTTTTGGGTTCGGTAATACAAAAACATATAAAAATCAGAAATATATACATATTTGCAGCAGTAATTAAGTTCAGAGTACACCACCATATTAATAGTCAAATAACATAGCAAAAATACACCACCACGTTATACTCAAAAGTCAAATGTCATGATATAGAATTATAAATTAAAGTTCAAACTTCAAATATAAAAATGTCAAGTGTTTACAATCAGCCATTAATAATTAATGATCATTGATCAATTTGAATCATATGGGTCATCAAAAAAAGTAGCATCATCAGCATCATTAGATGCTACATTTTGTGTAGAACCACAAATTGCATTAGTGGCACTCACACAAGCACTGCCACTAGCACTAACACTACCGCTCTTATGCTCAGTAGTTGCTTCAGGCTGATAGTCATCATCAATATCAAGTGCAGCTATGTGACTTGTGGAAGCATCCAAGTCAAGCTGCTCTGGCTCAATATCCCACCTCCTTGTGTCTCCTTCTTTGTAGGAACTATGCTTGTGTGTAAGGAGGCGCAAGTTTGAATGCACATACACCAAGTCCTCAGCCTTTTTTGAATGTAGCCTATTGCGTTTTATTGAGTGGATGAAGGAGTATGTGCTCCAATTCCTCTCAGAAGAGGATGAACTAGCAACCTATTAAGACCAAATTAAATTAATAAATAGTTAAGAGTTACAAAATTTAACTAAACAAAATTATTAATTAAAATTAAAATTACAAATATAAATTATAAAACTTACTTGGGATAAAACTTTTATTGCAATAGGTTGGAGGTGCATGTATTCTTGCTCATGGAAGTACCACCAACTATGAGCATCTACCCTGCACTTGTCTCGAAGAGCATCCATATTCTGATCAACACTCCCAGAGCATGCAAAAGCCATAAACTCAGCCCTCACTCGATCATGTTGGTTACGATCAGTGAAGATTCTACGAATTGCTGCCTTGTACCCTTGGGCCACTTCACCATCCCTATATGGAGCAACTCTTGATGAAGCGGAAAGTATCTTAGGACTATAATATTTGGGACTCAATGCAAAAGCGAGAAGATGCAAGGGAGTGGTCATTTTGTTCCATCTATCAACCATGATTTCCTGTAGCTCTTTGAAGAAATTTTCTTCAGGATCTTCCTCGTTTGCATTGATCATGGATCTTATCTTCTCAATCATTGAGTCGATACCATCATATACTTCGCCCAAACAAGGTCTATCCAAGTCAGTGTAACGGATCATGCTCAGTATGGGCTCGGTGAAACTGACAAGATACTCAACACGATCCCACCAACCATCATCTAGTATCCTTTGCTTGATCCTATTTTCCCTTTCATTGCTAGATTGCCTCCATACAACCCAATTAGGGCTGATTACCATGGCACATAGTGCCTCACGAACCTTTATAAGTCGTCTCAACACAATTGTGTTGGAGGCAAAACGGGTCTTGACAACCTGTTTGAAAATCAAAATTAAAATTAAAATATTATTTAAATATACAAAATCAAAATTTAAAAATTAAAATTAAAAGAAAATTCAAAAATTTAAAAATATTGAGAATTAACTTACCTTCAACAACTCCAATTTTGAGAATTTTCTAAATATTCCTTGCGTCATAGGGTGGTTGGTGACAAACATTTGGATGTCTTCGCCCTTGACATACACCTATTTGATCCATTCAATTTTGGATCCAATTTTTTGTAGCATTAGATTGAGGGAGTGAACAGCACAAGGTGTCCAAAAAATGTGTGGATACTTCTCCTCAACCAATAACCCAGCAGCCCTACAATTTTTGGCATTGTCAGTTACTTCTTGCACAACATTTTGATGGCCCACTTCTTCAATAGCTTGGCAAAGGATGTCAGCAATAAATGGACCATCTTACACCTGTCCTTAACAATCCATTGCTCTCAAAAACATTGCCCCTTTAGGGGACACAACAATAACATTGATCAATGGGCGATTTCTTGCATCTTTCCATCCATTAGAAACTATGGTCACCCCTGTTTCGATCCACAAATCCCTTATGGGCTTCAAAGAGTCTACTACAAGTTTCACTTCTTTCTCCAATAAGGTGCAACGCACCTTCTCAAAACTTGGGCCCTTATACCCCTTTGGAGCCTCATTAATAGATTTCACCATTTTTTGCCAATATGGTGAACGAACAACATTGAATGCCAATCCATTGGCATAGACACATCTTGCTATGTCTTGATCAACAATCTCTCTTGCCTCATTTTGAAATGAAGCTTCCAACGGTCCCTTAGATCTTTTATTTGAAGAGGGCATGGTTTGCTCTTGACGGATGTCCATAAATGGATGGCTTTCTGTAGGTGGAAAATAAGGTGGTGGTGTAGGAGGTTTCATGGATCGAGATCCGTTCTTCAAAGGATGGCTTGTTTTACCACTGGTTGTTTTTTGGTCTGCCTTTTTTTGCTCAGCAATATATTTCAACACTATATCTTTTGGAATGCCATTGTTGTTTTCACCTGGAGAATTTTTGATGCCTGTTTCAGGGATCCCGCACAAGTGCCCTTTTACTCAGATTGTATGAGCTCGAATATTGAACATTGCAATGACTACAAATCCAAACATATCCTCCACCACTTGGAAGTTGCTGAACCCTTTCTACATTTTTCCAAAGGGGAGAGGCTGGGTTTATTTTGAAACGAGATTGGATTGAGCCTGAGGAGGTACCAATTGCCATTGTAATACGAAATAGTGAATACCTAAGGCACAACATATTGAAATTTTGGTATTGATTCATTGAATTTGAAACTAAAAGACTTAATTAATTTCAAAAAAATAAAAAAATTGAACGTGTTATAGACATTTAGAGGAATGAAAAGTAAAACAAAACAATAACTAAAAAATAAAACAAAAGAGTTGAAGTTCACTTGTGAAAAAAAAATGTAAAAAAAATAATCAAAAAACTTCAAAAAACCTACCTCTTTTGAAGAAATCTTGCTCTACTATCTTCTTAGCAACGAATAGACACTTGCAAGTGCTTAGGAATAGCACAACAATCAACTCTGAACAATCTACGATCAGCCTTCAAGTCTATTCCAGCTTGTGCAAGCAAAAGAGAAAGTTCAGCAATGGAGGCAAAATATCCTTTTTTCTCATTCACAAATTGGTAAATGAGTTTCACTTTACCTATTTCATGTTTTTGAGGCAAGTATTAGGGTTAGAAAGAATAAAAAAGTCATTAAAAGTAAAAAATGTGTCAAAAAAGTATTAAAAAAATGAAAAAAAATGTGAAAAAATGCGCTTGGGCGCGGAATAGAACCCGGGTTCAAAATTTTCGAACCCTGTCCGGACACACATTCATGGGTCTGGACCCTGGCCGAACCCACAATCAAAAAGACGGACCCAGAGTGAATTTTCACGGACCGGACCCGAATTCCGGACCCGAATCGAACCCAGGGCCTTCCTGAGCGAATCCAGTAACTTAGAATTTTAACTATGACAAAGGAGCTTTAGTGCCAGCTGTAGTTTTAAGAAAGTCAACAAAAGAAAGAAGCATTGAAGGGATTTTATAATGGATATATGCTTTCTAAACTTCTGAAAAGGAAAAGTGAGGATCCTTGAAGTAGGTGAGAGTGTGGAATTGGCTTGTAACCCTAGAATATTAGTCATCGATTGTGGTTTTTTTTTTTTTTTTTTCATACATTAGATATTGGTTGTTTAGGAGTCCACACCCATTCAGAAAAATGATTACATCAACTCATAAAAGCCATATAGAAACCAAGACTAGAGAGAACAAAAAGCCAGCCCTTAAAGGCTAGACAGGAAACATGGACAACCTACAAAAAGAGTGTGGCAATGCCCACCTCAATCTACACCTAATATGCAGGACCAGGAGTGCCGCCTTCTTTCTCAATATCCAAGATCCCAGGTTACACAAATTTTTTTTGAGCAGCTACAGTAACTCCATGCTTGGAGAGTGCAGGTAGGGTGAAAAGACCCAAGATCTTGAGGCATCCATCCCTAGGGATGATTCATAAATTGTCAATGCACAGAAGTAGATATTGGTTAAAAATAGCAAGATCCCTAAAGCTCTTGTTAATAGATACTGGAAGACACCTGGCAGCACTCGAACACACACTCTCCTGAAACTGAGTGCACCCCTCCACAATAGCTACTCACCCTCCTCTGAGCTGTCAACAAAGCAATATACATCCATCAAAGGAATAATTTTATGCAAATCCGTTCTTGCGCCACAGGATCTGTAACTCCCACTTTTATTTTCTGAGCAAAGTCCTTCATGATAGAGGCTTTGGTGTGCATTATACCAATATTGTCCACCCCATCTACTCCTAGAACTTCCCTGACAAAAGAAAGGGTGGCAAAATCCTGAATTGCAAATATGCACCTAAGTCTCCTGCCTGAGACAACACCAGTGGAAGGATAGTTCCCGCCCACTAGCCCTTGCTACATATTGCACTCCACTGAGCACTCCAACAGATGCCCACTGCTCTTTCGCAGATCCCTGTAAACAGCCAATAACACATTGCAAACCAAAACCTTTGGCTTTTCACACTGTATGCTACCTCAATGACAAGAACCTTCAGATGAAAATTAATCAATATCTCACCTGTAACATGAATTTAACATGGAGCTGGTAACTATGGCATAGTGAAATGACGTCCGATAATAATCAACACCTGGCTAAAAGTGAGGATTAAAAAACTAATGTTTGGAAGGGGGGTTGAAAATAAGTGGAGGTGGATAAAGTTGATACACATTGGCTTTAAGAAGATTAAAAATCTCCTAATTACCAGGACTCAAACTAAGCTTAATTGGAAAGGAAATTGTGAGACACCAGCATTCTAGTCTAGACAATCAACAATACAATTGCTTTCTCTATAACAATGATTCAATCTAATTCTTTCAAAACAGCTGCCTATAAGATCCACCTCATCATTAATGCTCTTTAGTTTCCAATCCTTAAAGCATTTTTTTAAGCAACCCATAATAACCACTTGAGAGTCAGCTTCAACTTCTAAATGCTTGCAACCCAATGATATCACTAATTTGATCCCTTTGAGAAGTGCTAATGGTTCTGCTTCATTATTTTACGTTGTTCCAAGAGAGAAGGGATCGCCCTTGACAAGAGAACTGGAATGAGAGAAACTCACATCTTCACCTCAGCTTGCCCCATATTCCCTTTAGTAGCATCATCAAAGTTCAATTTGAAGAAGCCTTCCTCAGTAGGCAACCATATACTTCTGATACACACTTTCTTTTTTCTGATTACCCATTAATAGAGGATTGGTAATCTATTAGACTATTATTACTCACATAAGTGGGCCAATGGACTTGCAATATGGACTATTAATACATTGCCAGACTGATGTAGAATGGTAAAGTACATTGAATCATTACTCATCATGAAGCTTTGTGTAACCCGCATATACTGTTGAGGATTAGTCATCTCTTAGAGACTTAGACTATAATTACTCACATAAGTGGGAGAATGGACTTGTGACATATTTCCTGATATGTTATATTGGTTCCTTTCGGTGGTACATTGCCAGACTGATGTAGAATGGTAAAAGTTCATTATATATCATGAAGCTTTGTGGAGCCTGCATATACTGTTGGGGATTAGTCATCTCTTAGATTATTATTACTCACATAAGTGGGACAATGGACTTGTAACATATTTCTTGATATGTTATATTGGTTCCTGTAGGCAGTACATTGCAGACTGGTGCAGGATGGTAAAAGTTCATCACTTATTATGAAGCATTCTGGAGCCTGCATCTACGAATGGCTAAAGGACGAACGAGGAAGTGACAAGGAGCCTTGGGTTCATTAGCTGGATCTTTTCTGACTAAAGACATTCTTTTCTGATTCATGGGTGTTCATTGGTCAGTTCTTTTTCCAAGCAAAACTGTTTTTTTTTTTTGAGATAAATTCTGAGTACATAACTCTTATATTGTCATATCACAATAGAGAGCTAGCATCCAATAAGGAGTGCTGTGCACAAGGATGCAGTGGAATGTACCACCAACCTTAAACCATCTTCGGCTTGACGATTTCAAACTAAGGTAGGCCTTAAATTCAAAATTCAAAGAACTAACCTCCGATAGATTTTTGAGAGCTCTCCAAAAATGTAAAAGAATCAGAATAATTTTGAAAATTGTGGTTTGCAGAGAAAATTTATGAAAAACACGAAATCTCAATGGTTCAGTCAAAATTTGATCATTATAGTAAAGTCATAGGAATAGGACACAATATGATGAAAAAAAGAGCAGAATGTTGACTATATAAGCAAGCTACTTCAAGGGGCTGACCTCCGCAACCTTATAATAAGAATATAATTCACAAATGTGATGATATGGGACAGCCTTGCTCATCCTTATTTATAGACATAATTAGGAAGGGTACCACTTCATCCTAATAAGGTTGGCATAAAGGAACAACTAAGTAATCAATGGAAGTATAAATGACAAATGTTAAGTGTGCCACAACTCAGCCCACACAGATCCTAATACATGCTGTAGCCTAAGGATGTAGCAAATAAAATCTTTATTTGCAGATTTATGGGTGCCTACCTACGACACAAAACAATTAAAAGCTTGGATCGAGGCAAATTGGAAATCCATTTATAATAAATAGTAGTAGATACTGTGTTGATGCCAAAGGGCTGGTGCCTGACCAACTTTGCCTCCCAACAAGAATGAGGTTTGGATCTTTGAGGGAGGTCCATGGTTCATAAATGAATTAGGCCTCTTCATGAAACAATGCTCTCCCATTTTCAACCCTGTAGAAGATCCAGGTACCATACTGGTCTGGATCCACCACCTTCTTTTGCCTAGTGAGTACTGGCATGAAAATTCGGTTAGGAAATTTTGAACATCCATAGAAGAATATGTAACGGAAAGCATTAGAGATGACACTCAATCCTGACATTGTCAACTCTTCCCATGTATGTGTTAATATATGTCATCTACCAGATAGGATTATTCTAGATCTAGATGGTATCGAATGGAAGCAGCCTATTGATTATGACTATATCCCTTTTTGATGTCAAATTTGTCTTGAGCATGTCATCTAGCTTTTGTGTCCCTGTAATACAACCACTTCTCAGAGACACACCCAATAAACGATTTCAATCTCATTGGACATCTATATAATTATTGTCTTTGTATGGATCAAACTTCCTTATATCTGCAACCAGATGAAAACACATTTCATTGAGCATATATTGATAGGAAAATAAAAATGTTTTATCTTCTTAGCTAGACCTCAGCAATCCTATTGCTCCCCTTAAGGAAATGACTGGCAGTTACTGAAGGTGTTATAGGTGGTCAAATCTTTCTTCTCTGGGTCAGTTAAAAAAGAATGTTCATTGCCATTGCAGATTTCAGCAACTGCTGCTTTCATTAATACTTGTAGCAAGTCTAAGCCTTCCCATTATGTGCAAATGAAAGATCTAATGTTAATCAATTTAATTTCCTGGGCTTCATTTACTTGTTCTCTGCGAAAGAGGAGGAAATCCACAAGAGATGTGAAATATGGGAGATGACTTAGATATACAGAAATAAGCAGTTAAAACAATACTAATACGGGCTCCAAAAACTACTGCAGATCAGGCACCGGATCAACCCGGAGAACAGAAGTCACAGCTGAAATTGAGCAGCAAAAAGGGTTACGAAGCCTTACAATATTCACACCAGTACATTCATGGTGATGTTTGCCAACATAAGGTTATCTATATGTACCAAACAGCAATTTTGTAATAGTTAGCTGCCCTCTTTCTACAGCTTCTTGTACAACAAAGCTGGTAAAATTCAAAGAGTAACCTAGGCATTTTCAGCTTTTTTTGGTAATCTGATAATAGTTTAGCAAGTTTTAATTCTACCCCCCGTAATGTCAAAATTCTCTCTTTAATATAAATTTCTTTTCGTCAAACAAGCCAACAAAGAAAAGATGAGAGCAGTGTCTCTCTAAACTATTAAGTGCAGCAGAGATATTGGCAAGTTTCATCACTGAGGTTTGAGACATTGTGAAAGATGCTAAAGTAAGGAAGACCCTTATGTGAATATGGGACATCTGTAACTCCATTCACTTTGCAATTTTAACTGCTTGTCATAATTTTGTTTTGTTTCCTCAAGCTGCCTTAGTTGCTTTACTGTCACAAAACATGGATAATATGATGTTTTGTAATTGGCCGTATCACTTTCATTCCTCTATCCATATTGCTGGGTTTGAGTTTTTTGCAATTTTGTTGTTTTTTTTTTTCTGATCAGTAAATTGTGGTCCTGGGGCCCACTCCCTTTATATTACAATATCAGAAAACTACAGAAGTTAGGGAAATTTTCCTATATACAAAAGCAGGTTATAGATAGCAAAATCCTTGGACATGCTTTAATGATTTTAGATATTTCTTAGTACTATCCTCCTAACTGTCAATCATTCTATTGTTAACATAGACAGCCTAGACATATCCAATGTTCACTCCTTGTCATAACAGTATAGAAGGAAATCCAAGCTTGTGCTGATATCTGCATCTACTAGACCCAGGAATGTGTTTTATGAAGTTTAGTCCTCCAGTTGCCGTAGTCTTTCTTCTGGGCTTGAGATTTGGAAATGCCAATATTTTAAATGACTCCATTGAGCGTAAGCCTTGCCATTAGTTGCCAGTAGCATACCATCCAATGGGGGTAAACCATTTTCCAAAACAGCATCAGCAATGAAAGAGTGTAAACCTCCCAGAAGATGGCTTTTAATCAAACTTTTAGTGATCTTTTTGATGTTATCTTTATCTTCCCCCAAATCTAATAGCACTGCCATGAACATTGAAGCTATGTCCGAATTAACCTTATACCTGTGATCAGAGAGCATGAATCTGTCTCCTAGAATCCATTGAACTGAATGGAGAATGAACCCATTCCAAGGTTTGGAAACACATTTCATCCTCTGCTCAATAGTGTCTCCTAGAAAAGCCATTTTCGTTTACTTGCAAACTAGTCTTAATGGTGTATCCATTGGAGAATGCAAATGGAATAATAAAGCCTTGAATCCAACAAAATAAAAAGTAGCTTGCATTAATGAATTTGTAGTCCAAGCTATAAAGTATCAGATGATCTTTCGGGTAAAAAACCACGGCAGAACAATTGCTTTCATTAAACTTCAAATGGACACCAACCCAGGAGACTACAATCTCCAAATTAGAAAAGTGAGCACCAACTCACTGGAAGCACCAACGTCCTTGAAGCACCAACTTCAAACAACTGAAGCACCAACTCCAGCGTGAGCACCAACTCACTGAGAAACAACACTGCAACTCTGGTTTCAAATACAATCTGCACATCAACTGAAACGCTCATGTTTGCATATATAAACCATGTTCAATACTCAGAAATCTTTTGCTCAAGATCTCGACTTCATCTAAAACAGCACCTTAAAACCACCCTTCAAGACTTGCTTATTCTGTAAGATACAGAATCACCCTACTCTCAATCTCATATATCAGCCACCCAAAACCAGAAAAAGCATTTGTGCTATGACAGCACCTCCTCTACATACTTCAACCAGTAATCATTACCATGTTAAAGCAGCACACTTTGAAAATACGTCTTTATACTCTCACTTAAACACGAACTCACACAGGTTTTTGCAAATCTTCGCCTACTACACATTGATGCCAATACAATATTCAAAACAGGACCAGTGAATACATCTTCCAACCAAACACACAGAAGTAAGTGGAAGCAAAATGGCTTTTCTCATTATCACGACTATCACAGCACCACTTCACACACAAAGGCACGAAGATGACTCTTGCTACACATTTTCATTCGGCCCAATGCATCAAAGAACAGATACAAAAGCATTGTTGACATTTACGTCCTCAACCAAAAATAGGAACGGACGACACCATGATTTCTGCGATCATAAATTTCTGTACACGACTTCTGCAGAATTTATCGCTGGCTGCATAGAATTTGGGTGATGCATTTCATGGGCTGCTGACTGCGTGGAAATCCTCGACGGCACATGGAACCTCCACATACTCAATGTCCTTTATGGAGCGACAGATATGAATAGGGCGGCTGGCCAGAAAATAGATGGTGGTGAATTAACTAAGGTGGCGACAGAAATTGAACCATCATACATTAATAGCCTAGCAAGCAGGACCCGATAGGCAGGAAATAATGGTCCACTGACCTTTCAAACTCCACATCAGCTATTCATTGTACCCGTCAGCTTGGCATGTAGCGCTTGGTAGAAAGAGTCACATTCCAAAAGAAATTCGAAGGAGTTTGGTTTGAGCTGCCTTTTACCAGTGACACCAACACACATCTTATAAATCTCAAGCGAAACATTTTTGAATAACCACGTCTTCCATAATGCCACAAATATGGATTGCAGACGTTACAAAAAAAAATGCTCTTCATAGACTCAATACCAACAACCTATTCTGTAGCATCCAGTATGCTCTTAAAAAACACACGGGCTCATGTAAAATGTATATTACCAATACAGGAAAAGAAGACGTATAGCATAACTCCATAACTCCACATGAAAAAGCACCAAAATAGTTTTCGCCCCACACAACAAGGAATCTGCAGAAAATAAACAAGCCGCCACTGAAATGAAGGAGCCGTCGGCCAGGAATAGAGGAGTCAGACAAATGCAGATTAATTGCCAAGAAATAAGGAAGCCGTCACTGCATGTCTGAAGTCGCAACAAATAGAAAAATGCGTTCAAGGCATGTTCAAGGCGTTGCACAAAAATACGTCAGACTTCATAAACACTCGACTATCTTCTCCATCGAAATAATCACATACAATATTGATCCTAGATTCTTTTTCTGCCTTTTATACTTAAAACATATGGATCAAATCACTTTATTGTACACTTTATTGTTTTCATTATTGTATGCATTTACATACAGCTTCTTGTCCAATATGGATATCTTGAGAAGAAAAATGCAGAGCCAGCATACTCACATTCGCATATTCCAACACATCAATACCAGAATGAATGCCAAGTAAGATCGAATAATTCCTCCAACACATCTTCGACACCCTGTAAGTTTGTTCTTTGACATCAATGACAAAATGTTCAACATAAGTTGGCACGAATAATGCCCACCCTTATGTATGACTCAAAATACTTGAAATATGAAGGGTGTTGTTATAATGATTCTCACATAACTGATCACTTTTAATCTTTGCTTTGTAGTGATTCTTTGAAGCTAGGCCAAGGGTCCAAGCATTTAGAAATAATCCACTCATCTTGCATTGATATTGCAGCATGAGCTAGCAAGTATGCTTCCTAATTAATTTCCCTGTAAATATGATTGATAGAGTAGTTTTTCAAGTTGTTTAGCAAGGGCCAAACCCTTACTAGCAAATTATTAATTTTCCAATTGGGCAATTTTCTATTTTTAACTGCATTAATAATGATCACTGAATCTCCTTCCACATCAAAATTTCTAAAATTATAAATTTTGCAAATTTGAAGACCAAGAATAAGAGCTTGACCTTCTGCTTTCGTTATTGGTGCCTTCTTTGATTTTTTTTTTTGGCGGCACCAATTGCTAGACCAGCATGGTTTTTGATAATGCAACCAGCTACAAACATCCCAAGGTTTCCTTTTGCTACGCCATCAAAATTCAACTTTATCCAGCCTGGTTGAGGAGGTTGCCAAACAATTTTAAAATTCTTATATCAATATATATTCACCTTTTATTTAAAGAAAGAAGGAAAATAAATAAATAAAAAAATCTAAACTGTGGGCTCAAGTGTGCGAAACTTGCAAAATGTGTTTGGGGCATCAAGTTTTTACTGCAGTCTGGTAACTACTTCTGATATTGAGATAATGTTATTAGCTAAGAGTGTAATGGAAACAAAAACTCTAACATGTTCATCAATAATTCAGGTCCATTGAATGTGAAAAGAGTATTCCAATCCATAAATATAGGGACAAAAGAGCAGGTGATAGTGGGCATCCTTGCTGTAGTCATGGTATTTATGGCTCTCTTAGACAAGGTTATTACTATGGTAATAATTTCATCTGGATATAGATGTCTATAAGGGTTAAGCCTTCGAAATAAGAAATCCTTATGGACATTAGAGAAGTTAGGAACTTTATAAAGAAATAGTAAATTCCATGTTTGTAAGTGTTTGTAAGGTGTGAGGTGTATCATCTAATTAAATCTTATTTCAGAATGTTGTTTCAAGTGTTGTAAAAGAGGCCTTAGGCGAACAAAATGTGTAGTTGAACAAAACAAACTGATCTTGTGAGAAAGCATAATATTGAGACTGCGAGTCTTGCAGTTCCAAGTCTGAATCAGTTTTGGTGAGTCAGCAGCCTTGACTCGAAGTTTCAGACAACTCTGACAGACAAGACTCACACGTGTTTGCTGAAACTCTTGAGTTCCAGAAGACCTGCGAGTCTTGGCTGTCAGAATTTGCCAAGTATGTGAGAAAAAACGGAAAATCAACTTGAAATTGAAAAAAAAACCATTTTAATTATATTTTCATAAAATATAAATTTTTTAATTACCAGGACGTGCTGAGTTTTGGCCGAGTCTTTTCATCAAGTCTGGGTCCATGTCTACCATGTTCTATTCCTTTTTGAATACAATCTTTTCTTTTTTTGCAAGAATATAATCATATGTTCATTGGGCCACTTTCACTTTCTTTGTGAAATGCTGTTAGCACATTATGCTACTAAAACAGAAAGGAGCAGATGTCTGAGTTATCAACAAATAGTTACTATCGTGTTTCTTAAAATTCATATGTTTATGGCATGCAACTGAGAATTCAACATGGTAATATGAAGTAGCTAATCATGAATTCATGCATCTAGATCCTTGTTGGAGTTTGGTTTTGTTGATGACATAATCGGACAGAAAAGAGAGAAGAGAAGGGAACGATTCCTCTTTTTGTCATTTGACAGATGGGATAGTCCAGGGTTTGGATCACTGAAGAGGATGGTTGCCCCTAGTCCATGCCTGGCTATTGATACAGTTGTCTGTGCCCCTTGATTATGAGCCTTAACCATGTTTTCTTTGTTATCTTGTTATTCTTCTTACTGTAGCTAAGTTGAGCTCTCATCGATGTACCTATTTTCATAATTCACCCAATTTGGAAAGATCTCTTTCTATCCTCAGTGTATCCAATCTTACATTGTCAAGATTTGAATCAGCAATTGGGGAACCATGTAGTGCAAATCACACCTTTTGATGTTTGATTCCTCTTTCATTAAAAGTTTTTAGAGGATAAATTGTGGCTATTGTTTACTATCAACGAGAATCCAAATTTCTCCAATCAGAGCCCCATGTTGAGATTGGCACAGTTGGATCTGAGACATACTTTGTGGAATGCTGGGCTGCTAGGCTATGTAACTAATGCCATTCTATCTGGAAAGGATTATAGTTATTGCTTTTATCAAATATTCATTTTTACAATTTATTGAACAGTCTTTTCTTTCTATGCACAGGGACCTGTTGGATGCCCTGTTGAATAATACATGGTTTCAACTTTCAATTAAATGCATTTTAGAAATTAATTTAGACAAAATAATGATTCTGTTTGTGAAGGTATGCATTTATCTTTGTAAGTTTTCTGTCTGGACAGGACAGTATATGTCACCACATAATCCTGATGAGGGACCATCTCTAACTGGCTGGAGAGTGCAGCGATGGGAAAGTTCACATCAACAGGTTGCTCTGCATCCCCTTTTTGAAAATTCTAGTTCTAATTCTGGTGGACAATCACCCATGACAACTATCTGGACATATACTGTCAATCAAAGCATACCTCCGATGAAAGGCTATAAATCTCCTCGGTTAACTGCTATGCAAGGAAATTTGTCTGGAGGCCAAATGTCAGGAGATTCTGATGGTGCTAATGGTGAACTTTATAATGCTGATGATATTAATGAAACCAGTGATGTACGGATGCTTGCAAAAATTGGCTTTTCGGGTCATGATGGAGAGGTTGCCTTTGCTTTTCGCTATGGTGATGTTTACTTATTCTCTGGCAGCAACTTTTCTAATATAGACTATTACTGTGCCCCTGTTGGTGCTTCTGTTGCACTACCTGCTTTCTCTTCTACAAGCTGTTGTCTAGCTTCTGTTTGGCATGATAACAGCAAGGACTGTAGTGTTTTGAAGATTGTGCGTATTTTACCACCTGCTGGTACAAATACTCAAGGGAAAAGCACCTCAGCAGCCTGGGAGCGTGCTATAGCAGATAGGTATGCAACATGATTTTCTTTGCTTTTATTAATGTTAACTCAGAAGATATGGACTTTGATGGCCCTTCCTGCTTTCGCAGGTTCTGGTGGAGCCTCTCTGTTGGAGTTGATTGGTGGGATGCTGTTGGTTGTACACAAAGTGCAGCTGAAGATGACCTAGGTAAATGTTGTAGTTTGCCATAGAACAAAATTTCATAGCGCCTTGGCATACTTCCAGTATCACTTGTAATTCTCAGGCTCATCTGAGCAACTGGGAATAGATAACTCTCTGCTTAACTGTTTTTAACTTTTAAGAGGAATCAGTATTTGCATGCTTATGCATGCAAACATTGGAATTTAGGAAAATAGTTTGGTGTTTCACAGCTTAGAAGATTCTAATTCTTATATTGCAAATAGGATGTTTTGATAAGAGGCTCTCAAAGTGGGTGGTTTCATTGTAATTCAACAGAGTATGTACCAACAAAGGACCATTATCATGTATATTTTCAGGCTAATTTAAAAATTTGTCTTCGTTTGAGGCCTTAAGTATTTTTATGCATACAAAATAAAGACCATCCAAAACAGGCAATGGATGCAATGCAATATGCTGACTGATACTAATCTAGTATTCTAATCTCTTTCTAATGTCATAATTGCTTTTCAAGTTGAGTACTTGCACAAGACACCAAAGTGGAATAGGAACTATCTGCAATCCACTCTCATGAGTACCACAATTCCTTCCTCTGAATGATCAACTCAGTCTCTGCACTGACTAGTTAATTGGCAGAAGATACTAAGAATTACGTTCTAACCCTTTTGGTGTGGAAATTGCAGTACTTAATATTTAAGAAGAGGATTCTGTCTCCTGCCATTTGAGCTACCCAAAATCTGTTAGCTTTGGGAACCGTGCAAATTTTGAGTGAGGCCCCATCTAGCCAAGTGACATGGAAAATTCCAAATGTATCATTACCATGATATTACTTCTGCAATCAGACAGGACAATTGCTTCTAAGAACAAGCCTTTCTAGCTAGTTTGTCAAATCTGGTTCAGACGCTAGCAGCTTCATCACTTTTCTGCACCTGTATCTGTCGTATTTTGATATGTTCGATTGTTTTAATATCATAAATATTAAAGTATAAATGACAGTGAGGCTGTTCCTCTCAGCTAACCTGTCCTAGCATTCCCTGTAAGGATCGGCTGTGCAAACCTGTGTTTTGTTCATCTGTTAAATTTTCTTATTCTTCATTCTTTACAAAATATTATTTGTGGGTATTTCATGTTCTTTAAACATGGTACTCATTTCTCTGTTTTAGTAATTGAGAAATGGCTTAGATGAAGTCTCTGACCTTAAGGTTTAGGGCATTCTATTTACATGTTGCTTTGTTTTTTTCCTTTCCTTATTATTTAATAAACTTTTCTGCAACAAGAGATGACAACAAATGTCAAGGGATGTCTCTCAGATTGTACAAATGTCTCTGGTATTATAGAGATGTCTATCACACTTATTCCCATCTCCGAGATGCATACTCATCTCCTCGGCATCCTCTACTGTTTTTGCAATGAGAGGGAAAGCCCCCACAAATCTGCAGATGAGCACATGATTATTCAAGTATTACAATATTGCCAGCTATCTTATTTCTATTCATCTACAGGTGAATGTTGCTATCTGCGTCAGGTAGCATCTATTCGACCTTGTTTGGGTGTTGTGCCTTTGCCAATCTTTATTTGTGTGATGGAGTTCTATGACAGGTTCTGAAGGGAAGGCAAAGAGTCATCCTCTTTGTTAACATATGACTGCCTTACAAAAGAAAGTTGAAGATTTGCGACAGCTCCTGAGGGGCAGTTAAAGAGTCATTCTTTAGTGTGAAATAGATTTGCTTGCAAAAGGAAACTTGAGGGGAGCCCTTGGGACATCCTCTGAGGGTGGCCAAGAACCTTTAAGTTCATGAATCAGTCTGTTATGCATTGTTGAGTCCTCTCCTGCTATATATCTGATTCAGATTTTCCCAGAAAAAATATCAGTGACTCATATTCCCAAGCCATGCAAAAAATGTCATAAAGAAACTTTCTTGACTTGCATGATCCAACTTTTGAATATGCAAAAGCTTATTTCTAACTCGTGCCTACTGTAAAAGTTATTTTAGCTACACAATGTGCTTATACACTGAAGCCCGTGCAAAATGTTGGTTGTGACATTCCTTTTTAGGGCTTATCATTCTTCCTCAACTTGCCAGTATGCTTTCATTAATGAATCTCTCACTAGTTGATATTCTTCCTTTAGGCTGTGTTTCTATGCTTAGAGTCTAGATTGTTAATGTTTTCTTTATGTTTTCACATATATAGTCAGTTGCGTACTTTATTTCTATTTTGTTCAGACGTCATAAGGACTAAGATAATCATTTGAATTTTGATTTGTATTCCTTTTCAGTGACAATAAACAGGGTAATTGCAGTTCTGGATTCAGACTTCCATTCACTTCCTACAATCCAACATCGACAACAATATGGTCCTGTATGTTGGGAACTCCTTATTGCTTTATATTAAGTTTTGGTTATTCAACTCTGATACAATTTGGTTATGCAGATTGGAAGCAAAATTAGACTATAAAGACCCATCTCCATGCCAAGTTTTCGATTTTTTATTTTGTTATGAAGTTTGTTGGGCTGCCAATAAATATATGCTCATAATTTAAGTATTTTTCTTTTCAACTAATATAAGGTATGTACTCATCATACATGTATCTATATGGGTATTGAGGTATGTACTTTGTGATTATTTGTTTTTTTGTTAGAAGCTATTATACAAGCTGCGTTTATAGCATCTGGAGTAGATGTAGGACATTTGCTTAAAGATATGATGAAGCTTGTGGCTGATCTTTTCCTTAGTATGAAGAAACAAAAAATCATAAAGGTGATAAAAAGTGTTTTGCAGTTAGGGGTATAATAGCATTTTTGTGCATATGATCATAGAATAAGATAAGTTTATTTGATTGTAAACTAGTACTCTGGTTCTAGTTTGGATCCTAGTTTTAGGTTCGTGGATTCAATTTGTGCATGTTACGATATTTTTTGGGTTGGATTTGTTATGAGTATGTTTGTACAGGCTAAAACAAGAGTTAAATTTACAATATGAATTACATCATATAATAAACAAAAAAACCATAAACTTGAATGCCATTATAAACATAAATATTACAAAATGTTTTTGATTAGATAAGCAGGGATTTTGAAAGGGCCCTGATCCCTTTTAGAAAACAAATGATAAATCATTCAGCACAGCAAAACAACAAAATTGTCCAGAGAAAACGGCATCCAGACCAGAACAACAAAACAGAGGAGACAGCAAAAAGAAACAGCACAATGTCTCCTTACCCCAAGCAACAGAGAACATTCATCGACCAAGCATCTTGTGGAAAAAACAAGTAACCTTAACCATGCACCAATAATATAATCTGAACCAAATTATCATTAACCCAGAGACTATTAATAGGCAGGAAAAACTAGTCATGAGTACCCAGACAGCACAAAACCAAAATAACAGAGATAAAAGTATATAGTAAAAGTTCAGGCATAAATGCCAATAATAGTTTAAAACAATATGCTAAGGAAACCAAAATTAACAGACTTGCAGAGAGGCGACCACAGCAAAGAACCAGGTCCCAATCAAATAAAAAGAAAATTAGGAGTCCTGTATAAGACAACAGGTCTTCTCGAGATCTTCCACTGTTTCTTCCATACCGTCCTTTATCTCCATTGTCTCGGACTGATCAGCTTCATCCCTCCTTCCTTTTTCTTTTGCTGCTTTTTAGTCTTTCCCTGTCCTGATATGGTACCCATTACCACCCTTTTCATGATTCCGTCCATAACTTTGCACATATTCTTGATGGCTTCCTCAATTGTATGGAACCTGTTGGAATTGTCATTTTTCTCCATCATTCTTTCAATTTGCTCCATCCCCTCCTTGAGCTTTTCAATCTTCGCTGTTTCAGTCTTTTTCTCTTTCGGACTGTCTGGGTTAATAGGGGTATAGGTAGTAGTTCCAATAGCTTCCAAATCTATTGGGTTGTCGTTTATGGTTTCCTTTTCGTCTACATTACGAAGGTTTGTCTCTTTGTCAACAACTTGCTCCTCATCCTGTTGATTATTGTCTTCTTCCGCTTCTTGGCTGGTGTCCTCCATATCTTCAGACTTCAAAGCATCCTCATTCTCCGATAACTTCGTTTCCCGAAGGCTATCAGGGACATATTCCTCCTCCTCGGAGACCTCTTTCTCCTGTGTAACCACTTTTTTTCCTTTTTTATTATGTAACATCCCGCTACGCAACCCTGAAGGGTAAGAGCCAAAAGAGGACAAGATAATTTTTTTTTGATAACATAACGAATAACTTGCACACAACGCGGTTTACAATACAATAAAACAACCACATACAAGGCCAAGTATGGCCTAATGCAGCCTAAGGGAGAGAATTAATCTACCCTCCAAAGAAAAACCGGACAAGAGCAATTAAGATAGCTCTAGGGAAAATGCTCCGGAACCATAACAACACTGCTCCGGAACTTGCAGCGCTGCTCCAGAACTTGCAACTCGTCTCCGGAACTTCCAACTCTGCTCCGGAACTTCAAAACTTTCAACTCTCCGAAACTCTGCTCCGAACTTTTGCTTCGGAACTTTCAACTCGGCTTTGGAGCTTCCAACTTTGCTCCAGAACTTTCAACTCGGCTCCGGAACCTTAACAATGCTGCTCCGAAACTTTCAGCTGCTTCGGAACCTTAACAACGCTGCTCTAGAACTTTCAGCTGTTCCGGAACGCTTGCGCTGCTCCGAAACCTTTAACAGCGCTGCTCCAGAACTTGAGAGCAGCACTGCTTCAGGAACTTGAGCTGCTCCGAAACAGCATTGCTCCGAAACTTGCACTGCTCTGGAACCTTTGTGTTCCGGAACTTGCAACACTGCTCCAAAATGCTCTGAACTTGCAACTGCTCTGGAACCTTAACAGCTGCTCCGGAACTTGGGCAACTGATCATGCTCTTTTGCAATTAACAAAAGCAACCTTAGAAGACCATGCCAGATACCCAACATCGGAACTCGTAATCCAAGTATAAATCATCACATTTCTTCCCATTTAAATTATATGATTACATTCTCACTCTCAAGCGAGTACAATATACATAAAAGAATATACATGAGATAAAAGACATAGCCATGAAATAAAATACATCAACATATAAGACGAGAACAAGAGGGATCAGCTTTGCTTGGTGCTCCAGTAACCTGTACGCCGGTCCCCAATGGTGGTGGCAACGCCTCCCTACCATGTGGACTCAAAAGAGGCCACCCCACTGTGCTCGGAGGTAGTCACAAGGCCCAAGCAGCAAACAAGGCAAGGATAACAAATGGCCAACACTCACGCTAGACAAGGAGCAAACATGGAATACAACACATTATGCCAATATCACAACAAGCAGATGCTCCTACAATGACATGTCAGGTACAAGTCATGACTACAGAGGTATAGGTACGAAAGTGCGGACTGGGTGAAATGTCATCATGTGTGCTCGAAGGAATGGCACCACACGGAATTAGATAGTCTCTCCTACGGATGGGTAAAAATCAAACATGCCCGAATCAATGCCTTGCAGACGGATAACTCAACGCTTGCAGACGGATAGGCCTTCTCGTTTAACCAAACGAGGAATCCAAAAACAAATATGAAACATGGAAAAGCCACTAAGATCCATCACGAAAGCTTTTTAAAACGGTTAAACAAACATTGCTGCTAATCACTCAAATAGCTGATTACAATCATGAAGTAGAGGCATAAAAATTACATAAAAATTCAAGTGCCCGGTTTAAAATTCTAAACCCGACCCAGTTCAGATTTTGGCGTTCCAAGTTGGAATCCACCATCAATTTTCGATTTTCAGACCCATAATGTGGTGCTGTACCAGAAAACGTCATTTAAGGCTAGTGTTCCACGGGGACGCGTCTCCCCCCCCCAAAATCCTCGCGTTTCCTAGAGGGGGACGTCTCAGAGACTTGGGGACTTGGGGGGGACGTCCCCCCATCAGCCCACCACCAGCGCCACCATCCCACCACCAATGTCACTGTCTCCAAGATGCTGCTAGGACTTTGAGGATGCTGGGGTGTCCTCAAGACATCTAGGGGACTCCTAGTTGTCTCCAAGATGTATAATTCTTATACTTATACATCTTTTTTATAACTATTTTTTCAAGTACTATATGTATTTGAGCACCCTACCGCCCTCCCGCCGTCGTCCCCCCGCCGTCCGCCTGCCGCCCCCAAACTTAGACCCCCTGTCCCCGAAACACGTCCCCTACTGTCCCCCCGTCCCCGTCCCTGAAACCCCGTGGAACATTGTTTAAGGCAAGGCTGGGCAAAAACTTGAAAAATAAAATTGTCCGGATTAAAAATCGGACGAAGACCCAGACCATATTTTAATGTGTCTACATGGAATCCAATTTTATTTTACATTTTTATCAGACGGTTAAAGAGCAACAAACAAAAACGTCATTTAATAAGAGGGCACGAATTTTGCCCAAAAACGAAAGTGTCTAGAATGAAAATCTGCCAAAGACCCAATTGAGGTCTTGGCATTTCTACTTCGATTCCATATTTGTTTTGCATTTTTAACAGGTTAAAAAGGAGCAGCAATGAGAAACGTTTTACCAGGCGGCACAAATTTTGGCCAAAAAGGGAAGTGCTCTAAATTCGTTTTGGACTCCAACCCAGTTGAGATTTGGGCGTTTTTAAGTGAATCCCAAAGTTGGATTCGAGTTTAAAGTGGGAGGATTGAACAGATTTATAAAAACAAATCTCAGATTTCCAAATAAAGAAAGCAAGAAAAACCAGGTTGAGAAGAAATCTCAACCCCAAAAGCCATGACAACACCCAGAGCAGCAAATCAAACACCCACATACATTTCTAATTCAGAAATTCAAGAAATACACAGGAGAATACCTTAATTTCTGCCCAGATTTGAAATGAAATATTGCTCTGTTTGTAAGGCACGGCTAGATCCCAAAATAGAGCAGCAAAACTACAGTGCTATGCTGAACTCCAGGGTCCACTGCCCACAAAATCCCTCCAACAAAACCAGGTCTTTCCACCCAGCTTCCATTCCTAGCCGTGAGGTTTTTCTTCTTCCCCAAAAAAGAAAAATACTTCCTCCAAAAGAATCACTCCCCCAAAATAAAACTTTCTTTCTTTTTATATTTTCTTCTCCAAAAGATGGCTCTTCCCCCCAAAACAAAATGAATAAAAGTATAACTATATATATATATATTCAAACAAGGCTGCCCCCTTTTATTAACTAACTCTTCAACACAATAAAATGAAATAAATCATTTTATTAGATAAACAATTAATGCTCACCAAGGCAATAAATTAAAATCACCAAAAATACAAAGCTCCCAAAACAAAATCATTTAAAATTTCCAATTGAAATATATCATTCTCTCGAATGATCAATAAAAATTATTTAAAATATCATATTTAAAACCTCATGGAAATTAAACCATTCCAACTCTCAATTCAATTAAACACAATGAAATACCACGAAAAGATGCCAATGAAAACACGTCATAACACCGACAACCAAAAATATATGGCCTCATAACACATTCACAAAAACCATGACAAAATACCTCAATGACATACTGGTAACCCACATACAACAGAAAGGTGCGTCAGAACTTACGGCAGAAAGGTGCTCCGGAAGTTACCATTAGGTAATCGGACGGTAAGACACCAATAAAGAAAACACTGCCCTAACAGGGTACAGTGGGCTAGGGTAGGGGATATTTGGCCTGTGACTACCTCCAGTAACCACCATCGGGGATATGAGTACGCTCAGGCCTGTGGATCCAGGCGGAGTCGAGACTCAGTACCTGCATCACTTCCAATTACACGTCAAAGTACATGTGCATTTACATATCTCATATAGTCAGATCAACATTGATCATCAGGAAGGGAGTCATGATATCGTAAGCCTCTCGAATATGAGTGTTACGACATCATCCCTTTCCTATCCATAATCGTACATAAGCAATGATAACAATATATAAACATATAAGCATGTAATCCAGAATAATAACTAATCATGATAACCTTTCATATAACCATGTCAATGTCTAATCTCATTATAACAATATTTAACATTTTAAAATATCAAATCAAAAATCAGAATGCTACCTTACCCAGGCTGAAGTTAGAGAGGTGTTACATTCTTAGACTTAGGAGGGGCTGCACTTACCTTTTCAACAAAATTTTTGCTTTTCTTACCTATCTTTGACCCTTTGGAAGCAGCTAAAGCTAGATGGGTCGACCAACGACCACCAAAGTTGCATGGACAAGGATACGGATATAGATACATATATGGTATCGGACACGAATACGGCCATTTTTTAAGACCCCCAATATGGATACGACTGGATACAACATTCATAAAAAACACATCCACATATTTTCTAAGTTATTAGAGGAAATTTTCATTTCTTTAAAAGAAAATAAGTAAATATAAATTAAATAATATTAAAATTTAAACATTAATAATTTAGTAAAGAATAAACAATTAAATTTATTTTTAAAGAATAAATTTTAATTTTTTCAAAATTTCTAATGTTTAAACAACATAATATAAATATAAAACTATAAACAATTAACTTTTTTAAATCTATAAAAATTAAAACACCACAAAAATAGTAGAGTTGCATTGGAAGAAGACCTAGAAAAATGGGTCGTTGAAATAGAAAAACATTTCAGTTGTCTTCCTCATTTGGTGTAGGTTTTGTTTATACAAAACAAAAACAAAATTGCACGATTGAAGTTTTTTAAGATCAAGTTTATGAGGATGTAAAGGAGGATGTGCCCCATTAAACAGACTTTGTTGAAGTGACGAAAGGAGAAAAAAGAGCATATTAATTTTCTCAAGGTGGCGAATGTGGTTCAGGATTGGAAAATGATACCCATGAACAAATTGAAATCTACCCTTGAGAGTAAAATATTTTATGAGAAAGAAACTTACATTATGGTATGGAACTGGGAGCTTCAACCTTGAATAGCCATTTTGGAACCTTCGAGCTTTTTCCTTGGCCTCGAAAAACTTATTGATGTAGGTTTGGTAGTTTCCCATGCTTTTCTTGGTGATTTTCTTTCCTTCATATTTAAGACCAGTGGCTTGAGCTATTAGTTTTGCATCAACAGTGAAATGAAGCCCACCCAAGTTTACCTCTCCATCCTTCCAATCATTCACAAATTTATAACTAAGCTCTTCACTGTAACCCTCCATAGCTTCAAAGTACGGAGTGAATCTCGCCCATTCGAAGAGACTTCACAACTCAACATTCTGTCTCAGAGAGTTGCAATTACTCGGCTCTGTTCTCTTTCTGGGACCTCCCATTATCCCTTCGTTGGATATTGTCTTTGCACAGGGGCAAGTAGTCCTCCTTTAGACCTTTCTCGTCTAAAACCAAAATCACCTGCAGTGTGAAGCTTTCAACATTGAAGGTAACGTTAGAGCTTTGCATTTGGACTGGTGACGGTTTGAACCAACTGGCTTTGATTTTAAGTAATTCAGACTGATCACAAGGGGATAACTCATGCCTTCCGTTCCATCCTTTATTGGGAATGATAACACCTTGGCCATTAAGGGGCATAATTAAGCCATCTAGATAATGCATGAAGCTGTCATCTTTGGCCGATACAGAAACGTCATGTCGCCAATCCTTTGAAAGATTTTTGATGAAGATTTGGGTGGGTTGAATCATGATTTGAAGTTTTTTAAACTGCTTTCCTTCATTAACCAAGCATGGGGCTTTAATTAGATTTTTTCTTTTTGTTTTGTTAGCCTTGTACTTCAAAAGATTTTTCGTACTAGGACAATCATTAGGGATCTGCATTTCCCTACCCTCCATTATGCCCACCACCATTATGAGAAAAATAATAATTAATAAATTAACTTTAACTTGATAACTAATTGATCTCTCCATCGACACTAATTACTATCATTCCCAATAAGATTATTTAAAGGACTGAGTTTTTCTTTTAATATAATCGTTTTAATAGGACTTGGTAGTTGTCGATAATCCCAATACGTCCACTCTGCTTGTGTTAGACTAGTTTTTGCCATGGCATTTGCAGCCATATTTCCTTCCCTATACACATGATCAATTTTATACTATTGGAAGGTTTTCAACGTTCTTTTACAATCATCCAGAATGTCTTGCTTATTGCCATTCATGGTGGTACAATAGTAGGTGCAACCATATTTCTCTTGGCAGCAACATGATAGTTCTTGGTGGTTGTCTCTATGATTGAGGGGCAAGGATAACTAGTTCTGGGAGGTGTGCATTCTTTCCAAGGACCCTCTCTTTCTCTACTTAAAATACTAACATAGCAAGTATGTTGACATTTTAAGTGGTGGGCATATTGTCCCCTGTTCATTGTTTGCATGTCCCCTTCCTAGTGATGATAGCATGCATTTCCTAGAAAGTGTGAACTTTTTATTCAAAGTGTGGTCTTCTCAATTCATGCAATGTGTCTTCTTGGTAGTGACATTGGGTTTGAAACTTTGATGTTCTTCAAGAGTGTGACCTTTCTTGTCATATGACATTCCTCTTAGTGGTAATGCTACAAATTGCGTTCCCTAAGTTGCGAATCTTTTATCCTTGTCTAGTCCTGTCTTGGAGACATTTCATCCCTAAGGTGAGACCTTTCATGAACTAAACAAAACCCCTTTGAATATCATATTGCATGTATCAAGGCCACCAAGCACAACACAACTTGCTTGCCAGTGGAGCCTTTTTCATGAATGCCTAACATAACCCAGCTTGCTAGCCTTGTGACCATTTCTGTGGCGCTTTGTCAAAATTATATCAAAATTATCAAGCGGTATAACTTTGGTATGGTTAGTACAATGGGAGCCTATAGACCTGGCATGACTTTCCCATTAGCCACTTGTTGGGGCTCACCTAGTGGATAGTGGATTTCACTAGCTCGTGTGAGTACATATTGTTTGCATAGTGGACAACGGGTTTCCACTTGGAAATGTTTTTTGGACAAACAACTAAGGCTTGATCCTTACCGATTGGATGAATAGTTGAGGTTTGATACACCCCTCTTTATTTTCTCATTAATTTTGGCATTGTATGCTTGTGTATCTTGTCTTCCTGTTGTATATTTAACATAGGCATGTGTCTCTTTGTGCCTTTGTTGGTTTGTTATGAGATCTTAGATCTTGGGGGCTTGATCATCCTCCTTGACCTTTGTTGTTTTATCTTTCCAATAGGTGTACAATTAGACTTCTTTTGACGCTTGTTTGACTACTTTAATGAGTTTGAGCATAGGGCTCATCCTCTCACTAAAGTGGGGGCTAAATGTAGTGTCAGAAAATGTACTCCTTTACATTTTCACGCTATTTTTGGGTCCCTTAATAAATTGGACTTAATTAAGCCTCTAATTGGCCCAATTTTGTATCGACAAGCCTAATTAATTGCAATTATTGAAAGGGACCCCAACTTGAGATGACCAAATATTCTATGGCAAAGAGTAGTGGATGAGTTTTTTTTTAATTGCAAGGGCCTTGTTTTCATGGGTGATCGCAACCAATTGAAACATTTTACCAACCTCTTCACCATTGTGAGTCCTTTCTCGAATGAGATAGTTTCTCACCATTATATTTGTCAAAATTCAATCTTCAAGTTGTATTTTAGCAACTGACTTATTGATAGGAGGTTCTTTGTGAGCCTTGGAACATATAGAACCTTTGTAAGTCAACACTTGTAAGTCTTGAGTGGTAAAGAAATATCCCCAATACCTTGCACCTCGTAGCAACAACTTAACCATTGCGAGTCCTTTCTCGAATGAGGCATAGTTTCTCAACATTATATTTGGAAAAATTCGATCTTCAAGTTGCGTTTTAGCAATTGACTTATTGACAAGAGGCTCTTTGTGAGCCTTAGGACATGTAAAACCTTTGTAAGTCAACACTTGTATGCCTTGAATGGTAAGGAAATATCCCCAATACCTTGCACCTCACAGCATGTATCATTACCAAGTGAAAGTTGCCCATATGATGTTGATGGGGTTTTGTTCCCTTGCCACGTGTTTGGATGCAGTAGAATGAACATATTAGACACAATTATCAAAAGTGGAGAATTGAGTCTCCATAGCATACACAATTTTCTCTTCATTAGAATCGTAGGTTGAATTAATATTTCCATGTTGCTTGTTGTGCTTTTTCTACCAATAGGAATCCTTTCCTTGTCCTTCTTTGAATTTTGTTGTGGTTTTCATCGTCTTCATTTGCCATTAGTAAAGGAATTATACCAATATTCTTGAAGATTGTGTCCTTCCTTCCCCTAAATGAGACTTCTTTTTTTGAGTTTTCTCCATTGGCCTCCATAAGGTCACCCTTTTAGGATTTCAAACTAATGGGAGTGGTATGACTATGTACTGTTGACGTCATCCACTAACTAAACCCATGTTTTGTCCTTAAGACACACTAGTTGTGTTCGCCAATTCAAATAATGCTACTTATCCTCCAAAATCTTGAAAATTTGTGCTAATCATTCTTGTGTCTTGTTGCTTCACTTGGTTTCAATTACAACATTTTAGAAGAGGTTGCATATTGAAAAGTTTACTTGGAACAAAGAAACCCTATGAATGCAAAGAGTTAGGACTCTCCACAATTGATGTGCTTCATGTTGGTGGGCGAAGATAAAAGCTTAGTATTTCAATGTTTGAAATAGGGGGCAAAATTATCATAGTTTTAATTTCCTTAGGTTTCTTCAGCTTTTGTATTTTTTTCTCCTTCTAGTTGTCAAGGAAAGCTAAGTTGCCGTTCTTGGTAAGGGGAGGGTTTAGGGTTTGAGTAAATTGGTACAACAATTTTCAGGTACATGTGCGGGTTTGTATACATATGCATATAAAACAATATTACTCAATTGCCATTAAACCAAAAAAAAATCTTATAATTGGCAAAACAAAAATACTCATAAATCATTGATTTTTGAGACGCCAATACAAAATAAAAAATTACAATCAATATTCAATGATCTTTATATTGCTCTTCATGAGGATCAAAGTCAACATTTGGTTCAATTTCATTTGAGCCACAATCAACTACAATGCCATTCTCATTGGCCATGCCATATGTAGAAGTTTCCTCATCTATAGAGACTTCTTATGTGACACCACTTGTTGTAATTAGGTTTCTAATGTGATGGGAGATGCATGTTGGAGTGCGCAAAGAAATCTTTAGCTTATTTTGCACCCATTCAGTTGCACTTAACATAGTGGATAAAGGAGTATGTAACTCCAATTCCACTCAACTGAAGAACTTGATTTGTTGAAATTAATACATTTAAGCAAAATAAGCTATGTTCCAAAATCGTTGGGCAAGGGGCCCAATGGCCTAGATTTGAGGATGACAACTAGGCAATTATCACAATTTTATTGCCATATTTTTGGCAACACCAAAATCCTTATTATTTCTAACTAGATTTTCATTCTTTAGAAAGCTAACAATGAAGTTGAAGAATCTAACTAGTCTAAATGAGTAGGGCTACACAATTTTTAATAAATAAGCAGGGAAACTTGGGGACGCGTCCTTGGCATTTTTTGGGGCGTTCTTGTTTTCAGGACATTTCAAGGACATGGGGACATCTAGGGGACATCCTTGGGCTGTCACCAAATTGGGGAAAATATAGGGTACATCCTAGAAAAATGAAAGGGATGATTGACCATCTCTAGGATTGGTCAGGGGATGTCATGGACGTTCCCACTCATCCTGGGGATGGCTGGCAGTCCTCATTAAAAAAATAATTTAAAAATAAACCCCAAAGCTTTAAAAAATGATAAAATTTAAAAATTGTGAAAATGGTATGTGCGATGAAGGTTTGTGTGGTTTCAATGGCCTTAATTTTTGCTTGTTGGTGGGGGCTCTACCCCTTGACCCCGTCAGGACATCGTCCTTAGACCCCCATGAGGGGGGCTTCCCCTCAACCCCACTGAAGTCTCCACTCCCAACCTCCACTAGTTATTGGTAATCTCTTGTCACATAAGAAACTTGATTATAATGAGGGGGTCTGGGAGTGGAGACCAAAACTGACAACTTAGACTATCATAATATCATTGATCAATGATGAAGTATCATGCTATTCAAGATTCAAATGTCATTTTTATTATAAAATATAATATTATATGATATATCAAATTGTGAATATGATCAAATTGTGATGTCCCCATCACAAAAGAAAATCTAAGATAAGTATACATTTAATATATTTATATATTTGCATTCAAATAGAGTAACCATTATAGAACATTTTCATTTAACTCATATATATAAACGTGACTAACTTGGGTACCGTTGGTGACAAATTAGAAGAAGAGATCCTAGAAGAAACTAAGATGTTTTTCGCTTGAGGACAACCAAAGTTGGGAGGGGAGTACTGTTATGTTCCCAAAATTAGAACACTTTGAGATACAAATAAGTGAAAATGAATAACCCAATACATATTAAAATTATAAAAGAAAATATTTATCGTTTTAATATATTTATAATCACAATCATCATAAGATAATATTGTAATTATAAATATATGTTGACGATACACAATAAAATACATTAATATAAATACTATCATAATTATCAAATAATTATTAAGAGATAATATTATAAATATTAAAATATACATATTTAAATAATAAATGTAAATAATACTATAAGTAAATATAAATAATATTACAAATAAATTAAAAATAAAATAGTAAAATATAATACACATCAAAACAAAATAATAAAATGAATATAAGTTGAGATATCATTAAGGAATGTTTAACTAAAGGTCATGTCCATTTGTGGGGTTATCTCTATTCAAAGAGATGCCTCTCTTCATGGAGGTATAAGGATATAAAATAAGTTTGTGGGATGTGGGGAAGAAAGAAAAAAGGGAAAAAAGGATATATTAAATACACATTAGATTTTAAGAAGAAGATAGAAGAGTAAAGGAATGAAGATATAAAAAGGAGATCTATCAATAGTGTGTAGAGAACAATAAAAATAGAAATTAGAAAGGTTTGGAATTAGTTTTCAAGAGGCAACAATCATTTCAAAAGGTTGTGTCTGTTCTAATGAATGTCTCTTTTCAAAAAGATACATCTTCTCATTTGATTGTGAAGATATAAAAAGAGCGAATGAGATAAGTATAGGGAGGAAGAAGGAAATATAGAATAGAATGGGAAACAAGAGATAAAATATAGATTGCAGATCATCTAAAATCTATGAAGACAGGTAGATGGGAAGTGTATAAAGAGCAGATATAAAAGGGAAGAAAAGATCATAGAATGAAGAAGAAGATTGAAAATATTATTCAAAATCTTGAGAAGAGCAGATCTAATGTGTGTGGAAGATAAATGATTATATTACAAATATACCAGCAGATGAAGAGCAGATTAAGAAGACTTGATTTGCAGATTTTATGAAAGAATTGTGGAGGAAGAATGAGTAGTGAAAGGAATAAAATGGAATGTGTATAAAGGAAGGAACATAATATGATTTGAAAGGCGGATTAAGAATAAGAAAATGAGGATCAACAACTATAAGAGGCATTCAAGTGATAAGTTACAACCCCAACTACATTAAGCTTGTGATTCTAGGACAAGATTCAAGATTATCCCAAAGGGGGACATTACAGTGGTATCGGAGTGTCTTTCCTGCCAACTTGCTTACATGCTTGAGCTAGTTGCTTGCTTGCTTGAGCTGGTTGCCTACTTGCTTGAGCTAGTTGATTGCTTGCTTGTGCTGGTTTCCTACATGCTTGAGCTGGTTGCCTACTTGCTTGAGCTGGTTGGTTGTATGCTTGAGCTACTTGCTTGTCGACTTAAGCTACTTGCCTACTTGCTTGAGCTGATTACTTGCATGCTTGGACTGGTTGGTTGTGTGTTGAGCTGGTTGCTTGCATTCTTGAGCTGCCTACCTATCTACTTGAGCTAGTTGCATACTTGTTGGAGCTACTTGCTTGCATGCTTGAGCTGCTTTCTACTTGCCTATGTACTTAAGCTACTTGCCTATGTGCTTGAGTTGCTTGTTGCTTGCTTGAGCTACTTGCTTGTGTGCTTGAGCTACCTGTGTTACCTCTAGACGATGAAGGACAACTTATCTTAAGAGCCAAAATTTATCCTAGACACCAAAGAAAGGAAATTGAGGAATAGGATCATTACCGAGTCTCTAATCAAATGGAAGGGACTCCTTGAAGAAGATGCCACATGGGAAAAGGAAGAAACTATTAAGGCATTTAAAGATAAACAAAATTCAGGAAAAGCAAAACATGATGGCTCTTGATTAAAACAAGAGATGAATTCTTGAATGTAATACCTTCAAATGAGTTGATAAGATATTCTTCTTGTACAAGCGCAAGACTTGAGGATGATATGCAATATTACATGTAAAGGCTTAGGGCTGGATAAACTTGAGGAATCAAGTATCCAGAGGGCCTAGAAGAGATATTACAATCTTTTTCAGGATTATAAGGTTGGATATACTTAGGAATGAGATATCCAGAGGGCCTGAGGAGAGATGTTCCAAATCTCTTCATAGGAGGGTTGGATATACTCCACAGTGAGATATCCAAAGGGCCTAGGAAGAGGTGACACAACCCCTTTTCCTAGGATTGAATACCCTTAAAAAAGGTATCCCGAGCGCCTACGAAGAGGGTAACACAATCCCTTTTCCTAGGATTGAATACCCTTTAAAAAGGTATTCTGAGGGCCTAGGAAGAGATGTTCCAATCTTTCCCAGGAGGGTTGGATATACTCCATAGCGAGTTATCCAAAGGGCCTGGGAAGAGGTGACACAACCCCTTTTCCTAGGATTGAATACCCTTAAAAAAGGTATCCCGAGGGCCTAGGAAGAGGTAACACAACCCCTTTTCCTAGGATTGGATACCCTTTAAAGGTATTCCGAGGGCCTGGGAAGAGATGTTCCAATTTTTCCTAGGAGGGCTGGATATACTCCATAGTGAGTTATCCAGAGGGCTTGGGAAGAGGTGTTACAACCCCTTTTCCTAGGATTGGATACCCTTGAAAAAGGTATCCCGAGGGCTTGGGAAAAGATGTTTCAATCTTTTCCTAGGAGGGCTGGGTACACTCTGTAGTGAGGTACTCAGGGGGCCTGGAAAGAGATTAATTGGATACCCTTTAAAGGTATTCCGAGGGCCTGGGAAGAGATGTTCCAATTTTTCCCAGGAGGGCTGGATATACTCCATAGTGAGTTATCCAGAGGGCCTGGGAAGAGGTGTCACAACCCCTTTTCCTAGGATTGGATACCCTTGAAAAAGGTATCCCGAGGGCCTGGGAAAAGATGTTTCAATCTTTTCCTAGGAGGGTTGGGTACACTCCCTAGTGAGGTACTCAGAGGGCCTGGAAAGAGATTAATTGTAATAGGATGTTACAATCTTTTTCTAGGAAAGACCGCTGTACTGGAAAATAACGCCAAGAGATCAAGGAAGAAAAGACTTATAAGGATTGCTTGAGGACAAGCAATGTCAAGCGGGGGAGACTTGTGATGTCCCCATCACAAAAGAAAATCTAAGATAAGTATACATATAATATATTTATATATTTGCATTCAAATAGAATAATCATTATAGAACATTTTCATTTAACTCATATATATAAATGTGACTAACTTGGGTACTGTTGGTGAGAGATTAGAAGAAGAGATCCTAGAAGAAACTAAGATGTTTTTTGCTTGAGGACAAGCAAAGTTGGGAGGGGAGGACTGTCATGTTCCCAAAATTAGAACACTTTGAGATACAAATAAGTGAAAATGAATAACACAATACATATTAAAATTATAAAAGAAAATATTATTGTTTTAATATATTTATAATCACAATCATCATAAGATAATATTGTAATTATAAATATATATCGACTATACACAATAAAATACATTAATATAAATACTATCATAATTATCAAATAATTATTAAGAGATAATATTATAAATATTAAAATAATAAATATAAATAATACTATAAGTAAATATAAATAATATTACAAATAAATTAAAAATAAAATAGTAAAATATAATACACATCAAAACAAAATAATAAAATGAATATAATTTGAGATATTATTAAGGAATGTTTAACTAAAGGTCATGTCCATTTGTGGGGTTATCTCTATTCAAAGAGATGCCTCTCTTCATGGAGGTATAAGGATATAAAATAAGTTTGTGGGACGTGGGGAAGAAAAAAAGAGGGAAAAAAGGATATATTAAATACACATTAGATTTTAAGAAGAAGATAGAAGAGTAAAGGAATGAAGATATAAAAAGGAGATCTATCAATAGTGTGTAGAGAACAATAAAAATAGAAATTAGAAAGGTTTGGAATTAGTTTTCAAGAGGCAGCAATCATTTCAAAAGGTTGCGCCTCTTCTAATGAATGTCTCTTTTCAAAAAGATACATCTTCTCATTTGAATGTGAAGATATAAAAAGAGAAAGAATGAGATAAGTATAAGGAGGAAGAAGGAAATATAGAATAGAATGGGAAACAAGAGATAAAATATAGACTGCAGATCATCTAAAATCTATAAAGACAGGGAGATGGGAAGTGTATAAAGAGCAGATATAAAAGGGAATAAAAGATCATAGAATGAAGAAGAAGATTGAAAATATTATTCAAAATCTTGAGAAGAGCAGATCTAATGTGTGTGCAAGATAAATGATTATATCACAAATATACCAGCAGATGAAGAGCAGATTAAGAAGACTTGATTTGCAGATTTTATGAAAGAATTGTGGAGGAAGAATGTGTAGTGAAAGGAATAGAATGGAATGTGAATAAAGGAAGGAACATGATATGATTTGAAAGGCAGATAAAGAATAAGAAAATGAGGATCAACAACTATAAGAGGTATTTAAGTGATAAGTTACAGCCCCAACTACATTAAGCTTGTGATTCTAGGACAAGATTCAAGATTATTCCAAAGGGGGACATTACAGTGTATTTGCAATTTTATATATTTTTAAACTTTTCTGCACACATACACACACAAATTAAGTTTTGACATTTACTTCTTTGTTCAACTCATGTGAACTCTCAATTTAACACAAATGTTACATATTAAGGTTCAATAATGTATATAATTAAGGTTCGATAATGGATATAATATACATGAATGCTTTATCAATGTTATTATAAGAATATTTAAAATTTCCCTATATAATTTAAATTTTCCTTATTTTTTATATAATCCCTGAAACACGTCCCCTATCCCTTGCTGTCCTTGTCCTAGAAACTTGGGGTAACATAGCAAATAAGTGAATAAATATCACTTTAGGGCCAAATTAGGGTTGGAAAATGTTTTATTAATTTTAAAAAAAATTGAAAAGAAAAGTATGTGCAAGTTCTCTTGAATATGGCTGTGAAGAACCCACAGGGTACCAACGGTATGCCTTGGGTTCGAAGCTATATCCTTGCCTCAAACTAGAACCAAACAAGTACTGGGGGTTATGTAGAATCTAATAACATAGAAGGAGAGAATTCATCCATTGTGTAGCCTTAAGTTCCATTACAATACACATTTGCTCATCTTAACCAAAGATTCGAGGAAGATGACATTGGAGGTGATTGATGCTCCCTTTTGAAAATCACAGTAATTGCATGCCACTATTCTTGTCTCTAGACCTTATCTTTCCAAGTAGGGTCCTAGGGCTTGCTACTCCTATGATTCGCTGAAGAAGCCATCCCTTTATTACTACAAGGTTGGAAGTCCTAGAATTGAAAGAAAGAAGAAAGTGGAAAGAAAGAAAGAAGAAAGTGGAAAGAAAGAAAGAAAGAAAGAAGAAAGTGGAAATTATAAAAGAGAAAAGAAGATGGGAAAAAAATGAAGAACAAGCGAAAGATTGAAACTCGTAGAACAAAACTAAAATCAAGTAAAAACAACAAAAACCCAAAACAAAAAAAGAGTGATATATCATTCAAATCTTGTCAATTAAAATTTCAAATTCATTGCAGATTTCTCCAATGCAAATAAAAGACAATTAAGTGACTATCAATGGGGCAAAGCACAACATCAAAAGACATAAAAGTGGAGAAAAAGGACATTTTTGTGTGTTTTAATTGCTAATTGTCATTTTGGGTTGATGGGCAAAATTTTTGCATGGACTTGCATGTGGTCATCGAGATTTTGTTGAGAAAATTTGCAAGTACTTGCAATTGGCATGTTAGTTGCTGAATTTTAAATCCATGTTTCCATTTACTATTATTTATCACTTTGGGAAGTCTGAAAAATGGAAAGTGTGTAGTTTACGAATCAAACTATTGATCTCTACAAGACATGCCCTCCAAAAATGAGTTCTACTTTAAAATGTATGAAAAATATCTTCTCATTTTTTACTTTTACTTTTTACCCACTTTGAGAGGAGTTTAATGAAACAAATTGCATAATAGAGGAAATATGTTGTAAATACATGATAATAATATGCCACTTCAAGGGGCATCCTCCTAATACTCTTCAAGTGGGATACCTCCAATAGTCTTAAATAAGAGCAAAATACTTGATATGATGATAACAAACTAGCTACTGGCTCCTACATATGCCCTACTTATGCCTTGGATGCCTCCCAGGTTGACTTAGATACCTATATATGGCACTTAGGATGACCTAATTATCTAAAGAAGAATATAATAATGATCATATAACTTAATTGAGGAAGCCACAAATTGACTAGTCATAACCCTATGCACACTATAGGATTAAAGGTGTAGCTTGCTGCCACTCTTTAGAGAAAAATTGCCCTCAATGTTGATTAGTTGTGGATGCTTTTGCATAAAATCCTCATCATCCCATGTGGCATCTTTGACAAGAAAATATTTCCATTTAATTAAGCACTTTATGATTGTCCTAGTCCTAAGCTTCTATATGTGTGTTTGGAAAATGAACTCAACTTCCAAGATGGGTCTCCCCTCGAAATCTAGCTCACGTAGCACTAAGTGTTGGAAAATCTTGTGATGATCCTCTTGCCTCTTAATTCTATTATGTGCCTTTGCCTTGTTCTCCATGACATTGAAGGGTACCTCTTTCTACTGTTGAATTTGTTCTTCTATTGCTCTAACCTTTGGGTGCATCCTCAAGGAAGAGGTTACACATGATGGGTAAATCCCTTCAATTATCTGAATGGCATGATCATGATCTACTTTAGGAGGCACATGCCCAGCAACTACTAAGTACACTTCTATAATTGCTTGAAGCTTTGTTAGTTTAGTAACCTTTGACTCTTCTTCTTTTTCTTCTTGTTTTTGATCTTGTTCATCTGCTTCTTCATCTCCACCCCCTCCTCCTTCTTAAGGCTTGTTGTGAAGATCCATGTTTTGGGAACTTCTAGAACCTTGGCCAAAACAATTCGTCCAATCATTGCCTTGAGATCTTCTATCTTTACATCCATTCTTGTTAGGACTTCATCCTTAATCTTTTTGATCTCTACCCTCATATCATCCAAGGTTATGGTATCCCTCTCATCTATTGATGGATCCTCTTTGCAAAAGTTTTTCTAGGAGAGGCATGATTCTTTCCTTGGCCTCTTGTTGAAGCTCCCATCGTGGTGTGACAATAATTTTGTAATATACTGCACAAAACAAACTCAACCAATCTGAAATTTTTACCCCAACTCACTAGGGCCTAGATCTCTCTTCCTAGGAAAAATCTCCAAGAATTTTACTGCTTTTTAGCCTTGAGGGTGAATGTGGCGGAAACCCTAATTTTGTATGACTTATTGAAAATGACTCCAAATGCTTCCAAATCAGGTTTATAAGTGTATCAATGTGTCCTTGATCAACCCTCCTAAATTGAGGAAAAAATTTGCTGAGTGGCTGGTGTGGGAGTGAATTTTGTGGAAATCCTAATTATGCATCAACTCCGTGAAATCTGCTCCAAATGACCTCAAATATGTATTATTAATTATAATAGATTCAATATGGTTTTGAAAACCCCTTTGAAATCAAGATTTTTTTTTTCCAAAATGGAGAGTTATGTGCTTCCCAAAACGACCTCCAAAATAAAATAAAAATTCTTTGTCAATTGCCTAATGGTGCCAAAATGATGCTTTGGTACCACTTGTAATGAAACAAATTGTATAGTAGAGGAAATATGTTGTAAATACTTAATAATAATATGCCACTTTGCGGGGCAACCTTCTAATCCTCTACAAGTGGGATATCTCCAACAGTCTTCAATAAGAATGCAATACTCAATATGATGATAATAAACTAGCCACTAGCTCCTATATATACCCTACTTATGCCTTGTATAGATACCTAAATAAAACACCTAGGATGACCTAATTATCTAGAAAGAATATAATAATGATCATATAATTTCTATATTACTGGGTTCTTCTATTTTGCCTAGAGAACTTGCTCTGGGAGCGTTTGGGTTTTGGTTCTTGCTCGGGCACGTCTGGGAGCACCTTGGGAGCACTTGGGCACCCCTGGGTTCTGTAATGTCCCCAGTTTTAGCACTACACTTTCAGTGATTTATGGCCTTTTCCCGGTGCGTTGTTGGCAGGTCAGTGGCAGAATTAGGGTTTCCAGCTGTTTGATGGGTTCTCTTGAAGATTCAGGGTTCTGCTTGTTGGAGTTTGGATGTTTGGATTCTGGATTCCTTCTGGGTTTTTAGAGAGCTTCGTAGAGGTATGACTTGCAACTGCTTTGGGCAACCTTTTCGAACTTACTATTTTTAGTAAGTTATGACGGTTACATCTCTGAGTTTGGGATTTTGGATTGCGGACTCTTTCTGGGTTTTCAGAAAGCTTCACAATGGTGTCGCATGCAGTGCATTCTGAGCAACTTCTTGAATTTACTATTTTTAGTAAATTCTATTTTTAGCAGTGGTCCAGTCAACATCAGCTCAGCAGGCTTTCCTCTTTTGGCAGTGCAGTTGGTAATATTGTTTTGGCCTTTCGATGCATTTTCTGGAGAGATAAGTGTTTTAATTAAAATAATGTTATATTATAACGTTATAACCCCTTGGCCTACCTGTATAACTTCATGTTGTTTTAAAAGGGGGACTTTATGGGTGAGTGCATCATCAGGTGAAAGATTAAATATTTTGAAGGTTCAAAAAATGCTCAAGAGGATAAGGGACGCCAACTTTTGGAGAAAAGATAATTTTAAATTAAAGAAAAATTGCCTTCATGAAAAAGGACGCCATTTTGAAGGAAGAATGGGTCAAGTCAAAAACCCTAAAAGCATCTTGACGTTAGGTTGCACCTTTTGGAAGCTTCTGGAGGTTCTTCTCAAAATTATAAAAGGGAGCCTTGGGTCTTCATTTATCATCTTTTGTCTATGCTATTGTTATGCTGCTGAAATGGTTGCTGGATTGCTTCGAGGAATGAATGCCTCCTAGCCTTGGCTCGACTTCGTGCTTGAGAGATAGCACCTAGTGGAGAAGTTTGCTTATTTTGAGTGATCTTGTAGTGAGGTTTGCATTGTAGTGTTGTTTTGTCATTAGAAGTTTAGTTTATTGCATTTTATGTCATTTTTTGGAGTTGCTGATAACAGGGCTGAATTTGTAGTTTCACTCATAAATCAGAAAATAAAAATAATCTCATTCTGGGTATTGTGTCATTGCATCTTATTGGTAAGGGCGCCCCTTCATGAATATTTGCAGATTTTAATACGAAGTTTATGATTTTATAAAGCAAATTCGTCATTCCTTGAAGGCCGTACTTTCTGGAGTGCCTAGGGATTCGTGCCAGTAATTAATAACCACTTTTAGTTGCCATTTCTTATTACTAAACTAGGCGCCATCATTTTGAGGGTCTATTGCATCAAATTTGAAGTCATTTGGGTCAGTTTTGAGTGATATATGAGCATTTTAGCGAGGTTCTGTGTTGCTGGTCTGTTATATCAGTCTTCAGTAATTTGCATTTTGGTGAAGAGTTTGTGTCTGGAAGGTCATAATTAACCTTGGAATGATCATATCTATTACTACAGTAGTGGAGAGCTTCTAATCTTGTTCATTGCAGGCATCTTCTGATATTTTGTAAGCTGAACAGTAGTACTGTCAGCATTCTCTCTTCTGTTCTTTACTTTACTGTATTTCCCACTGGATAAGTGGAAGAGGCTGGCTTGCCGCCTATTTACTCTTAATTGCATTGTAACATCTTACATCTCCGCCCTATGGTAGCTCCATTCCCACTTCGGGTTTGAAAGCACATTCTGGGTGTTGAGTTTACTTTCAGCATATTAGATGATAGGGATCCTCTGACCATATGCTCGTCGTCCTCCGGCGCATTCTTGGTTAGAGTTCTTATTTCGCATTGCATTGAGATCCTCTGACCATATGCTCGTCGTCATCCGGCGCATTCTTGGTTAGAGTTGAATTTTGCATTGTTTTGGTTTTAAGCACTAACCCTAACGGGTACATGTTGTTTGTAAATTGCATTCAAAAATCGAAAAAATTTGGCTCGGAATATTACAGGTTCCCTATGGGTCCATACCCAGCGGACCCACAGGGATCTCGGGGGTGCCCGGGCGCTCCCAGACACTTTTATATTCTAACTTCTGAATGTCAACTTGCAGAGGGGCAAATAAATTCAGATATTCTGCTGATTAATCAAATTGCAGACAGTCTAGGTTGCTAAGAGTTAGATATGTTAACCAATTGATGAATTTGATCTGGATCCTCTTGATGATTGATGAATAATTGTAATGATCTTCATTTGAATCATGACTAGAGACATATATGATATATGAGTATGACAAATGTATTGGAATTTTTAACTATCAATTGGCATTTATCTTTATAGTTTATCGCTAGCATTGATCAATGATTTTAGATTTAATGATGATTGATGATTGATGAAGTATCACATTTCATACTATCAAATGTATTTACAGTTCTGTATATTTTTAATTTTTTGCACACACACATATATATGTGTGTGTGTGTGTGTGTGTGTGCAAAAAATTAAAAATATATATATATGTATATGTATGTATGTATGTATATATATATATACATACATACATACATATACATACATATACATACATACATATATATATATATATATATATATATATATATATACAGCTGTGCCCAAATGTGCCATACCCAAGGAAAAAAATTTGCAGTACCCATACCTGTGCCCTGTCCCGTACCGGAACCGGCAACTTAGTATAATTTAGTTAAGAGTTGAGGTAGCCTTAATCTGACTACTTATAACCCTATGCACACTATAGGATTAAAGGTGTAGCAAGAAGACTCTTAGAAAACTTGTCAATTACTCACTTAAGATGGGCAAGTTAATTTACAATGTCTAATATGACTACAACCAAACTATAATTGTTATCCCCATTGATGTGTTTATAGTAGTCTGTTTATTTGATCACATTTGCCTTGCATTATGTTATTTTTAGTATAAAGAAAATGTTTTATCTTATAAGATTTTAACAATTTTATTATTATTGGGTTATGTTGGTCAGTGCTGGTTATAAATCAATAATTTGTAATTTTTTTCAGGCTTTGGATAGAATAAAGTGCAGATTGCTTGAAGGAACAGTAGCTCAAGATGTTCGAGCACTTGTGCTAGATATGCAGGCAAGGTTGCTGCTTGACATGCTGGGAAAGGGCATAGAGTCTGCGCTTATAAACCCTGCAACTTTAATACCTGATCCCTGGCAGGCTTCTAGTGAGACCTTATCAAGCCTTGGAATGGATGCAATGACTGTTGATCCAGCTCTTGTTCCTAGCATCCAGGTTAGCTAATAATAACTTTGCAAGCCTTTTTTATTGATTTTGTATGTACCATATATAGTAGTTGTTTATAGAAGATATTAAAGTTTATGGCTGCTTTGCTAGAGAGTTCAATAATTGTGGGTTGCATATTAAAGTTGAATACATTAATTGGATTAGCACTTAAATATTTTGTAACAGTCTAGGGTTTATTTGCAGATGTGAATAATACTTGTATACAACAATCATTGGAGGTGGCAAACTGAAAACCAAAATTTTCTAATTATTGTTGCTACAATTGTTGTTCGTGCATTTTTTTTTATCTTAATTTTATTTTATTTTTAATTTGAGAAATGTGTTGCATTACATCAAAGGACTCTATGTTTGCATCATAAAGTGCATAAATGAGTAGATAACATTGAATGTACTGTCATCATTTTCGGTTCTATCAAATCACACTTTACCTTGCAATTGCCTGTAATGTCCCCTTTTGGGATTGCCCTAAATCTTGCCCTAGCATCACAAGTTTAATGTAGTTAGGGTTATAACTTACCAAATTAAATACTTTAAGAAGATAAATCTTGGTTTAGGTCCTGTAATCATGTTAACTATTATTGGAATATAACTCATATGATCAACTTAAATGTCTCATCTATTTGAACCATGTAAATTCTCAACTATTTCAAATGCATAATGGGAGTTTAATCATAAAACGAATTGGATGGGAAACATGATAAGTCCGCCCGAAGCTATCCCTGCTAAGCCCAAGAGTGGATAGTCACCCTCTTGGCCCCAAGTGGCAGGCACGTTGGGCATCCAGCATGGGGTGGTCTACTTAGTGGGTAAACTTGTATCTTCATTCCCTATCCATGTTGCCTTATCCATCCTTCTTATGATTTGTGATTTCTCCAACAATCAACCATCGTAGAGGTTGGAAAGGAAATTGCAGTAGAGTGCCCGGAAATCCTCCTATCTAAGCTCAAGAGTGGACACTCATCCTCTTGGCCACAAGTGGCAGGCACATTGGACATCCAGCATGTGGTGGTCTACTTAGATGGTGATCTCGTATCTGCTCCCCTTCCTTGCATTTCCTCATCTCCTCCATATGATTGCTTAGTATAAATCAAACGAATCAGAATCTATTATCCATATTCATATTAAAGAATCATAATTACTTATAAGACTCAATAATTGCTGCAAGCATCATTTTTGCATAATCATAAACAATATATATATACACACACACACACACACACACACACTCCATCTTCTAATTATATCTGCTGCTATTCTGAATGCACATTTAATTATATTTGCTGATCTCTCCATATCAGACTTATTCATTGCTTCTTCATAAAAAGAGACAACCTTTAGAATAGTCACAGCCCATGTCCTTTTGTTAGGGAAGCTTGTTTCTTTGAAACTAATTGTAATCGCTGCTATTCAGTAATTATATTGCTTTATATCAGATGAGATTATTTCCTTAATGAAATTGCATGCCCTATCAGCTTATTCAAATCACTGTCTTATATTCTTTAATATCTGTCGAATTCGCTGGCTATTCTTGTGTTATATGAAATATTTAAATTGTTAATATTTATATTGCTATTTGTTTTATTTGTTTGCTTGGTTTACTGTTGCAGTCTGTGGGGGCATGACACTGCTCAACTTGCCTTAAATACCCAATTCAATTAGATAATTGCCTTGCACCACACTCTTATCAAATGCTTCTCATGTTGACAATCCAGAATATACAAAAGAAAGGAAAAGAGTCAGTCCAAATTGAAGCCTTGATTCCCTATTCCAAGCCCTCTGTTGAAAAATGAAAGACAACACCAAAAGGTTCAAACAAATTCATGTAAGGGAAGCACTAGGAAGCTCAGATTCAGAAGAGTCACTCATGCAAATCCTCTAGGAGTGCCGTAATGGAAGCTTTTGAATGGTTACTATCAATGATGGTTTGAAGACAAATACACAATACAGACTGGTACTGCAATCAAATATGGCAGTTAGATTTTTCTTGATTTTAGGAGATTTTCCAATGGATTTTCTTAATTTGGAAGTTCCATCTGGTTTGTAATGCCGTTCAGAATGATATCTAAACCATATATTTCAAACTTGTTGAGACTTGTGAGAAATTTTCTGCCTCATGTAACTTGACCTCCAACTTCTCAATTTCAGAAATGAGTTTCCACGAATTTTTGGCAAATTCTTGGTGAGTTTCTTGCACAAAAACTCACCAAAACTCGTGAGTTATTGGCAAAAACTTGCCCACAGTTGCAGAATGTGAGTTCATTTTCACAAATTTTTCTTTCAGCTCCCACTCCTTAAACATGTTGACAAAATTAAAAAAGAAAATTTATTTTGGTCCCATGTTTTTGATGGATGTAACTTGTAAAGATAATACTATGGATTTGTAATTTACAATCACATGACACTATGAGTTGCAATGAACTCGTTTTTTTATGTATAAATGAAGGATAAACCACTTACAACTTCTGTAAATTCAGTTTTATGCATGCTTTTAAAGAGTAATTTACGAATTTATGTGTAGTTTAATATTTGGAATTTTTTTTGAGTCTCCAAGTCCAAGTTAAATATGGAATCTTCCGAGTTTTGAACGAGAGCGAGTTTTTGAATCTGATCTAGACATCACTGTTGTTAATGATCAGATTTTGACATTCTAAAATTTTTCTTTACTTTCTGCTAAATTACTTTTCATTATTAAAAAAATTATATAGGCATGGCTACATCACTGTTATTGATGGTCAGATTTTGACATTCTAAAATATTTCAATATTTTTAATACATTACTTTTCATTATAAAAGAAAATAAAAAATATATAGGCATGGCCACACAAAGATTATTTAACATTTTCTTGCCTTCCCACTGCATTTAACATTTGAAAAATTGAATGTCTCTTGCAACTTACAGTATGTTAGATTTGTGCTTTCATTTGTTTTCAAAAAGTGGTAATTTTTTAAATTTTTTTCATTCATCCTTGTTTGTAGTTGCATATAGAGCATATTGTGTTTATCTGAAGGCATTTTGGGGTTTGGCAGTTTTCATATCTCAAATGGTTATTGTGGGAGCTTGTTCAAACCTCGGTGATCTGTTTCTCTATTGGATTCCTGAATCTTGAGAGATAAGATGCACATAATATGGTCAATTCTTTGTAATATTGTGGTCATTGTTAGTCATTTGTATTACTTATTGCTTTCCCCAGCTTGAAAGAATATTTTCTTAAACATTTGTTTTTTTACACCTTTTGAAATGCATGATGTTTGCTTTTCTCCATCAATTTTGAAATGTGTTTACCCGATTACACTTAAAAGGATCTATGCTTTTGAGGTTTCTTACTTGGTGGGAGTCATGATCCTACTATGTTAGTCTTCTCTAATTTATTGATGTTGATGAAGTATTTGATAACAATTTAGATCTGAGAGGTGAGCTTTGTTTCTAGCATTCTGATGGGAAAAGGGAACCAAGCATTGTCTTTGAGGGTATTAAAAATGATTTATTGAATCTTCCATGATTTTCATTTCTGTACAAAGTTATTCTCCAAACTTATACATGGTTGTATGAAATAAACAGGAAGAACAAGAGTCAAAAGGCAGCACATATGTTGTTCTTATGCTGGTTTTCATTACTGTAACTGTATGCCTTCCATGCTCTGTATTCTTTTGCTTGGTTTAAACTTTAATGTGTCATGTCTGTCATGTGTAAAGAGGGCCAATGTTACAACAAACTCGTAGCAAGTCATCACAAAAAACCCAACAGCAATGACGATAAATGCTAATGCAAGGCAATGACAGTGGGTTTTGAAAATGCCCAATGATGCCAATCTTTAGTTTTTTAAATTTTTTATTAGAAGTTAAAAACCCTTTGATACTTAAAGGTTTTTACAGGTTTCTGGTACAATTGAGCAATAAAATTTCTTGGGGCAATTTTAAAGAAATTTTCAACCATTTGATTAAATTTGCAGAGTTTCAAATTTTTACAATAAAATTCTTTAAATTCTGTGACAGAGTATATGGTTTCCATCTGCTGTACATTCTTTTCTTGGTATGGTTATATAATGTTCTTGTTTGTGATTTGTAAAATCTTTCAACAGGCATTGTCTTTTGTCTGCATTCCTATAAAAGCAGCTTACAATAGGCTTTTGTTTTGTTACAGGCATATGTTGATGCTGTTCTTGATTTGGCCTCTCATTTTCTTACACGTTTGCGGAGATATGCTAGCTTTTGTCGTACATTAGCTAGTCATGCTGTTGGAGTACCTGTTAGTTCAGGAAGCAGTCGCAATATGGGTGCAAGCCCAACTGCTGGAGGGACTTCTTCATCTCCTGGCCAAGGTTAACTTAGGCAACAAAGCTTTCTTTGATTTATAAAACAGACATGGTTTTTTTGGGCTTTACAATCAGCCTGCTTGGAATATCTTCATTCTTGTTTATTTATCTGTCATAAATATCAATGCATTAAAAAGATTTGTCTATTTGGAATTTCTATTGTTCGGGACATTATGAATTTTTGTAACAATGCTATCTAGCTCATTCTTGATTTCTTAAATGACTTATCTCCTGACATAAATGACTTATCTCCTTTTGTCAGGGAAGAAAAATTCTATACAGTTATTGAGCATTTTATCTTTACAGCTTAATTTGGAAGGAAGCGGGTGTCCGACATTGACATATCTGTATTTGATGCTTATCTTCAGGAGCTCCTGGAGGAACAGCAAGCAACTCTGGAAATACACAAATGCAAGCATGGGTCCAAGGTGCTATTGCCAAGATTAGCAGTAATGCAGAAGGAAGCCCATCCACAACTCCTAGTTCTGTGAATGGGCCAGCTCCTTTGTTGCCACTTAGTGTCAATACAGCAACTTTTCCTGGAACCCCTGCTGTGAGGCTTATTGGAGATTGTCATTTCCTTCATAGGTTGTGTCAATTGTTATTGTTCTGTTTGATTTTTCGCAGAAGGCAGCTGCCTCGCTTTATTAATGGGGCCCAAAGGAATCCTGATATGCAGGGGGGTAAGCCCCAGTCAGGTTTTGGAGGAAAAAATATTGAAGAAGTTAATCCAGCTGCTTCTAGGCCCTCTTCCACAACAGTTGTTAAAACTGAGGATGGACTCAGGACCGGGCAAGCAATTCCTGGCCTCAAAGGATTAGATGAAATTTCTAATAATCGACCTGTACGCTTAGGAAATGGAAATGCTGGTCAAGGATACACAGCGGAGGAGGTTAGCTATTTACTTAATGTGTTTGTATTTGGCTGAGATGGAAACGTTTCTTTTCATTAATACCATATAGAATATTCCAGAGTTAAACTAATTGTGTAATATGAGCCATTATAGTGTCGTAGATGGTCCAAATGTTAAATTTTAGAAAAATAATAAATTGTTTGCGGAATTTAGTGCTAGTACTAGAATTCGGATCTGAATCTGTTGTTTCTGTACTGTAAACTGCCATTGCTACTCAAGTCCTTGTGATCATAAATTTAATTTTTCTTTGTTAGTATATTAATTTTTGGATATATGCAGGTAAATATATGCCCAAACACTTTAAAAAATGGTTGAAAAATATGGTATGGAAAGAAGCAATTAACAACCAGAGTTTCTGGTTTGTGTCTTCTGGGCCTTGCCTCTTCCAAGCTCAGGCATTCTTCACATTTTGGAAATATGCCCTTCAAAAGCTGTCAAGTTTAGGTCATTATGTCTTAGATCTAATCTCTCTAATTGTTCCTTGAATTTTGAATTGATTTTATGCTCTCTAGGTGATGTGGAGCACAGAATCTAGGTAAATAACTGTGCTGTTTCTTTATCTAGATTTTAAGATTTAACAAACTTGCTTAGTTTTGTTATGGAGAGAAGGAAATACCCTTAGTAAAAGTATTTCTTCCAATTATATTGACCCTCTCATTTCTCCACAGTGCCAGTTTCCATCGGTGGTGTCGTCTCAAATTTTTTTGGCGTGTTTTAAGTGTTACTCTTTTGTGGAACTGGGTCGAAGGGTTGGATGAATTGTTAGATTGTATTCCTTGGATATTTTTTTGGAGTATTAGATTGTTTTCTTTAGGTTTTTTTTGGGAGTGTCAGATTGTATTCCTTGAATGTATATGTTGGTATTTTTATTTATTTATTGCACCTTGTATTAAGTCTACTTAGGTAATTAATATAAAAATATCTATATACTTATGTAAATTTTCAAATACTTGAACACATGTGGCTTCTTCTTGATTGATTTGAGCATATGCCATCTCTGCCACATTCAACTTCTTGACTGATGGTAGTTAGGTGCCACCTTTCCCTCATCAAGATGTGTTCCCTTGACACCATTGCTCCTACATATAGAGTTGATCCTCTAGATGACTAAGGCTCTCTAGAGGACTTGTCATCTTGGCTCATGCATCCTAGCGCTTATATATATGTAGTCATTTTATCATTTTATATATATCAAGATGTGTTCCCTTGACACCATTGCTCCTACATATAGAGTTGATCCTCTAGATGACTAAGGCTATCCAGAGGACTTGTCATCTTGGCTCATGCATCCTAGTGCTTATATATATATTTATTTCAAAATACTTCCTTTAATGAGTTTTTGTCCATATGGCAGTTTGATCCTCAATGTGCTACAAATTGAGGTCATTTTACATGCATCCACACAAACAAAATCAACATTTGCATCCCTTGCTTCTGGCAAGGCAGTGACCTTCAGTGAGGTTTATATGTAACAACGCCTTGTGTGATTGATGGAAATCATTGTTTATAGTCCCCTCTGAACTCATGGCAACCTTTATGCAATTACTACTGATCCATGTGGAAGTTCCCTTTGGTCTCTGCTTCCTACAATAGCAAGTAAAAGATCTAAAGACTTGACATGCACAAATTCTCAAGGGCAAAGTCAAGTCGTTAGCTCCCATATATCTAAACAAAAATTCTTTACTTGGAGGTCAAGAGACTTAGTAATGACTCCTTATAAGCAGTGAAAATTGGCTTGAAGTATCAATAAAATGCCAAGAAACAAGTTGCCTCATCAAATTTGTCATTGCCAAAATATCTTGATAAGATAAACATGACATAGTTGAACACACTTTGATTAGAAAGACAAATAGATATGTGCTAAAATTTCACATATTTGCAAGCATTGGTGACCATGACTTGATGTTGTCATCAACATTGGACACAAAGGTGTTAATCGCTCAGGCATAGGTAACCACACTTGACAAAGGCATAGGTAACCACACTTGACAAAGGTAAACATGTAATTGTAGATACATACCCACACACATATGTAACACTGCAAAAATAACAACATCAAACCTTTATCATGGAGAGGAAGAGGAATACCCATTCATTTAAACTATGTTGGTACATGGGCAACCTTTGCAATTCATAGTAGATATTTGTGTAATGAAAATACTTAGCAAAAAATAAGAATATAAGAGAAAAGAGATGCAAATGCATGATTAGAATGAGCCACATTGAGGGAACAACCTCCAAAATTTTTACAATAAGAAGAACACTTGAATATGATACTCAACAATTGGTGACCACCTCATATTTATAGGCATCATTGGGCAATACAAATCCTAAATTACAATGAGGTTGACCTAACTCACAATAAATATAATTAAGAACTAATAAATGACTGAAATAGAAATTATGTTAGTCATTGTTGGTCATCATGTATCCCCAGTTATCTAATGGGTTAAAGGCATAGCATGCCTCTCCCCTTTAGATAAGTCTTGCCCTCAATGATGATTATTTATGGATGCTTGTATGCGAAATCTTTGTCTTCGTATGTAGCAACTTCAAGAAGTAAATTCTTCTACTTGATGAGTGTAACACTCACTCATGCTACAAGTAAATACTTAGGTTTTTGCCATAGAAGTAAAAATAAACATTTGCTTAAAAATAGGATGGTAATTTTTTTTCATTTTCATACATTATTTATTGCACATGATCAAAACATGAATGAATAATTCAACCTTTGAATTTGATCTATATTGCTTTCATCTTGAGAAATAAGATAAAACTTTTTCAATTACAATTCTTACATGAAATACTTTCAAGTATATAAGTTTACATGATACAATAATGATACAAGGTCAAGTCTTCCATATCTAGAAAATGCTTCTATTTCACAAGCCTTCGCATTGTCATCTGCAAGAGGGAGAGAATCACCTGAGTGCTTTACCTCCAACCATAGATTGGCTGTCCCCTCACACCTTCCAATTGTAAGTGGTCCTACCCTTCACGAAGAGTATAGACTAAGGAATGCACAAATACATGCCGTTTAAGATTCTAGTGTTGTGTCCTATATAACCAATCGACCATACATCTTTAGATATCTCTAACTAAGTATGACCAATATGACTGGATATACAATCTGGATCACGGTGAACCAACTAATGCAAGCAAAGACTTTTGCATTACTTTGGCCAAAGATTTGGAACATATCAAACACTTCCTTAGGAAGTGAAGTAAGTTCGCACACTTCTAACTCGACTTGGAAAATACCTTTGACTTGAGGTTTAACACATCACTGATTGTTTGAATTGCTTGATTAACCTTTCTTAAGGGTGCTAAATCATAAAATAATAACTTACTAAAGTCGGTAGATGACTTAAATGGTAATGTTTTCCTGCTATTGAACACCCATGTTACATTCTCGTAACATCTTGGGATTTGGCAACTGCCACTTGTTCAAATACTAGCACTCTAATCTTAAGAGTAAACTACTGTCCCATTTTCATGCATATAAGGTTTACAATGTTATCAAACAATGTCATTGACTCTAGACACTTTGTCTTGCTTTTAAGTTCTTGACAACTTGTCAATAAAATAAAATAAAATAATATTGATCATTAATAAAAAATCACTTATTCTTTTAAAATAGTTCAGATTTCTCTATGTTTTTCCTCATGGTTCTATGCACAAGAACACAATAATATTGTTGATAAAAATATGGTATATAATACCTAATTGTTTAATTGGAAAGAGTACTATATTGTAGTGTTTAAAACCTTTCAACAGCTCAGATTATAAAACTGATTTCTTTCAGTAAACTCAGTAGAGTAAGCATTAAGCTTCTCTTTTATAATCTTATAAATATTTAACATAAAATAACTAAATAAGCCTTGCACATTCTTTTCATATATATATATATGTATCATATAACAAACTGGAAATAAAATTTCCTTGAGAAAATGAAATAAAATATTTAACTTATCACAGCTGAGACTAAAATCTCCTCTCTGCTGTTTTATGTAGATTGAAAGAAAGAATAAACAAATTTCTTGCATGAGTCTGTGAAAATCAGACCATATAATCTCGATTTAAACTCAAAAGATTCATTGTAAATAGCTATACTTTCAACTTTTTATATCTGAATAACTGTAAAATTAAACCACACAATTTACACAGGAAAATAAAATATAAAAACATGCTTGAGTGTACTCTCTGTTCTGCACTTTAATATTTCAAAATGACAGTCCCAATGCTCAATCGAGCTGCTCCAAAAAACTCAGTTTGGCATGAACTAACAGCCACTGTACTTCCTGTTTGAACTGCAAAGTAATGTCTAAATATATTGCATATGTATGGCCGGAATTCTCTGCAATATAACTCTCTCTAAACCTCGCAGTCCTACTCTATTCCTTCTATGAATTGTTTTCAATGCATAATACTAAACAATGCAACATAAATCTGAGGTCGAACTCATGCAACCCAGCCTACAGTCCAGCGCTCCTCTCAAACCCGTCATAGCTCCCAACCCAAAACAAGAATGAATAATGATACAAATGATATGCTATTTACTCTCCAATTGCCTGCGGCCTCACCTTAAATCGCTGGTATTAAATATCAACTGCCACTTTTAAGTTTGGTGACACTCCATATTAATTTAGATGCCAAAAATAGAAGTTATCGCCCCAAAAAGGCTCGACCAACAGATCATTATGCCACTACATTACGGCTCATTCCATGGTTGTTAAATATGCATTCATTGACAGTTTCAACTGCCACTTAGTGGCGTGAGTTTGCTATTAGAGCTGATGCGCCACTAAGATGGCCATAACTATGGCTTTATTGTCATTTAATTTGCCTTATAAAAGGCCTTTGATGGTGGCTTTTATGGCCCATGAAGTGCTGGCTAATAACAGGTTTGAATTACCTTATTTCATGCTTTTATAAGCATGACTAATCTGCCATTAATATAACAGTTATATATATATATGTGTGTGTGTGTGTGTGTATTCGATTATATATCCATTATATATCATATATATATATATATATACTTATATACATATATATCTATTTAATTCTTCTCTCTCTCTCTCTCTATATATATATATATATATATATATATATATAACACTATCTGGCGATGGCTGATGGCGACGTGATAGTAAGGGGAGATGATGATTAGACAACAGGGATAAGACATCCATGCAGGTTAGCTGTCACAAACTAAGGTACTTCACTCTTTCTCTCTCTCTCTCTCTCTCTATATATATATATATATATATATATATATCTGACGATGGCTGATGGCGATGTGATAGTAAGGGCAGATGATGATTAGACAACAGGGATAAGACATCCATGCAGGTTAGCTGTCACAAACTAAGGCATCATTCCAAAGTCACAAATGTCCTCGTCAACTTATGACTAGGAGTATGGACAAGATACTATTAGATAATTTTAAATCGAAAACACACACGCACACACACACACACACACATGCACACACGCACACACGCACACATGCTCACCCGCGCACACACGCACACAAACACACACCCACACACCCACACACCCGCGCACACACACACATGCACACACACAACATGCACACGCACATGCACACGCACACGCACACGCACACACACATGCACACACACACGCACACGCACACGCACACACACCCACACACCCACGCACACACACGCACACACACACGCACATGCACATGCACACGCACACGCACCCACACACACGCACACATGCACACACACAACACACGCACGCACACACACACACATGCATGCACACACACGCACACACCACACACACACATAGGCACACGCACGCGCGCACACACACATGCACATGCACGTGCACGTGCACACGCACACGCAACAAACGTTGCAAGATTTGTTTCAGATCTGATCATAATTTTATCTCTGGAATATGTAAATCAGTTGTCCTTGAAGGTTGAAATTCTGCTGTGCTTTTTGTGATTGTAGTATTTGTTTGGATAATTTTAAAATTATGAGTAAAGTAGTTTCTGCTATTGAGTTAATTGTGTGGTGAAGGATTTTTTTTCGTTCTTTCTTTTGGGTAAAAAGAAGAATATATTAATGAGAACTCAAATACGTGAACTTAGGAACCAAAGAGACTTCCAGATGGTTATTGCCATCGCAATACAAAGAGGAGAATCCACACAAGATCTCTACAAAACCAAATCCTCAAGGCAAAAACTTGCTAACCTCTCCAAAGGGCCTGTAGTATAGCCCAACAAGAATCCTCAATATCATTCCATCCTGTCATCATCAATAATTTGTTGAAGAAGGAGTAGATGATACCGAGACAAATCCCTCCAACTCTGCACCATCCAACCATTCTCTTCCTCTGAGGCCCATTTAGCCAAACAGTCTGTTGCCTTATTTCATTCTCTGGGAACATGAATGAAGGAGATCACTTCAAACTTGGAAGCTAAATGAAGGATATTTTTTATCACTCCTGCCAACCTCCAAACGCAATCAATAAGACTTATTTTGTTTAGGAGAGTGACAATAATCAAGGAATCAACTTCACAAACAACGTTACACCAACCCCTAGCATAAGCCTTCTCTAGCCCATAAAGGATAGCCCAGGCTTCCATTGAATTGTTGGAGTGAAAGCCCAAGGAGGAAGAAAGAAAAACTTAACAAAACCAGTGCTATTGTGACCAACACCGCCAATGCTAGCAAGACTCGGATTACCCTTGGAAGAACCATTAGTATTAATTTTAAGTACATCTCTAGTGGGAGGACACCACTTACCTGACCAATTCATTTTCCAGAGAGGTTGAGGCCGGAGCAAAGGATTAGGAAGAGATTGAGGATTAATAACAATCTCCAAAAGAGAAGCCACTCGGGCATCCAAGGATGATAGAGACTCCACATCAAAGAACTTTGCCTCAATAGTCTCCTTGATCATACCTTTAATTTTCAGCCAAACTTGAGTAATCCCCCTTCGCTCCCCTTGAAAGATGCGACGGTTCCTTTCTGACCATAGTTGGCAAATAATGAAAGACGAACCGATATCCCAAGCCACTAAAAGAAACACAGGTGAAGCAGGAGGCCTACCCAAACTATTCCAAAATTCAATCACAGAGGTGGAATAAGGATCATGTCTATTACACACTTGCCACTAGAGGCTCCAAATATCAGAAGAGAAAGGACACTGGAAGAAAATGTCCATAAAGAAAACACATGGAAGGTCCCTGAAACCCTCCTTTGCAAATATTATTCCAAGTAAGGCACTTGTTTTGGCTCACTAGCCAAAGAAAGAAATTATATTTGGGCCATCCAAACTTTGTCCGAATATTCTCCCATCTTGGAAACTTAACCATTCTACCATTTTGCATCTCCAGAACTTGGTAACCAAGCTTGACAATATAATCACCTTTAGGGCTACAACACCAAGCAACAATATCAGAATCCTCCGAAGAACAAAATAGCCTAGTAGCAGGAATAGAAGCAAGAAACTTCCTATCTTCTTGGGAGCCCCCTGGAGGCCAACAATCAGGATCCTTCTATCCATGAAGCACATTCCTGCTTGAAGAAGTCCCATGTCTATAATTAGCCACATGATGCCAACCTGCAACAAGGAAGCCTCATGAAGGGAGTGGAGGTGAGGGAAGGAAGAGATGATAGGGGGATGATTGTTCCAAGAATCATCCCAAAATAAAGCTTTATTCTCTTGATTGATTATCCAAAAAAGCCCCTTTTTAATAACCTCAACACCCTTCTTTAGAGTGTTCCAGATCATTGAGCCCTTTCCAGTTAACTCCATTCAAGGAATATTCCACCCCACCCAGATATTTGAAATTAAGAATTAGGGCCTAAGGTTGCTCTGGATTCTTGCACCATCTCCAAAAGAGTTTAGTTGATAAAGCCTGATAGTTGAGTTCAGAAAGTCAATGAACCAAGCCTCTTGCCTTCTTGGAACAACACACTTTGTCCTAGCTCACAAGGCTCCATTTCTGAGCCTCAAGATTACCAACCTAAATAAACTTCCTAGAGAGGGAGCCAAATTCCTTAAGGAAGCTTTTGGGAGTGGCAAGAAACAAAAATCAATAGATAGGTAAGGCCTGTAAAATAGATTGGAGCAAGATCACCCTACCACCAAAGATAACCAATGAAAAGTCCAATGGCCCACTTTCGCTCGAAAATGCTTAATAATCTTCCTCCAATGCTCTCTCCTAGGATTTCCAACAAAAAGAGGGAATCCCAGATAGTTCAGTGGCAAGCTCCCAGTTTGAAAATGGAGAATGTTAACAATCCTTTGTTGAATAGCCTCTGAAGTATTGAAGATAAAAATGCTTGATTTTTCTTTGTTAATTTCTTATCCTGAAGCTGCCAAATATATATCCAATACCCTTTTGAAACTGGGAGCCTCAACAATTTTAGCCACACCCATTAAAGTTGTATCATCAACAAATTGTAAGTGAGTGTGTTGGCCAAAATTTGGACTGTAAGACCAACCTTGAATAGCTGTAGTCTCCTTATGATGTTGAAGAAGTTTGCCTAGACCCTCGACCATCAAAATAAATAGATAAGGAGATAAGGGGTCTCCCTGCCTTAAATCTCTAAATGTAGGAAATGGTGGCAAAGGGATACCATTAATAGGCACTGAAAAGGTGGATGAGTAAACACAACTCATAACCTAATCAATCCATCCAGAGCTAAAACCAAAGGTTGACAAGATATCACACACAAAGGGCTAGCTCACCCTGCCATAAGCCTTGGACATGTCGAGCTTAACGAACATCTCCTTCTCCTTGGATGCTGCCATAGAATGAAGAGCTTCTGCTGCAAAAATAATACCATCCAAGATCTGCCTACCCGTCACAAATCCTCCTTGCTCTTGAGAAATAAGAGGCCCAAGACACTTATTTAACCTTTTTGCTATGATCTTAGAAATTATCCTGTAGGAAACATTAGACAAAGAGATAGGCTGAAAAGCATCCAAGGAAATAGCTTCTACTTTTTTGGGAATAAGAGCTAAGAAGGTAGAATTAATAGCTTTAAGCATTTGCTTATTTTTTTGAGACTCTCAAACAACCTCCAAAAGATCGTATTTCAAGATCTCCCAAAAACATTGAAGGAACTCAATAGGAAAGCCATCAAGCCTAAAAGCTTTCCCTTTTTTCATTTGGAATACAACTTTATCTAGTTCTTCCAAGACAATGGGCTCCAGAAGAAATGAATTCTTGTCTTCAGAGACTAGGGAGGGATTGTAGTCAAGAATGATCCTTCTTGCCTCCAAATCATGAGGCTCCTATTGTGTGAATAAAGAGGAAAAGTAAGAGACCACCTCTTTAGAAATCTCTTGGAAGGAAGTCAGTAGGACGGCTTGGCCGGACCTAAGGGAAGATATGACACGCCCACTCCGTTGGTCCTTCACAAAATTATGGAAAAAAGAGGTGTTACTATCTCCAGCTTGCAGCTAAGCAATCCTCGATTTTTGTTTCCTAAAAAATTCCTCCCTGAGCTCTCATTCAGCGAACTTTTTAGAGCACTCTGTTTCCTCCTTCAGTCACTCCATGGTCATGCCATCTTCTTTAATCCAAAAAGAGATTTCCTCTAATTGCTTCTGAAGCTCTAATTTCTTCTGGAAAATGTTTCCAAAAGAATTTTTGTACCACCTCTTGAGCTTGTATTTCACAAACTGGAGCCTTTTGAAGAGAGAAAACATTGCAGTCCCATATCCTGGCTTACCTTCAAACCATCACTTTTTCACAAGATCAAACAGATTTGAGTCTTGAAGCCACATAAGCTAGAAATTAAGAGGGGATCCTTAGGACAAGAAAAGACGAAAGAGACAAATTTGATAGGCCAATGATCAGACCCCTACCACCCTAAAATCTCTGAGGAAGAGGTACTTCTATCCCCAATCCAATGATTAGAAACCAAAAATCTATCTAAACGTTCAAAGATTGAATCTAAACCACATTTTCTATTAACCCAAGTGAAGGTCCCATTTCTAAGAACCACATCAACCAAATCAAAAAAGGTTATATTGTCTCTTAACATAGCAAATGCGGACCCAAGGTGGTCACTACCTCCTTTTTTCTCATTCAAACTGGTTATTGCATTGAAATCCTCTACCAAAATCCAAGGAAGAGCAGGCACAAGAGACCTAACATATCTAATATGAGACCAAAGAAGAGCCTTACCTGCTACGTCTGAGGGAGCGTAGGCATTAGTGAAAATATGGAATTCCTTGAATCAAAGCAAGATCCCATGACAAAAATCGAGCTTTTGCTTCCCAAGCTTCAAGCCATAATAATGTTACGATGATTCCAAAAGCATGCCATTCCCCTGCATTGCTAAGAGCCCCGATACACAAATACGAACCACCATACCATATTTGTAAGAAATACCAACCATATCATCTATATTCATCTTAGTTTCTTGAATAAAAAATATATCTGGCTTATGAGCCCGAATAAGATCACAGACTTTTTGCCGAGAGGTGCTACTCTAACCCCTAGCATTCCAGGATAGAACAATCATTTTAGAGGGTTAGAGAAATGAGTGTCAATATTTTTATGACACCCGATTCCACCAAAGCCTCCCCAATCAACTTAACCTTGTCCTGATCCTTCTTTCTTCCCACTTTTGGACCCTTTTCCAGGGCTCCTTTCTTGATGATTTTTTGCTGAATCCCTAGCACTGGAGGACCTTTCTTTTTTGCCTCATCTTTATCCTGCAAAACCCGACCAATCTCTGGCTTCTCATTATCCTCTTTTAACTCCCCTTGAACCAAGTCAAGAGGAGTAAGATCTCCCCCGATCTCTTGAAGCACACCAATTTCTTGAACGTCAGTATGTTTAACATTGGAATTAAGAGGAGCATTCTTACCAACCAACATGTTAGCTTGCATATCAGCCAAAGGAATATGATCAGCTGGTAACATTTTACCAAAACCTAGTTCATTCCACTCTTGGTTAGGCATGAAATTGACATGATCCATCTTAGGCACTTCCTCAAAACTTTTTAAAATGTCAAAACAATTACTAGCTTGTCGCATAGGGAAAGTCTTTTTTGGATGAGGAGTTGCCTTCCCCCTGTTGTGAGACTTCACTGGAATAAAACCCTTTGGATCAGGATGACCATTAACAACTAGAGCCTTCCCTTTCGCATTTGCACTCAACTTTCCTTTAGATGCACCTAGTTGGGGGGCAGGACCGACAAGAACCTACTTTGGACAACTTCTCTCGACGTGCCCATACTCATGACAAAGACATCTAAAGGGGAGTGCCTCATAGTCGATTTGTTGAATCTAGCTCATATTCCCCAACCGAATCTCCACAGAATCTGGCAAAGGGTTGTTGAGGTTTATCTCAACACAGATATGTGTATAAGTAGCTACCTTTCTTTCAAGAGTCTGGTGGGAAGAGCCGATCTGTTTCCCAAGAACCACCACAATAGAATGAAGAATATCTTGTCTCTAGAATTCCATAGGTAGCCTAAGAATAGGAAACCACACAGGGATTCGAGAAGGGAGCTCCTCAATTAGATCAAAGCCCACATGCCAAGGTTTGATTAGTTCCATCCTCAACATAATGGGCACTATTAATGCTTTGAATTTTCTCACATGGAATTTGAAAAAGTGAAACGAGATGATCAGGTTTGCCACATTTATAACACATAATGTTTCCTTTATTGTGACCTCTACCTCTATTTCTTCCCTTAGAATAGGTTTCGTGAAAATCATGAGATTCATCTTGATGGCTCTTTGAAGTTGATGATCATTATCACTAAAATTATTGTGGCAATTATGATAGTGCTCTCTACTTGTTTAGTGTTTGCCTCACCCATCTATATATGACCCCTCCTTTATTACTTTGTGAACTATTAGACTTTTTTTTAACTAGCTGTTAGTCGTATATCTTTACTTTGTTGTCGGCCGTAGTCGGCCTTGGTCGTAGTTGGCCAATTGCTAATAAAGTTATAGATTAGTAAAGAATAATAATGTCATGTACTTTCGGGAAAGCATGTTCAAATTAATGTTAATGTTGATGTTGTTATGAAACGTCGTGTCGGTTGGTTATCTAACCACCGCCGAACGTTATATGTAGCCTGTTGGGATAGTCGGGAGAAGGTTATGAGTTATGTGCCGATGGTTATATTGTTAAGCACTGCTGATACTCTTTGATTGTACATGATATTCCTGATGATGAATAAAGTTTCTGGTGTTCAAATATGATATCTTTCAGTTTACTGTTTTATCCTATGTTCTGCACATGACTAGTTTGCCAGTAGTACGTAAGATTAGAATTACATTCCGTAGGCAAACATTTGGCGCCGTTGCCTGAACGGACTAGGGCATCATCTGCCATGGCAGCGTAATGGGTCAACCAGCGGAAGAACCTGTAAATGTTGATGAGGAACGGGAAGACTCATTGACCGAAGATCTGGTAAATTTGTGGAAAATATCGTTACGTGACCACGTGCGTAGGGAATCCCACATTTGGGAGATCCCTGAGGAAGTCATCTGGGATCGGCTGGAAGTGAACGACGAGGTGAACCACCTCCTGAATCGCATGCCCAGGTTACTGGCCCGCCATTTCATTATCCTGCAAGACTTGCGAGAAGAAGATTGCGAGTGCCGACGGCAGCAAATCGTACAACGTTGTGAAGACAGAACCAAACGTGAGGAGGAAGAACGAGATACTAGCTGGCGCCATACTTCCGGCAACCAACAATGATCGCTTGAACAACTAATAAATGCCCGTACGGCCGAATAAGGACAAGAATAGAGTACCTGACGGGCACGGGACTTCAGAAGAGCAAGTTCGGTGATCACTCAGGCTGCAAGAGCAAGAAAATCGGCGAAGACGACTAAGGAAAGTCGGTAAGGAATTAGATGAGGACTTAATTGAAATAAATCAGAGCATAAAAAGAACATATGAAAATCTGTCAAGAATAGACACATCTATTGAACGAGCACACCACAGTCTGATAGAAGGAAGGGACGAAGACCTCTTCAGCACTCCACACGCAGGAAAATATAACCTCTATGAAGATGATTTGACTAGTAGCATCAGACGATTTCGAGAGTTGTCCCTCTCGGACGACGACGACGAGTTGAGGGGAAGACCAGAGCTTAAGACGCCAGGGCAGAGAGAGCATCGGAGAGATCCTGAGGAGACCCACGGTGTTGAGGACGCTGACGGAGGATGTGGGAGTGACTCGTATGTGGCCAAGAGTGCAAGTGACGCACAGGGACGTAGCGAGGAATCCACTAGTCCAATCGGGTCCAAAACACAAGGAGGTCAACCAGTAAAGATGGCTCATCCGGATCGGAAAAAGTTGCCGAAATTCATGGGGAATGGCTCTGAGGATCCCGTACAACATTGCAAGACATGTGAGACAATCTGGATAGCCAGCGGTCAGGATGACCCTGACCAGTGGCTGAAGGCATTTCCAGCGACACTCAGAGATAGTGCCATTGATTGGTACTCGGAATTGGACCAAGCACAGAGAGCTACATGGAGGTTATTGAAAAAAGCTTTCCAGGAGGAGTTCAAACTTCTTCGAGATGACAGGGAGATCGTTGCGGAGATATACAATACCAAGCAAGGAAAGCACGAGAGTGTGCGGACCTATAACCGAAGACTCAAAGACTTGCTGGGGAAATTGGAGGCACAGCCGGCTGACGGGTTGAAGAAAAGATGGTTCATCGAGGGCTTGCTTTCGTCATTAAGAAAGAAAATGAAAGTCGTACCTCCTTCGTCGTACGCTGAAGCATACAATCGGGCAATGGACATAGAAAGTGAAAATAAAACATCCTCTCGAGGGAAAAAGAAGACAGACGACGAGGAGAGTACGGACGACAGCGACGGTGAATCCAAGACTGTACAAGCACTCAGGAAGGATATGATGCGAATGATGAAAGAATTGAAGGCCGACAAGGAGAGTACGAGAGAAGCAGAGAACTGTGGTGTACGGATTGCAATGGGGAAGGTCACACGAAGGCGAATTGTCCCAAGAACTTATTTTGCAATATCTGCCAAGTGATGGGACATTCCGTCAAGGAATGCCCATACAACTTAAAAGCCAGAAGTGCACAAGTACTCTTCGCGCAGGGAGAACTGTTGACACCGCCGAACACACCACCAAATACAATAGCAATGCATCCCCTGGAGGTTACAGAAGCAATAGAAGTCCGAGAAACATGATACAGTACGATGCAAAAGGAAGGCCTATGATCCAATGCAGGAAGTGCAACGAATGGGGCCACTTCGCCAGGGACTGCCAGAACGGTCAAGGTTCGGGAGGGAGATTGTGTAAGTGGTGTGGACCAGGCGATCATGAAGATAACGAATGCCCGAAGCAAAAGGGTATCCATATGCTGGAAGTAGAAGAACAAGAGGTACTGGCGATCACCAGAGCACAAGCAAAAAAAGCCACTTACCCAGATCCATGTACGGAGAAACAAAGGATGAAGGAAGCAAAAACCGAAGTGGAACTGGCGATGGCGAAGGAAAACAAAGTACCTCTGGAGAAGCCAGGAACCTCTCGGCGGTCGGAGGCGGAAACCAACATCATACGGCAGGTACTGCAGACCACCATACCGATCAAAGTAACTGACCTTCTCCAAACTATGCCATAGTTGGGACTGGCGATCACAAACGTCGTCAAGGATGGCAACCAACCGCGATTGGAGGAACGAAGGAAAGAATTGATACCAGAACCGCCACCGTACGGTGAACAAATAATCGACCCGGTATTGCTCACAGCGAACATCGAGAAGATGCCAGCGGTCGTGCATATGGAAATCAGAGGGAATATCTTGACAAATACTATCGTCGATGGAGGATCGGGAGTCAACGTACTTCCTGAAGACACATGGAAGAGTCTCGAGAAGCCTACACTTTGGCCACCGACATTCCAACTGGTGGGCGCTGATCAACATGGTATCAAGCCGTTGGGAACACTGATGGTGCAGAAGGTGACGATCGGCACACAACAGTTTTTGCTAAATTTTGTCGTCATCCCATTACAGAGGAAAGCATACGATGCACTACTTGGGAGAGGATGGCTGATAGCCGCGAAGGCAAATTATAATTGGAAGAGGAACACACTCTCGATCGAGAACAACAGGCAAAAGTACGTCATTGACTTGAAGAACTAGGCCGTGAGCGAAGAATTGGCTTCCTCTGGATCTGAATCGGATGGAGGTGAGTTGGATGAGGACGAAGGAAGGAAAGCTATGGAACCGAACACTGAAGGCGTACTTGAACTCGAGAGTTGTTCGGAGGACGAGACAAGCTCATTGAATGGCTTATTTCATTGGCAGATGGAAGACTATGAAGTATTCCACCGAGAGTGTAACATGCTACAAATCGGGGAAATCAAGGAAGAAGAGAAACAAGGAAGGCCCAGCCAAACATTTCCGGCCGAGAACGGAGAGTACAAAGAAAGAGTATCAACATTGGATGATACACCAGTCCACAAATCTGAACAGGTACGAGATGAAAAAATTGTGTTGGAGTTAAAAAATGAAAAGTATGAAAAAATTAGAAAATTAGAAAAACAGAAAAGAGAAGAGAGAGGAGATGAGAGAGAAAATGAACAGAAGTTGAAAAAAATAAAAATAGAAAGGAAAAAAGCTACAAGATATCAAAAAAATAAAAGAAATATGAAAGAAGTTCGAAAAGAAATTAACAAAGGAGAAAAAAGAAGAGAAAATAAAAGTAAAAGAAAGGAGAAAAAATTAAATAATAAATTAAACGACTTGGACACAAAGAAAAGAAGTATTAAAATGCAAAAAATTAAAATACAGGTAGTCATGAGAAGAAGTGGGCGCCTAAGGGAGAAAGTGATCAAATCAAATAAAGTTGGAAATAAAATAAATATAGAAACCCCAATCGTACGGCCATTTAAAGATGAGATATCTTGGAGAAAGGGCAAAATACAACGAAATCACAAAGGGAGAGAAGAGAACAAAAGTCCGTACGGATTTATCAGTAGCAGAGGCACGTCAAGCACAGGAAAGGAGATCGTACGACACCCTCATCAATTTCTAAGTCTTGGAGTCGTATGGCCTTCAAAGGATCTCCAAATCGTACGGTTGTCACAAGTCTTCACAGCGTACGGCATCAGCACATCAGGCGATTTCGGCGAAGTGCCTAAGGGCGTACAGCATTCACTAGTCTTTCAAGCCGTACGAAATTCACACAGGTGCCAGGTCGTACGGAATTCACAGAAGCCCAAGGCCGTACGACATTTGCAGGATCTCCAAGTCGTGCAAAATTCACAAAGTGTCCAAGTCGTAGGGAATTCACCAAGTCTTCAGGCCGTACGAATTTCCCAGAGTTGCCAGGCCGTATGGAATTTACCAAGTTCTCAAGTCGTACGGCATTTTCATAGCTATCAGGTCGTACGGCCCTCTCAGGTTGCACAAGGTTTCCAAATCGTACGGCATCATCAAAGTTCATCAAGTCTCTTAGTCGTACGGCTTCCCAAGTGTTCTGAAGTCGTACGGCCTTTTGGCCATCTTCGAGTGGCCCAATATTCAATATCTTCTCAAGACGTATGACATTTTGGCAAGTTCTACATCGTACGACACTCTTCTCCAGGTTTTGGCATCGTACGGCTTCCACACTCAGAAGATTTTCACATTGTACAGCGTTTAAAAGAGATCTTAATTGTACGGCATTTACATGGGAACTTCATCGTACGACATTCACAGTGTTTGTAGATTGTAAGAACTTCACTAGTTATCCAAGTCGTATGGAACTGCAATTTAAAGGTCGTACGGATTTTTATCTTGGCCAGGGAACACTCAGCAATGCTTCACATCGTACAGCGTATTGAGAATTCATTGGTCATACGGCATCTCCAAGATCAAGCTGTACGACAGTTTTTGATCCCTCAAGGCGTACGGACTAAACAGGAGGGAGAAGCCGTACGTAGCAAGCAGCAAGAAGTCATACCATTCATCGATCGAGAGAAAGTAAAGAAAAACAATGCAAAACCAGTATTTTTCGGCTTCATCAACACTATTCGGAACCTTTGGAAAAGCCATGAAAATGAGGTGCGCGATGCAGTTTCGAGTGGTTTCAGAAGTGTTAAATTGGTCTTGGCGGTGGGGGCGTTGCCCCTCGACCCCGCTCTGAATCGCGAAGCGCGCCAGGGGCGTTGCCCCCGGACCCCGCGAGGGGCGCTGCCCCTCGACCCCGCTGGGGGCGCTGCCCCCAAACCCCCGCAAGGGGCGCTGCCCCTTGACCCCGCTGGGGGCGTTGCCCCCAGACCCCCATTAGATTTATTGGAATTGCCATTTTGCCGTACAACCAGCCATCATAGTACAGTTACAAGAGCAGTTGGCAGCCGAGCAAACAGGCGTGGTAGCTCTCGAGGAGAAGTTGGCAGAGAGGAATAGAGTATTGGGTTAGTTGACAGGTGGCCGATGCGGAACAACTTTCAGCACTGAGGGAGAATCAATTACACGAAAAGGACGAGGAGTTGGCATTTTTTGTTTTCAGTCGTCTGGAAGACGACTTCTTTTGTGGGGGGGATGATGTTAGTCGTATATCTTTACTTTGTTGTCGGCCGTAGTCGGCCTTGGTCGTAGTCGGCCAATTGCTAATAAAGTTATAGATTAGTAAAGAATAATAATGTCATGTACTTTCGGGAAAGCATGTTCAAATTAATGTTAATGTTGATGTTGTTATGAAACGTCGTGTCGGTTGGTTATCTAACCATCGCCGAACGTTATATGTAGCCTGTTGGGATAGTTGAGAGAAGGTTATGAGTTATGTGCCGATGGTTATATTGTTAAGCACTGCTAATACTCTTTGATTGTACATGATATTCCTGATGATGAATAAAGTTTTTGGTGTTCAAATATGATATCTTTCAGTTTATTGTTTTATCCTATGTTCTGCACATGACTAGTTTGACAGTAGTACGTAAGATTAGAATTACATTCCGTAGGCAAACACTAGCAACCAAAGCTCCTCAGTTTTAAGAGGTTTCTTTGAAAGAGAGAACATGTCATATTAACAATTCTTCCAGTTCCTTAAAAGTTAGCCCTTGTTAATGAAAATAGTAGAGCATATATAAAAGAAACTCTAGATTACATCATTGCTTGCATAAAACACAACATGCATTGGCTTATAAACCATGGGATTCATCTTATGGGAAAGTAACTCCTGAATAACTACTAACAATATTCAATACTAACAAAACTAATTCTCAAATGTTTATCATACTCTAATTTGATTCATACTATAGATGTAATAGTAAAATTCCAACATGCTCCCCCCTTATTAGATCAAATCCAATTAAAGGATAAAACATTACAATGATTGAACACAAGGATCTTTTAGTAAATCTAATGAACCACCTCCACCAAGTTGTTAGGATTAAGATGCCTTTTACCTTTGCAATCCTATGTATCATTCTTGTATCTCCAGACACTCTTTGAAAGTGTCCTTGGATGCCTAGAGTGGAATTAGAAATTATTTTGTAATTTAAATTCTCTTAGAATTTTGATATTAGTTTTTATACGCATTCATGAAGGAGGCGGACGTCATGTCCCCGAATTGGAGGTATCATGATTTAATTAATTAAGTTGTCCAAATTAATAATTTATCAAAAGGATAGCTTAATTAATTATTTTAATTAAATATTAAATTAATTATTTATAAAGTTATTCCAATAAATAATATCTTAAGGATGACTTTATATTTAATTAATTTAATAAAGTGACTAAATAAAATAATAAATCATAAAGTCATTTAAGTGAATAAAATAATATTTTATTCTAGAAGCTTTTTGGAGGTGAATGAGAATTCTTTATAAGGAGCTGATTGCAAGCCATTTGAAGATGTCTTGGGTTATTTCTATTTCTCATAGCTGTGTGGTATAAGTTGAGGCTTGCATTGCCTGAGGGTTTGAAGACCCTAAGGTACCGGTTTCGGTTGTGAAAGATCAACCCTAGCTGGAGTTGAGGAATCCATCCAGGGTTTCTACATTGTGCTTCATTGAAGAGAGTTCCGGTTTCGTTTGTGAAATACCAAACCTAGCTGGGTGAATTTGGAGGAGATATTTCAGTTTTCTCATTGTGCCAAATTTAGTGGCCAAGGGCCAAATTTGTGGAGATAATTGAAGGATTACATTGAAGATTAATTGTAGCTTGAGGTAGCATCAATTTCATCATTCTAGAACGGTTTTGAGAAGGACAACATTCTGGTTGTAATTTACAGTCATATTGCTGCCAGCTCATGGCCCACGATTTTGCTCGTTAAGATTATTTTTTGCATCGATTCTTGTTGGGTATTGGGTTGTTTCATTTGAAGAGACTTGGGAATGATTTTTGGAGAGTGTTGATGGTATTAGCAGCTGGTATTATTTTATTTAGAAGGTTCTGATCCAGAATAGGGGCGGCTGTCTGAGAGGATCGATTTGCTCTTGGGAAGGACCCTTTTTGATGACAAAAGGCTGCCGCATCTTCATCGATCATAGGAGCATATTCTTATCAGGTTCTTTCATGTATTTGGCATACTTTGCATTGTCATCTTAGATTGCATGAGTTGCTGCCTTCTTGCAGCTGTAGGTGCATATTTATCTCAGATAATATTGATTATGATGTAAGCCAAGAGTCTTGGCACTTGCATACAGTTGTAATCAGCCATTATATTCAATTAAGGAGGAATAAGGTTGCACATTAAGTGTTTGTCTTAATGCTTCATTGCTGTAGCATTGTTTTGCACAAGAGACTTTGCATGTCAACTATTTAACATAATGACTAAGTTCTGTAGCTCATTATTTGCATGACTAGATTTCATATCAAGTATTTGGTATAATGCTGATTGCTGTAGTTGCATTATTGTATAAAGATTTCAGTCATTTAAGTTGCTTGCCGAGTGTTTGCATTAATGTCCCTTGGCTGTAGATGCATATCAGCTAACTCTTTACAGTACATATATATTGCATTGCATCTTAAAAACATTTCAGTCTTTGGCACATGTTCATTTGAGTCCATTGAATGCATAAAATCATTACTTACATTGCAAAATACCAAAAAGAACTTCAATCAGCAAGTACAGATTTCGCTTGGCAAGTGTTTGACAAAATTCCCAAGGTTCAAATCAGCAAGTTTAATGTCAAATTTAGCAGGGGACATTACAGCGGAGCTGGTAGTGGTGGTTATGAAGTTATAGTTAACAAAAATTTCAACTTGGGCATGAGAATTGAGTAGTGGAGTATCTTGAATGTTGGTGGGTCCCATATGAGTTGGGTGATGATTTTGGATGCCTACCTTGGGATATGGGCCATTATGGAGATGCAAGTCAAAGATGCCATTCATTATTAGTATGGAGGTTATTTTTGCTATTCATGGCTCATTGGGAGTTACATATACGCTTTTCAAAAAAGCCTCTTCATTTTTGGATGTGGAAGTTTTTGCATTTTACCATGGTTTGATGGTACATTGTTTTGGGAAACCATTTGTGGTATTCCCCCCTCATTTTTATTAATACAATCCTATCTATAGCATATTAATATGTTTCCTTTTTTTTTTAATTTATGTTCAAGAGGGTCATATATATTTTTAAAACCATTGCAATGTTATAGTTCACATGGTATCTCTTGGTTTGCATTAAGTGTTTTGTGGGCAATGCACAAAAGCCGATTAAGAGATCTTTAAATATTATAGTTGATATTGGCACCGTATTTAAATATTAAATTTGTTGGGCTTTAAGAAGATAGTGGGTATTTATATATATTTTAAAACCTTAGGAATATTATAATTGATATCCTTTGTTTATATTGACTTTTCCTTTGGGAGTGGTTTAGTTTGATCAAATATTAATGTCATTTTAAGAAAAAGGGAAAAAAAATATGGGTGCTGTTTTTTTTTCTGTTAAGCACTATTATTTTTCATGCAGCTTGTAAAAGTGGTGTTTGAGTAGCGAGTATTTTCTCCTTATTGACATTTGAATGGTAGTGGGTTTCTTTATTCTTAAGGCACGTAAGTCTCTTAAATGTGTCAAGTCAAAAAAACTTGTCAAAATCCCTGATTGCTTTTGGAATTGTGATAGAAATTCATTGGAATTACCATGTCACTGGCCACATGATTTTGATAGAAAAATGTGAACCCTACCTTGACTTGCAATAGCATTGTTTTAGATTTCGATTCTGGGATGTTTTGTGCCTAAAATTGGCCTAGTTTTCTACTAATTATGTAACCTAGCTTTATATAGACCACCTCCTAATAACATAATGGAGGGTTAAATCACCAAACCCATGTAGACCTCCTAATTGCCTAATATAGTTCATGAACCAATATAACTAACTTAGGGATGTGTGCTACATGTTGGCATGTCTGTCCACCTATATACATTATAATATCATATCCTTAGGTACATAACATGCCATCCCTCCTTGACATGTTTCATCCTCAAAACATGAGAATAAGTGAAATAGTAAGACCACAAACCATTATAAATATGATTCCATTTCCTATCATCCAACCATCTATAGGTGATCTTCATGTTGATTTTAGCTTGATGGTACCTAGATCCCATCTTTGATCCAAACTTCGCTGCACCCATTTGACATAATTCTTCATCATAGTATGCCCTCCTTTTTTGCCATGAATAGTCATCACTTCTATGATATCACTCGTTGTTATAATAGCTCTTTGATTCTATTTAAATCTATAGTGATTGGCTCGTTTATTCCATGTAGTATCATTCATCCATGATGGTTGCTTTTGCCTCTCACAATAATATAGATGTTTATATATTTTGCCGTTTGCTATCTTTGGAACCTTGTTTGATTCTTCACCCTTTTTTTCCACTTGTTTAGTTGACTCATGATGGGGAACAATCTTTTCCATTTTTTTGTTTACATCTTGCTCCTGTTGTTTATTTGTCAATTCTTTAGTAGATTCTTATACTCACTTCACTATGACTTTGGTCTCCATTATGTGTAATATCTTGCAATGTAGCTTCTATTCTTTTTGTATTGAAGCTTCATGAACTTCTTTTGCACATTAGTGTTTTTTTTTTTTGAAAGATACTAACTAAGGATGTCAAACCCATTAATATCAAAAGGATAAAAATTTGAACACAAAACACATTTATTCATAGGGAGTTTCAAGTCTTCAAAAATTTGAATATCTATGCCCTCTATTTGATTGTCTTTGATTTGCTTTGCTTGTACTTGTAGTTGCTTGGATAATTCCATGGTAATGAAGTTATACTTGCTGTTGGGTTTTATAGAAACAACAACCTTTGCTTTTGAATACATCAATGAAATCGAATGATTGAATCTTCCTTCCTTCCTTCTAGGAGCTAAAGTGCATGTACTTGTATCCTTCATCTTTTCTTTATCTCCTCCTCTTATGATGTCTTTTGGTGCCCATCTATCTAAGAAAGTTTGTTCCTATTCATCCAATATGAAATGGCACATATCGATGTTTGGCGTCACCTTTTAAGAGTATCGACAAATTCGTTTTCCAATTTATTATGTCAACATAACCACTTTTATATTGGTTCTAATATTCTAATGCAACTCCACTTCCATCAAAGTTAGTCCAACCCCATTGAAACTAGGGTTTCAAGAAAAAAAATTCTTTCAACCGTTCTATCACATTGTTGACCTGACTTTGATTGGATCATTTAATAATGTTGTCAGCCTCAAAACCAAAAATACAAATAATAGACCCCAAATAAATTTTGACGAGATTTCTAGAAATGTAAACACATTAGAAAAATTCTAAGTTACCGGTTTGGTTTTGGGTTCGGGTTCGGATTTGAGGGTTTGGTTCGCGGGTTTGGACAAAATTTTTTTTGGGGTTGGGTTTGTAAATACAAAAATATATAAAAATCAGAAATATATACATATTTGCAGCAGTAATTAAGTTCAAAATACACCACCATATTAATAGTCAAATAACATAGCAAAAATATACCACCACTTTTATAGTCAAATATTAAAATATTAGTGATACTCAAATGTCATGATATAAATTAAAGTTCAACTGTTCAAACATAAAAATGTCAAGTGTTTACAATCAGCCATTATTGATCATTGTTCAATCATATGGGTCATAAAAAAAAGCATCATCAGCATCCATATTAGATGCTGCATTTTGTGTAGAACCACAAATAGCGTCAGTGGCACTCGCACAAGCATTTATCATCAGGTCTTGCTTATTTCACTAACCTCCAATCAAGCATCAGGTCTTACCCGAAACACTTGTGTGAGAACCACAAATAGTGTGATGCTTGTGATAAAATAAAATGTTTGGAAGTCAGAATCAGGTCTTACTTATTTCACTAACCTCTAATCAAGCATTCATTCTCCTCTGTAGCTCAAAAGACAAATTCAGTGTTGTCTCCTATAATTTTACAGCTGAATTATCACAAAGCCTTTCAAGCTAATAAACCCACAAGACTATGACACAAAATAATGAGGGTTACTTCTGTTTTTGTTTCTAGTGAAGGTCAAACCACAAATGTTTTGACGAAAGGTTCCATTTATATACTTGTTTCTGATGACAAAAATCGAACCCACAGTCAGCATTTCGTACCCTGACTGAACCCACAGTGCAAAAATTGAACCCACAGTAAGCATTTTGTACCCTGACTGAACCCACAGTGCAAAAATCATACCCTGATCAAACCAGTCTTGAACCAAACCAGAATTTCGTACCCAGGTTGAATTGAACCTGAACCAGGGGCCTAAAATCAGCGAACCAGTAACATAAGAAAAATTCTATGATTTGCAGCCTAGAGAGCAAATTAAAAAACATAAAATTGTAATAACTCATTCAATATTGATAATCAAAAGTTGATTTTTTGGCTGTAGTCTCCTTATTTGATCCTGTACCTTGAGTAAATAAGTTACAAAAGAATTTGTAGCTGTTTGGAAGATATAAGCAAATCTTCAAAAATCAGGGTTCTGTCCTCACCTTTGCCCAAATCCTAGCTCTAATACCCCTTGATAAGATCCATACATATAATAATGAAAATAAGACTGTCAAAGATAGATCACACATACCACAAGAGATATTTGTGGGAGAACATGACATAATATCCAATATATGTAGAAATAGAATAAATCCACTAGGTAGGGTGACACTGTACAATACTCCTTATGAAAGAAGCCACTCCATTTTGTATCTCCAAGAGATCCCAAACACAATATCAAACTCATCACGTATCCTGGACTGACAATGATATTCACTTTCTTTATATAGATCTAATAACATAATGGAGGGATAAAACAATGAATCCACACAGGCCTCCTAATTACCTAATATAATTCATGACCCAATATAACTAAAGGGATGGTTGTCACATGTCAACATCTCCATCCACCTATCCATTTTATAATATTATATCCCTAAGGACATAACCTAATTTGCCATCGGTACAAATCATCAAGTCTGTGGATTGAGACTTACTCAACTAATCCACAAGAACTAACCAAGAAGGGACAAACATGAGGAATTGGTGCTTTTCTTGCAAAGTACCATCTTTGATAAAAAAAAAAGCTAGCTCAAGATGATAAGATTTCTCCAACTTTGTATGTACTTCAGCCTTCTCTTTGATTGCCTTTACTTCCTATTCATTAGATGCAACAAGAAAACCTCCGAAAGCATTGTTAGATGTAACATTGATGCCTCCAAGAGTTTTAAAAAAAGGTGATATGATAAAAGTTTACATTTTAAGGTGTCGGTTTCCACTGAAAATGTACCTTTTACAATGAAATCATGTAACACCGTTATAATGCCCTTTTTTATTAAAAAATACAAAATACTCCAAAACTTCATAAAACAACTTTCATTGTAGGGTGAAAATACCATGCGAGACTTGAACTTGATACATTGTACCATATGAATGCTTTATATAAAACCTTCTTTCAAACTCCGCCATGTATCTTTTTAAGACACAAGGCTGATTTGATGCTATTGTTACTTTGTTGTCTGATAGAAAAAGGCTTTTCATGCCACTTGATTGTAACCATTCTTCAAGGATCAATGCTAAACAAAACCACTTAAAAGTAAGAAATAGCAAAAACATCCTTACTTGCAGACATGCTCAAAATAAATTTTAAAACCAGCAACCAGATTGGATTGCACTGCATTGACATTCTCTTGGGTGTGCGTTTTCCTCAATTTCATAAAAAAATAATTCAAAAAGAAAGAGCAAGGTGAAAAAAGAATACTTGTATAAAAGTTGTGTTAGGTTAAAATTAATTTGATGAAGATTTGAAGTGATTGTATGCCCTCCAGGCACAGCTTTAATAAATTTTGTTTTAAAACTTTAAATTTCTTCATTGGTGTGGCTGGTGGGTGTAGCTGCTAAGCGCAGGCTACTTGTTTCTGCTGGGTACAGTCTTCCCTTAAAAACAGCATTGCTCCCCTCTTTTTTCAATTATATTCCTTATTTTCTGAATGTGGCCTTCAAAACCAGCACACCTTTCTTTTTTGTGGCCCTTTTTATTTTAAAGTTTAATGTGCCATTGCCCATGTGATATGCTGGGAATGAGTATCTGGTTGTATGCCTCTCTCTTTTCTTCATATGACAACAACAACTACTTACACTTCAACGGGCTTCTGGAATTATTGAAAGGAATGTGAAAGATCAAAGTGCAGGTTAAAAATCACGATAGGGAATATGGGAGATCAATGGAAGTGGCTCTGATGTCACTTGATGAGAACAATTGGAGAAGCAGAACAACACAAAGAAGCCTTTTTCACCTCTTTGGAGTAGAAGAATTTTATCGATCACAATTAAAAAAATGAACATTAAAGGTGCCTGTATACAGTTGCCTCTGCAAATATAAAGAGGGAAGCAACACAAGTTTTATTCTGTATTTCCTCCCCTTAAGAGAAAGTTGAAGCAAGTTATGGCCTCCTTATTGCAATTCCTAGGACGTAACTATTTATGAAGCTATTAATATTTCTCTTGTATGACCATTCACATTGCAATGTTCATGTAATTTTTTCTTTGGAGTATTAGTCATAGCATTTTACTTATGCCTCAATTTACAAGAACCACCTTGCTATTTCAAAGCATATGAAGAGTTCGACAGGCCTTTCTTGTACTAGGTAATGTGCTAGTGAAGTTGGCCCATCGATATTTTGCTAGTGTAGGGACTAATCTATACACAAAATGGTAACTAGCATATTTCCAAGTAGGGTTAACAGACATAATTTAGGATAATCTGACACTAGAGTAGTCTCAATATTGTCAATTCTAGTTACCATTTTGTGTAGGGACTTGATAGTTAAGGAGAACAGTAGGGTTAACAGACCTTATTTACCTGGGTTTTATTTTATTGTATGAAGCTATGTTATCAGATCTGCCGGGGGACTGACCAGATACTAGTTCGGACTGGATCCATGATCTAGTTCAGTTCGCTTGTGGATACGCATAGGATGTGCATTTGGGGAAGTGGTTTCGTCTGGGACAACCCAGGTGAATTTGGGGAGGATCTAGGTGGACCCAGCTGAACCTATGGTGAACTTGATTTTTTTGCATCTTCAATTTATTTTTATTTTTTTTGCTTTTTTTGTTAAATTTTTTTCACCTTTGACTTTGCCTTCTAAAAAATTATGAAAATAGTGTGTACCATGAAGGTCTGTGTGGTTGTGATATAAGGTGGGGTTGAGGGGTATAGCTGCTCCCCCCCACCAAGTCCAAATGAAGACTTTCAAACCCTGCACTTGTGAAGTTGTGGGATATGGAGCCAGACTAGACTGATGCGGATACTTCCAGTTTCCAACATTTTGCACTTGAGGAGTCTGAAAGTGAGAACACTTTTAGTGTGAGTGGCAGTGGCACCATTAGTGGTTCTTCAAATGTTCCAATATCATCTTGTGTTAATGATGATGATGATGTTGATGCTTTAGTAAATCCATATGATGCTGAAAACTGATTGTTGAGCTTGATATTATTATTTTAAAATTGAACTTGAATATTATTATTTTAATATTGAACTTGAACTTGAACTTAATTTTTTTATTTTAAATTTGAACAATGAATATTTTATAATATTTATCATTTATGTTTTAGATGACATTAGAGTTTATGGTGGTTTTGTTGATTATATGATGCTATTTGGTATTCTAAACTTAATTCTCGCTTTTAATGCTCCAAATATATATATGATTTTTACATGCTTTTTGTACGGATGAACCCAAAATGAATCCAACCCAAAAAGTTTTTTTCCTGGATCCATGACCCTGAACTATGTTCCATTCCAGAATGGTAATTTAGGTATGAATGGTTCATTATCATTATGGCAGAGTTATTTATTAACATTGTTGAAGAGATTCATCATACAATTATTTGTGATCAGTAATCTCAAAATTAATGAGAAACATCCATATTTCAAAATTCTTGGTGTACATTCTTGTTTACTTTCATTCTCTCTTGGTCTATGCAATTAGGATGTGGATTTAAATGTAAAAAACATAAATTATTTTTCTTTTTTTCAGAATTTTTCTGCATGTTTTAGGTTCCTGATATTTTCTTGGTTTTTTCCTAATGATATCCTGAAAAATTGAAAATATTTTATTATTTTGGTATGCCGAGAAATTCTCAAGAAAGATTTTTGTTTTATGGTTACAATATATTCACATGATATCCATGTGAGCTTCAAACAGATCAACTTTACTGCTTTTTTAGAAGAAAACTGGTAGCATAATTTTGCAAAAAACGTATTCCTTACATCCTCTATCTCTTGTCTCCAATATATAGATTTAAGGAGATTCAGAATACCACCAAATGGCAATATCACGGGCCCCCAATAAGGTCCCAAAATACAATGGTATGATTTCTCACAAGAGCCATCCCAGAATTTAAAATAACTCTTACACAAGCATTTTTGACTTCCACCACTCAAGTTGGCATCTTACAAGCACTCTTCCATGAAGCACTAATTGCATCTTACGCCCTCTAATAATGAAAGATGTTCTTACAAGTCCAATGTGTAACCTTCCTAATTAATGCCTCTGTACAACAATATTTCCAAGTCCCTAGAGAATAATAAAATAATTACATCTCTCCACCTTCACATGGGCATCCCATTTCTCCCACTCTATGATTATTGGATATACATAAATAATTGTTTGTCTATGAATAGTTAAGTCACAATACACTTTAGGATATGTATGGTGAATAACACACCTAATCCTAACAAAATGAAGGAACTTGTATCAGTATTTAGAAAGAGCCATTAAATAAGCAGAAACAAATTCTGCTGCTAGTGTGGAGTGTCTTAAAACACTGAATACAAAGAAATTTCAAAATGAGGACATGGCCTTTCCAAACACCTTTCTTCAGCTTACTTTGTTGTCTCCAAATATGATTTAATAGGAACTAGTTTAAAATCAAATTGAAATCAAAGTCTCCACTTGAAGCACTGTGATTGTGTGTGGATGACCATGCAGAAGATAGAACTCAAAAGGGAGCACTTGTTTAGTTCGTTATGTAAATAGTTTAGGATTCTAATTTTTTAACAAGTCTGAAGGTAGACTTGAAGAGGTATCAGGCATGCAGAAATTACTGATTCTCTCAGGTCGAATTCTTACTAGCTGATCACAGTGAGGTTTGGGCACAGAAATATCTCAATTTGACGAAGGATTTCTAGTAGAAAGTAGGTTCTAAAACAAAATAGGAGGATGCTCTTTCAGACACCGTGATATTGTTAATCTCCATACAAATGGAAGTTTAAGTTATGGCCCAAGATGCTGAAGCATTGGAAACGGATTGACTGCCACTATTTCTATGCATGTTTCTGCTTATACTTCAATTATTTTTCTTAACAGTATACACTGATTTCAACTCAAAAGGAAAATGGTGAATTAGCTGTGACTAGGCATATTGAGAACATGGATAGTGTCCAAATGATGATGTCTATGCTGCTCAGCAGTGTTAAATCTAGTAGCAAACATTGTTTACTGGAGTGAAATCATTCCTTGGTAAACTGTAAATTATAACCACTGCAAAATCTGTACCAGATCATTTTGGTTGAAATATAGCTCCTACTGAAATTTATGGGATGCAACACATTGGCATTTCTGAGTACATTTATACAAATATCTGAATACTAACGAGAAAGGGCGAGTGTTAACCAAGGGAAAGTTGGTTTTTAGAGTCTTGTGCGTGGTATGCGGTATTTTCTTTAAAGCATCTTTGCGATTCATTTGGGATGCTTATACTTTTGTGTTAGTGGATGGATGGCATAAACAAAGGCAGATTCTATGATATAAACATATGCTCATAATGACCTTTTAATATATTTTTTTATGGTTTATTTTGACAAAATCCATGATTCTTTGCAGGTAAAGGTTCTTTTCCTTGTAGCAGTGGACCTCTGTAAGAGGACGTCACAGTCACCACACCCTTTACCGAAATCACAAGTTGGGGCTGTGAATGTAAATATACGCTTGCATTACATAGATGGACAGTACACAGTTGCACCAGAAGTGGTAGAGGCATCCCTTGGACCCCATATGCAGGTAAAATTTAGTTTTTGATACTTTAACCTCCAAGTCACAGTCCTGCTTAAACTTGTCACTGACTCGTTTATGTTTAGAATTTACCTCGACCCCGGGGGGCAGATGCTGCTGGATTGTTGCTTCGTGAGTTAGAACTTCATCCTCCATCAGAAGATTGGCATAAACGTAATATGTTTGGTGGACCTTGGTCTGATCATGGAGATCTCCAAGTCTGCTTAGATGCACACAACATAAGTGCAACTGTAGCATCTTCATCTGGCAGTTCTGATTTGTCATCAGGTATATTCTCAGATGACTATCAGGGTGTGAAAGGACTATGGCCAAGGAAACGGAGATTTTCTGAGAGAGATGCAGCATTTGGCCTGAAGACAGCAGTAGGAATGGGAGCATACTTGGGATTAATGGGATCCCGAAGGGATGTCATTACTGCATCATGGAAAACAGGTTTACATGGAGTGTGGCACAAGGTGTGGTGATCTTACCATATATGCATGCTCTGTCCATTTGTGTGTTGACAACATGAATCTTTTGTGTTGGTGGTCATCATACCAAATTTGCATTGCATTTGCTGTTGCCTTTGTATATTGATTATATCAAAATGCATCTTGCATAAGGGACATGTAAATCACTTTTTCATCACATTGTTTTGCAGTGTTTAAGGTGTGGACGTCAAACCTCTGCTTTGGCTTTGCCCAAAACTTCAACCTCAGATAATCAAAGCAATCTTCTAGAACTATGGTGGATAGGAAGATGGGCTTATGGATGTCCTATGTGCGGAGGACCGTGGGTACATGTAGTCTAGCAGCTATTTCTGTACAAAGCATTACTATGTCACAAGAGAGCTTAATGCCATTTATCCATGATCCAGCCCTCTGTGAGAGGTTTAGCTCCATTGCAAGGATTAGAAATCAGCTTTCATATGCCTTATTCAACATTATCACAAAGCAAGTATATGTTTTTGCAAACCTGCAAATGCCAAAAGAGTAGATCTTTCTTGTCAACTTGATGCCTATATGTGTCTGGAATGTATAATGTGTCCGATGTTCATTTCAGAATTTTTTTGGAGAACATTATAAATTTTACTTGCAAGTCATTGGGATTAGAACCATGCCAAAACAGTAATTCCACATCAGGAAATTGTCCAGAACTAGATATTCTGGCCCATTTGTTATATTATGGATTTTGTAAAGAAACTTTTTCGACAAGAAATATCATTGTACATCATTGTATACGGTCTTTGCCAATACATGGAGTATTATTGCCTAATTTCTTGCACTATCAATTCCATTTGAGGGGAACATTCGAAAGGTGGATCGCGGTATCTTTTAGGAGTATGCTAATGATAGTTGACCATCTAGACAGATGTAATATAAATGTACTCAAAGCTTATGAAATACGAACGTGCGATTGCTAATAGAAAACAAAGGTATACTTGTACAATATTGTATTGATCACCATATTGGCTTCTCGGTGTGTTACATAGGATGGAGGGAATCTTGTTTAAAATCTTATTAGCTTATAATGTAACATCATCACAAGCTCAAAGGCTTATGGAGCAATGCATTTTTTAATTTGGTTATTGAAAGGAAGCTGAGTGCACGAAAGATGCTTCATACACCAATCTAAGGAGAGAGTTGCAAAATTTCTTGAACACCTTAAACCGTTATAGATTTAGATGCACATACATATCATAAATAGATAAATCAATAAAAATCGTAACACAAAATTTTATGTGGGGAAAACCCTTTCGGGAGAAAAACCCCACACTCCAAAATACATTTCAATTATATTATTCAGCAACAATAAACAAGTTACAATATAAATGTAGAGCTATGCTCTTGCAAGAGTCTTCACACTTTTTCTCAATTCTAGAGTAATTCTGACATCATAATAATACTTCAACAAAACAGTAACATACACTCCCAAATACAAGTGCTCAATATATAGGAGCTTACAATGCATTAATTAGACATTTCTAAAATCCAACACTCAAGACCGAAGATGCAACATGGAAAATACCAAAACAACTATACATGCATGATGGTAAATTTTCACTTAACACATGCAATATTTTGCAACTGCCAATTATCACTGATCTTGCTCATGCAAAAGCTGCACTTGCCAAAACATAAATGCACCTCCAAAAATTTCACATTCCATGCAAACTCAACATGAAATTGAAACTGCCTTCATGCACAACTCAGCGTGTAATAGCAACTTTCCACTTGACTCTTCAGAAATAGAAATTGCAAGTTGCAACTCACAAAGCAACATGGGATAATTATCAAATATAATTTTGTTGGCGTTTAAATTCGCACCTCTGGAATGCATATTTGAAACGAATAGCTATGCACAGATAAATTGCTCTTCAAATTAGGAGGGGAAGCTCCCTCTTGCTGATGGTGTTTGAAATAAAGTAAACTAAAACTAAGTTGCCTATCTTTTTGATCAGCTTTGAGCACAAGGTTTTTTAAACACAAACGCCGCAGCTGAGATTTTCTGATTTAAAGAACTTCAACTACGACTAACTTAAACTAAAGATGTTTTTGGCTTCTCAAGTAATAGTAGAGCGAGAGAAACTAGAAATGGACAAGGTAGATTTTCTGAAAAAATACTTCAATGAACTATCTTTCAACAAACACCTACACACTTCAATGCAAGTTGAAATCAAGATCATAAAAATGGAACACAAATAACAGAAGCCTGAGATTTTATATCAAGGCAAAGGAGGCTCGTGATTTTATTACTCAAATTTCTAGAACAAGCTCACTTCTAACATGCCTGGAACAAGAAATTGCAGCTAAAGAGGCTTGCAATCTTGCTCTTCACACATTAGAAACAACAATTACACTAACTCCTTGTTGGCTAAAGAGGCTCAACAATTTGCTATCACAACACAATTGAACAATACTTGAGTAACAAATAGAAGACACAATAGGCTCAGCGTTTTGTTCTCACTAGCACGGTTCAAACAAAGTGAACTGAAACTGAATAACAACTTGCTGCAATACAGGCTCGCAATTTGCTATGACAATAACCGTTGAAGAAAGCTAATGAGCAAAGACTCTTATTTATAGAGAAGTAGAGGAGTAGGGAACCCTAAAATCTCCTTGCTTTCACAATTTAGGGCTTGCTCAGCAAACAAGCTTTATTACTAAATCTAGAAAGAAGATAACATCTAAAACCCTAGGAAGTAGAAAAAGCGGGAAATGCCAACTATTACATTTTATCTTCTTTCTTTTTTCAAAGAATGGATAAGGATCATTCCAAGAATAGAAAGAAAGCAGGAAAGAAAGCTTCTAGAAGAAAGCTGCTTTAAAGCTCAATCACATCCGCTAGAAAATTAGAAACTGTGTCCCAGTTCGGTGCATCTATGCCATCAATAGCAAAGCACCGCTTTTCTAGAATATCTTCACTATCTGCAACAAATCTCAGGAAATCTTCGACCTCATTGGCCGCTTTCAAACCTTGCTGACATCATGAAAGTGTGACTTGGCAGAGTCTTAAGTTTTTCTTTCATTTACTTCAGTACAATCTTCTTACTGTATTTGCCCTTGCACATTTCCCATATCCTCACATTCACCCTTTGAGATAGTGACGCTTTCAGGCCATGGGGGAATGGAAAAACACTTCTCAATCATATCAGGCTTTAGACTGCAAATCAATCTGCCATCTGCCGACTGGATCTCCCTAGTAACCGGGTTGTAATGCTTGATGCAAGCGATTACAAACTCAAGACTCTGAACTGATATAGGAATAGACGCTGCTGCGAAGAGTCCAGAATGTCCTAGGTTCTTGATTGAGGTGTTGCCTGCGCTCTCCAAGGCATGTAGATCGAACATCGGCTTGATATGATGCAAGTCTGTCTCAGCCGTTTTGATGTAGTCATGATAGAGAGCTGATTCGGTCTTGAAAACATTGGGAGTGTACTCCATTTCAGAAAACTTGAAGAACGATTGTAAACTCGCCCTAGTTCTGACAAGTTTTGAGCAATTTCTATTTTTAGAATGCTGATTTTCTTGCTCCAACGGACAATTTTTTTGAAAATTTTTCTGAGATATGGGTTTTGTTTAGAAATTCGTTACAAGACAAACCCAGATCGTCCGTTTTTGAAAATATTGAATTTCGCCTGAAAAAGCAACAAACCCTAATTTCTTCAATTTTTCTCGAAAAAAGCTGGCACCTGGGTTTTGTTCAGAATAAGTTTAGAAACAGACCCAATTGATTAGATTTGCAAAACCTTGATGGCTGATCGAAAAAGTAGCCAACCCTAGAATTTGAAACTTTTTCTTGAAAAAAAAACTGTGATATGGGTTTTCTTCAGAAGACTGACTAGAGAGGACCCAGATGGTTGAAAATTGAATGCACTGAGGTTTTCACTGACATGCAAAATAAAAGCAGCTGCTGCAACTTGATGAAGTTCTTGAAAATTTCCTTCAGAAGATTGAAGAGAAAAGACCCAGATGATTGAAAACTGGAAACCTTGGCCTTCTCTTTGAAAAACTTGATCTTCTAGATGAAAAAAGCTCGAAAAAGCAAAGGTTTAAGTTGCTGGTTTGAAAATTTTGATGAAAAACCAGCAAGCTATGCTCTTGAATCTTGAAAAATATCTTCAAACTTGCTGCTCCAACTTTCTCCCTTGAAGGCTACTTGCAAAAATAATGAAAATAACATAAAAGAAAGATGTTAAATAGACTTAGGGTTTTGTTTTTTGCTTTGCTTTCTTTTGCTTTTATTTCAAAACCCTGAAATCTCTGTTCAATGCACTTGGATGCCTCTTTTTTCACTTGCAATTTCGAATTTTGAAAATCTTGAAATTTTTTCTAAGGCATGAGAAGTTGGGCGCCCTTCTTCTCCAAGGGCGCCCACTTTATCCAGTGTTAGTCAAATTTTTGACATTTTCAACTTTTCTTCATTTTGACCTCTTACTTCGCCTCTGATTTCCCGTTTGTAGATTGATTCGATAGGCGAGCTGAAGGTTTCACGACGGAGCCTGACTGATTCTGAGAAAGATGTTCTGGAGGCACCTCTGGCGAAAAACTTGATCTTGACCTTCGAATTCATGGGAGCCTTTTCCTTCCAGGGGCGCCCACTTCACCCAGAGAGCCATTTTTCTGATTTTCAAATTTCTTCATTAGCTACTCTTCTACAGATGATCTCGTTGAATCTGGAGCTCCGGGCGTCGGATTGACTACCTATTGTGCTCATTGCGAAACTAACGAAGAATCAGGAGGGGTCTTCTAGGAGAGATTTTATCAAAAAGTGGATTTTGACTCCTCAAAAGTTTGGGCGCCCATCTTGGCTGGGGGCGCCCATGTTTACTAGACTTAGTTTATTTTTATCACTTTTTGTGTTTGCTTCTGAACTTTGAAATTCAACTCTTGCCAGACTCTCTGTTCGGCTTCTTGTATCTGGCGACTACGACCTCCGATAGACGCGTTGGATATCTTGTTGGAGAGCTGGATCAATCGTGAAGAGATCACGTTAGACATACTTCTCTGAATTCATTTGTTAGAGCCCCTGAAAACTTGGGCACCCTTCTTCACCTGGGGCACCCAAACTCACCAGACTTAGCCACTTTTTCATGATTTTCATCTTCCAGTTTGAAACCTTTGTTCTATACTTTTGACTTCAATCTGAATTTGCTGGAATTTGGACAATCGGATGTACTGACGAAGACAGGCATCGCGAAGCTGGCAGGACACTGAAAAGATCAAGCATATTCTTGAACCATAACTACTAAATTAGCCCCTTCAAAAAGTTGGGCGCCCATCTTCACCAGGGGCGCCCAAAGTCACCAGTGTTAGAAATTTTTTGTCATTTTTCAACTTCTTTCTCGTTTCTTGTGCTAGTTCACTAACTCGCCTTCTACTGAAAGTCTGAATGCTGAAATTGACGCTTGGCAGCCGACTGACCTTCATTGATGACCTCAGAGCTCCTGATATGCTTCTGAAAAAGCAGAATAGACCCAGTAGGGCGAAACTGATTATTTTGAGATTCTGACTGCACCAGTCTGATATGGACATATTTTGAGCCAATCAAAATCAGTTTCGACCCTGACGGACCAACTTTCTATTTTTATAAAGTTTTGCCAGTATCCATTTCCAAAGAAACCCAGAAAAACCCAGAAAACGTTACTAATTTTAGAAAATTTCTAAAAATAGCAATTTTCCTAAAATTTAGGGATGAAAAATTGAGATATGGGTTTTGTAGTTTAAGCTGCTCTGAGCAGACCCAGATTGTCAGAATTTGAAAATTTTGTGTTTTAACCCTTCATGCAAGACATGCACACCCAAATTTTGACCTTTTTGATTGATTCAACAAGACTTTTACTCATTTCTTCAAAATGTCTAAGTGTAACAAAAATTTTAATTTTGGGGTACAACAAATTTCAACATTAAATAATTAAACATGCTAAGAATAATCAAAGGTTGAGGCACCACCTTTTTCCTAACAGTTATTGTTGGCATCCATGGAAGAACTGGGAATCATTAACTTCTATACACAACTTGTATTTGTAATTAGAGGAGTATTTGGACCAAAGCCAAATCTTCTGTTTGTGTGCAAAGATGGGAACATATTATAGTGTTAAAAGGTGGGTCACAATATCTTTTAGGAGCATGCTTATGAAATTTGACCATCTAGACAGATGTAATATAAATGTAGTCAAACTTATGAAATATGAACATACGATTGCTAGTAGAAACAAGGGTTGCAAGGTAATGAAGTTCTTGCCAAAGATTGGTAGAACAATTTTGGCTTTAACTGAGTGAATGACCTTGTTTCGGCCCACATGAGTTGACTGACTAGAAGCATGTTAGGTGGATTGGTGAACAAAAAATTGTGAGAAATATGACGGTAAAGGGGAGTTTGTGGGAAACATAGCGATAAATGGATAATAGGAGATGGTGGAAATGACGGATGAAGCCCCACAAAGAGAAGCAAATATTAAAGAACTAAGGAATATGTAGAACTTTGATAGTGATATGGTCATTGTAGGAAAAGCAAAAAGCGAAAGACATTATCTTGATGGAAATAAAATTTGTTCAACGTATGGAATTTGCAAAACTTTGGGGTGGCCTGAAGTGATTGAAATGTAAGTGATTGAAATGTTTTGAAACGAGAATGAGTTGGAGGGAGGTAGAAGGATACATACACATATGGATCGAGATAGCTAGATCGACGATTGATTGATATCCAACGAGTAGAGGCAATTATACATAATTTAAAAAGAGTAAGCTATAGAAAAATGGCCATGGAACATCCCAAGAAAAATAGTTAGATGCACACATGTCTACGAGAGCATGTTGCATACATGTCTAGCAGAGTAGTAGCAACTACAACATCTGAGAAAATTTCTCTATCCTTCATGCTTTGATGGATGTTAGTAACTTGTTTCAAAACTCTCATTTTGCATGGGGTGGGAGGATGCTGGCAAAGGTTGCAGAGTCTGGCTTTACACCTGCCAATTGCATTTGCTTGAAAGTTTCTAAAAGCCTTTTCAACACACCCTTTTTGTGAATATCTCGCAATCATGGCATTCTATGAGGTGAAATATCTTTTGAAGCATTTTTTCAAATAGTTCATGTGCCTTGTCTATACTTCCAAATTTTGCATACATGTCTACCAAGGCAATTGTAACTACAATAAAATTCTTGTATCCTTTATCCTTTGATGTATGTCCATACCCTGCTTCAAAGCTCACATTTTAGCTAGGATGTTGGTGAAGGTTGTGGAGACTGGCTTCACACATGCCGATTGCATTTTCTTGAAAGTTTCTAAAGCCTTTTCAACAAATCTGTTTTGTGCATATTCTGCAATTGTGGGATTCCATGAAACCACATTTCTTCAAGGCATTTGGTCAAACAACTCACGTGCCTTGTCTGTGGGGGAAAAATAGCCTAATGTTCCAATGAAGATTGAATCTTTGTAGTGGGAATAATTTTCAAAGTTTGATAAGGTAAAGCTCGTAACTTGTGTCTTCTTAACAATTTGGCACCATCAAGTCGATTTTCATGCCTTCTCTTGCCTCAAAACACTACACTAGCCTCTGACATTCTTCAGATAGAAATGGAACACCAATCGCATAGCCGACAAAAATGTTCAATCAATATTTTTACATAAAAAACGTGTAGCTTTGCCTACTATACTAATAAGCGGATAACAAATCTTAAAAAAAATTAAATTCCTCATTGACTGTTAAAGCATAGATTAATCATTGTTTAAGGATTGAGGCCCCCACTATAGTTCCATGGTAGGAACAAACAAAGACCTTATTGTAAAAAAATTGTTGACCACTAGATGGCTTCTTGGTGTAAATGATAAGATTGAGGGAATCTTGTTTGTCGTGCCCTTAATTGAATTTTTTTTTTCAATACAATTTGCTGGAAATAATTGTGGATGGTATCATGTAGATAACTCGACAAAATGCTTGTGTGATTGTTCAACCTCTTTGGAGAAAGAATCAAACGTGTATGCTCAATATCGTCACGAATCTTCACGAATCAACTTAATCCAGTCACAACATTAACCACATTCTTTGATAATTTACGAAATTCCGAGAAAAGGCTAAGCCAAAATACCTATGACTCAAACTTTGTCATGTTTAGTGGGGAAAATGACACACTTAACCTTCTATGAAATTAATGCTATAATAAACTAAGAATAACATTAACACTAAAAAAACATCTTCTCTACGAAGGGACTTGCACACTCTTATATGTTCTCTCAAAAATATGCATTTTTCCATGTATGACTTCTTGAGTTTTAATATTTTTCCTCTACTTTGAATGGTCTTCCCTTCCTCTTGACACAACCAAGGTTGAGGCAAGGATATGTTCTCTAGCTTGGTCTACCAAAATTAGATTTTCATGATCCTAAAAAATGTAGATAGGTCGATATCACTCGATGAAGTACGTTTTTCTAGGTGGAGGATGGTGGAGGTTGTAAAATAGGGACAAATTAGTGGGGGCGAGGGGAATAAAAGGATCTAGTACGAAATTAATGAGGTGTTTTAATTTTTAAAATATTTTCTAATTTTGCCAATTCTTCCTAATAAGATGACATATCTATCATTTCAATTGAAACCCAATTGCTTGTGCAAAAGTAGTGCATTTAGAGACCCATGGATCATTCCTTTTGTGTCTTTTAAATGGTCATGTTTATCCCATTCCTTGCATTTAAATGGCAAGTATTAGAAACAATCCTAATGAGTTTTTTCACAATTATCTCTTCTAGAACAACTTTAAGAAAATGATAGATTAAATTCACGAATGTATAAAATGGGTGTAAGTATCCAAAGCTCTTCGTAGAGTGTTCCTTGTTATGTGGATGAAATTATTAGTTTATTGATAAATTTCTTCTTATGATAATCATTCAAAAACTTTGAAAGAAATGTTATATAAGGGAATAAAGGAAACAAGATCTTTCTCTCCATTTTCAATTGTGTAGTTTGAGTCAAACAAGTTAATCCAAATTTTGTGAATAGTGGTTCAAATGAACCATCTCTCATGATAATGAATGGTCCACTTAGCACTCATTGCATCTAGGTGACACTCATGAGGGTGAATCATCATGACTTGTGTGAACCATTCATTACTCATTAAATTTGGGTTGATGGGTTTTGTAAAAAAAAAAATGTAGTTGAATCTTGATAGAAATATTATAAGTTCCTTCTCATTGTTGATTTTATATTTGAAGTTTAATTGCAACACCTTTTTTCGATGTATTCAACTAGACTATACAAATATCAACATGTCTACTCTTAAAAAAATTACAATTTTAGAAGTCTCCTTTGACTAAGTTGCCACAAGTAGGGGAGATCTATTTTGTCCAAGTCACATAAGTATTGAATTTGGTCCAATCACACCTTTGAAGATTTGAACCCTGGTAGATGGTGTAATTCACCACCTGTAGAGTCCCTACTAGTGTCTAGTAGGTGGCAATCACACAATTCAGAGGGAAAACCTATCTGAACAATCCACTTAACATTTGGAAAGACTTTCATTGAATTATTGACCAAGGCTAGTAGGTTTGCGATGGCACTAGCACTGTATGTGCTTTAAAAGACTTGGAACTACCCAGATCATTCTAGTAAAGGTATTGCACTTGCTGGAAAATCATAAGACCGCAAAACAGTAAAGAAAGTAAAGTTGTCTCTATGGCTATGGGTACCTACAATATAAGACTGTAGCTAATTACTATTAAAAAATGAATGCTGGATATTAACTGAATTGGTAATTAAACCTATACTACACCCTAGAGTACAACACATTCAAACAATTACAATATAATTATGAAACAAGAATTGTTCATGCATTCATCAATGATTGAAACACAAAGAATCTGTTTAACATAACTTACATTTATGAAGTAACTACTAAACAAAAATGAAATAACTGAAAAGAAAGGAGTGAAGGATAATTACCTTGAGTGGCCTTTGCTCAAGTAGTTGTTTTCACTAATCTAAAACCAAATCTAACTCCTTAGATCCTACTCAATCATAATAACTCAAATCCATTCATTGCACAACTCCAAAATATTACATCTCAAAGATCTTATTCATGAAATCATAATTGCACAATAAACATAGTCTGCATAACAACTAAAAATTGAAAGTATCTGGAATTGTATTCACTATCAAATTATAAACTAATTGACTAAAAACTAACCAACTAGCTAATTTAAGACTCAACCAACGAGCTGTACATATAGGCACGAGGGAGCTTATTCAAAACATGACTCTAAACTGAAATCATTAATTAACACTCCCTGGATTTCAGAGCGTGACAAAGGTTCAGTTAAATCTAAACTGCAACTAGAAAACAAGAAGAGTTGAAGTTGGATTGTGACTTTGTTGTAATAGAACTGAAATGTAAAATGCTCAAAATCAGTTATGTTAGAATCCCAATTGTAACAAGGTTCTTCCTTCTCCAGTGTCTTTATTGAATGTCATAATGATGCATCATCTTCTTCATTAAATGCCTCCATGTTGTAGTCACCGCGCTTAGTTTATTCTGGGACATCCCCAGTTTCACTGTCTAGGAACTCCTTCAGTTGTGGGCTACAATGCCTCCTATGGCTACAAGGGGTTAGTTCACAAAACATGTACACAATACTAACAACCATGACTAAGCACAAATATCCAATTACAATTCATACATATTCACACATAAATCATGCATTAACCATCGCACCATAGTCATATTTCCATATTCTTAAACCAGGTCCAGGGTTTTCATAACAAGCATAAAAGATAACATAATGTATGAACATGTATAGCATAAATGTCTTGGTAATATCTATAAGAATGTATACAAGATATAAAAAATAACTAATATCTAGACTAATCATTTCCCCCCAACTACCCTTTTGCTTGCCCTCAAGCAAATCAACTAGGGCTGGAGGTTATAGTGCAGTGTGATTTCTCCGAGATCTATAAAAGTGTTCACTTCTTTGACCCGCTTCAAGTAAAAGCCTCTATAGCATGAAATTCTCCTCATTTTGATGTTTTCTGCCTACTCACATTCCTCCATTTTATCTCTTGTCTAATGTGGCATTGGATAAAGGAGTATTGGTGGCTGGAATGTAAATGGCACCCATGCAAGTGTTGTAATTGTGAAACAAGCACAAAAACCATGAGCCACAGGATCAAACAACAAACAAAACACCTTCCACGCAAGAGATCTGCAAACAAATGTATGCAATTAACTTCAAGAAGAAAAAGCTACAGTAGAGAGAAAACTTTCAAGAAGATATGAAAGCTACAGATATTCTCCCATTAATAATTACAATAAGATCAATCCTTATAAAAGGAGATCAAGAAACCCTAAAAGGGAAACCCTAGTGTGCACACTTAATAATTAATAAATAATTAATTATTAATGTGCCTAAGTTTAGCTTAAGTAACTAAAGTGATAAGTGACTTAATTAATTAACCAATATGATTAAATTAATTAAGTAAAATAACTTATTACTCTAACACCCCCCTTAAGATGAACTTAGGAAGTAGCTAAAAACACTAAGGAAAAGATGCATGAAAGCAAAGATGGGTCCCGACAAACAATGCCAAATAAGGTACCCATGTACAAACAGAAGATCTCTGTAAAGCAGAGAAATAGAGAAAACCTTGTGGGAAAAAACTCTACCCCAAGAAGAGATCAAAGGCAATTGAAGGACTGAAAAGCCTCCAAATCAAGGAAATGTCCTGAAAAAGAACATGTAGAACATCACAAAAGTATGAAGAAGCTGCAAACTTTGTCAAAAGATGATTGCTACGGTGCCAAAGAACCTCCTCTGAAGATAGGATGATCAGGATCAAGAAGACAACAATTTGCATGAGTGCCCCCAACGACACTACTCGAATTGGATGGCAAACAAAGGCAAACACCTGGAACGAAGATACAAATGGCACAAGTACCAATAGTCTGAAGAACACTGATCAACTGAGAATGGAAGATTCCTTCCAAGGCGAAACCAAGGAAACATTAACACCAACAGTAGAAACCCCCCCATAATGCTGAAAAGGGAGAGGCATGACATGTACACTGAAACTGAATGCTAGAAAGTAGTGCATGAAGAGGAACCAAGAGCATCTGAAGGTGCAAACATGAAAGTACAAGCTGATAGAAAGGATGTGAAACCAAAAGTCACATACGCATGAGAAAGGTATGAAGGAAAACAAAGACAAACAAGCAAAAAAACCACGAGCCACAGGATCAAACAACAAACAAAACACCTTCCACGCAAGAGATCTGCAAACAAATGTATGCAATTAACTTCAAGAAGAAAAAGCTACAGTAGAGAGAAAACTTTCAAGAAGATATGAAAGCTACAGATATTCTCCCATTAATAATTACAATAAGATCAATCCTTATAAAAGGAGATCAAGAAACCCTAAAAGGGAAACCCTAGTGTTCACACTTAATAATTAATAAATAATTAATTATTAATGCGCCTAAGTTTAGCTTAAGTAACTAAAAGTGATAAGTGACTTAATTAATTAACCAATATGATTAAATTAATTAAGTAAAACAACTTATTACTCTAACAACAAGTCCTTTGTCAACAACAATATCAATGTACTTGCGTACTCTTTCAATCACGACCATAAAATTATGCACTGAATGGGGCTCTTTCCTCTGCAATTTTGGAGTCAAACTATCCCATCTTTCTTGCACATACTTGTAACAATGATGAACTAGTCCAACAGTCAATGTCTACATTCTGTTGTAATCCTGTATCCTTAATTTCATGATCTTTCTTCTTGCACCCTTGTGATTTAGAAGTTGTAACCATTCATCTATGATTGAATCAAGGTTCTTGGATTCTTTTCTCACTAGGAGAGCAACTAATTTTTCTCCCTCCACATACTATTCCATGAGTTCACCCCTGCATTTTTCATTTCTAAAGTAGGATGCTAGTGCCCTTACTTGTAAATCCCCCACAAACATGGAGGGGTTCCATTATGTATCCTTTGGCACTAGTTACGTAATTATGCAAATAATATTCACAAAGTTGGTCCTGTTCATCTAGTTTCTAAGCATAAAAAAAAACGTTAAGGAAATTAAATTTTTGCTCATGGAAACTGGCTAGTTACTTATCAGTCTACTAAACTGGAAACTTAAAAAAATTTCTTGTAAAAATAGAGCATAGGTTCTAGCTAGGGGTCTACATCTAACAATTTAGGCAGCTTTATCTACTGCCTCTTCTACCTTAACTTCTAACCTTTTCAATTCCATATCCTTACCCTCCAGTATTCTAGTATGTTATGCAATTATTGCATCCTTTTCCTTTTTCCAGTTCCTTCTCTATTCATAAAACTCTTGAGTAACCTTCCACAATTGATATCCTAGGGACATAATTGTATGATAACCTGGAGTTTGTATTATAAGGGGTCTCTTATTTTCAGTTGGAAGCTCTCTATTCCCTACTTTGACCATGGAAAGCTATGTCAACAGGTCCAGTTTTGCCCCATGTCCATATGTTTGTAGCTTTTCTTCCAACTCTTGTATTTTTATTTCCCTTTCTTTGTCCCTTTTCTCATAAGTCTGTACTAGTTCCTCTAGCTATTTAATCCTTTCTGAAGATTCTTGTAACTCTTTCTTGACATTTTTGTCTTCCAAAAACATTTCTTTATCTTTTAATAATTGCTCATCACAACCCCTTGTATAATCATAACCCTCATTACTAGGGCTAATTGGGATTTTCTTGTTTTATTAGCAACAAAAACATCCTTTGAATATGACTCAAAGGTAGTAGATATATACCATTTTCCCTTTACAGGCACATGTATATTCTCAGAGGCATTTCCTTTCATTTCTAAATCAATTTCAACCATCATAACATCTTCTTGTTTGTCCTTTTTCCCTTGTTTCCTCTTCTAGTTTCTCTATACTTCCTTTCATAACACCTTTCTTCTTCAAGTGACCTGAATGCCTTGGTGGGGTAGATTTCCTTTCCTGTGTATCCTTCTTTTTCTTTTGTACCTGTTGTGCCTTCAGGACACACACCCTGTTCGGAATGGTGACCCTCTTTCTTTCGCCTCGCTGGGTCACTTTTGTCACCGCCTCATTTTGCGTGCCCCCTATTTTGTGTCCTGGATGGTCAATGAGCTTTAAAGAAGTCATATTGAGTTGACCATGTTTCTCCACCCTCAAATTTTCAAGGCTTTAGGCCTTTGTGGGGCTTCCTTAGCCGTTTGCCTTTACTCTATAAAATTGGCATCCTTGGAGCAACGTGGGTTCGCCTAACCAGGCCGCCCCATGCGGATTTCCTTCATTCTGCGGCTATTTCAAATGGCCTTCGTCTAGCGACCTTTCGGCATTCAGGACCCGCAGCCTTGGTTGCTGTTTTTACTGCCAACCATCCAAACGACCATCGTCTGGCTATCGTTCGCCCGAAAAACTCCACCCTTCCCGCGACCGTTTTCAAAATGACTGCCCACCAACTTTCAATGCCGCTGTACAAACATTAATGAGGTGCATTAAATGCAATATTTTCTATAAATAGCTCGATTTGAGCTGTCATTTTCATTTGTTAGTTGTTCAGAGCGAGTCAGAGAGCCCTGCAAATTCTGTCGTTGTGCTCACCACATTCATTCACCGATTCTAGGTCGTTGTTAACTATTTCCTCAGCCTCCATTGTCAGGTTTCAGAGGTAGGTTTTCCGTCCGCGAGCCATGTCCTAAGTTTTCTTTAATTTTGCAAAGTTATTAAATCTGGGTAAAAGAAAACTTGACAAATAGCTAGAGTAAACCAAGGCGCACAAAACCCACCTCTTATAATTTTAAAACTTGGTGAAAATCGTCTCATTGGCCGTGTACGGAACTTGATGTCTCTGTGGTCGTTTGTCAACTAGAGCATCCATGCTTTGCAGGCTCGCACCTTCGAAACATGTTTAAAATTGAAACGAAAAATGCCCCCACTGGGTCCGCCCTAGAGGGAGGCTCCCTTTGCTCAACCGCCTTAAACTTGGTTCAAATTCCCCAAGCCTAAATGAAGCAATCCATCGACCCTCTTGGGTTTTCCTCCGTGGGATTCCGCCTCTGGAATGCCCTTCAAACTTTGCTGTTTCGAACGGCTCTCCAACCATGACCTCTTGGCGCGTGGACCTCGCCTTGTTGATCGCCCACCAAATTCCAACTTGGCTAAAATCTCCAAGTCTTGGTCAATTGCGGGCTTAGCCCTGCAGACTTCTGATTGCGGAATTCCGACTGGGTTTCGTTGTTTCAAACAACAGTTATAGCTTGTCTTCCCGCTGTCAGACTCCACCCTTGTCTCCACCGTCAAAGTCAAAGAGCAACAATCTAAGAATGCATATCATTCTCTGCAGACTTCCATTGACATTTCGTTGATGGATGAACGACTACCTGAAATGGTGAAACCTTAGTGTCCACCCAACCAATGGGTCTCGACCTGCCCTCTGTTGGCCAGTTCCATTTGCGCCCTAAATGACCAAGTTCGAACTTCCTTGCGGGCCTCACCCCACAGACTTCCATTTGTGGGTCGCTGTGGTCTATCCGCTATTCCAAACGACCTTTGCATACTAGCCTTCCGCACTGCGGGTTTCAAGCCCGACACATTCGTCTAAGCCCGAAAGATGAAAACAATTAAGTGTTGAACCTAAAATGGGTCATCCCCTGCGGGCGGCCGCTAGCGGAACTCTCTCTTGGTCCTGCCGTTCCCAAACAGAAAATAATTCACATCGGCCCATTGCATGGGACTCGGCCTCCCCATCTCCTTTGGGCTGTCTGACGCTAAAAGAATGATGCCTTGAGCCCTTGCGGGCCCGATGCTATGAGTTTCTCCTGCCGGACCGTCGTCTGACCTTCGCCGTTCCAAATGGTTGTGACCCAACGTCTTCTCGCATCATCTAACCCACAGAAGCTCAAACTTGAAATGAACCAAGTCGCTGTCTCTTGAGTCCACGGTCCCGCACGACATGACACCGTCTATGGACGACTGCCTTGCTAGTGCCATTTCAACAGCCAAACCCCAAACAGCCAAGCAACTCTCTGATCCTGCATGCTTAAAAGGTGGTCTTCACTCCTTCAAAACTTAAAAACGATCTCGACCCACATGCTTGAATGAACTAACCTCCCTGGTGGATCCCACTTAATGCCTAAACTTTGATGTGGGTTGGGACATGCGGGCCATCGTGCCCTGATTGCCACCCCTCCTGCAGCTACCTTTAGAGAGACCACCAACTCAAGGAAGTTCGTACCCTTGGGCCCGAATTGTTGTAACTTCCTCCAATGAAAGGTTAATGTCAATCTGGAAGAGATGTTAGGATTCTCAAATGATGAATTATTTAATGTAACATCATTTTGTAGGATTTTGGCTAACTTTCCCCATGTTTTCATGCTTCAATGTGCTTACCTCTCTCTCGCCCATAGGATATATGGAACCGGGTGCGGGACCTTCAGAGGCGACTGTGGAGAAAGACAAGGGAAAGAAGTCAGCCAAAGCACCCTGGGGAAAAGAGGATAAGGAATAGATAAAGTACAAGTTCCAAGGGGAACCCTTCAACTCCAAGGTCACCATAGATTGGAGGGAGATCTCAGATACAAATCTGGGACACATAGACATTGATGAATTCAAGCAAAGGGTCCGAATCCACCCTAGGACAGAAAATGCCAGGAAAATCAGAAACAGTGGGTTGGCCAAGGCCGCTGGTTTCCCACCTGCCTTCATTGCCCATGAGCTTGTAATGGCCTACAAGGAGGCATATCAAGAAGAGTCTAGAACAATAGTGGATAGAGATGGAAATGTATTGGCTGATTTGTCTGCCAAATCAATAGGGAAGGCTTTTCATATCCCTACATTCAGAGAAATGGAGGAAGCATCCAAAAAATATGCCAAGGAGATGTGGGATGCAAACCCGCTCAAGTCCAAAAAGATCATCAATCAGTACTGGTTAAAAGAAAAGAGGAGAAATGCAACTAAAGTACCCCAAGAGCTCTTCCATAATGACTTCTACGAGGATTACCATGACTTGGTAACTTCGTTAAGCAGAGTTATGGGCTTTCCGAATGCTGCCTACTTCCAGGAGTGGATGTTATATTTTGTGGAAGAGATCCTCTGAGGCAAAACCAAGTTCTATTGGGCAGGAATAATTAGTAATTGCTTGCACGAGAAATTTGTGGCTGTGAAAAAGACCTCACACTTCTCTATGACTTCATATTTGGTCTATTTACTGGCTAAACGGATGCAATACAAAGGCTTGTTTAGAGCTCCAAATGAGGCTCTAGTAAGGGAATTAAAGGTCTATGACAAGTACTCTCAACTCCAATATAGGAATTTCAAGAGGGATTATTGTAGAGTCAACAACATTTTTATAGGTCATATTATCAGATTGCTTGGGGGTGATTTTGAAAGGAGAGTCTCCCACAGTGCCAACACTTACATTCACAAGTTTGACTTCTTGTTCATATAGTTCCCTAAATTCACATACATCCGAGCTGAAGGTTTCTTAGAGAAACAATACAAGCCGCCCTGGTACCCAAATGGTTGAATAATATTGCTAGAGCTCTTGGTAGCTGCAGTGTGCACACGCCCTCCTAAGCAGCAAACATAAGGCGGGAATTGCTTATCCCCTCTCCTTCGGCCAAGGGATGTATGAGCTCCACACCTCCCTATGTGTAGACCATTCAAATAAAGAACTCATGGAATACCACCTAGAGCTCCACACTACCCAATCGAGGATGGACCCCTATGGAAAGATTAGGAAGATGGTTGCAGTTGAACATGCCCACCCATGATATTGAGGAATTTTGGGCCAACTGTAGGGACGACAAAGAAGTGCAAATGAGGCACTACATGCACATGATGAATTTTTTTTTCAAGAGGGTCAACTTGTTCCCTGTGCCAGACCAAGTAGTGGAGGATGAAAATACAGTGATTGATCTTCAATATGGTGTAGTTGCTAATCTCCCACTACCGGTAATTGACTAGAATGAAGAAGAGGTCAATGACCTCAATATTCTGATTTAGCTAATCAAGGCAAGAATAAAATAATGGATCAACGGGTAGGTCTCCCAATTGAAGTTGCAGGGAGTTACCCTAACATATGGTGAGCTTGAGGACGAGCCGACAAGCAAGACCGACAGTGGGACAACTGCTGCCCCTTATGGAGAAACTTCCAAATCTCCACCCGCCACTAGGTTGAGAAAGAAAAAAGAGATGGTTGAAAGGAAGCCTAAACTCAGGGTCTACTTGAGAAAAGCCTCGGAGGGTGAACCCTCCAAGAAGCCAAAGACATCGGGTAGTTTCACAGAGATTCCCACCATCTAGGAGGATCTTCTCCATGAGGGAGAAGAGCAAGAGGCCAAGCAATCGAAGTCCCCACCTGCTGCCTCCACTCTTGCGATCACTGCTATTGACATCACCACCACTGCTGCTCCTCTGCCTACTTCTCAGGCAATGGTTGCTACTTCTCCACCCACAGTGGATATCTCAGTTCACCTTGCCTCTACTCCACCCACAGTACAGGTTGTGACCATAGATTCTTCCTTGGCCTGAACTTCCCCGCTCTCTTTTGCTTCAATGTCTCCAACAACATCTCTTCCACTGGATACAACAACAATACCAATTCCCGCTCTATCACTCCTGGAGGCCTTCACTCGCCACATGACAAATATCATGACGAATCTGTCTGGGGTATTAATGAACCTGACCATACAAGCTGCCTTGGCATAGTTTGTTGCATATCTCCCCACTCCTCCCCCTCCAATTGAGCCACCATAAATGAAAGAAACAATGCAAATATTAGAAGAGTTGGAACAACAAGAGAGAGAGGCAGCAAAAAGAAATGGAAGAAGAGGTAGATGACTACCATTAGCACCCCGAGTACCAACACCTAGTAATTGATAAAGTAGTGCGTGAGGGGGAGGAGGAAGAAACACAATCATCTAAGGAAGACACTGAGGAGCCAGGTACCAAATATATTGTGGAAAATTTTGACCCGGACCTCGAAGAGGAGTTGGTTCAACAAATCAAGAATGTTGGAGAAGAAATAGAGAAGCAACATTCTGATGAGGAGAAGAACACAAAAGAGGAAATGGAGGAAGATATCGAACCACCAACTAGGAAACAAAATAAAAGCCCTGAGCTTGATAAGGAGATGCCTCTGTCAAAAGAGAAAGAAGAAGGCCTCATGCACAATGGAGAGGTGTCACTTCAGCATGAAGAAGAGGAAATGAAAGAAGAAGATAAACCAGGAGAAGAGATTGAAGCCCAAAGGAGCCCAAAAATGGAACATCATGAAGAACACGGGAATGACCAAGAAGAAGAAGAGAAAGCCACAAAAGGGGTGGACAACCCCAAGGAACATGTAGCTGCTGAATTTTTGAGAAAGGAAACATTATTCATTCGAGATTCTGATGAAGAAGAAGGAGAAAAGACAGAGCAGGAAGCTCTAGATGATAAAGAAATTGAAATCCAACACGCTCGTAAAGAAGAAGGTGATCATGAATCACCAAACGGAGAATCTTAGATGCCAAAGTGGCTAAAGAAACAACTGGAAAAGAAAACCCCAACCCCGAAGGATCCGAGGGCAAGGCTGGAGGCAATTTTGGCTCGAGCACAAATAAGTACGAAGAAAGAGAAGAAGCCAAAGGTAAGATCTCAGCTACCAATGGATGTATCCTGATCGGAAATTGTTTAGATAGCCACTCCAGTTGTGGGAGAAGAAGGGGTAAGCTACAATGTCTCCACCCTCGATTTGGGAACAACGACAAGGGAACAAAAGATTGACCATCTTCAAGGATCCGTTGCCACTATTGTGCACCAAATGCACAAAGATAAGATTTCCAAGGAGAGTTGAAAGCACAGGTGGCTGGCTTAATAACATACATCCAACAATGGTCATTAGTCGAAGAGCTACCTACCATGTCCTCGACACTGCCAAAACTACTGTCCAAGGACCACATTGATCAGTTGGAGAAAAGAAAGAATTGAACAAAGGCCACAGATGATTGGTTCTGATAGGTCTTCTATAATGGAAACAAGGGAATAAGCCATGCTGTTAGGACAACAAACAAGTTCTTGGAAGTACAAAAGGTACTCGAGGGAATAAGGAAGTTCTACACCAACTTCCTAGAGCTATATAGGATCACATATCCCAAGCTTGAGGCTATCCTCAAGATACTTGGTAAATCCTAGGAGAAGGAGTTTGCTCTGGTAGAGGGTGACCATTGGCGCGTAGGGAAATGGAAGCTGAGCCTAGATCACATAAAGGAGGTATTGGAATGAGTGCTCCATGAGGTGGAGCTAGAAATTGATTGGATCAAGGAAGTCAGGGCGGCCTGTGAAGAATATCTAAGGCTGATGACAAATTTTGATGTGCCCGCCATTGAGCTAGATCTGGTGAAAATAAAGCCATACTTCCACAAGAAGATGGAAAATGGAACTGCAAATGCGCTTACACCATATTTTATGGGTTTTGCTACACGAGCATTCGCCCAATTTGAATAGGTGATAAAGAATGCGAAAAAGTATGACATGGACTGGGATGAGCTCACGAACAAATCCAGGAAATTGAATTTCTAGGTGATTTAATCAGATATATTGGAGTGGAACAAGCTCCATGCATTGATCGTAAAATTTATGGAGTACACCACCATCAAGAGGAATTAAGGAATTCTTGTGATTGATGATGAGTTTCTCACAGTGTAGCTAGAACAAAGGAAGTCAGCTACAAGACAAAAGAGCTACAATGCTGCTCACTAGAGGACAAGATAGGCTAAATGAAAAAATGTAATTTTAAATTGCAATATATTTGGGGGTAGGTGAAACCCTAATTTGTAGTGAATCTTGGCCACACAATGCAAATCAATCTTGGCCATTCATTTTTCTTTTTGAACACTATAAATAGGGGTCTCCTCTCATTTTAAAGGGAGAGTTGAGTTGTAATGACATGCTGTTGGAATTTTAATAGAAATTTATTGAATTTGGTGGATTTTTGAGTTCCTTTGCATGTTTCATGATTCTTCTTCTCCTATGTAGTGAAATTGAGTAGATTAACTTTGCTATTCTATATGTTTTAGCTTGCTTTAGTAGATTAGTTAATGTTGTGCATTGATATTGAAGAATTATGTTGTGTGTTGGCAACCTTCCTTGTCCATACTTTTTGTTGTTTATCGATGGTAAATGGCCGTGTAAAATTAGTCTGGGCGTAGATTGAAACCTGCACTAAATTTCTATCTTTTATTCATGCTTTTGGTGAATGAATGGTAGAATATTTGCATTCCTTAGAAGCTTGCACTAGTTTCATGAGACTGTGAAGTAATCTAGTTAAGTGGAACTCAGTTTTAGGAATGTTGTCTGTAGTAGGGTCCTGCATTATCACTGTTCATTGTTAGTTTTAGGTCTAGGAACTTTCTCTCTTCCTTGCCCTTTTTCCTTTTTTTAGAAGTGACTTTGAACAAGGTTCATTGCACATTGTAAAGCCAAATATGAAGCTAAAATAGGAGTTTTAGATTGCTATTTGAACCTACAACAATTGTGCAATCACTTTCCCATCTTAAGAACTCCGTAAGAGGATCTAATTCTCCTCTAGCCTAACTCCATAAGTTTGCCCTGTGATTACCAACAAGATCACATTAAAATAATTGAGATATTCCAAGCATGTCATGACCTGACACCCAAGAGACCTTGGGGTAATTTTCAACAACTTGTTGTTGGAGATTGCCTTTCAAGAGAGGTAGTGCACCTATGTACTGCCTGTGTTGAGAAAGTGCTAAAACACCCATCAACGAAACTGGCACTAGAAGGAGGGCCCTTTGAGCTAAGCTAGATTGAATTGGTTCATTCTCCCCTGAAAGATTCCAGAGAGTTTTAAGGTCAACACCAAATAAAGGGGAATTTTAGGAACTACAACCACCTACAAGGGCTAGAAGGACTAAAAGAGGGGACACGACCTCTTCTTCCTCCTCTTATTCCCCCCAAACTCATCCTTCTTCTTCCACTTCTTCCTCCTCCATTTAGCCATCTCAAACTACTTTCTAGTTGCTTGCTTCCCACAGCTAGGGTGATGCACCAATCCTTGTCTTCCAAGTCCAAGGCATCGTCCCAACTACCGCTGCCTCTGTGTTGCCACAAGTTGTTGTTCAACAAAAAATACCACCTCCACCTCCCCTCATGGCTTTTCTAGGTAATAATCTTTCTCCATTTCACTTCAACGCCTACCATGACATGCCCAAGAATCCGGAGAGCTTTTGTACTAAGTGCAATACTCAGGATCTGCAAAGGACAGCTGAAGAACACATCAAAATATTTGAAACAACACTGAAGGATATGCAAATCAATCATGAGGACATGGCATGCAGACTCTTTCCTTATTCCTTGGGGGAAGAGGCTTTCTACTGGTACATCAATATACCAATGGGGACCATTACCACTTGGGACCTTTTGATGAATGCATTCTTGAGGAAATACAAGATCCTGTTTAGCCTTTCAGAGTTGTATCAATAGTTCATGTCTGTTCGCAGAGAGGTTAACGAGCCAATAGGCTCCTTCAATAATTAGTTTCACTGAGCATACTTGAGATTACAAGATCCATATGCGCTAAATGATGCCAATGTCCTGCCTGTCTACTATGCTGCCCTAGACAATCACACTGCAACATTTGTGAAAAGAATGAATCAACCACCTGCCAGACTAGTGGACGCTTATGTCGAGGAAGTCAAAGCTAGCATGAAATTGGGATAAAATATTTCTGGTCCACTGCCTTCCTTGGGGTAAGTCACACATCCTATGCAGATTCAAGGGCTCAATCATGCTCTCCAACACCATACACCCGTTATGAACCAGGTGCCGCAGTTTCCCATAGTTCCTCATCCAGGACAACCCATGAATTAGGCACCTCCGATGCCTCATTATCTATAGCCCCAACAACAACAAGCATATTTACAACAACCTCAAGTTCCCCTATACCTACAAGTGCCAGAATTTCTGCCTGCTTAGCGAAACCAACTAGCAACACAACCTATCTTTCTCCAAAATCAAATGCTGCAGCCGAGCAATATAGAGAAGGATCGATTGGATGAGCTGATGGAGATGATCCAAAAAATGTCCACGGAGATGACACACTTGAGAAATGAAAACAGCCAGTTGCAAGATTCTCAACATAGTATTCAAGCCAATCTCAACCAAGATAACAGGGATAATGGGGATAACAGGGATAGTCATGATGTAGGTACCTTGTCTGAGAAAAATTATGAATAAGGGAAGAGTTCCAATCATAATTATGAAAGGAGTCCCTCACAGAGACAAAATAGGACGTGGAATACAAGGCCAAACAACAGAGGTGTTCCTACTCCTCTTAACCTACCTGTTGGTAATGAGAAGATGACCAATGGAGTGTATCTTGCCAAATCTGCCTTAGCCGGATGGTGCCAGATTCATAAGACAAATAGACACTTTGAGTTGGATTGTGTCGAGTTCCTCACAGTTGTGGAGATCTTCCAAGTTGAAGTTTAGAATGCCATTGATAGTGTCAACTGCCGAGATTTAGTCCCGTCTAAGCCATATGACTCCTCCTGTCTTGTGGTCAATCAATCTCCCTTTCCACATAGTGACAACAACGCGCCAAAAATTGAGATTGCCTCCCCAAAGAACGAAGAAGTGAAAGAGGTAAGTAATGAAGAAACTCTATCTCAACTGTTTAATTCAGTAGATAATGGTTTGGTAGATGAGGAGGAGTTCCGTGAGGATGAAGTCCAAATGTTTCACCAAAGAACATCTCCATATTTCCTAAGAAATCGAAAAGAAGAAGGACCTTTCACTACTTCCACCCTGACCAATAACTTTAGCACCCTGCCTGACCCTAATGCCAGCAAAAATCCAGGTTTTCCCCATGTGGCAACACAATACTTCGATAAGAACAAACAATCAGGTCAAATTCAAAAACAACCAGCTAGCTCTTCCATAGGTAGAGCCTTTGAGGCTGAAATTGAGCAAATGGGTGAATATGTTGTTGAAGAATTCAAGAAGGTAAAAATCAGCTTGTTTTCCTTTGAGTTACTCAAGGTCCTTGCAGTTAGGTACGCCTTCTTTAGGGTTATTAATGGGACTCCCTCCTCCAAGGAAACACAAGAAATACTAGTTAAAAGAGTCTCTTTCGAAGAACCACCATATGGGCCAGTAATTCAAGAAATTATAGGCAAGAATAGGGATGTCCCTCCAAATCAGCCAATGGGAAAACAACTCGCTAAAGAGTGAAGCCAGGGGTAGCCCAAGGAAAAGACCAATGAAAAGGATAAAGGTCAAGTGGCCCAAGCTGACACACCTGTGGGACTCTTCCAGGGGAGGTTGGAAATGCCCTCTTTCCTTACTAATATTCGAGTATTTGGGAAGAGTCTACATAATTGCCTGATTGACTTAGGAGCATCAGCTAATGTCATGCCCTTGGCTGTATGCAAAGCTCTTGGGATTGTCCCCACACCCTCAAGAAGAAAAGTAACTCAACTAGATAAAACGAAGGTGGATATTGTTGGGGAGATCAATTGTATCCCCATGTAGATTGTTGTAGATCCAAGGGTACAATAGGTCATTGACATCCAAGTTGCAGATATTCTCGACACATATGGAATAATCCTAGGACGTGACTCACCCGAGCATTGAATGGATATACCACAAGTGATTTATCTCACATGTGGTTTCCAAGAAGAACTCAGCCTAGGGACGAAAATGAATTTCCAAGAACTCTTGCTGTCTAGTTGGTGCAGAGTACATAATGTTGCTCACTCAAAATTCGAGTGTTTCTTGTGTCAAACAATAGTATAACATGTCAAAGGACAAGTCACTCCTCAAAAGGAGATGCTGACAGGGCAGCTTGCCATTAATCGTGTTGAACCAATACCTACTCTGGAGGTTGTGGATGCAAGCATACAACGAAAGGGGAATAAACACATCATTGGCCCTGGAGTTAAGGAACCTTCCAAATTTTGGACGTTGCGCTTCGATGGGTCTAAGTCCAAGCAAGGAGCAAGAGCTTGATTCAAACTCATCAACCCTACAGGTAAGACTTGCTTTGCTTCCCATAGACTCCAATTTTATTGTACCAACAATGTATCAAAGTACGAAACATTAGTTCATGGTCTCCTAATGGCTCTGAGAAAGAAAGTTAAAATGTTGCAAGTTTTCAGCGATTCAGAGCTGGTAGTAAAACAAGTCAGAAAATTATACTCCTGCTATTATAGAAGGCTAGAAAACTATAGGCACAGAGTTTGGGATATGTTAGAAAGCCTATGCATTTAATATCCAGTTGATCTCTCATTCCCAAAACCCTACTGCTGATGCCTTGGCTCAAGCATCCAACACACTTCAGCCACTTTCTTTGTCCGAACTCAAATGATTTACTGTTGAGCTGACCTCTTCTCCATCCATGCTAGATAATGTCACCCATTTTTAGGTGTTCAATGATGACAAACACATCCTAGAATTCATCACCAGTTTTGATGCATTTTCTGCCTAAATAATTGATGAAATTGAACTGGAAGAAGCTGAATTCGATATAGAAGGGATCGTCAATCTCAAAACCAACACTTTTCCAAGAGGTATGGTCCAGCTTGAATGGATATTTGACTTGGATCAGATTCGAGACCAAGATCAGTAGGCAAAGAAGGACTCCATCAATAATCAGTGCCACGCTCACAACCTCGGGATAACTGAGGAGGTTAAAAATGTGTTTATTGGCAAAGTTTGCACATCAGAAGAAAGAAAAGGAATCGTTGATGCTTTGCAGAAGTATCATGATGTAGTGGCATGGAGCTATGAAGATTTAAAGACTTATGATACCTCCATCATCACACACACTATTCCTCTTAGACCGAATGTACAACCATTCCGACAACGACAATGTCCCATCAATGTATTTTTGGAGCCCATCATTTACAAAGAAGTGCAAAAGTTACTATTAGCCAAAATCATCTTTGTAGTCAGGAACTCCACGTGGGTGGCCAATTTGGTCCAGATTAGGAAAAAGAATGGAGAAATCAAATTGTGTGTGGACTTCCACAACTTGAACAGAGCTTCAGAGAAGGAAAACTATCCAGTGCCTTCATTGGATGAGGTATTGCAGATTGTTAATGGATCATAGATGATATCCTTTCTCGATGGATATTATGGATACAACCAAGTGATGGTACAATATGAAGACTGACACAAGACAACGTTCACCACCAAGTGGGGAGCCTTTGCTTACAAAAGAATGCCATTTGGACTCATCAATGCTGGCACCACCTTCCAACGTGCAATGGACATAGCCTTCAAAGATATGATTGGAAAATGAATCATCATTTACATGGATGATCTGACAGTGTTTTCAAAAAAGTGAGATGATCATGTCTCCGATATGTGCAAAGTTTTTCAAAGATGTAGAGAATTCGGGGTTTCTCTCAATTCAAAGAAATGTATCTTCAGAGTCACTAAACGGAAGCTCCTCAGAAATATTATTTTAGAATGAGGAATCTCCATAGATCTTGAGCACATTCAGTCCCTCTTAAAAATCCAATTTATAGGTAGCAAGAAAGATCTAAAATATTTCTTTAGAAAGATAAATTTCGTCTACAAATTTATTACAGGCTTTGCTAAAAATGTCAAGCCACTCAATGCAATGTTGAAGTAGGATGCCAAGATTGAGTGGATCCCAGAAGCAAAGCAGGCCTTCGAAGAAATCAAGAAAGCCATTGCTGAGCCGATGCCCATGCTCGTTAGCCCTAATTATTTGAAGCCATTCTATATTTATTCATTTGCTTCAGACCATTTGTGTGCCAACATTTTAACCCAGAAGGATGACAAAGGGAATGAGCACCCAATTGCTTTCATGAGTGCTCCCTTGAAAGATGTAGAACTAAGATATCACAGTGTAGAAAAGCAGGCATATGCTCTTGTCAGAGGAGTCAAGAAGTTTAGGCATTACATCTTATAGAACAAGGTGTTTGCTATTGTCCTAGATCCAGTAGTGAAGACGTTGCTAATGCAAAATGAGCTAGGGGATTGAAGAGAAGCCTACTTAGTGGAGTTGCTTCACCTAGAAGAAGTACATGACTATGCTATTGAAAATTTTTCCAAACATCAAGGCGTAGTCAAAAGATGGTTTGATCAATGAGCCAAAGTCAAGGCCTTCATAATTGCTAATCTGGTCCTGTATTGGGACAAGTCCCATGAGAAGAAAGGGGGACATGACAAATTCAACAAGCTCTAGCTTGGCCCCTTTCAAATTGCTGAAATCCTCAGAGATAATGCTTTTCGCCTCAAGACCTTAATTGGTGAAGATGTCTCGTTGCTTGTCAATGGGCAACACCTGAAGCATTATTTCCAAGCTTGAGCTCTTCTGATGCTGCTCATGTAAATATCTATATATAGGTTAGTTTAGGTTTCTTTTGGTTTGCCTTTGTCTCATTGCTTTGCATCGCTTTCGTTTTTCTCATTTCTCGGCCATTTTTTCCTTGTTGAGGGTGTGTCTGTGTTCCTGATGCAATGGTCGTGCTCGTTCAATGAACGGTTCACTTTGCTACCTGCTCTTATTTTTCTTCAGATAATTATTCACTCTTAATCATTGGTCTCTGATTGCTGCTATGGAGCAGTTTCCTTATTTGAACTCATGCTTGACCTAGAACTCAACCATTTATTGAAACCTTTCACACTCATCTCAAATCCTACACAAAATACACTAATTGTTTTCGAGGAACTATATAATGGCTGTTATGAAAGCAAGGTAAGTGAAAATATTAAATCTGCTTTAGTGACCACTGTGGTTCCAAGCCCACTGTAAACTTCGATGCATATGCAGTTGAGGAAAAGAAATAGTATCAAAAGAATATCAAAAGAAAGAAAAAAATATGAAAATCAAGCAACCGTGTGGGTGTGTGGACAACTCTACTGAGGATATGGATGCCTGGCTGGTAATAGACCAATGTTCGTGGGATCACAACAAATACTTTGTTGGGGCTATGGATGCTTGGTTGGCAGTAGGGCAATGTCTAGGTTACTTTTGGGGTTAGACAATCAATGTAGCTTGCTCGACCATATTGGTAGTTGTTGGTTATAGTCTATAAGGAAGGGAAATGAATTCACTACCTACACAAACTTCCAAGATGCTTTTGTGATCTAATTCAGTTAAGGTTTTTGTTCTCTCTTGAGCCTCTTAGTTCACCTTTGGAAATAGGATTCTGGTCTGCGAAACTAGAGATTTTGGGTTCTAAATGAACACTTATCCTTAGAACGCTCAGGAGCGTTCTCCAGTAGAGTCGCCATTTGTTATGCCTTCAACACACACGCCTCGTTTGGAACAGGGACCCTCTTTCTTTTCACCTTGTCAGGTCACTTTTGTCATTGCCTCATTTTGTGTGCCCCTTGTTTTGTGTCTTGGATGGTCAATGAGCTTTAGAGAAGTCATCTTGAGTTGACCTTGTTTCTCCACCCTCAAATTTTCAAGGCTTTAGTCCTTCATGGGGTTCCGTTAGCTGTTTTCCTTTACTCTGTAAAACTGTGGTCCTTGGAGCAACGCAGGTCCGCCCAACTGGGCTGCCCCATGCGGGTTTCCTTCACTTTGTGGCTGTTCCAAACGACCTTCATCTAGCGACCTTCAGGCATTCAGGACCGGCGGCCCCGGTTGCCATTTTTGCTGCCAACCATCTGAACAACCATCGTTTGGTTGCCGTCCGCTCGACAAACTCCACCCTTCCCGAGGCCATTTTAAAAATGACTACCCACCAACTTTCAATTCTTCCATACGAACATTAATGAGGTGCATTAAATGCATTATTTTCTATAAATAGCTTGAATTGAGCTTTCATTTTCATCCATCAGTTGTTCAGAGCGAGTTAGAGAGCCCTGCAAACGCCGTCGTCAAGCCTACCACATTCATTCGTCAATTGTAGGTCATTGTTAACTATTTCCTTAGCCTCCATCATCGGGTTTCAGAGGTAGGTTTTCTATTTTCAAGCCATGTCCTAAGTTTTCTTTAATTTTGCAAAGTTATTAAATCTGGGTAAAAGAAAACTTGACGAATAGCTAGAGTAAACCAAGGCGCACAAAAATGATCTCTTAGAATTTTAAAACTTGGTGAAAATCATCTCATCGACCACATGCGAAACTTGATGTCTCTGTGGCCATTCATCAACCAGAGCATCTGTGCTTTATGGGCCCACAACTTCGAAACATGTTTAAACTTGAAACGACGAATGCCCACATCAGGTTCGCCCCGACAGGAGGCTCCCTCTATTCGACTGCCTTAAACTTGGTTCAGATTCCCCAAGCCTAAATGAAGCAATCCATCGACCCTGTTGGGTCCAACTCCATGGGATTCTACCTTTAGAGTGCCCTTCAAACTTCGCCGTTCAAAATGAATCTCCAACCATGACCTCCCGACATGCGGACCCTGCCCCGTTGATCGCTCACCAAATTCCAACTTGGCCAAAATCTCCAAGTCTTGGTCAATTGTGGGCTTAGCCCTGCGAACTTCTTGTGGAATTCTATCTGGGCTTCACCATTTCAAATGGCTTTTACAGCCCGTCTTCCCTCTTGTCGGACTTCACCCTTGTCTCTGTCGTCCAAGTTGAAGAGCAACAATCTAAGAATGCAGATCATTCTCCGCGAAATTCCACTGACATTTCGTCGATGGATGAATGGCTACTTGAAACGATGAAACCTTTGCGTCCACCCGACCAGCAGGTCCTAACCTCCCTTCTGCCGACCAGTTCCATTTGCACCCTAAATGACCAAATTCAAACTTCCTTTTAGACGTTGCCCCATGGACTTCCATCTGTGGGTTGCTGTGGTCTATCTTATGTTCGAAACGGCCTTTGCATGCCACTCTTCCACATTGTAGGTTCCAAGTATGCCAGGTTTGTCTGATCCCGAAAGATGAAAACAATTAATTGTTGAACCTTAAACAGGCCATCCCCCGCGGGTGGCCACTAGCGGAACTCTGTCCTAGTCCAGCCGTTCCCAAATGGAAAATGATTCCCATTGGCCCAGTGCATGGGACCCGGCCTCCCCATCCCCTTTGGGCTGTCTAATGATAAAAGAATGATGCCTTGAGCCCTTGTGGGCTTGATGCTGCAGGTTTCTCATACTGGACCATTGTCTGACCTTTTCTGTTCCAAACGGTTGTGACCCAATGTCTCCCCACATCATCTGAACCGCAGAAGCTCGAACTCGATATGAAATGGGTCATCATCTCTTGAGTTTGCGGGTCCCGCATGACAAGACTCCGCCTGTGGACAATCGCCTTGCCAGTGCTGTTTCAATGGACAAACCCCAAACAACCAAGTTGCTCTTTGATCTTGCATGCTTAAAAGGTGGTCTTGACTCCTTCAAAACTTCAAAACGATCTCGACCCACGTGCCTAAATGAACTAACCTCCCTGGTGGATCCCACTTAATGCCTAAACTTTGATGTGGGTTGGGACATGTAGGCTGCTATACCCTGATTTCCGCCCCTCTTGTAGCTGCCTTCAAAGCGGCCACCGGCTTAGGGAAGTACGCACCCTAGGCTCGAATTATTGTAACTTCCTCCAATGAAAGGTTAATGTCAATTTGGAAGAGATGTTAGGATTCTCAAATGATGAATTATCTAATGTAACATCGTTTTGCAGGATTTTGGCTAACTTTCCCCATGTTTTCATGCTTCAATGTGCTTACCTCTCTCTCGCTCGCAGGATATATGGAACCAGGTGAAGGACCTTCAGAGGCAGCCATGAAGAAAGACAAGGGAAATAAGTCAGCCAAAGTACCCCAGGGAAAAGAGGATAAGAACCAGATGAAGTACAAGTTCCAAGGGGAATCCTTCAACTCCAAGGTCACCACAGATTGGAGGGAGATCTTAGATACAAATCTAGGACACATAGACATTGATGAATTCAAGCAAAGGGTCTAGATCCACCCCATGACAAAAAATTCCAGGAAAATTAGAAGCAGCGGGTTGGCCAAGGATTCTGGTTTCCCGCTTGCCCTCATTGCCCCTGAGCTTGTAATGTCCTGCAGGGAGGCATATCAAGAATATTTTAGAACAATAGTGGATAGAGATGGAAATGTATTGGCTGGTTTGTTTGCCAAATCAATAGGGAAGGATTTTCATATCCCTACATTCAGAGAAATGGAGGAAGAATCCAAAGAAGATGCCAAAAAGATGTGGGATTTAGACCCCCTCAAGTGTAAAAAGATCATCAATCAGTACTAGTTAAAAGAAAAGAGGGGAAATGCAGCTAAAGTACCCCAAGAGCTCTTCCGCAATGACTTCTATGAGGATTACCATGACTTGGTAACTCTGTTGTGCAGAGTTATGGGCCTTCTGAATGCTTCCTACTTCTAGGAGTGGATGTTATATTTTGTGGAAGAGATCCTTCGAGGCAAAACCAAGTTCTATTGGGTAGGAATAATTAGTAATTACTTGCACGAGCAATTTGTGTCTATGAAAAAGACCTCCTGCTTCTACATGACTTCATACTTGGTCTATTTACTGGCTGACCGGATGCAGTACAAAGGCTTGTTTAGAGCTCCAGATGAGGCTCTAGGTATGGAATTAAAGGTCTATGATAGGTACCCTCAGCTCCAATACAGGTATTTCAATAGGGATTATTTCAGAGTCAACTACCCTTTTATAGGTTATATTATCAGATTGCTTGGGGGTGATTTTGAAAGGAGAGTCTCCCATAGTGCCAATGCTTACATTCGCCAGTTCGACTTCTTGTTGATATAGTTCCCTAAATTCACATACATCCAAGTGAAAGGTTTCTTAGAGAAACCATAAAAATTTCCCCGATACCCAAATGACCGTATAATATTGCTAGAGCTCTCTCAGCATCTGCAACATGCACACACCCTCCTAAGCAACAAACATAAGGCAGGGATTCCTTATCCCCTCTCCTTTAGCCAAGGCATGTATGAGCTCCACACATCCCTGTGTGCAGACCATTCAGATAAAGAATTCATGGAATACCACCTAGAACTCTACACTGCCCAATTGCGGATGGACCCCTATGGCAAGCTCAGGAAGATGGTCGCAGTTGAACACGCCCACATACATGATATTGAGGAATTTCGGGCCGATTGCAGGGATGAGAAATAAGTGAGAATGAGGCACTACATGCGCATGATGGTGTATTTTTTTCAAGAGGGTCAACTTGTTCCCTATGCCAGACCAAGTAGTGGAGGATGAAAATACAATGATTGTTCCTCAATATGGTGCAGTTGCTAATCTCCTACTGCCGCTAATTGACTGGAATGAAGAAGAGGTCAATGATCTTGATATTCTGATGAAGCCAATCGAGGAAAGAACAAAAGAATGGATCGATGGGAAGGTCACCCAATTGAAGTTGTAGGGAGTTACCCTAACATATGGTGAGCTTGAGGATGAGCCAAGAAGTGAGACTGACAGTGGGAAAACTGTTGCCCCTTTTATAGAAACTTCAAAATCTCCTCTCCCCACCAGGTTGAGAAAGAGAAAAGAGATGGTTGAAAGGAAGCCTAAATGCAGAGTGTACTCGAGAAAAGCCTCAGAGGGTGAACCCTCCATGAAGCCAAAGAAATTAGGCAGTTTCATAGAGATTCCCACCATCCAGGAGGATCCTCTCCACAAGGGAGAAGAGCAAGAGGCTGAGCAACTAAATTCCCCACCTGCTGCCTCCACTCTTGCGGTCACCGCTGCTGACATTGCCACCACTACTTCCCCTCCGCTTGTTTCTCAGGAAATGGTTGCTACTTCTCCATACATGGTGGATATCTCAATCCACCTTGCCTCTACTCCACCCACAGTACAGGTTGTGACCATAGATTATTCCTTAGACACAACTTCCATGCTATCTTCTGCTTCAATGTCTCCAACAACATCTCTTCCATTGGCTACAACAACAATGCCAATGCCCGCTCTATCACTCCCGGAGGCCTTCACTCGCCACATGCAGAATATTCCAACAAAAATATCTAGGGTATTAATGAACCCAACCATACAAGCTGCCTTGGCACAATTTGTTACAAATATCCCCACTCCTCCCCCTCCAACTGAGCCACTAGAAATGAAAGCAACAATGCAAATATCAGAAGAGTTGGAACGACAAGAGAGAGAGAGAGACAATAAAATAAATGGAAGAAGAGGAAGATGACTACCATGAGCACCCTGAGTACCAACACCAAGTAATTTATAAAGTAGTGCATGAGGGGGAGGAGGAAGAAACATATTCATCTAAGGAAGACACTAAGGAGCCAGGTGCCAAATATATTGTGGAAACTTTTGACCCAGACCTTGAAGAGGAGTTGGCCCAAAAACTCAAGAATGTTGGAGAAGAAATAGAGAAGCAACCTTTTGATGATGAGAACACATAAGAGGAAATGGAGGAAGATACCGAACCACCAACTGGGGAGAAAAATAAAAGCCCTGAGATTGATAAGGAAATGCCTCTGTCAAAAGAGAAAGAAGAAGGCCTCAAGCACGATGAAGAGGTGTTGCTTCAGCATGAAGAAGAGGAAAAGAAAGAAGAAGATAATCCAAGAGAAGATATTGAAGCCCAAAGGAGCCCATAAATGGAACATCATGAAGAACATGGGCATGACCAAGAAGATGAAGAGAAAGCCACTGAAGGAGAGTAAAAACCCAAGGAACATGCAACTACTAAATCCCTGGAAAAGGAAACAATATTCATCTGGGATTCGATGAAGAAGAAGGAGAAAAGACGGAGCAGGAAGCTCTGGATGATAAAGAAATGGAAATCCAACACGCCTGCAAAGGAGAAGGTGATCATGAATCACCAAAAGGAGAATCTGAGATGTTAGAGTGGCTAGAGAAACATCTGGAAGTGAAAACCCCAACCCCAAAGGATCTGAGGGAAAGGCTAGAGGCAATCTTGGCTTGAGCCCAAATAAGCATGAAGAAAGAGAAGAAGCCAAAGGTTAGATCTCAGCTACCAATGGATGTATCCATATCCAGAACTGTGTAGATAGCCACTCCAATTGTGGGAGAAGAAGGGGTAAGCTACAATGTCTCCACCCTCAATTTGGGAACAAGGGCAAGGGAACAAAAGATTGACCATCTTGAAGGATCCATTGTGACCATTGTGCACCAAATGCACAAAAATAATATTTCCAAGGAGGAGTTGAAAGCACAGGTGGCTGGCTTAACAACATACATCCAACAATGGTCATCAGTCAAAGAGCTCCCTACCACGTCCTCGACACCACTGCAACTACTGTCCAAGGACCACATTGACTAGTTGGAGAAAAGAAAGAATTGGACAAAGGCCATAGAGGACTGGTTCCAACAGGTCTGCTATAATGGAAACATGGGCATAGGCCGTGCTATCAAGACAACAAACAAGTTCCTGGAAGTACAAAAGGTACTCGAGTGAATATGGAAGTTCTATACTGACTTCCCAAAGCTATATAGGATCACATATCCCAAGATTGAGGCTATCCTCAAGATACCTGATAAATCCTAGGAGAGGGAGTTTTCTTTGGTAGAGGGTGACCATTGGCTTGTAGAGACATGGAAGCTGAGCCTAGATCACATAAAGGAGGTATTGGAATGAGTGCTCCATGAGGTGGAGTTGGAAATTTATCGGATCAAGGAAGTTAGTGTGGTTGATGAAGAATATCTAAGGCTGATGACAGATTTTGATGTGCCCGTCGTTGAGCTAGATTCGAAGAAAATAAAGCCATACTTTCACATGAAGATGGAAAATGGAACTGCAGATGCACTTACACTATATTTTATGGGTTTTTCTACACAAGACTTCACCCAATTTGAACAAGTGATAAAGAATACGCAAAAGTATGATAGGGATTGGGATGAGCTCATGAACAAATCCAGGAAATTGAATTTCCAGGTGATTCAATTAGATATATTGGAGTGGAACAAGCTCCGTGCATTGATCAACAAATTTGTGGAGTACGCCACCATCAAGAGGAATGAAGGAGTTCTTGTGATTGATGATGAGTTCCTCATAGTGTAGTTGCAGCAAAGGAAGTCAACTACAAGACAAAAGAGCTACAATGTTGCTCACTAGAGGACAAGATAAGCTAAATGAAAAAATGTAATTTTAAATTGCAATATATTTGGGGGTAGGTGAAACCCTAATTTTTAGTGAATCTTGGCCACACAATGCAAATCAATTTTGGCCATTCATTTTTCTTTTTAAACACTATAAATAGGGGGTCTCCTCTCATTTTCAAGGGAGAGTTGAGTTGTTATAATGACATGCTGCTAGAATTTTAATATAAATTCATTGACTTTGGTGGATTCTTGAGTTCCTTTGCATGTTTCATGATTCTTCTTCTCCTAGTTAGTGAAATTGAGTAGATTAAATTTTTTGTTCTATATGCTTTACCTTGCTTTAGTAGATTAGTTAATGTTGTGCATTGATATTGAATAATTCTGTTGTGTGTTGGAAACCTTCCTTGTCCATACTTTTTGCTATTTATTGATGGTAAATGGCTGTGTAAAGTTAGTTTGGGAATAGATTGAAACCTGCACTAAATTCGTATCTTTTATTCATGATTTTGGTGAATGAATGGTCAAATATCTGCAGTCCTTAGATGCTTGCACTAGTTTCATGAGACTGTGAAGTGATTTGGTTAAGTGGAACTCAGTTTTAGGAAGGTTGTCCACAGTAGGGTCCTCCATTATCACTGTTCATTGCTAGTTTCAGGTCTAGGAACTTTCTCTCTTCCTTGCCTTTTTTCCTTTTTTTAGAAGTTACTTTGAACAAGGTTCATTGCACATTGTAAAGCCAAATCTGAAGCTAAAATAGGAGTTTTAGATTGTTGTTTGAACCTACAACAATTGTGCAATCACTTTCCCATCTTAAGAACTCCGTAAGAGGATCTGATTCTCCTCTAGCCTAACTTTGTAAGTCTGCCCTATGATTACCAACAAGATCACATTAAAACAACTGAGATATTCCAGGCATGTCATGACCTGACACTTGAGAGACCTTGGGATAATTTTTAGCAACTTTTTGTTGGAGATTTCCTTTCAAGAGAGGTAGTTCACCTATTTACTGCCTGTGTTGAGAAAGTGCTAAAACACCCATCAACAGTACCTTGGAAGGTGTGGAAGAATTACCTTTCTTTTTCCTGGTCTTAGATGTTTTAGAGGAAGATGGGGTCTCTTTTGATGCAGGTTGGCCAAAGGTTGCATGTAGTGATTCTTGCACATTTTGTTCCTTAGGTTCACCTTGGCTACGAGTAAGTGAAGCAACTGGTGAAACAAGAGGAGTTTCTCTTATAAACACAATAGGTGATTCTAGGGTTTCTAGAACCACTAGTTCCTCAAGAATGTGAATGTCTTGAAAAATTACAAAACTCGCCCAAGACACTCGTGGATGTTGAATCCTAAGGCTCCCTTTTACTAACAAGGTTATTAGACTATAATGTGATAAGGATAAATCTTTTTTATTCCTCTGATATTTAGACCCCATTCTTTTTAGCAAATTGTAAAGGTAATTGGGTACATTGACCAATCTATTATGACGAAGATGACTTAACAACTTAAAATGCATAGTGTACAAAAGGGATAGGCTACCATCACAAGTAATGTACTTAATGATATAAGAAGCACAAGAGGCCCATACCCATGGAACCAATAGTCTCTTGGTACCTTGTGATGAGGAATCAAGGTTTTCTCCTGGCTCTCCGAACTCATCCCTGGAAGCTACTACATTTTCCCAAATAGGGAATTCAACTCCAACCCTCGGTAGACCAAAAACTTGTTTAATTTCAATCTTTGAAGCATCCACTTTCAATCCCTTGAATGTGACTTCATCAAGTTGTAATGTAGCTGCAAATTACCTCATCATGTCTTCATTAAAATTTGTCAATTTTGGGAAGTAGTCCAACCATTTTGCCCTTGTGAAAATGGGCAGGAATAATGTGTCTTCCAATATTTGTTTATTACCTCTACTTAAAGCTCTAGAAATTCAGCTCAAAATTGATTCAACCACCTTCAAATCCTCTCTATTTTGCTACACTCACATGCAATTTTCCACTGTAACTGCACTGTAACTACAACTGTTACATACCTTTCTCCTTTATGTCAACTTAATTCATCTTGAATTGGTTTCAATTTAACTCAAAATCTAGGGAATTGGCAACAAAAGGTTGCACATGCAAAAGGTATTAAGGAAAAAATGGTTTGTATGTTTGTATCTATATTTATTTTGGTGGCAGAAAACTAAAAATTTGGCTTATATATTACCCCCCCACTCCCCCCCCCCACCCCCAACTTAAATTTTACATGACATCACTTCAATTCATGTGATATAGGTGAAGGGTATTGATTATAAAGTATGGAAATAAAAGCAATGAATATATAGCATGCAAAATTTAATGCAAATACATAATGGAAGATTTGGAAATCTATGATAATTATGGAAGTGTAGTATGTGTACTTGTCACATGTGATTAACATAACTTTGCGTGTGTGAGGCTAATTGAAGAGTTTTCGTAGTATGATATTGATTTGACAAGAGTTAATTGCAATGTATGGTGAAATGAATGATAGGTTGGCACATGTGATGAAATGAAGTGGAAAGTACACATGATGGGATGTGAAGTGATCGTTCAAATTCTTGAAGTTCAAAATAGGCAATGTGAAGTGGAATGAGCATGTTGCATGTACTGATATAATAGAATTAATGTTGCATGTGTGGGAAAAAAATGGAATGAAAGGTGATGAATTGCAATTAATTTGGCACAAATTTTTAAATGTTCTAAAAAATAGTGTTGTGAGTACCTTGTGCAATAGGTCATGAACTGAACTATGAAAAATCATATATATTAAGCTACAGGTCCCTACTGCAATAGGTCCCAAACTGGATTGTAGCAAATTTAATACATTAAACTACAGATCCATTCTTCAGTATGAAGCGTACTTGGAAGAAGATTGTGAATCATAGTAACTATGTTGTGTGTGCTTAAAAGTGTGGGATAGTAATTTATACCGAGTAACCTCAGGAGATGAACTATTTAGGTCATCTACTAAGGCACTGTGAGAACTGATAGTATCTATTGCCGAGTTATTATCTTGTGATAGATTGTTTGTAGTAGAACCATTGTAATGACCATATAGATGTATTAGGGATAGAAGAAAATCATCTTTCTGAGTTGTCTACTTATATATCTTCAATCTGTGTCTATTCACCAATAGTGTGAATCTAGCTGCATATATAGTTTGTAACTTGGTTGCTCCATTGGAAAATACCTGTTGAATTTCATAGGGTCCCAACCATCTGGACTGTAACTTACCCTTGTGGTCTTTGTATTTGGAATGATATAGTAAAGCCCAGTCACCTACAGTGAACTCTTTAGCCTTTATAAAATGATTATGCCATTTAGTTCTTTGTTTTTGAATGATCTCTATATGATGCATGGCTTCCATTCTAATTTCATCCAATCCATTTAGACTATGTAACCTTTATTTTTGTGCTTCTGTCAAATCCATTCCTAAATCCACTATTGTCCTAAGTGTCTTGTACTCAAAATCTATTGGAAAAACTATTGTTTCCCCATAGACTAGTTCATAAGGTGTGAAACCTGTAGTTGTTTTCCATGTTGTTTTGTAGGTCCACACTGCTTCAGGTAATCTTGATGCCCAATCCTTTCTATGAATTTGGATTGTTTTGGTTAGAATATTCTCAATCTCTCTGTTTGTAACCTCCACCTGCCCATTGGCTTAGGGATGATAAGGTGTTGATTTTTTGTCTTATTGAATATTCTTTAACCAATTGATAAATAAGGTTAGATGTAGATTGAGGACCTTGATCAATGACAATCTCTCTAGGTACTCCATACCTGGTAAAGATGTCTTCATACAAGAACTTAGCTACATTTCCATCTCTTATAAATTGTAATGCCTTGACTTCAACCCATTTTGTCAAATAGTTTGTACAAACCAAAATATACTCTTTGTTATTAAAGGCTGGTGAAATTGGGCCAATAAAGTCAAGCCCCCATTTGTCAAATGTTGCTAGTGTTATCTGTGTTTGCAAGGGTAGTTCATTTGTCCTTGTTGGTTTTCCCATTCTTTGACAGCTATCACAACTCTTGGTATACTTCACTGAATCCTTGTGGAGAGTTGGCCAATAGTAGCCTGTTGTCAAGATCTTAAATGTTTTCCTTTTGGCTGCAAAGTGAACCCCGCAAGGATCATCATTGCAAGCTTTTAGAATGTCATAGACCTCATATTCTCTTATACATCTTCTCATGATATTATATGGACCAATGTAAAATAAGTAACCAACTACCCAAGAATATGAAAATATTTTATGCACCAACTATCTCTTTTCTCTAGGAGAGAAATGTGATGGTATCTGCCTTGCCACTAAGAAGTTTGCAATATCAGAAAACCATGGTGTGTGTATAGTAAGAGAAAACAAATGCTCATCTAGAAAAGATTCATCCACAACACCTTCTATTTGTGTAGGTAATCTAAACAGAAAATATGCCACCACATTAGCTTTCCCTGGCTTATCAACTATTGTTATATCAAATTCCTGTAGCAAGAGAAGCCATCTGACTAGTATCCCTCAACTACAAGTTTCTTCATCAAGTATCTTATGTCTATATGATCTGTGTGGATAAAGAATTGATAACCAGTGATATAATGCCTAAATTTGTTGATAGCATAAAGAACTACCAACATCTCTTTCTTTGTGAAAGTGTAGTTAAGTTTAGCTCCTTGCAAATTTTTGTTGATATAGTAGATGGCATATTCCTTGTTACCTTCTTTTTGTCCCAAGACTACTCCTATAGCAAAATTTGAAGCATCAATGTGTCTATGGAAAGGAAGTGTCCAATTTGGCCCTCTTAAGATAGGTGCTTGTGTCAAAGTTGTCTTAAGTGCTTTAAAGGAATGCTGGCATTCTATAGTCCATTCAAATTCTATGTCCTTGGTGAGTAAGAAAAACAAGGGTGCTGAAATTTTATTGAAATCTTGGATGAATCTCCTATAGTAGCCTGCATGTCCCAAAAATCTCTTGACATCTTTTTGCTCATGTGGCATAGGATCTCAATCTTGTTGGGATCCACCTGAATTCCTTCACTTGAGATAAAGTGGCCTAGAAAAATCCCTTAAGTCATCATCATGAAACATTTCTCATGACTCAATGATAGGTTATGTTCTTTACACCTTTTCAAAACATTTTCTAGATTCCTGAGTGCATCTTCATTGGTTTCTCCATAGGTAGTGAAGTCATCCATGCAGATTTCCATGGAATCATAAGCACAATATGAAAATATATTTAGTGTTTCCATCTGAAAAGTTGTTGGGGAATTACATAGTCCAAAGGGAAGAACATAATAGGCATAGGTACCCGAAGGGAATGTAAATGTAGTCTTATCCTAGTCCTCTAGAGCTAACTTTATCTAGTTATAACCACTAAATCCATCTAGGAAAGAGTACTATTTCCCTGCTAAGGAATCAAACACTTGGTCAATGAAAGGTAGGGGGAAGTGATCTTTCCTAGTGGCCGTGTTCAACTCCCTATTGTCCACACATACCTTCCATTTTCCTCATTTCTTAGGAACAATGACTAATGGTGACACCCATTGGCTATTAGAAACGAGATAAATGAAGCCTACATCAAGTAGCTTTTGCAACTCAGTTCTTAACTATTTTTCTTAAGGTAGGGTTCATTCTCCTTTGGGGTTGTCTAATTGTCTTGAAACCATCATTTATGTAGATCCTATCCATGCAAAGTTCTAGATCAATCCCTTTCATATCATGGTAGTCCCATGCAAAAGCCATTGTGTGTGCCTACAACACAGTGTTTAGGGAATTCTACTATTCTTCAGTCGATCCATTGTTGAAGTTTAGAGTTTTACCTGACATAATTTCCCATGTTTTGGATTCTGATTGCATAGATGAGAGATCAAATCCACTACTATTGGGAACACATTGTTGTGGAAAAAGGGAATGAAATAGTTGGGTTGAGATACCTCTTTTGATGAATTTGTAGGTATAATGTTATGTAGTGGATCTTGCAGACATGAGAGGCGGTCTTGTTGTTGCGGGTCCCTATCACAGTTATTCTATATTGTATGGTCAATTAATTCATCCTCATCTTGGGTTCCTAATAGGGGGCTGCGTTTTATTATCATGAGAGTTTGTAGGGAATAGTGGTCATCTTCATCCAAGGTAGGCCATATAGTTTGCTCTAGATTTTCATGAGGTTGGGTTGGTGGATAGAGTACCAATTTATTGGTCACAGTCCCATTAAATATTATCATATTCTCACACCTACAACTTATAAATGCATCAACTATAGCTAAACATGGTCTACCTAAAATGAGTGGATATCTTGCAAGGTTGACCTTGGGCTGCAAGACTATAAAATCTGTAGGATACTCCCATGAATCTAATGCAAAGACTAAGCCCGCAATGATCCCCTTAGATTATACTGTTGACCAATTTTCCAATTGTATAATAGTTGGTGTAGGTCTAAGGTTAGCTAACTGAAGTAGCTGCATTTTCTCCTTAGTCATGACATTAATCATTGCTCGTAAGTCAATCAAGGAATTCTTTATAAGGGTCCCATTAATCTTAACATCCACTACTGGACTTCCAAGGTCTATGTATTTAGGGACAATTATATTCCCTAGCATAATATTGGCAAGGTTCCCTAGGACATGAACTGTCTGAGGGTCCTTCCTCCTTCTCCCTGGTTTCTTAAGACATAGATCTCTTACTGTTTTGGTATAGATTAGGATATCCTTGATAGCTTGGATGAATGGGATTTTGATATTGACATCCTTAAGTTGACCCAATAGGTCTATCTTTTCTTGGGTATGATTTTTTTGAATGGATAAACACTTAGGGAAAGGAGGTTCTAGAATTGAGGTGGTATGGGTTACCTGATTTGACTCAAAATCCAGAGGTGAATTATCTGAAGCTTCAGTTGTGGGTTCCTCATCCTCCATCTTAGTGATTTGAGGGAATGAATGTCTAGCTCGTGTTTTCCTTGACTTGAGGTTAACATCACTCACCTTTACCCCATAAGTGGGGTATTGTATAGCCTCATTAGTATAAGCTTGTTGGACAAGCTTGTTGCTAGGGTTAGGTGCAAGCTGGGCAGGTAATTGTGGTGGTCTTGGTGGCTGAGATGTAGTGTTTGGTAGATTAGGCATAATAGTCTGTTGTTGTGGTTGAGAAGGAAAAAAAGGTTTTTGGTAATTCACATTTTGGTGCTACCACTTCCGACCTTTTTTCCATTGTGGCTGCCACTGATTTTGCTACAATGGACATTGAGGGTTATAATTGACACCTTGAATTTTTTTATGTGACCATGCATTTGGTTGATGCCAGTTCCAATTTCGCTGAGGTTTTTTTCCATTGTCAAGGGTTTTGCCATTGGTTTTGGTTATTTGGTCAGGGCTAAGAATTCCAACCAGAGAAATTATGATTACCAATTGGAAAAGATTTATTGAAATTTAGAGGGTCTTGTGGCATACCTTTTCTTGGATGCCATGAAATTCTTTGAGCAATGTAAAATAGCTGCCCATCCTCTCCTTCAAGTGGTTGAAAATCATGTTTCTCTAATTTGTCTTCTATAATACTAGCAACCCTCTTGCACTTGTAGTTTTCCTTCCTTTGTCTGTAATCTCAGTAGTATTTAGGGAGTATTGCTTCAACCTCTTCCTATTTCTTCTTTATACATAGAGTGTCCAAATTAGTAACTAGATGACTTATGATATCTTCCTTCATGTTGGATAGTAGGTTACTTAACTCCACTCTTAAAACCCCATTAGATGTCTTGCTAGTGGTGGATGTTCTTTCTCCCCTTGATATTTTGGTAAAGGTCCTTGAATAGTTTTTGCACACCTTGAAAATATGTTCAAAGGTTAATTGAGACACATCCCATTGCCCAATAAGATTGAGGGCATCCATGCAGTCATCATTAACTCCTCTTAAGAACACAAACTTCAAGGATTCTTGTGAGAGTCTATTCTATGGGTTTTTCTTCAAGCAGAATTGGAACCTTTTCACATAATCCTCCAATGGTTCATCCTCCTTTTGAGTCATTCTAAAATTAACATCTCTTCTCCTATCAACTCCTCTACAATAATCTTGGTATTTCTCCAAGAATTTTGTTTTCATAGTGTCGTAATCTAGGAAAAAATCTTTGCCTAGTTCCATAAACCATCCCAGGGAAACATCCTTTAAAGTGGTAGGAAATAGCTTGAGCCTATGAGCATCCGTTGTGTAGTCATAGCTCCTGCATAGGATATCAAACTCGGACAAGAATATGTCTAGATCTTTAGTCAACAAACCATAGAAGGCTAGTAATGCTGAAGGAGGGATATTCTTTAGCATAGTATCCCTTTCTTGGTTGGTAATTGGAAATTCAAAGGTCACATGTTCTGGTGGATCATCCACTACTGCATCAACCATTTTTTTGGAAGGTCCCCTCTATATTTTCAGTAGATGTTGGTGAAAGGGAAGATTCTTCTTTAGTAGTACCCTCACTCTGATCAATGTAGTCACCAATATCTGCTCTAGCTTGTTGGTTTGAGGGGAGGAATCTTCCCAAAGAGTCTCTTTGCCTTCACATACAATAGATATGACTTTGTATAGCAAGGGATCTTGCATAATGTTAGTGAAATGCTCTTGCATTTTAAGAAGATTAAACCTAATAGTCCTAAAAATAAATTTCTATATTAGGAAAGCTTGAAAATGAAAGAAACTAATCTTTGAAAGTAGCACCATCCCCAACAATGGCACCAAAAATATAAATTCCCTACTAGTGTCTAGTAAAATTGGTGGAAATCACACAATTCAAAGGGAAAACCTAGCTGAACACTCCACTTAACATTTGGAAAGACCATTGAATTAACGATGAGGGCTAGAAGGCTTGTGTTGGCAATAGCACTGTATATAATTTCAAATACTTGGAACTACCCAAATCATTCTAGTAAAGGTATTGCACTTGCTAGAAAATCATAAGACTACAAAACAGTAAAGAAAGTAAAGTTGTCTCTATGGCTACAGGTACCTACAGTATAAGACTGTAGCTAACTACTATTCAGATATGAATGCTAGAAATTAACTGAACTGATAATTAAACCTATACTACACTTTGAAGTACAACACATTCAAATAATTACAGTATAATTATGAAACATGAATTGCTCATGCATTCATCAATGATTGAAACACAAAGAATCTGTTTAACATAACTTTAATTTATGAAGTAACTACTAAACATAAATGAAATAACTAAAAAGAAAGGAGTGAAGGACAATTACCTTGAATGATTCCTGCTCAAGTAGCTGTCTTCACTAATCTAAAACCAAATCTAACTCCTTAGATCCAAATCATCATAATAACTCAAATTTATTCATTGCATAACTCCAAAATATCACAGAAGATTCTGCTCAAAGATCTTATTCATGAAATCATAATTGCATAATAAACATAGTCTGCATAACAACTGAAAATTGAAAGTATCCAGAATTGTATTCACTATCAAATGATAAACAAACTGATTGAAAACTAACCAACTAGCTAACTTAAGACTCAACCACTGAGCTATACATATAGGCACACGAGAGCTTATTCAAAACAAGACTCTAAACTGAAATAATTAATTACCACTCCCTAAATTTTAGAGCATGATAAAGATTCAGTTAAATCTAAACTAAAAATAGAAAAGAAGAGTCCAAGTTGGATTGTGACTCTATTGTAACAGAACTAGAATGTGAAACACTCAAAATCAGTTAAGTTAGAATCCCAATTGTAATAGGGTTCTTCCTTCTCCAGTGTCTTTATTGAACATCAAATGATGCACTATCTCCTTCATTAAATGCCTCCATCCTTTAGTCATTGCGCTCATTTTATTCTGGGACATCCCCTATTTCGCTGTCGAGGAACTCCTTCGGCTGCAGGCTACGTCTTGTAGTTGCTACAGGCTACATTGCCTCCTTTTGGATGCAAGGGGTTAGTTCACAAAACATGTACAAAATATTAACAACCATGACTAAGCACATATACCCAATCACAATTCATACATATTCACACATAAATCATGCATTAACCATCACATCATAGTCATATTTCCATATACTTAAACTAGGTTTAGGGTTTGCATAACAAGCATAAAAGATAACATAATGTATGAACATGTATAGGATAAATGTCTTGGTAATTAATGTAGATCAATGGATCTGAGTCTTATCAGACTAAGAGAAAATTGCAGCAATTTAATTAAATAAACCAAGGTCTTCACCCCAACCATGAATGGAACAAACAAAAAATAGATTTGTAATTCTTTATTGTCTTTTTCATTCAAATGTATAGAAGAAATCAAAATTTGAAACCTTCCTATGTATTTCCCTTGTTACTTGCAGTGTTTCTAGGAACCATTTATTCTTGTTATCCTCACCAAACTATCATGCCCCTATGGAGCTTATTAACTAGCTGAAAATTCAGACCCAAGAAGGGTTGATACTCTTGCACAACTTCACTTTCAACACCCCTCTTCTACAGCTACCTATCATGCCTCCTTTCATTGTATTTCTTGGCATAAATTTTCAACTCCCACCATGGGTAGAAGATCTCTCCTTCCACTATTTTGTTGCTGTGGTTTCTAGATGTTTTGGGCACCCAAAATCTCCATATTGTTGTGCCTTGTTTACCCTTGGCCTTCCATCTTCTACACAATGAATTGTATTTCATACTTTGTCTTTTATTTTCCCAAGAATGGGGACTCTAATCTACCCAAACTCCACACATTGGCTAAGAATAGTCACCCAATTTGGGCACTAGATACTTAGCATTTAATATTACCTTAAATATGATTTTTTTTGAATGTTCATCAACATTGAATTTTAATGACTTTAGGAATTAGTTGGAATAAATTCAAAACTCTCAGATAAAGATGCTAGGCGAGGCATATACACAACTCTGACAAAGTTGACTGCTATCACACCAAACCAAAATTTAAAATAAAACCAAAATGAATAAAAATTGATGCGGATTGCAAGGATACCGAGATGATCTTGCATCAGACACATTGGGTAGAAATATTGTGAGCATAGGCTCACAATGGTGGAGTTGAGTGATGGAATCACTCTTTGAGATTGTAAACAATTTGCAACAAACTCCTATTTCTATAACAAGTGTGTAAAATTATTTCTTCCTACTTTTTCAACACCTAGTTGGAACAAGCATCCTTCTCTAAATTTGCTCATTTCTCTTCTCCCCTCTTGTGGATTTGTATCCACCATTTACCGACCTACTCCAAATAATTTTTCCTCTCCTCTTTTCCAGGTATGTGCAGGATCATCATGGAAAAAATAGGCCCTTAAGTGGCAAAAAAATTGGAAAAATCAGAGTTAGGCAACTTGACGTAAAAATTTGAATAAGTTATCTATATTATTTCAAAAATATGTAAGAATAGAATCTGTAGCAAATTGAATGTAGTTTCTAAACTAATAGGTTTTTTTAAAAAAAAAATCTATTTGGTGAAAATTTGAAATTTCAATGTAATAGTACTTAAATTTCGGGAAAAAAAAGGTGTCTCTAACCACCCTAACCACAATAAAATGATAATATTTTTAATAATATTTTAGATATAAGTAGATGACTCATGTCGAATGTGATGCATATTTTTTATAATTTTTTCCAAGTAAATAATTAATTATGAATTTTTATTACAAATTTTAAAAATATAAAAACTCGTATGTCGACCACCTTAACTTGGTCAAAACTTCATGAAATTCAAATTTTCTTTTTAATCCTATAGTATGCAAAGCATAGAATGTGGCATGTTTTGGATTCAAAAAATGTGACATCGTTTGAAAGCTATAAATGTTTTTCAATCAGCCTATCAATAAGGACTTTAATCATAATTCAAATAGAAAATGAATAATAATTATTTATTAAATTCAAAGTAAAGCATAATTTATATTGGTGGAAATTTGAGAATCTCCTTTAAAAACCCTTTTCGCTTAATCAATTTTGCGTAAAAAAAATTTCGTCAGCCACATACCCATCATATTGCCACTTTTTGGTCCATCATGATCCTGCACATAGCCTTCCTCTTTTGTGGGTTTTGACCCACCACAAACCAACCACCTCCACCAAGTTTGACATGTACTACCCTCTATAGTTTCTACATGCAAAGATATATTTGCATGCCAAATTGCAACTACATTCTTCTTTCTATCTACTTGCAACTTCTTATTCACTTCAACAATAAGCAATTCCCTATCAACTTCCTCATCCCAAATTTTAGAAAAATTACAAATTACCTTTGCAAACTTTGCTATTACAACAACCTCATCCACAATATTTGTTGTTGCTTCTTCATTTCCTTTCAAGTGTTCATTTTCAAACTTCTCAATCTCTATCTCAAGCAAGTTATGCTGCTCGACTAAATCAACAACCTTCTTACACAAAAATGCATTGAAACTTTCCATGTGTCTACGTTCTTGTTTCCCTTCATCCTTTATTGCATTCATCATCCCAAACAAATTATACTCAAAAGTTTCAAATTTTACTTCATTTTCCTTTGCTTCCTCAATTTCCTTTTCATTTCCCTTCACTAAAATGTTTTCATCTTCCATAGCTATCACCATCCTCATTTCCTCCAAAGGACACATAGTTGTTGCTGCTATATCAAATTTAGTCTCTTCATTCATGTCTTCCAAAAGACATACTTCTTCTGCAACCTATAATGCCTCCACTCTTTTCAATTCTTCATGAATTGCCTCTTCTTCATATCATTGTCCTAAACTTTCCATGTCTTTCAATGGATCATTCTCCGCTGCAATTTCATATTTTACCTCTTCAAAAGAACCTACTATAGATGATTTTCCTTCTTTTGGGATTGTATCCGTTGCTCGCACACTCTTTTCCTTCCATGCCCCTTCTATCAAAGGGTTGCAAAAATTCTCATCCTTTTCAATCTCAATTGCAATCTCTTCTCTTTCTTCATGATCCTTTTGCACAAGGATCTCCTCTTCTTTTTCTTCATTCTTCATATCTATTGCAATCTTTTCTTTTACAACTTCCTCTTATTTATCCCGCAATGGGTTCAACACATATTCCTTCCCATCCTTGATTATGCTATATGTGTTATCACTACCATTATGTATAGCTTCGCTATCCCAAAGCCAAGGTTGACCCAAAAAAATGTGAAAAACATCCATGGGTACTATATCACATACAATTTCATCCTTATATCTTCCAATGTGAAAATTCACAATGCTTTATTCACTTACCCGAATTTGATGACCCCCTTGCAACCAAGAGACATAGTATGGCTTAGGGTGCTTCATCCTCTTCAAGTTTAGCTTCTCAACCATTTCCAACATAACCAAATTATCTCTACTATTGTTGTCCACCATCACCTTGCAATACTTTCCACCAAACTTGCACATAGTTCAAAACAAATCACTCCTTCAGATGGGTTTTTGTTTCACTTTCTATGGTTTCAAATATTCCTTCTTCATTAATAAACTCTCTCCATGTCTCTAAGAAAATTTTTCCAAACAATTATGGCACATTCTCAATTTGCAACCACAAACAAATTAGAGCCAATGCTCGCTGCCTTTGCAGGTCCCCCCTGCAAAAAAACTCTCACTACTATCCTCTACCCAACAGGATTTTGGAAGATGTACCTTCAAGATCTCTTCTATCCATTTCCTCTCAGTGGAAGAGATTTACACACCTTCTACCCAACTTCATCTCTATTAGAGGATAGCTAACATGATTCCCATAGAATCAATAGCCTCTTAGGACTTCTTTGCCCACACTCTTGGTGGATTCTCTCCACTCTTAGGATCTTGTAGCTTTCATAAAAATTAATGCAAATCAATGGATCTGAGTCTTATTAGACTAAGAGAAAATTGCAGCAATTTAATTAAATAAACCAAGGTCTTCACCCCAACCTTGAATGGAACAAACGCAAAAAAAATTTGCAATTCTTTATTGTCTTTTTCATTTAAATATACTAAAGAAATCAAAATCCGCAACCTCCCTATGTATTTCCCCTATTACTTGTAGTGTTTCCTAGCACCATTTATTCTTGTTATCCTCACCAAACTACCTCGCCCCTATGGATATTATTAACTAGCTGAAAATTTAGACCTAAGAAGGGTCGATACTCATGCATAACTTCACTTTCAACACCCCTCTTCTTTAGCTACCTGACACACTTCCTTTCATGTATTTCTTGGCAGAAATTTTCAACTCTTACCATGGGTCGATGATCTCTGCTTCCACTATTTTCTTGCTATAGTTTCCAGATGTTTCAGGCGCTCAAAATCTCTAGATTTTTGCGCCTTGTTTACCCTTGGCCTTCCAACTTCTACACAGTGAATAGTCTTTCATACTTTTTCTTTTATATACCCAAGAATGGGAACTCTAATCTTCCCAAACTCCATGCATTAGTTGAGAATAGTTTCCCAATTTGGGCACTATATACTTAGCATTTAATATTACCTTAAATCTATTTTTTTTTAAATGTTCACCAAAATTGATTTTTAATGACTTTAGGAAGTTGGAATAAATTCAACTCCCAAATAAAGATGCCAGGTGAGGCATATACACAACTCTGACAAAGTTGATTGCTAGCACACCGAACCAAAATTTAAAACAAAACCAAAATGAATAAAAATTGATGTGTATTGCAAGGATACCCTAATGCTCCTGCATTAGTAATGTCTATAAGCATGCATAAAAGATAAAAAAACTAACTAATATCTAGACTTATCACCATTGTCCTCACCATTTGTGCTCAACCCCTTTGGTAATGTCATAACACTTGGAAAGTAAAATCACAGAGGTGGAGTCTCCCATATGTTTCAAAATTGAGGATATACATAAATTTCTACGTAATTGTAAGCCTATAGGCGCCATCTATGTTTGTGAAGTAGCTTGTTGGTATGAAAATAATTTTCCCTTGATACTCATGATGGGGGTGAAATATGTCTTTGTTTTACCTTTTTCATTTCATAGTATCTTCTTTTTCTCCTATCACCATTTGTTAATGAACTGAAGATATTTTTTAAAATATAAAGGAAAGATAAAAACCTATGAATATATCAAAATATTTTTATCATTTATTGATTATCTCTATGTTTTTGGTAGTAAGAGATGCTTAATGGATGGCATGTGGATGAGGGCATCGGTAGAGTGAAGTTAAGGCCATTCGAGGGTCATTTGTCATTTTGGTTAAACTAGTGTTGAGTTGTATTTATCTGTTTCAAGTTGTACTGTTTTGAAATGATGGCAAAAGACTATAAGATATTTTTGATTATCTTTTAAGGTTGTTGGCCAGAAGCCAAAACAACCAAAGACTCTTATATGTTTTTATCTAGCAACAGTTATAAGTTTAATCAGTTTATAGTATCTATAAATATGTAAACCAAGAATTAGTTTATATAGATGATAATAAAATATTAATACAAAATTTTGTTCGTGATTTAAAAATACTGTGATGTTATCTGAATGAACGTTGATTATAGTGGAGTAACTTATGTTTGTAAGCCTCATCACCAATAATCGAAGAAGGCATGACCCATTTCATCGATTACCCGATGATCACTATAGTAGGATTGCACTGTGTGGTAATAAATGTTTTAGCTTTGCATTCATTTTTCTATGATTGAATTGGTTTGCAATTTACTGTTAAATGCATATGAGTTTATTTCAACATGTTGTATTCTATAAACATTGATTGGTGTGACTATCAATAAGTGTGAGTAAAGTTTAGCGTGTTCCATTTCAATTCTGTCTTTTGATTATATTTCGTTCTTAGTGTGGAATGATTAATACTATTTAATGTTTGCTATTAATCTATTTATATTGTAGACCATTTTTATAGAGGTTCCTATCACATAATCGATAGGAGATTTTAGAGCCAGATTTTAGAATAAACATAGACTAAGTAGCATTGCATCCATCCCCACCTAGTTAATTAGTTTAAGCCCTTAGGTAAATTTCTACAACACCCTTCACAAGCTTACGTTCTCACATTGACAATGAGGAGTAAACTAAGGAAACTACATAACTCTCGAGGATTGATCTAGATCCATCTACCAAATTGAGATAGAATTACAAGGATAGTTTTACCCATAATATGAACCATAATTTAATCCAATCATTTTGGTGCCATTGTCGGGGAATTCTGTTAAAGGCTTGTCAGCCTAGTGAACTAAGTTAGGAGCATTGTGCTAAGGAGAAAGTATACGCAACAATTGAACTTGTTTGGATAAATACCCTTAGTTTTTTTTGTTGTAAGTCATATAGGTGCATGAATCATAGTAGGGATAGTAGAGGGAGATTTGTTAAAAAGGATAAGGGGAGTAGTACACAACCAAAAAAATAAAAAAAATTCAAAATTATCAATTAAGGGAGTCAACTCACAACAAGAAAAATTAAAAACCAAATTACAACCATTAGTTGTGCATACATTGCCTGAAAAAGAGTTACCCGAACCAGATATCGAGAAGTATGTTATTGAGTCTACCATTGTTGAAACCCCTTTTGGTGTCCATCCATAGTCTTCTAAAGAATTATAAAAGAGGGTGGAAAAGTTATTTCAAAAATCCTACGAGTCTAGAGCTAGTCTATCCTTAGGAAATCAAAAGCCATTCAAAACATTTTTCACTCCTTGGGTGTCTCAAGTCATGGCCGATCTCAACAATAACAACAACAAAAACAACAACAACAACAACAACAACAATAACAACAACAACAACAATAATAACAATGAGAGAGCATTGGCCAACAATAATCCGGTCACCTTCGAGTTTCCAATAGCACATCTTGAAGAAGATGCCCCTATGAAAAACATTCCTCATTCCGCTCTACCTATCTTTCATGGTCTTTCTATTGAGGATCCTAATATGTTATTTGAATTTGATGTGTTGTGCCATAGCTATGATTATTAGAGCGATGCACAAAAGCTCAAATTATTCCCAAACAGGTTAAAGGATGCAACACTGCGTTGGTTCATGAACCTTAGAAATATCAGAACATGGGAAGTTATGAAGGAATTATTTTTGACCAAGTACCAGGAGTATTGTAAAACAAAAGAGGTTTGAGACAAAATCTTCTGTACGACACAGAAAGAAAACAAGTTCGTGGAAGATTACCTCAAACACTTCATGTTCAATTTTCAACGATCACGACAACAAGGGCTAACTCATAATACTGTTAAAATGTTGTTCCTTAGAGGAATAAGAGATGATACTATGGAAGCATTGAATTTAATAGGTAAATGTAACATCTCTAAAATGGAATTTTATGATATTTGTGACATTTGTAAGAATTATTCAAGGTCTTAGCATTCGAGAAGGAACTATTCAAGTAAGTTGTATCTTGTAGGAGCCACAACAGGTATCACAAAGTGTGAGATAGGTAATCTACTTGAAGAACTCAAGATCGATTTATTAAGTCATATGGGTAAATAGATAAACACTTTGTATACATGAAAGAAGTAGGAGGAGGCTGAAAAAGCCTTAGCTGTCTTTTGTCCTATTTGTCGAAAGAGGCATAGTGGTGAAGAGTGTCCATATAATAGAAAAAATATATCTTCTTTAGAAGAAAAAAGTAGGGAAACTACTTTAAAATCTCTTCCTGTAGGTATGATAGAGGTAGAATACACATACGAACTCATTTAATTCATGGATCAATGAAGACCTTGGCAACCAAGAGCAATGCCCCCCATCGATTATCAAGCCGCACCCCAAAATCCTTTTCCAAAGAGTGCCTTCCCAAACCAACCTGGATGGTATGAAGGTTGGAAACAACCTCCATACTACCCCCAGTGGTCACAACAATATCTGCCTACTCCACAATCATGGCAAGCATGGTGAGCACCACCACCACCTTAGCCACAATATCGGTCATTCCCTTTGTATCCACCACCTCCAACAATAAACCCATATCAAAAATCCCAACAACTCTTGCCACCTGTCCCATCATCTAATCAACCCTCTAGTTCAACCCAACCACCAAAAGTAACACCCATGCCCACACAACCAACACCTAATCCAAACAATAAGGTGGCTCAACCAGTCTATAATAATGAAGTGGCAGGGTTCCCAACTTATCCTGTCAATGCATTAGAGATTGACGGTGTACACCTGAGGTTGGGGATGAACCTTCAAGGGCCAACAATCACAGAAGTTGAGGACCATATATTTGAGCTAGAGGAGGAGAAACCAAAGCCTCTATTTCCAGATAGGTTGCAAGAGTGACCAAAGCAATAGGAAACATCTCAACTTGATTTTGATTTTATGAATGAATTGCATAACATTAACAATAAAATTCCTTTGTTGCAAGCTATTTGAGATGTTCTGGTGTATAATAAAGCATTCAGAGAACTCTGTGGGAGGAAGCAACAAAAGAAGTAGGACCCTAAGATAGTACAAGTCAATGGACAACTCACAAAATTGATGTTAGGGAGAATTTCTATCCCTAAGTATGCAGATCTAGAAGTCTAATGATTAAGGTATGTATTGGTGATGTAATTATTCCAAATACACTTTTGGATCTAGGAGCAGCTATAAATGTAATGACTAACAAGACTAAGGAGAGGTTGGCCTTTGAAGGTCTTAGACCTACTCCAACGGTCTTGCAAATGGTTGATCACTCCCTCATAAAACTAGAAGGTATGATTGAAGATATCATTATTTCTATTGAGTCTTGGTAGTACCCAACATATTTCATGATTTTGCAACCAAAGATTAAGCTGGGGGGATACCCCTTAATTTTAGGTAGACCTTGGTTAGCTGCTGCTAATGCTTTCATTAATTGCAGGTCTAGAAACATGTTGATTTCAAATGGGGAGCAAACAAAGAAATTAACGTTGTACCCTCCAGTGCAACCATTATAGGAAACAAAGGATCCCTTGTGGATCGATAATTATTTTGAAGAGTCTTTACCTATTTTGACAATAGACCAAAGTACGGAATTTGAAGATATTTCAGAAGACACTATTATTAATCATTTTTTACAAAATTATTATTTGGTTGATAATGTTCTTGAGACAATGATTTTTCCTACAGGCATAAGTGATAATTGTCCATTTGGAAACTTTTTGTTAGTTAGTAGCTCACATTCTATTCAACATTTTATTACTTTGCATCAATTATTGCCACATACTTGTATATATAGTCCATTTTTAATATCTAAAAATTTTGACCCATCTTCGTCTAATTCACAACTACTTGCTATAGATACCCCTGTACAGTCTCAAGTTACCAAAATTTTTCCTGGTAAAACACTTAAAATCAATCCCAATTTGAATGCTTCCCAATTAAAAGAGCTAATTGAGATGTTGCGTGCACACAAAGAAGCCTTTGCTTGGGATTACCAAGACATGAGAGGTATTCATCCAACCACATGTACACACCATATCTATATAGAAGAAGGGAGTAGACATGTGCGACAACCTCAGAGAAGGTTAAACCTAGTCTTATGGGAAATAGTTAAGGAAGAACTTTAGAAGTTGCTTAATGTAGGATTTATCTACCCTATATTAGATAGCCAATGGGTGTCCCCACTTGTGGTAGTACCTAAAAAAGAATGGAAAATGGAGAATATGCATTGATTATAGGGCCCTTAACAAGGCCACTAAGAAAGACCATTTTCCACTCCCTTTCATTGACCAAGTCCTAGACACCTTAGCTAGAAAGAAGTTCTTTTCCTTTCTTGATGGATTTAGCGAGTATAATCAAATCCTTATTGCCCCAAAAGACCAAGATAAAACTACCTTTACCTACCTATGAGGCACATTTGCTTACAATGTTTTACCTTTTGGATTGTGTAATGCACCCACTACCATCCAACGAGTTGTTCTAAGTATTTTTTCTGATTTAATTCATGACTGTGTAGAAGTGTATATGGATGAATTTACTGTTTATGGTGACACCTATGATGAAGCAAAGGAAAATATTGAAAATTTTATTAAATGATGTATTGATACTAATCTTTCTTTAAGTCATGAAAAATTTCATATCCAAATGACTGAAGGAATTGTTTTGGGTTAGTATATTTTTCAAAAAGGAATTGAGGTGGATCCAAAAAAGATAAAGATCATTCAAGACTTGTCTATACATACTTGTCCAAAGGATGTGCGTAGTTTCCTAGGACATGTTGGTTATTATCGCAAGTTTATTCAAAATTTTAGTAAGATTGCCTCGCCTCTCTTTGTGTTGCTAGGGAAAGATGAATATTTCTCATGGAAACTCAAATGCTAGCAAGCCTTTGAGGAAATCAAAGGTAAACTTATCACTACACCTATGCTGTGAGGACCCAATTGGGAGCTTCCATTCCATATACATACCGACGCATCAAATAATTCTATGGGAGCTATACTTGGACAAAAGGAAGATACTCTCTTTTACTCTGTCTACTATATCAGTAAGAATTTTACTAGTGCTGAGGTAAACTATATTGTCACTAAAAAGGAATTCTTGGCTGTAGTTTATGCAATAAATAAATTTCACCACTATATCATTGGATATAAATTTTTTGTGCACATGGATCACTCTGCCATTCAATTTTTGATGACCAAACCAGTTGTTACAGGACATGTAATCCGATGGTTGCTTCTCTTACATGATTTTGACATTACCATTCTTGAAAAATCTGGGTGAGAGAACGTAGTGGCCGATTTTCTCTTTAGACTACAGCATGAAGATGAACCAATTCTAGGTGATGATACCTTTCTAGATGAGCATCTTTTTTCTATATCAACAAAAAGTCCGTGGTATGCTGACATGGAGAATTACTTGGTTACTTGCAGGTTCCCACCTCATTTCTCTTCGAGGGAATGCCAAAATTTGGTTGGAATCAGTAGTGCTTACATGTGGATCAACAGATTGCTCTTCCAACGTGGGCTTGACAACATCATGCATCAGTGTATGGCCGAAGATGATGTCTTTGACATACTTTGCGCATGCCACACAAAACCTTGCAAAGGACATTTTGCTACTTAGAGGACTGCCTAGAAGGTCTTGACTACCAACTACTATTGTCCCACACTCCATAAGGACTGTAAGCTTTACGTTCAACATTGTGATAAATGTCAACGTATGGGTCAACCTACCTGCTCTGATGAAATGCCTCTACACTCCAAGTTACCCATAGAACCATTCAAAAAATGGGGGCTAGATTTTGTAGGGCCCATTAGTCCTCCTTCTTAGAGTAAGGAATACATTTTGGTTTGTACAAATGATGTCACTAAATGGGTATAGGTAGTAGCCTTAAAGCGTGCTAGGGATACCAAGGTTGCTAGCTTTTTGTACTCTGAGATTTTTACCAAGTTTGGTGCGCCTAGAGAAATTGTCACAGACTAGGGAGCATAGTTCACCTTTGACTTGATCACTACATTAGTATGAGAGTATGAAATCAAGCATCAAAAATCTTCTCCCTATCATCCACAAGCCAATGGGAAAGTGGAAGTGACCAACCAAGAATTGGAGAGTATTCTCACAAAGACAGTAGAAGTACACAAGAAAGATTGGGTAGAGAGTCTTCTTGAAGCATTTTGGGCCTATCGAACAACTTGGAAGACAACCACATGACTGACACCATATGAGCTCATCTATGTTAAGAAGGTTGTCTTTCCAATTGAGTTTGAAATAAAAAATCTTTGTACAACTCTTCAGCTCAGGATGAATCTTAGTGACTCCCAGAAAGAGAGAATTGCTCAACTCCATTCTTTAGATGAGATACGTCAAGAGACCCTTTTTCATGGAGAAGTGGTGCAAAAGGAAAGAGCCTAGTGGCATGACCGCTTTATTCGGTCACAGACATTCCAACCTTGGGATTGGGCGTTACTCTATGACTCCCAATTCTAGGACTTCAAGGGGAAGTTTCATAATCATTGGCTTGACCCTTATGAAATCTTGACCATTTATGATAATGGTGTTGTTAGGTTGTGCACTGTGGATGTCGAGCGGTGGGCTCTTCTTGTCAATGGGCACCGATTGAAACTTTATAAATGACCTCTTTTAAAGGAGACTTTTGTTTGTGAAATGGAAAAGGAACGTACTCTTGTCCCTCTCACCTCTTCAAATTAGTTTGTTCTAAAAATAATATATATATATATATATATATAAATGCAATAAAAGATCCAACAATGAAAACTTTTGGGTATTGTTGGACAGTTAATATTGGAAAACTGGATTCCATTGCATATTAGCTGTAAAATAATCTTAGCAGGGGAAAACCAATTTTTTCCGGTGCCTCTAAGTGGTTGTAGGTTGAAAATTGACATGCCGACGATCTGTTGTCAAAATAAAAAGAAAAATAAAAAAAAGGAAAAAAAAGAAAAAAAATCTATAGGCACACAACTTCGCCTTCCTATCACTTTTGTGCTAGGACCTACTTTCTGATTTGAGCTGCAGTTGTTCACTGATGGTGTGGAATGACTGGGCCTTCATCTCAATTTTGTTGGGGTTTCCTCTCGTTCTTCTCCATGACCATTGTCATTTTTGGGTTGCTCTAACCTCGCGGTGTGCTCCATTCTGTCAGCTTCCTATGTGACTTGGTTCCTGTCTTTTTCTGGCCAGGAGTCTTTGTCACTTGGTTTTGTTTTCTTCTGCCAGAAAGTGCTTGCTTCCCCAATGGTTTTTACAACCCGAAACCTGACATTTGGCACCTCGTTTATACCTCCAATCTCACAGTGATCATTTTTCATGGTCTGCTCGTACGCTCCTATCGCCTACTTGCCAGGGTATCATGCATTTCTGGTTATCTCTTCACCATGCTCATTTCTACACGTGGTGGACCGCTAGCTATACTCCAACTTGGTTCGATTATTCATGAAATATTGGTTGTAGTTCACATGATGTGTTTTTCTGCTACGTTGTCTTATCATCACTTTGCGATACCTTCATTCCCAGCAATGACACTACCAGACTAGTAGTTCTACGTTAGCTCTGACACCATTTTCTTTTGACTCCATTCTTGGTTTCTTCGTGCTTGCTTCCACTTCATTGTTATGTACCACCGACAGTCATCGGTATTCGTATATCTTAGTTTTTTTCTTTTTCTGGTTATTTTATTTGATATTCTTCTTTTCATTTAATGATTGGTGATGTAACCTATGGATGGGTCACTTGCTTAGCTAGAGGGGGAGCTATCATGTCATAGGCCATGTCATGTTTCATCTATATATAAACCGTCACATCATATCTATACCATATCCTTCCAAGTATTCCGTAATCTATTATCACTCAACCTCGCTTATTTAATACCATCATTACTTGCCATTTACTGGTGTAACCGTAAGCTGCCATAATAATATCAGTGTAAACCATTCTTTAAAACATTGCAACCCACCTTCTAAATTTAATCACTAGTTAACCTCTCACTGTTTGATATCTACGTACTGTTCCCAACACTTATCCCTATAGTAATGGTTTCTGCATTTGTTAGTGGTTTTCAATTTCTACTTGTTTTTGTTTGTTCCTGGTAGCATCATGGTAGGAGAACATCGTCACCATTTTGATCCTCCAACTATGGATGAATTGAGGATGCCAGAAGCTATCGAGGCCTATAATATTGTCAAACATGTAGGATGGGGTGTGCATTTCAAAAGGTTAAGGGGGTATGATGAGAGTATTGCACGAGAATTTACAATGAATTTCAATAGGAAGGAAGTAAAAGTTAGTGGTTTAACCATTCCTTTCTCAGTGGAAGCTGTGGATGATTTTTTTGGGTTTCCACTCTCAAGGGAGAAATATTTTCTTGATAATTCCAAGCACATGATGGACCTTGAACTTTTGCGCAAGAAGTTTATGGAAAGAGGAGTCTATTGAAATCTTCACTGGAAAAGGTACAAATTTATCCTCACTTCTGCGGCCCTGGGACGATGTAGCAAGATTCATCTCTAGTACATAACCTGCGAAGGTAGGTATGTATACGTTTATGCTAAATGGTTTTGACTTATGAATCATCTGTGATGGGGTATGCTTGTGAATATGCCATACTTATCTTTATTCCCTTGTAAATCAAATGTGGAAAGCAGTTCAAAAAGGACATGAAAATTCATTAGCTCACCATTGCCTCATCAAATTGTTAGTTGTGAGAGAATTAAAAAAAAATTCTTCTTCGTGGTATTGGAATTCATTTCTTGGTGATGATACCCTAGACAACTCTGTGGAGGAAGATTCTCTTGTCACTAAAAACCCACATAGCACTTTTGAAAATGAGGAGTCTGTAGGCATAGATTCAAATAAGGATAGTTACAATGAAAGTTCTTTAGATGAGCATAGTGAAGAATTGGGGGGAAAAGAAGCCTTTGGTGATTCATCTAGATCTATGAAGAAGAGGGTTTCCAAGAAGGGTACCAAGAAATCCCTAGTCTCATGTAGTAAACTGGTCAAAAGTTCTTGTGTTTCCCATATGAGTGGAAAATCTGTCAAAACTAGCACACCAAATTGGGAAACTAGGGGTAAGTGAAAAAGGCATAGCAAGACATCTTTAGTCTCCCTTGGTTCTTCAAAGAAACAAGTTTCAATTGCTTTTGGTGACAAAGAGAAATCCCCAACTAAAGAGAAAGCACCAACTGCTACAATAGAAAACTTGGAAAATCTAGAAAATGTAGCTAGCAATGTTTTGGGTTCTGAACAACCAAAAGAAGTGGAAAATTGTATAGTCCTAGCTTTCGTGTATCACAAAACTAGAAGGTCAGGAAATTCTTCTAGAGAGCTATGGAGGAGTAATAGAAGGAAGAAAAAAGAAGCACCTATGACTACTGATAAAAATGAAACTAGATGTGAGCAAGAGACCCAACTCCCTCAGTCTCATCCTTCAATTTTGAGGGAGTGAACTGTTAGCTACAAAAGAAGGAAAAATAATGGAACCCTTGAATGAAAATGCACATGGCATGGAAGAAGGATTTGTGTCACATGGGGAGGATATTCATGATGACACTAACATTCAATATTTTCACATTGATCTGATGAATGAAGACACTATCAACTTAGCAAAACAAAGGACCACTGAATTGTCACCCCAAATGGAAGAAAATGAGTTGAATATGTCTGTTGGCAATGAACAGGAACATGTGGAAACACCCCGAACTGAAAACCAAGACGTAAAGGAATAATTCGAGGAAGAAAATCCTTTGTTAACAAATGAGGAAATTCGTAGCCTACAAAACTTTGTAACTAAGTTGATAGAGGAAAACCCTCTATCAACAAGTGAAGCTCGATACAAGGTTTACAAAATTTGGTAGCCATGTTAAGAGAGGAAAATCAAGCACTACAAAATTCATTGACTAAGGTGATTGAGGAGAATGAAGCCCTTCAAAAATAGGTTCATGATGTATGCTCCCTTGATTCCTCACAGACAGGAGATTTAACAACTCAAGGAAACACTTGAACAAACAGATGCCTCCAATACATTTCTCATGACCATTCAAGAGAATGAGAAATATATGCAAGCATTATACCAGTCATGGGTCAAAGAAGTCACTGAAAAAATGCATAAATTAGCTCCTTTTTCTCCTAGTTTGTACTTTACGTTCTTTTGCATGAGAAATGTAAAACCCTAAGCTGGGGGGAAATGGTAGGGGTGAAATATGTCTTTGTTTTACCTTTTTCATTTCATAGTATCTTCTTCTGCTCCTATCACCATTTGTTAATGAACTAGAGATATTTTATAAAATATAAAAGAAACATAAAAACCTATGAATATATCAAAATATTTTGATCATTTATTGATTATCTATATGATTTTGGTAGCAGGAGATTCTTAATGGATGGCACATGGACAAGGGCATCAATGGAGTGAAGTTAAGGCTATTCAAGGGTCATTTGTCATTTTGGTTAAACTAGTGTTGAGTTGTATTTATCTGTTTCAAGTTGTTGTGCCATTTTGAAATGATGGAAAAGACTATAAGTTATTTTCCATTAACTTTTAAGATTGTTGGCCACAGGCCGAAACAACCAAAGACTCTTAGATGTTTTTATCTAGCGACAATTATAAGTTTAATCGGTTTACAATATCTATAAATATGTAAACCAAGACTCAGTTTATATAGATGATAATAATATATTAATATAGAATTTTGTTTGTTATTTAAAAATATTGCGATGTCATTTGAATGAATGATGATTAGTGTGGAGTAACTTGTGTTCGTAAGCCTCATCACTGATGCTATTGTACGATTGTATTGTGTGGTAATCAAAGTTTTAGCTTTGCATTCATTTTTCTATGATTGAATTGGTTTGCAATTTACTATTAAATGCATATGAGTTTAATTCAACATGTTGTATTCTGTAAACATTGATTGGTGTGACTATCAATAAGTGCGAGTAAAGTTTAGTGCATTCCATTTCAATTCAGTCTTTTGATTGTATTATGTTCTTAGTGTGGAATGATTAATACTATTTACTGTTTACTGTTAAATTGTTTATGTTGTAGACCGTTTTGATATAGGTTCCTGTCACATAACCAACAAGAGGTTTTAGAGCTAGATTTTACAATAAACATAGACAAAGTAGTATTGCATCCATCCCCACCTAGTTCATTAGTTTCAACCCTTAGGTAAATTTCCACAACACCCTTCACAAGCTTACGTTCCCGGATTGATATTGAGGAGTAAACTGAGGAAACTACGAAATTCTTGAGGATTGATCTAGATCCATATACCAAATTGAGATAGAATTACAAGGATAGTTTTACCCATAATATCAACCATATTTTAATCCAATCAACTCATCTACTTCATTTTTAATGTTAAACCATTGGTCACAAAATTAGTGGGTACATAATAACACATTGGTGGCATAGTTAAATATGGAAAGTTGTCGATTGGAATGCTAAGGAGCTAAAATGTGTTTTTTTGGAACACATAACTCATCTTGTTGAGTCCCTTTGAGTTACCAATAATATTTTCTATATCACTTAACTATGCATATCATATATGGGTCTTATGTACTTGTGTATGTAGCCTACATGTGTTAGTTACCTTACACTACATTGGTGGTCATTCCTTACCGGGTCAACCTACTCTTATATGTTTAAGTGGTATATCTAGATGTGCTTCTCCTCTTTTCATCCCAATTCATAATTTTTTTTCCCTCATATTATAAAAGGAATTCTATGTTTCTTTGTTTCTTGACACCTCCACATATTAGTGTTCTATTTTTTTTTTGGAGTGTCTATATATGCTCTATATGGATACTTGTCAATACAATTTCATGGTATCATTGCTTCATGTTCCTAACTTTATAAGTTCTAGTCAAAGAATTGAAAATATCTCCTTGTCTATTGGGTTGTAATTTTGTTTTATATATAAAGAGATAATTTCTTAAAAAAGAGATCCAATGGATTTTGCAAACAAAGGTCATATTTGGATATTATGCCTTTATATGTTGTGAAGAGAGATGCAAGATAATTTTTTTATGATATGAGTACATTATCAGATTCCTTCTAAAGAATTTTCAAGGGAAATTTTGGTTCATGGAAAAAATTGATTCACCGTTCAAATTGGCTTTGGAAGTTTGAAGTTTATTTAGACCTAATGATAGGTCATGTTGAAAATATTTAGAGACAAAAGGGCCAAGCTTGGAGGAGGTGCAAGTGACCATGTGGTGAGTAGTGTAGGCCACTTGGGAAAATTGTGGGTGAGTTTTATTTAAAAATTCACCTCTCTACAATGATATTGGGCATGTTGGCTAGTCTACTCATTAGGCCATAGGTTGTTAGGTCATTTGGATCCTTGGAGTTGGGGGTTCAACTCCATGGAAAGAATTAGTGATTTTTCTTGGATTTGTATGGGATTTGAGGTGAGGTTAGTAGTGTGAGTGACAACATGCATATTTATATTAGTGGTGGCATGACATACTAGGAGTGTCACATGGTAGTTGTTGATTACTCCATGTTGTTGAATGAAATTTTGCAAAAAAAGAGAGGCATTCACATATAGTTTGGATTGAGTGGATAACATGTGTTTGAGTGGTACTTAGTATGATCTAGGCTAAAGTTATGAATGATAGGTTTTGGGATGAAGTAATTATTTGTGCTAATTATATTCAACAATATTTCATATAAATTTATTCACGAAATGACACATCATGCAAAGTGGTTTGCTAGGCACTCCACTATTAACCACTATAGTGTTTACTAGTATCAATTTGATCCATATTTCAAATGAGAAGAGGTAGAATCTAGATCCCAAGAGTAATAAGTCTATCATGATGTGATCTTTGTAGGAGTAAAATTTCTATCCTTTATTGTACCTTTCATAATTAGGAGTGATTTCATATTTGATGAGGTGATTTCATTTTAGGATACACTTAAGTGAATTCATTCTTTATTTATACTGTTTATAGAGTCAAGGAGAGAGACTAAGCCTTGATTTGATATCTTTTTATTGTGATAGTTGATACTTTAGAAGGAGATGGAGTTTTTCATGGAGATATTGTGTTAATAGAGGATTTAGTTGAAAAATATATGGTCATTTATCTTATTGATAAGGATGAGTCCACTCATGAGTAAGATTCTCATTAGGAGGTTCTTGATTCTAGTGAAGATGTTTGACATCTAAAAGTGGGTTGCTATTACCCTTAGTGAAGCTATAAGGAACACAAGGGCACACTTCTACATGTTGGAGTACTTGAAGTGAAAAATAAAGGGCCTATTATGATCTTAGGACCAATGTGCTATATCTAGAAGGAAAAACTATGAAGATTATACGAAGGCATAAAATATGCTCTTTTAATTATTTTTGAAGATGAATATTTTCTAAAATATATATAATTTCCAAATTACCATAACATCTTAGTGGGACATTGAGGCCTATATTTTAAAAAGGATTGGCTTATAATACATCTTTCTTTTGGCTACTCTATATTGAGTTTCAATGGAACGTTTGAATGTGTAAAACCCATATTTGAAGTCCCTTTGAGTTACCAATTGTTGTAGTTTGATTGAATTATGTGCATCTTATCTGAGATTTATGTATTATTACATTACGTATGGAAATAAAATGAGTATTTTTAAATGTGTCAATAGGCCTATACATGTAGGTGATGTTTTATTATATTTATATGGTACTTTTTGATGATAGTTTTGACACAACCAACATGAGTAGAATGAAAAGCACCCTACTTCTCGTTAAAAGCTAAGAGATTAGTAAAAATCAACTCCAAGGTTACTTTTATGTCAGGTCTTGATAGTGTTGGAAAAACTAAGTGGCCTATATGGGTTGTTCAACATTTCAACCTACTTGTATGATAAATAAATCTTTGATATTTAAAAAAAAATCATCTATTCTACCTCTATTCTAATCTTACTCAAGTACTAAATCACCTTTAATCTAAATCAACCCAACACAATGTAAAAAGATCAAAATAAGTAACATTTTAAAGAAAATAAATGTAAAAGTGAATTATAATGGAAATCAATACAATGATATTTTGTGCTATATATTGAATTCTAATTGGTCTAATGAAATCCATAAAAATTATACTACAACAATTAGTATTCACATAATCATCAGAATACCAATGCAAGATTCTAAGGAACTAAAAAAAGAGAAGATATTTAGGCTAAATATACAAAATGACCATATTTCATGCACATATTTTACACATAACCTTATAGTAACAATAAATCTCACCAAGTTTTTTAACTTAAAGGAAATGTATCATAACACATCACTACCAAGGAAAAGAACATTCAAGAATAACAAACATGAATTCTTAATAAATTTAAAATAAATAGATTACAAGTTTTAGCAAGATTTGCACATTAAAGTTTTACAGTATATGAATTTATCAAAAATACCTAATCCTTAAAATAGCTTCTAGGGGATTATTAAATAACCTCCCTTCAGGCGCCTAAATTATTTTTTTCAAAACATGCTAGTGAAAAACAAATATGATCCTTAGGACCAAATCCTTAAACAACTCATTGCCAAAATTCCTATATTAAAGGCCCTACTAATTATCTCAACCCCAAAAAGAGGAAGAAGCACAAAACATCAAGAAAATATGAGATAACATCTGATCCCAAACTTATAATTTGATTCTCATTTATTTCCTTGGGAACTACTTTTGGAATTTATTCACAACCTTCAAAATTTATTGGAATTAGAGGCATTTGTGTATTGAAATTTTATTTTCTTGGATGTGAGCGTCTTTTTAACTAATTCACCAACTCCCTTCATTTTGAGGACTCTTTCTTGATAGATGTTAATGTTTCCATCTTTTTTCATCAATTCATCAATTAATTGCCTAGTAAATTGCCCCCTCACAATTCCAACCGATTCCTTGATGATAATACTAGGAGAAAATAATTTTTTAGGGTCCTACTAAAAGGAAAAAGGGATGACCTTGATGAACCATTTTATCTTGGTCATGATCCCAACAAAAACATCCTTTCTAATAACTAATTTATGCTTACACACCTTTAGTATTTTTGTTCTGTGTATTGTTGCTTGGAGCCATTTTGTATACACCTATGGTTATCACCAAGTATCACATTATTTTCTTGTAGCTCCTTAGTTGATATGAGCTATTTTTATCAAATAGAGCAAGTATTCCTCTAATTGGATGAGCTCTTGATCTATCATTTCTTCAAATTAATTCACTCCACTAGCCTCATTACTTACTTCATAGTAGAGTTGAACCACCTCCTTGATGAATTTTCTTCCTTGTCCCTCTAGTGAATCCCTCTAGTTATTTATAGCATTGATTACATTAACAACATCCTAATGGTTCTATCTCAGTGATTTTGAAGTTGTAGGCACATGTGAACTCACATCAATGAGGCTAATAGATAATTCACATAGGTTTTAGTTCACTAACTTGAGCTTTGAGTTCTCTTTTAGTCTTGAAATCCTAATCCATTTTCCTAAGGATTAGACAAATTGAATTGGTAAGAGATTGTCTTTCCTCTTCTCTAGTTTGATGCCCTAGGTGGTGTTTGTAGTTAATAATCTTCTAGCTACATATATTCCTTGTGTCTATCCACCAAGGGGCTTATAAATTGTGCAATTCTTCTTCCCTATGTATCTATGGTGATTGTGGACAATGTTCTAGCTTTCTTTTTTTGGTTAGGTATGAAATACTTGCATTAAATTAGAGAAATATTTAGTTATAGATTTATACTCCTTTTGCATTTCTTAAATAGTGGTATTTAACAATATTGGTGTACTAACATCTCTAGGAGTCTAACATGATTTAGCTATAGATGGTGCCATGGTATCCATAGAGGGGAGCTACTAGAGGAGCCATAGGATGAGTGGGAACTCTTCCAAAGATAGGATCTGAAGGAGGTGCAAAAGGTGAGAGTAGTTGAGTTGAGGTACATGAACCCTCCTAAGTAGCTGAGGTATTATCCTAACTTTCACCTTCTTTAACTTTAGTAGCAGTTTGAATATCCTTCTAAGTAGACTTAACTTTTTTCTCTTCTATTAATACATCTTCTTCTTCAACTAGCTACTCAGTTTTTGGAGGGGAAGATATTGGATTTAATGATAGTTGGGAAAGAGGAGGAGAAGAAATTGGAGAAAAAATAGGAGGGGTGTGTAACACTTGAGCAGTTTCTTGGGTTCCATCTTAAGCAACAAGAAGATTTGGTGCATGCTCTTTTTTGCAAAGGCTCCTCATCAACATATTCTTCTTCTTCATCCACTAGTACAAGTCTTACTTGTGGAACCTCTATTTTCTTCTTTTAACTTGTTTTTGGTTAGTAGAAAAAAAATATTCTCCTTGGGCTTTCCTCTTTAATAGGCTTTGAGAAAGATTTTGTTGTTGTGGATGTAGGTCATCCATAGGATAGGGATGACTTAACTATTTATTCAATCTGATAATCATCATTTTTATTTTATTCTCAATATAATGATCTTCAAATATTGACCAATTGTTTCTATTCATTGGTCAGTTGTAAACCTTATCCTTGTTATAAAATGGATTTAGAACCTTACCATCTTTCTACAGTATCTTAGGGACTCTCTCCAAGTTGTATCCTTTGAATAATGGAAAATATCTTTTGCAATAATCTCTTATTCTCACCTCATGCGTGTCAAGACAATCAACCCAAAAATCCTTAATTGTTGGCACATGTACAAAGAATGCTCCAATAAGAGGCCCAATTTTCCAAATAAGGTCAAACTTGTTTGAAGACTTATATATTTGCATTGTTAAATGAGACATATCAAGTTTGATAGAATTGTGTTTTGGATGCTCGAATAGGAGTATTCACCCACTTTGATGGGGAAGGAAATACCTACCTTTTTCTTGCTAGCTAGTAGCTTCTAGATATTGGACACTTTTTTGATTTATAATAGTACAATATCACCACTTGGGTATCTTGGTAGCTTCTATGCTACTTTTTGGAAGCCACCTATTCTAATATATGAGAATGTTTTAAACAATATGGACTAAGTAACCAACCTTCTATATTCTTTATTGCCTCAAGAGAGAATCTCTTAGCATAATAATTCTCTATAAATTTGATTATTAAAAAAGTGAAGGCATTAGTAAATCTATTATAATGCTTACAAGTCTTTCATCTCTAGCTAGGGATAGTGATCATAGACCTTAGTCTCACCAAGTTGAAGTGTGCCCACTTGGATCAACCTTAAAAAAATTTCTTGGACAACTATAAGGTATACCAAATAATATGTCATATGAAAATTATTGGTTTTCATCACCTCTGATAACTACTTATGTAGTGTATCACTGATGTGAGTGACCCAATCTATTAATTTTTCACTACAAATTTGAAGAATGAAATAATACATATAGGAATGCAAGTCCCTAGCATTAGGTAATCCAAATACCCTACTCAATAAAGTGATGAAATCTTTGGGGTATTCTTGGAATTCACTTCTGTGAAGGACATAAGCCATTTTTTTACTTGATTTTCTCTTGTAAAGTAGAAGGGTGTCATTAAATTTACTACTTAAGCAATATGGTTCTCATAATACCCTAGTGCTTCCTTTATATTGATATTGTTGTATTTAGCACATATAGGGAGTCCAAAAAATCTCCCAATAACCTTTGGATTTATATCTGGTATAGTTAGTCTTGTAGGAAAAACACCTTTCTCTATTGTTGGTCACATGATTTTGTTCAAGACAATCAATTATGTTGATTGTAGAGAAATATAAAATGCAATAGCTTGCACTAGTCTGAATTGAGCTATACAATGAGCCATGATGTAAGTACTATCCCATTTTACACACACTCTTTGTAAAAAATCATGGATATTGAAATGTTTGAGATCTACATATCCTATATTGTTCCATGGGGAGGTCATTTTAGAGGCCAAATGGTATCCTAGATACTCGTAATTCATCTCCTTTTTAAGTCCTTGGATTTCTTTCATTTGAACTATTAGGAACATAAGGAATCATCAGTATACTCAAGAAAATTTTATTTAGTCTTACTACTAATGATTTATTCAATCAACCCCTTTATATAATTTTGAATTATAATAAGATAAATAGGATAAGATTTGAAAATGCATAATCTTACTTCAAGATAACCAATATAATACTAAGAAACAGATTTCAAAACCTAAGGAAATGAGCCTTTAAAATGTGTTGGGTTTTATGAATTAGGGATATCATTTAACAAATACTAAGAGATAAGAAAGTCTAATTGAAGAGATATAAGATATTGATAATACATTGGAATTAGACTTTAGACTTACCACTAATAAGGTTCTTCATTAAGGAAATCTCAAGATTCTAGCTTTTAAATATTATAACTAAGAGATTTGTCAGGGTTAGGCTTTGGAACAACCCCTAACAAGGTACCACTATAAATATTTTGAAATAAAAAATTTGGAAGGAATAAATCAGTTAAGTCTACTAAGGTTAGACTTTGAAGTAACCCTTAATAATGTATCACTAGTAAAGTAAGTTTGAAGGTCCAAATCTCAAAAAATTGTAAGTACTATATTTTGTTACAACTCTTCAAGAATGATGTCAACACAACACATCATCAAATGACTACACAAAGTCTCCAGAGGTTGATGATACAAGTGTGACATCATTAATGGATTACAAAATGAGGAAATTTGACAAAGAAGTAAATTGCATAGAGTAAGCATTAAGGTTTTGGGTAAGTCATTTTAATCATCCCAACTAGCCAACTCTAACAAGGGATAATTTAAGAATGATGTCACTAAGGAAAAAACAACACTTAACTCTAAAAAGAGATTTGTTGAAGGGGAAACCACAAAATTCGACTAGGGAATGCCAAAAAGGATAATGACAAAACATAAAATGACAAGGGTAAGAACAAAAATGGTAAGAAGAAAAGGAAAAAACCAAAAATAATTAAAAAATACCAAGTGCAACCCTAATCACATATAAGAACCAAAAAAAGAACAAAAACCACACCAAAGATGGAAAAACAAAAAAAAAACAAAATGGAAAATTAGAATTGCCATTAACAAGTTGGTTCCAAAAACCCTACTTGCTAAAAATGATGATGATGAGATCAAAAAGAAAATATACAAAACTCCTTGTGACTACCTACTAGCCCAATGTAAATGTGCACATAATTTGGTTCAAATTTTGATAGAAATTTGGTTGATCATGGAGAATGGATTATAAATGGCACATGTAGTAGAGCAAGAAAAGTGCAACAAACACAAAACAAAAAACAAAAAAATGTAACAATAAGAATAAAAGGGGGAAATGCATGGGAGTATTTTATAACTAATGTAGAGTTGAAGGGGTTAGTTGGAGATGATGTCATGTACTTTGTGTTATAGTTTCATAAATTTCTCCATGATCATGCCAAGATGACCAACCCTAAAGTTCTAAAAGCCACAGTGCATCAAGCATATAATTTTAGTCTATAGGAAGGATATCAAAGTTTCAAAATTTATTCTATTGTTATGCTTGAGAAACCAACTCCACAAGTTTGATAAAAGAAAAAATCCCCAAAAAGCTAAGGACAAATTGAGAAAAAATACAAAACACAAAAAAAGGAAAATTGTAAAATGAGCAAACAAAGCAAATGAAAAAAAGAAGAAAAAGGGGTCCTTGTTTTATTGAAGTTCCCTGTTTTATTGAAGTAAAATGAGGTATGCGTGTGAGACATAAAAGTACCTTATTGGGTTAGTATTCCCATATGCAATATTCTTTAAGTGGTATAAATGGAGGCTACACATCTCACCATATTATCTCAATTCATTTAGATTCTACTTATATTATAAAATTATTCTTTTGTTCTTGGTGCCTCTTAAAACTTCTACATAGTGGTGTGTAAGTGAAGGTTATTTCTCACACTATAATAGATATCCCAATTTATTGGAATGATATTCTTATATGTGAAGTGTTTCTCCCTTTTTGGGTGTTTTCTAACATCTTTACATAGTGATGTTTATTTTCTTTAGTTTTGGAGTTTAAATGTTTGTTTGATATGGAGTTGTGTTAATAATCCTTCATAAACAAATAAAATAAGCATTTTTATTTTTACATTTCCCTCAACATGCTTGATTTTTTGTTCACTAACTTTGACATATCATGACAATCAAGGCATAAAAAACATTTTGTCAATTGTAGATCCAATTAAGAATAACATTATCATTTAACAAAATTAACTGCATCTCTATGGAGGTACTTTTAGGCTACTATTTTTTTGTTTCCAAAAAATGCATTTTTCCATATATCAATTCTTTTTTAGATAGATTAGTAGGGATTGTATAGGGGATGCCACCCATGATACTTTTTTCACTACATAGTAAATTAACAACACAAGGAGAAAACTACAATGATACAACTAACATAAGCATTTATAATAATACAACCTAACAAAAAATAATACCAAATAAAAAGGCTACAACTACCAATCCCCAAAAGCATACAAAACTAGGGGTGAAGCCAAAAATAGGATACCACTAAACTAGAGAACAAATAGAACACCGAGAAGAAACCATGTGCATTAACACTAAGCAACACCCCAATTCTTCCTACCACCATGTTGCACTAAGCAACACCCCAATTCTTCCTACCACCATGTTGGACTAGATCAAAATCCATGACCTCCTCCACTTGTTGAACATTTTTATTCCCCACTAGCCCTCTATGATTTCCATCCAACAAATATAACTTTAAAGGATAACAATTCTCCTTTTGGTGCCAAAAACAATGTAGATATGAGCTAGAAAATATGGAATTATGTAATTGATTTCTACCTCTCAATGACCTAAAATATTATGCACATGGAGCCATAGAGAACTCTTCAAACATCATAAAAAGATCTCATAACTATCATTTCATTAAAATCTCCTTTATACCACCCCACATTAAACCAGCTCCCTCTATGTCAGGGATTGCTACCTTTGGGCTTGCTTCCAAATTCACATCTGACACCATTGTACCCACAAATTTAATCCCATACTAATTGGTCTCCCAATATCACTTTGATGAACCTTAACATTATAATTTAATTGCAAGAAAAGATATATTGTAGCCATCAATTGAAAATACCTCCTTGCAAAAGTATCACTCCTTCATGATATAATTGTGGTTGATTATCCATGACTTGTTAATGAGCCAAACTAGAGATAACAACTAAATATTATAAATTCCAAATTCCTTCTAAGATAGAAAATTGAAAGCACTTGGGCCAAAGCAATAGCCACCACATGTCTTGCAACTATCTTACTAAAAAATTTAAGTATTCATATAGCACTCAATCACATATTATATAATCTATGTGCTACCATTAAGCAAACATAATGCGTATACACATTTTTTAAACTTCCACCTCCCTTCAATAATAAGCTTGATATGATATTAAATGAGATAAATTTCCAATGAGAATGTACCTTAAAATCCTCCTTATAAATTCCATCAAAGATGCCTACCATAAATACTCATGTTACTAAATAGTGGGAATTTTTCTACACACCAATAATATTTGATGTCACCACCCATCCAAATGATAGACCATTGTCAAACCTATCTCCAACCAATACCATCACATTAAAGTACCACCTAACAAAATCAATGATAATGAGTTAATAAGAGACACTCTTCCCAATACAAGGCATACCAACTCCCTATAGGTATGTTTAAACATCATATTTTGATCTAGGTGAGGCCAAGTGAAAGAACCTTAAAGATGGATCTTTTAAATGTTGTGGGAAAGGTGCGTTCTATTTAAAGTATATTTGTGTGCGAAAAATAAGTGAAATTTTTATATACCTAAGTTTATCTCTATCTATCCTGAGAATAATTTGAAACCACTAGAGTTAGTAATATCAATTGTAGTGCATATAAAAAAATATGTAGTCTTGGAACATGCACAACTTATAAATCAACAAACAAGAAATTGACTAAGTGTTATAAATAAAGAACAATGCATGAGTGGGTTTAAATGCACTTTTTCAGATGAAGCAGTCTAAATTAAAATTGTTCACAATATTCTATTTCTATGACCTTTAAAATTTGGAAGTCACTATATAAAAAAGAAAGGGTCATTATATGAAAAATGACCTACTTATTAAAATTGGTCTTGTGAGAGACCCCATGACAATATCGTATAGAAGGCCAAACTCGACCAAGGAGCATGTATAAATTTGTTAAAAGTATTCTTGATAGAGATTCTTAACTTAAAATTTTTAACCTATGAGTTCCCAACATAAGGATACAATTTTTGTAGTAAAATTCAAGGGGTCTTGATAAACATGAATGATAAAGAGAGTGCATGTTAAATAATTAGAAAAAAATCACTAATAAATGAAATGGATAAGATCTAAAATTGATAGGGATGGATGGTATCATAATGAGATAACATACTAATATATTTCAAGTCTTGATCTGTAAATAAAATATGAAAAAGAACTGAAAAACTATTGGTCTTGATTAATTATAAAATGTGAGATAAAATGATCAAATGGGAATGGTTTCACCTATAAAAACTATAATTTTTCAGCATGGATAGTTCCCTAGGAGTGATACAAATATTTTAAAATAAATTTTAAAGAATAAATGATCAAAATTAAGCCTAAAAATAACAAATGGTAGCTTGTAGGGTGACCTTGACCTATCTTGACAACCAACAAGGTAGCCTTGACCTCTTGGGGTGGCCTTGACCCTTTCAAAAAGTGACTCGTGGCTTCTATATGGGATTCTTCAAATGATTTAAGGTTTACTTATGATTTTTTTTCTATAACTCTATAGAATTTTTTGAATCTAACATGTGAGTGCATTTTTATGAGAGGGAACCCTATGAAACATAGAAAAATATGTTCATTGAAATGAATTGATAACAATGGACCTATTTCTCTAGTTTCATTCAAAATGTGTGCTATAAAGTACAAATGAAGAACAATAATCAAATCTAACCAAAACAATAGTCAAAAGGAAAATCTAGAAAGGTGAGACTGATGTGTACCTATCACCAAAGATGCTTTTTCAGACATCATTGAGAACTTATTTTCCCTATAGTGAATGGGTCTTGGCTAGGGCTCCTAGAAAATGTTTTCTGGGTTCTCTTTTGTCAGGTTTGCAATCCCAGATTCCAAGTGTTCACTGTCAGACAACTGAAAAATAAAATTTGTAGAAGAGTTTCCGTGATTTGACAACTTTCTTCAATTTTTCTCTTCAAATGATCTTCAACCTAAAATTTGCAATCACACATCAAAGAGAGAAAAATGTTGTTTGTTAGGTGAATGGGGGTTTGCTTTGGCCAAACCCCATTTTGGTAATTAAACCTTGAAATGAAATATAAAATCATGAAGGAATGATGAATGGAAAACGATATGTAACAACTCACCAAACCTTATTTGAAACCTTGGAGTACAAATCTACAAGCTGGCATGAAGTGGACTTAATGAATGTAGATATTGATCATGAAACTTGATATGAGATAATGCCTTTGATATGCTTGAATTGATTTTGAACACTAGATCACCATATTAGCTCAAACAACATGCATGATGCAAGAAATCTTTGACATGATGAAAGGAATCTCGATTGCTGCAATAATCTTCAATAAATCTTCCCTTGAAATGCCTTGAAATTGTTCTTGAATGCTTCTATAATTCTCTCTTGAAAATTCTTATCTTGCATGAAATCTTATAGGTGAAACATAGCGAAATAACCTTATATTTATATGTATCTTAACAGTAATTCCCGAAATTCAAATAGAGCAAGCCAAAATTGAATTGTAGATTTGAAATATTAAAACACCACCAAAAACATATTTCAAAGAGGGGTCCTAGGTCTAAGTGAGGACCCATTTTCCATAGGGTGAATGGGTCCTAGGCCACTTACCTAGGACACACATCGGACAATGTTAAACATTATATAAAAATAGGGTCCTAGACCCAAGTGAGGACCCATTTTCCCTATGGTGAATGGGTCCTAGGTCACTTACCTAGGACACACATCATCCAAAGTTAAGGGTTGTGTAATGGAATTTATGAATGTCAGGTTTTATCCCTTGGGATTTCTAATTAATTAGGATTGGATTTGAATTAAAGGGGAAAATTAAGGAAAATTAACCTCAATCAATTAATAAATCCCTAGATTAATGTGAAAGTGTAAAGGTACACCTTACAACATAAAAACAAGGCACAATTTAATCCATTTTATTAAAAGGGCCCTAAACTTAATGTGAATATGAGAAACATATTACAACACTAAATCAAGACATAATTAAGCTCATTTTATCATTAATTGTCCCCAAATTAAGTGTGAAAAAGGGATACTTTTTCCTACACTACATTTTTCTCCCACTTTAGTGAGAGGATGACCCCATGTCAAACTCACACTAGAGTAGATATTCAAGACGCTTATGTATGCATCAATGAAAAAGATACACAATCATACAACATCAAAGACCAGGAAGATTAAGCCTAGACTATCCAACGTGATGTGGAACACATCTAAGCTTTTGGTTTTGTGCTCACTTTGAGGTAGCAGAACTTTAGGCTATCCCCTAGGTGAGTCTTCCAATAAAGTGGCTTAGAGAGAAGTCATGCCAGGTCTATAGGCTCTCACCGTACAATGAGAAAATATGCCTCTATTTTGGCTTCTCATCATACTAACCATACCAAATTTATCCCTCTAATAACTTCAATAAGACACCACAAGGCAAGGCTCCATAGGAAAGCAAGGTGTGTTATGCTAGGTGACCTTGAATTTAGGGTTCGAGCTTCACAAGGTTAGCAAGCTACATTATGCCAAACACTTATGAACATTATATATATTGTTTTTTGTTCAAAGGGATCTTGTTTATTTTGTGTAAGGTCTTCTTCTTAGGGAACATTGTGCCTAATGTCTCTAAGAGAGGACAAATCAAGAGTAAAAGATTCACAACTTAGGGAATGTAGAACATCGCATCACCACTAAGAGGAAATTTGTATGCTAAGAAATATCACACTCTTGGAGGAAATAAAACCCAATGGCATCACCAAGAAAAGGACATATCACAAGAAAAAAGAAAACCACACCATGAGACATGAAAAATGTCAAAATATATTATTAATGTATGCCCCCACTTTAAAGTAGTTGTTAACATCATTGATGTGAGAAATTTCTTTAAAGTAGCCAATGTTCAATCCTAAGACATGAGAGCTTCCTTAGAAAGCCCTATTCCAAGTCATATATTTCTGAAATAAAGCTATGTCATGAAAAAGGAGGGAGGGGTTTCCTTGAAAAATACATAAGGGATCTATAGATTCGGGGTCAGTATATCTTTGCTACAATGTTGTTATAGAGGTTAGAAATGTCATCATTCCCCAAATACTCATAGAACTGGAAGAATGATGTCTCAACGCCTTGCGTCATCCCCCAAAAGGAAAACACAAGACAAGTGAAAAAGGTAAAATGTTTACGACATATAGAAGAATGTAGGCACAAATAGAGGAATGCACAAAAAGAGAGAGATACATCAAACAAAACAATATGGGGGATCACAATATGCACATGCAATGACATAAAGAAACATGAAAAAAAACAATGTGAAAGACTAGTAAGGCACATGTGAGTCAACCTATAGTAGGTCGTTCACATCCCAATCTTGATCAATATATATAGAAGGTGGACAACTAGCCAAAGGGACAACGACAAGTGCCGAACTAGGAAAAGCATCAAGTTCAACACTATTCATTTAAGTTCATGGAAGAAGAGAAAAATGAATTCAAATCATTATGTACTTGTTCATCAATCTTTGCAATATCAATTCCATCATCTAAATTAGTCACAATAGGAGGTCAAATGATAATGTCTCTGGAAGGTTCTTGTTTACATTGTGATGAAGGTATAGAGCCATCATGCATATTAGTTGTAGGTAAGGAAGTCATGGGAAATGAGGTATGCATACTATGATCCATAGGGGGCTGATTATCAACACTATTAGAGAGTTAGAAAACCTAAGATCCATGACGAACGGTGTATCGCGGGATGAGATGAGTCTCGAACTACATCTCAAAATAGTATTTCTAATAAGACAAAAAGTTGTAAAGCTCATACAAGTTTTACAAACTCAATGCCAACCCAAAATGGAAAGAGGTGTAATGACCTAGAATGCAATTTTTAGATTCTAAACAAGGTAATTTTTTTATTACACTTCTCAAAAATCTGGAAATGAAGTCTTGTAAATGTAATTTGGAAATCACACAATGCACTAACTTTATCAAATTAAGCTAGATATGATCAAATTGATGAAACCAAAATTTTGCAAACAAAAACAAAAATCTGAAAACAACAATCAGGAATGCAGAAATGAATGTTTTCATGCCCATAAAATTAGAATGTGACCCTAGTTAGGGAATCATTTTCCCTAGAGTGAATGGGTCCTAGGTGAGGGTTTTGAAAATAATTTTTATATATTTTTGAGTGATTTACAGTGGTTTCTAGATTTTGGTTTGTTACAACAAGTTTCAATTTAAAATTTTCTGTGAAATAAGGATGAAATGCAAATGCAAAATGTGACAAAATGACAACCTAGAAAAGCTAGTTTGATATGCAATTTTGTTTCAATTTTCAAATGCAAATGAATGCTATGTAAAATGATATGCAAGATGACTATTTTTTTTGTATTTTTCAGATTTACAGAATGCAAAATATGTAATCCTAATTCTCTTAAATGTAATGCAAAGTTAAATGCAACTAGACACCCTAAATGAGACCTAATTCAATGCAAAGAGATGCAAATGAATGTAAGGTCTAACTCTAGGATGAAAAAGGATTCCAAAATCAGAAAATGCAATGATCAAACTCTGGTTCAAAAGATCGAGTTCACCATAATGAAACAAAAAAATAAGTTCATTGAAATGATTTGATAACAACAGACCTATTTCTCTAGTTTTATTCAAAATGTGTGCTATAAAGTGCAAATGAAGAACACTAATCAAATCTAACCAAAACAATAGTCAAAAGGAAGATCTGGAAAGGCGAGAATGATGTGTGTTCACCTATCACCAAAGATGATTTTCAGACCTCACTGAGGACTCATTCACCCTATGGTGAATGGGTCCTGGCTAGGGCTCCTGGAAAATGATTTTTGGGTTCAAGGTATAAGATGGTAGGGTTGACATAAACTTGAATCTGGTTAATAAAGATATTCTCCAAATTTGTCCAATTGAGAATGGATCTAGTGGGTAAGTTAAGGTACCAATTATATGCCATGTCCCCTAATGAATACGGGAACAACCTGTAGGCTACATCATGATGTTCTATCCGAGCCTTGGTGCATGCATCTTTGAATGCTTGAATGTGTTCCTCAACACTTCATGATTCCCCGTGGGAATATTTTGGGTAGAATCATTCTAGGTTTTTAGGAATCTCATAAATACACCCGAGAATGGTTCCTAGTAGTGACAAATTTCCTACAAAGAATTCCATTGGTGGAAGTAGATTAGGTTGTGGTAGCTGTGGTATAAGTGGAAATCCTAGTGGAGTTACTGGTTGTGTTAATAGTGGTGGTTCCTTTAGGCCCTCCTTCTAGCACCAGTTCTGTTGATGGCCAAATTGACACAACAAATGTTAAGCATAATACTTCTACTCTACTTCTACTTAAAAAGATAACTAATAATGAAATTATATATCTTCCAAGGTCTGGGTAGTTGGTTCACAATTGTATTGCATTACTCAATGGTCAACATGACTATAATATTCAAGGGGACTTTTCTAGTTAAAAGTAACAAACTGATATTTTGAATATTCCAACAATAAATTTTAAATAAACAAAAAAATATGCATCATAAGTTTTAGAATAGAAAACACGAATACATATTGTTCCTATATTCAGACATGCAATTTTGTAACAAGCTTTCCTTAAAGTCAAAACTGAGGAATGAAATAATTCATAATCATTATTTGCAATTCTATCCATTCACAATGCAGATTTAATAAGCATACTTGCAATTTATTTTACCAGAATTAATGAAAGACACATTCAATTAACTCATTACAGATTTTTGAAAATCAATAAACAAAAGGAAAATACCATTCACAAATGACACAATTGATGGTTTTAAATTCAGATCCTTCTATTGATATTAATCAATTAAGTAGCATTTATGTTTAGTAAAATTCACTAGTGCATGAAAAAACCATTGTCTTTTATGTCACTAGTAAACTTGAGAAATTGTTGTAAAAACTAACTTTCTAAAACCTTGAAAAATTATCTAACTTAAGGCTGCAAATCTGAAATCAATTTTTTGACCTTTTAAAATGATGTCCATTCTACAACTTATAGAAAATTATAACATAAAAATCTTCTTCAAAATATTGATCCAGAAAAATAGGACACCTAGAGTCTAGATCCAAAATTATAGATGTCCAAGTTGAGCTAGAGTGTTTAACAAAATCAAAATTGCATGCACAGGGAAATGGTGCCTCTTTCTTTGTTGGCTAGAGATGACCTTTAGTTCACTCCCGTGTTATCCTATTTCATAGGGATTGCTCCAGATGTTGCACCTTTGACTCCAAACCGATCAAAACAACATATCCTTTTCTCAAAATTTGAACTATATCTTCATTATACTTTATTTTTGTTTATACTTTTCATAATTAGCCAAAATTTATGTCAATACTTCCTCATAGCACCCATCTAACCATTCAATTTTGAATTTTTCCTTTTCATATGCATTGGTGGCTACTTCTATAATGTCCTTAAGATTACTAATGTCACCCATAACATGATGGGTATCAAAGTTAATACTTGCAAATCTGTTCAGGAGAATACCCTCACCATCAGTGTCTACCATGGTCTTCCATCTATTGTTCCAAGCATCCTTGATAGTTTGTAGATCTACTAATTTTCCACTTGATGGTAGATCCTAAGTAGTGACCAAACAAACATTCTCTTCAAATAACTCAGTTTGTTTCAATATTCCTTTGTTCGATCATCACCTCCAATTCGAATACCATGATTTTGTTGCATTTAATCAAGTAATTTGGACTTTCATCCTCTAGAATACCTATTTCATTAAGCTCATTTGCACTCAACTTATTCACTTCCATTACTTTTTCCAAGTACTCGAGGTAGTTTTCCTCTTCATCCCACATGGTTTTAATCAACCCTTTGATCTGCTTCTTTAAGGCACATGCTTCACTGTACAACTTGTATCGAGTTTCAAGTAGCACTTCTACTTCAATCTTCACTTGGTTAGTAAAACTATCAAGTATACGTGTTTTTATTTTCATCTCTGCGAGGTCCTTAGCTTCCTTTCTACTAACTAATACAAAAACCTTAGAAGAAAAAGGTTTTTTTGATAGTGGAGAGGCGAGATCTTTGACAAACCTTTTTATATGCTCCAACTGAGCCTTCAATTCATCTTTAGGTAACTTCTCCTTCTCCATTATGGACTTTGTGGAAGTAGTTACCAAATCTAAAAGAGTCTATTGATTCTGAGTTTTCTTTCCCAAATTGACCGTGCTTACCTAAAATTTGCAACTTTCAATTCTCGATCATCCTTATTAGGCACTAGAGTAGCAATTTTTACAATCAAATCTCCCTCAACAGTCAGCTTAGTGGAATGTATAACTCTGGACTTCTTCTTGGGTTTTTTCACTTTTATTTCCTTCATCATCTCATCCCAACTTAGAGGTTGATCCACCACTTTCTACCTCTTCTCCAGATTAAGCTTGAGCCATGTGGGAGCTAGAGTAGTGGTTGCCATTTTTTGTTCTAGCTGGGGCTGCTCTTCTCCCCCACTCACCTCTATTTGCACTTGTTTAGCCTTTTCCTATTCCAACTTCTCTCTCTCAACTTGCTCTTGTTTAAGTTTCTCCTTTTTAATATTTTCTTGTTTAAGCTTCTCATTCTAAGCTTTTATCTCTTCAATTTTCTTTATTTCCACCTCCCTTTTCTGAGCTTCTTCTTCTTCTCTTTTTATGTTCTAGCTCTTTTATCCAAGCTTACTCTTTTGTAGCCTCGTCTTCAGTAGCTTTCCTTTGGAACTTTCCATTATTTCTTGTCACTCATCCTCTATTAAGACATGCTCAATTTATGCTTCTTTCCAGAGGTTTCCTTCTTGAAACTCTACATCTTCCTCCTCAAAGTCTTCTTCATCTTCTTCCTTTTCTTCCTCCTGGAGAGGAGTCTCTTCAAAATTTGAGGGGAGAGGATATTCTGTAGGTGTTATTATAGGGGTATCTTCCCCTTCTTTAGCTATTGTCTCTGTTGTTGAGGGAGTAGTGGAGGGAGCTTCTTCAATCATTATTTCCTCAACTTGTGGAGGAACAACAAAATGACCTTCTTAAACAGTCTCTGCTTTTGGATACACAGTGGAAATCGGTTGGGCACCTAAACCTGAGACTACTCCAGTAGTAGAAGCTTGATAGGTGACTGTAACCTTTTGGAAGGATTTTGTAACATTTTTCATTGTAACCTCTCCCTCTCCTGCATGTGGAGTCTGCTTCATAATCCTCTTGTATTTCTTAGGTGGAGGAGAGGAAGAGGTTTGTCCTTGTGTCTCTTTTCTCTTGCCTTTGTTCTTCCTATCCTCTAACTGCTTAGTAATCCACCTCAAGCTTTGTTCTAGAATAGTTACAAATATATCATCAATGTTACACTCTTTCTCCATCCAATTGATGGGTGCCAAAGTTTGAGTATCCACTTGCTTCCTATCATATCAAGGATCAAGGGTTAAACCATTTATCTTAAATATTCTTAGGTATATCTTTTTTCACCTTAAATGCCCTCATTTGAGGGATGGTCAACCTCTCATATTTCCTCTTTCTGGCTTCAAACTCATCTTTTAAATCTTCCCATAAATCCTCTATGTGGGGCTCATGATATGGAAAAAAATATTAATATAGGTTATTCATCTTCCCTTTTGTGTCAAAGTCCTTTCTCCCTTGATATAACTTAAAGTTAGTAGCCTGTAGCTCCTTGGTTGTTGACTTGGTAGCTCCAATAGATGGGCATTGATAGAAACCATGGTCAATTGGATACTTGACCTCTCTAGCTTTATGTTTGCTACTGAACTTGAGGTTGATCTCCCTCATTTGTAGGGAGAACTCAATCAAAATCCATTTATTACTACAACACTTGGGTAACAAAAATGGTGCTCCATCATACCCCCACAAGCGAATGTAAGTTGACTTAGGATACTAGATGAACTAGTTCCCCCATTGCTTCACCAATTCCATGGTTTTCTGTAGTCAACCTGAAGCCCGCATCTCTTGAAAATTGAGTAATTATAACATAGAGAAAAGCATCATTCACTCTCTTAAAATTATTTTCCAAGGTTTTGAGTTCCAATTAATCATAGTATTCCCAAATCTTTCTTTGTCCATGCCATTCACCTCTGACTCCTAAAGTATTCAACCCTAGGAAGTTTCCCATCCTAGTTGCACAATATAATACATATGATGACATATTGAACTCTTTTGAATCCTTTACCTTTGTAAGTTGATTATGTATATGATTGGAAACAATTTTCCCCCAATATTGCTCCTTATAAGATCACCTCAATAAAATGAGACATCTAGTGTTTATACTTATGGGAGCTTTCCTTACCCATTCCCCTGCTCAATAATGTAATAATGTCCCCTACTTTTGAAAGGAAATTAGATCTCCAAAGCTTTGTAGGAAACTTGGTAATATATTTCTTACCATTCTTAAGCCAATTCTTATTCATATGTTGTTGGTGTGTGCTTACATCCTTCTCATATTGTTGTAGTGCCTCAACTTTTGTTACCATTTTCAATTGAGGGTAAGGGTAAGGAAAAAAATCAAATACTATTCTGGTCATTGCTGGAGATAAGTCAATTATTTCATTTCCCCATTGGACAATACATTTGTGTTGGGTGGGGTTGTATGCTTCTGATACTACTAGAATAAGTTCATGACATTGAACAACAATGGGGAAAGATGCCACATGAGCAAGCACCGAAGCTTCTATCTTCTTGGATCTTGTACTGGCATCATCATCAAATGTGTCTTTCTTGAATGCCTCCAATTCAATGTGTCCCAACATTGTATTAGTAATCTTTGTCACCTTGGAGGTGAACTTGGATAACACTGGAGCACCTTGGCATTTATACTTCATTATGTAATGGGTTTGATCCAACTTTTTCAGCTTAGATTTTTTCTCTTTCTCTACCTCCTCAGCACTAGGTTCCTCCTCTGAATTAGACACTTATGATACCTAAGCAACAAAATAAAAGAGAGATTCATCAAAAAAACATTACAAATTTTATCCTCTAAAAACCCTTTAAAATATGTTCTATTGAAATTATAAACTCTAGCAGAACTCCTTCAAAAAGTAGTAAAAATTGTCCATTAATACTGCAAATCAGAACCAAAGAAGCACTTGGAACATGAACCTTGGATAAAAAGGTCGGTTCAAAACTCAACATTCTGATGGAACCTTATTCATTGTTAGCAGAAATTGAAATCAGAGTTGTACACAAAACTTGGCTCTTGAGTCAAATCAAGTTTCAAAATTCTAATCGAACTTAGATAGAATAAAGCATTTAAGGTTTAACTCTTATCAGAAGTTAGGATTGAAAAAGAATTTAGAACATGGACTTTTGGTTCATAGGTCCACTCAAAATTCAAAATTTTTATTGAACCTTAGCATTAAAATGACCTTTAGAGTTATGAAAAATTGATGAACCTATATCTGTTGCGAAGGATTTAGAAATTGGAAGTGGAAAAGCACATAGAACTTAGCCTATAATGAAAAAGTTTGTTCAAAATTTGAAACTCCAAATGGCTAAGTTAGGAAAATGCACAACAATACAAGGTCAGATTTTGGAGTTAGAAAAGCACATTGCACCTGACCTTTTATTCAAAAAATTTGATCGAAACTTAGATCTCCAACTGGTCCAACAAACAAAATATAAAAATCTTGGAATATGGATTTCAAGATCGAATTTTCACTTAGAATTTGGACCATTCTGTAAAATGAGGGTGCAAAAAATAATATTCTAAAAAGACCTAAAATTCAAAACCTATGGTTAAACCTAAAAATTGTACAGAAACCCTAGGTAAAAAGGGCGAACAAACTTAAACCCGCAAAAAGTGTGGCACATGAACCAAGGAAAAAGAAAAACCTAAGAAAAACTAAACCAAACAAAAAAAATCAAATAACCCAAATAGAAAAATGTAAACACAACAAAACTCAAAAAAACAAAACCAAGTGAAACAAAAAGACACAAGAGAAAATGGAAGAAGACAATCACACAAAAACATGCCAAAAGAAACATGAAAAAAAAGAAGAAAATGAAAAGAAAATGAAAGAAAAATGAAGGAAAAAGAACATGGAAGACCTTACCTAGAAGAAACGATTGAATTGAAACAACAATTCTTCAAATGCCCAGGCTAAAATTCTTCAAAGCTCTTTTGCTTTGCTCCCAATGAAAAAAAAATGCTCTTGTGAGCACAATTGTGGGAGAAATCCAATTAAATATTAGGTTCGTACATGTAGAGTAATTAGCATTAAATACAGTTGGTGAGTGGGTTTCGTAATCAAAGTTAGATTTGGAACTTGACTATCATCAAAAAAGTCCAATAAAAAATCACAATTTCAGATGGACTAGAGGTAAGAAATCAACAAACACGAAATCGGAGAAATAAATGGAACTTGAACCTTTCAAGGAAAAGCATAGGTGTGATTTGAAAATCTAGTTCCGAACAAAGGTGCAGGATTGAAAAAATGGACTGAACTTGAACCTTTTTAAGGAAAGGTGCAAGTTCAAATCATAAATCTGGTTTTGACAAGGAAAACAACATTGAATCAAAAAACTAAACAAAAGTTGCACTTTTTGTGAAAAGGTGCACGTTCAGTCCAAAATCTCGATTTCGAACAAAAGACAAAAAACAAGAAATCAAATCCCGAAAAGGGAAACAACCCTTAGGGTAAAAACCAAGGAAGGAAAAAAAAACCAAGAAAAGGGGAAAATCAAAGAGACAAAACACCAAAACACAAGGGGACCCATTTTATTCAAAAAGAAAATGGGGTGGCTATGTAAGGCATAATAATATCCTTCACAAGTGCCTTTGTTAAAATGTCTGCAACCTGATCCTTTGTAGATATATATTGCAACTTCACTACTTTATTTGTAACCTTCTCTCTCAAAAAGTGATACCTGATTGATATGTTCTTGGTTCTGGAATGCATCATTGAATTCTTTGAAATATTGATATTACTTGCATTATCACATAGAATATGAATGGACTCATCATACTTTATCTTGATACCATTCAATGTTTGTTTCATCCACAACACTTGAGTACAACAAGATGTTGCAACAATATACTTTGCTTCTATTTTTGAAAAAGATACTAAATCTCGCTTCTTACTATTCCATGAAACCAACCTATTTCCTAAGAAGAAAGCACCACCACTAGTACTCCTCCTATCATCAACACAACTAGCCCAATCAACATCAATGTATGTTCTTACATCAAATTCATTACCTTTTACATACCATAATCCACAATCTAGAGTTCTTTTCAAATATCTGAAGATCCTCTCGATTTCCTTCACATGAGTTTAATTAGGTTTAGCTTGAAATATTGCAACTAAACATACTGCGTGCATAATATCGGGTCTTGAAGTAGTTAAGTACAATAAACTTCCAATCATAGATCTATATAGAGTGTGATCAACTAGGGGAGACTCATCATCTTTGCTCAAATGACAACAAATTACCATAGGAGTACTCAGAGGTTTACAATCTTCCATATAAAACTTCTTCAACATCTCCTTGACATACTTTTCTTGAGAAATAAAGATCACATCATCTAGTGAAGCAATTTGAAGACCAAGGAAGAAGGATAACTCACCAATCATAGACATTTCAAATTCCTTTTGTATTTCTTCTACAAAATTCTTGCACATTTCATCATTTCCACCAAAGATTATATCATCAACATATACAACAACTATCAAAATTCTTTCATCGTCAAATCTTTAAGTAAAGATTACTATCTGTGGTACCTTTCTTGAAACCTTGTTGAAGCAATTACCTATCCAACCTTGCATACCAAGTTGTAGGAGCTTTCTTGAGACCATATAATTCCTTTTCAAGTCTACACACCATGTTTAGTTCTTGTAATAATCAAAATCCATTAGGTTGCTCTATGTAGACTTCTTCCAAATTTCCATTTAGGAAGGTTGATTTGACATCTATTTGATATACTTTGAAGTCCTTATGGACTGAAAAAGAAAGAAACATTTTGATTACTTCCATTCTTCTTATTGAAGGAAAATTCTCCTCAAAATCAATTCCTTCTACTTATGGATAGCCTTTACATACTAGTCTTTTTTTTTTTTTGACAACTTCACCTTCTTCATTCAACTTATTTCTAAATACCCACTTTATTCCTATCACAGTTTTGTTTGTAGGCCTTGAAACCAGTTCCCAAGTCTGATTCTTCTCAATCTAATTCAATTCTTCTTCCATTGCTTGTATCCATCCTTCATATTTTCTAACATTTGGTTATATCTTTGATAACAAATAAAAGTTTACTTGTTCATTTATCTTTGCAAGCCTTCTCCTAGTCAACACTCCATTCTTATCTCCAATAATCTAATCCTTTGAATGATTCCTTTGAACATACTTTACAAAAGCCTTATTGTGCTTTTCTACTATTTCTTCTTTCTCTTCAACTTCTTCTTCTTCTCCTAATCGGGGAGGTGCATCAAATCCTCAGTCCTTAATTTCATACATATTCTAATGTAGATCTTCATCAACCTTAACATTTTTACTTTCAACTATTCTTCCCAGTACTTTGTTGTAGCACCTGTATACTTTACTCTGAGATGAATATCCCAGAAATATACCTTCATCAACTCTTGAATCAAACTTCCTCAAAACATCTTCATCTCTTTTTATTTAGCATTTTCTTCCAAAGACTTTAAAATACTTGACAATTTCCGATCTTCCATTCCATAACTCATATAGGGTCTTAGTGTTGTTAAGCCTTAATAAACCTTTTTTGAGAATATAGACTATAGTATGAACTATTTCTTTCCAATAAACATCAGGAAAATTTTATTCCATCAGCATGGTTCTTTCCATCTCTTGAACAATCCTATTCTTTCTTTCCACTACCCCATTTTGCTAAGGAGTTCTAGCAATAGATAGATTCCTCCTTATTCCATGTTCTTCATAGAAATCATTAAAATCATTTTATGTGAAATCACCTTCTTTATCAAATCTTAAGCACTTTATTTTAGCATGCATTTCATTCTCAACCATTGATTTGAAAATCTTGAATCTCATCCTAGAGAAATCATCAATAAAAAGAATGAAATACCTTTCTCCTTTTAGAATTTTAGTTCTAGTAGGTCCACAAAAATTAGTATGAATCAACTCCAATGATCTAGAGGAATAATAATCTTTGGAATTGAAACTTATCTTTGTATTCTTTCCAAATTCACATTCCTTGCACACAATACTTGTAGGCTTGATTATTTTAGGCATATCTCTTACCACATGTAATGAGCTAATTTTCACAAGGTTGTCAAATTTAATGTGTCTCATTCTCCTATGCCAAAGCCAATATTCACTTGATTTTCCTAGAATACAAGTTCTCCCATTGGAATCCCTTAGACTGTATATGTCACCATTAGTCCTAGATCCTTCTACAACCAATTTTCTAGACTTTCCTTTTCTGATTTTACATCATCTTTCATTGAATTTGAGATTGTATCCATTTCTACAAATTTGACTCACTTTACGAAGATTGTGCCTGAGACCTTTAACATAAAGAACATATTCTATCATGTGCTTTCAATCAATACTTATTGTACCTTTTCCATAGATCTGTATTGAAGGATCATCTCCAAGCTTGACTATACCTCCATTCCACTTCACAAGCTTGATAAACTTGTTTATATCCCCAGTAATGATGTTAGAACAACCACTATAAATCGCCCATGAGTTTTCCTCATCTTCTGCGTGAAAATTAGTACATATAACACTTGAATATTTAGTCTTCTTAGTAGCCAACTACGAGCTTTCATCTTCATTATTCAGACCACTAGACTCATCATCCTTTGAAGAGCATGGATCTTCCTTGGAGTAGAGACTCTTTTTGAACTTATTTCTTCTTGAATATTTGTTTCTCTTTTTAGGATCTTTCAAGGGAAATTTAGAAGCAAAATGAACAAACTCTCCACACTTAAAACATTGGAAAGGTAGCTTACCTTTGTACTTGCCAATACCCCTTTTCAACTTCCTTAAAAAAATTGCATCTTCTTCATTAGTGTCACTACTCTAATCAACTACTTCATACATCTCCTTCTTACTGGCTTTGAAAGGTGCTTCCTTCTTTGAATCTTCTTTGCCAAATTTTCTCATTTCAAAAGAAATAAGGGCACCATATAATTGATCCATTGAAATTTTATATAAATATTTAGCTTCCTCAATAGAAGATACTTTAGGACTATAAGCTTTAGGAAGAGATCTCAGTAAATTTTTAACCACCATCAATTCTTCTAGTTCTTCACCAAGTCCTCTTATTGCATTGACCACTTCATCTACTTGGAGGAGATATCCTATAATATCTTTATCCTCTGGCATTTTCAAGTTCTCAAACTTGCCTCTATAGATCTACAACTTGGCTTGTTTCACTTTGATGTCTCCTTCATAGATGCCACTAAGCTTTTCCTAGACATTCTTTGTTGACTTGCAGTGCATTACTTTTACAAGATCTGAATCTACTAACCCACTCAAGATAGCATTCTTAGCCTTTCCATTGTTCTCATAGGCCCTAATATTTTCTAGATCAATTGGAGGAGTAGCAAGAACATCATAAACATCCTTGATTGATTGCCAAACTTTAAAACCTAAGGACAAATAGGATTACATCCTAAATTGCTAGAAATATAAATTTGTTCCATCAAACCTAGGCACCTTGTGAGACCCTTCTTGTGCCATCCTAGACCTTCCTCAAGTTGTTAGAATTCTTCTAAGGAACTAGGATCTGATACCAATTTTTGAACACATCATAATACTAAGAGGGTGATGAATCATGTTAGCATATTGTTGTCATTGATGTCAAAACGGGATCAAGTGTGTGATAGAATTGATCCTATATGCAAGGTGTGTTGGCATTGATGTCAAAATGTTTTCATTGATGTCTAAATGAGATATGTCATGTTGAGGATCTGGTTATGGAAGATGGAGTATAAGTTGCAAAAGTTGCTCAAGATGTTGCAATGTTGTCATGCATTGTTATCATAAAATTGGAGAGTACTCTTCCAGGAATCTGAAGTGAAATCAAAGGATAGATTTGACATGGGTTTTCTAAGAGCTTCTTAGAAATGTGATGAGTAGGTCCAAAGGATGTGTATTGCATCCAAAAAAGAGTTATGTTTCCTCTTAGACAATTTTAGGGTTTTGCAGTTAAACCTTAGGGTTACAATCATGGCACCTTAACAAATTTTCTATTTTTTCATTGACTAATTGTTGGAGGTTGTAGGTCGCATAAGTTATAACTTATGCCCTTAAACTCATTTGATGATCGGCCCCATTACCTAGTCATCCAGTTGGTGTCACTGGTGTGTTATTTTGAAGATCAGATGGTGCACGCTCCATATTTACACATCTAACGGCTATAGCTAAGGCCCCATGCATCACAAAAATCTCTTTGAATTTGGCTTGTGGTTTAGCAATGAGTGATGGAGACTTATCAATGACTACAATCAAGAAGATCCAATGGTTCCCACTAGCCCGCAACACCTGTGGTGAGACCCCATTCATGACTCACGGGGGAGTGAGAAATGATTGTGATCAAACAGGGTTTGATCAGACAATGGAAGAAGTTGATGGTGGGTCTGGAAGACACGTGGAAAAACTTCGCTCGGTTGCTTCACATCACTGTTTTGAAGCGAAGTGTTTGGATGCTTTGTGTGATGGGCGATGGAAGTGGATTATGACATCAACATGTACATGTGGAAAAATGGTATTGCATTGATGGGTGTTAGTGCATCGCACTTACACAACTTTGAGATATAAAGCTTTCAATGATGAGAGTTGTGCTTTGAGCGATTGTGGAGAATGATGTCAAAGGTGGATAGATGGTAGTTTCTAACCAGCCCACTAAGATTTTGTGGGCCCATGCTTTCAGCCAGTGGGATAGCGTGGGATGGTATAGAATGAATGAAAGTTGATCCAATGATGATTTCCATGTCCATTCAAATCACTGATGGAGAAATAAAGGAATATGTATAATATCAATGCACAATGTATGATCAACGGTGCAGGTTCAAAGGTATGTGATTGGACGATGATCGCTATGTCTCTTCACATTGAGGAAATAGATGTAGATGTCCTGAGTGGTATAGTGATATGCGATGACTATGGCTCCAAAGGAAATGTGATCAATGATGGAGATTTAAAGACCGTTTATCTGACAGTCAGGTTTTAAAGGTGTGATAATGAATGAAGGATGCTAGATTGTGACATGAAGTCAAGTGATCGATGATTCAAATTTGAAAGTGAAGATCACAAATGGCTAAGTTCGTATAAATAGGTTTTCCCCTATAAACCGACATAGAGGTGAAAAATTAAATGTTCTACCTGCATCAACGACTAGTGTAATGAAGATTTGATGCATAGGGAGGTGACACAGATGGCTATAAAGACTGGGATAAAGATCAAATCAGATAATCAGAAGGATGCATTAAACACATATCTGATTCTAGGGTTTGATAGAGAGAGAATGAGGGAAAATTCTATGCACCAAAAATTAATGTTGTGTGGATCAATGTAGTTGTATGATAGTGAAGAAGATATAATAGAGCCATAGCAAAAAATCAAATTATGATGGAGAAGCCTAAGGCAATCATTATCGACTAGCAACTACACAAAATAGATGATGAGAATATTGTATAGTAAAAGTGCAACTATGTGAGAAGAGAGAATAATAGATAGTGCACAGTGCAGAAGGAATTCTGAGCTCTTGAGGCAGACAAAGAATACATTGAAAGGAAAAGAGAGAGTTGCAAAAGGTGTATGATGGTGCATTGAGGCGGACCATGAATGCACTAAAGAAGAAGGGGAAGAACAAAGTCGAACCAGTGGGGTGTAGAGAAAAGAAGAGAGTTGTTGTGGAAGCAACAAAAACTTGAGAAGTTGTAGAGTAAGCTGTAACAATGAATTGTGTTCTTAATGAAAAAATTGTAATAATCATTTATGTTTTAAATTTGATAGGTTGGTACCATCAAATAACTAAGTTGGTGCTCAATTCAGGGGATTGGAATCTCCTTAGGGTTGGTTCCCTTAAAAGATATAATAGAAGGTTTCTTTGTGAGGTTGGATTAGGACAGTAGCTTCTAGCAACATTTTCTCACCGTGGTTTTCCCATTTTGGGTTTTCCATGTACATATTTTGTTATGAGTTGTTAGATTGTGTGCATGTTTAAGTCTTTGTATTTCATGTTTCAATCTACATACTAAGTGTTTAAAGAGTTAGTCTGCTGCAAAGGTTAAAGAGTTAAAATTTCAATATCTACTAATTCACCCCCCTCTTAGTAGATTGTTGTGTTCCAATAATTGGTATCAGAGTGCTAGGTTCCCTAGGAGAAGCTTAACCAACTCAGGTAGATTCTAGGATTTGTGAACACAATGGTCAATCAAGAAAGCTCTTCCACAAACAAGCCACCCCGGTTTGATGGAACATATTATAATTTTTGGAGTTTATTAGTGAAGAGATACTTGGGATCTTTAGAATTTTATGTGTGGATGTTTGTTGTGAATGGATACATACCATTGGCCACACCTCCCACTGGTGTTGTAGGAAAAAGAGATTATGAGAACAATGAAAAATCATGGTTTGCTATTACAAATAGCTTGTCTAGATATGTTCTTAGAAAAGTTATGTATTGTAAGTATGTACAAGATGTCTGGGATACATTGAAGAAGATATATGAAGGATATGGAAAGGTAAAATTAGCCAACATTCAAGTATTGTGGGCAATATTTGAAGGCCTAAATATGACAAAAGAAGAGAAGACTGCATACTATCTTCAGAGAGTTAATGATATAGTAAAGTCCATTAGAGGATATGGAGAAGAAGTAAAAGAAGAGGTCATTGTATTAAAAGTTCTTAGGTCAATGAAATACAAGTATGAATCTAAGATCTTAGCAATAGAGGAAGGAAGAGAAATAGAAAAACTTACTCTTAATGAGCTGCATGGTATATTCACCACATATGAGATGAGGATGAGAGATGTAGAACCATCTAGAAAAGAAACTTCCTTCAAGGTTTCCAACAAAGTAAAGGATGAATCACCTAAGAAAGATAAAGTTGAAACCACCACATTTGAACAAGGAGAGACTGATGAGGAAGAAGCAAACTTCATCAGAAGATTAAGGAGAGGATCTGGAAAGTACAAAGGTAATTTACCTTTCAAATGCTTTGACCGTGGTAAAATAGGACATTTTTCTTCTAAATGCCTCTACAAGAAGGATAGCCCTGAACAAAAAGAAGACCGTAAGATAAAGAAAACCTATTATCCTAAAAAGAAGAGTATTGGAAAGAAAAAGAAGAGCCTGTATATTCAAGAAGAAAGTGATTCATTTGATGCTAATGATAGTTCAGATGATGATCATGCTCTTGTAATGGAAGAAGAAAAGGAAGAATTTATCTTAATGGCCAAGGACTCAGTGAAACAAAAGCATGGCATAGGAAAACATCTTGGTGAAGAAGAAGCTGAAATTGATATTGAAGGAGAACTTATTTTTTCCTTAGAATATTTTGAAATTTTGAGAGATGAAGTTGAAGGACTAAAAAAGGAGAATAAGAATCTATCTAAAGAGCTTGAGGAATCTAATAAGATAGTATTAAGTCTGAAACTTCAAGTGGAGGAAGCCAAAAGAATGGAAGACGTGATGAAATCCAAAGTAGGATCTGAAATAGACAGATGCTTGAAGCTTGAAGTAGAAGTAGTTTCCTTGAGAAAGGATTTAAAGAAAGCTAAAGAGCAAGTTGAAAAAGGGATGAAGCTAAAAGGTGGATCAAATTTTTTGGATGAGCTATTGAGTACTCGAAAGCCCTCTAACAAAGAAAAATCTAGATTAGGGCTAGAAAAAGGAAAGAGTTCCTTTGTTCATGAGTCTGCAAAGCTTTATGAAAGATTTAGGGTAGAAGAAAAGTCAAGTTCAAAATGGTGAGAAATCATGTAAGGAAGATGCTAATGGAGAAGAGAAGAAGTCTGCTAAGTTGGAAAAATTAGATGAAGTAAATAAGCTTGTGGCAGACAATAAGAATAACCAATCAGTTCATGATCAACAAAGGAAGAAGTAGAACATGAAAAGAACATATGCTGATAGATTTACAAGAGTATGTGATTTAGGGAGGCCAAGAAAAAGATGACCACTTCATTTGACTCAAGGAAATTCTATGACTAGGTATTGTTCATACTTTCATGGATATTATTATACATGTAATTAGTTTGGTCATAGGGATAAAGAATGTAGATTCATTCCTAAGGGGAGCAAAAATTACTTAAGAAAAAATTGATTTGCTCCCTTAGTTGATATGAACGTAATCTGTTACAACTGCAACAATTTTGGTCATATAGCTAGAAACTATAGAAAAATGTTTATAAGACCAAATGTATAGTTTGAGAAGAAGAACACAAACCCCAAAAATGGAAAAGGAATCTAAGGTTTCTAAGGAAGAGGGAGAGAAGATTGAAAAGAAACCTAAGAAAGTGTGGCAAGAAAAAGAGTAGAGTTCCACCCAATCTATGATAGCCCAAACTGCACTACATGCAAAGAAACAAAGTTTGAGGGTAATTGATAGTGGCTACTCCAAGCATATGACTGGAGATAAAACCAAATTCATTGAACTCAAGAAGTGTATAGAAGGATCAATAAGCTTAGGTGATAATATAGTTGTCAAGATTTGTGGTAAAGGAATCTTGAGCCTAGATGGGAAGAATAAAATAAAAGATGTCCTTTATGTTGAAGGGTTGAAACATAGCCTTTTAAGTGTTATCTAGATGTGTGACAATGGTTAAAAAGTTACATTTAAATTTGAAGGCTACAAGATAAGAAAGAATGGTAAGACAATTGCACAAGGAGTAAGGACTGATAGAAATCTTTACAACCTTTGTGAAGTAAAAGGACATTTTTTTTTGATAAGTCAAGTAGATGAGAGTTGGTTGTGTCATAGAAGATTGGGACATGTTAATTTTGACAATCTGGTCAAAATAAGCTCAAAAGGGCTAGTAAGAAACTTTCCAAGGATAATCAAGCCTACAAATGCTACCTGCAAAGGATGCTAACAAGGAAAGAAAACAAGGGTTAAGTTTCCAACAAAGGATTATTCAACCACAAAACCCTTGCAAATAGTTCATACTAATATGTGTGGTCCCACAAGGACAAGAGGGCTACAAGGTGAGAGGTATTTCATGCTACTAATTGATGATTATACCAGAATGGCATGGGTAACCTTTCTAAAGGAGAAGGTTGAGGCATTTGATAAGTTTAAGATATTCAAGAAGCTTGTTGAGAAGGAAACCGGTAGGAGAATTAAGTGCTTAAGATCATACAAAGGAGGAGAATTCAAATCAAATGAATTTAGTAAGTATTATGAAGACCATGGAATCAAGAGGCAATACTGTGCACCAAGCACTCCACAACAAAATGGAGTGGTTGAAAGAAGGAATCAGATAGTTAAAGATATGGCTAGAGCAATGTTGAGTGAGGCCAAATTGACAGACATTTTTTGGAAGGGAGTAGTTCACATTGTAGTATACATTCAAAATAGAGCTCTTATAAGAGCAAACAGTGGCAAGACTCCATGTGAACTATGATATTGTAGATCTGTATCTATCAAGTATTTCAAAGTATTTGGTAGAAAATGCTACATAAAAATAGAAGATAAAAATTCGAGAAGCTTTGATTTGAGGTGTGATGAAGGCATATTCTTAGGATATTCCACCCAAAGAAAAGCTTGCAAGTGTTACAACAAGAGGCTAGACAAGATGGTGGAAAGCATCAATGTCAAGATTGATGAGGATATAAACTAGGTTAAGCATAGCAAAACCAACCTTGAGATTGAATCAAAAGATGAAGAAGAGGTTGTTGTTGATGAAGAAAATGAAGAGGAAGTATGTGGACCAGAGATTGAATGAGCACCTGCGAAGTATTTGTAGAAGGATCATCCAACAGATCAAATAATTGGTGACAAAAATGAAGGAGTTCTTACTAGGAGAAAAGTTGCAAAGAATAAGGAACAAGTAAATTTCGCTCTCCTATAATAGATTGAGCCAAAAAGCTTCTCTGAAGCCAACAACGATGAGAGTTGGAGAAAGGCAATGGAGGAAGAGTTAAATCAAATTGAGAAGAATAACACATGAAAATTTATCCCTAGAACCCCAAGAAAAAATGTAATTGGTACAAAATGGGTGTTTAGAAACAAGTTGAATGAAGATGGAGTTGTAGTAAGAAATAAGGGAAGATTAGTGTACAAGGGGTATGCACAAATTGAAGACATTGATTTTGAAGAAACATTTACACCTATAGCAAGATTAGAAGCAATTAGAATGTTTCTTTCATTTTCAATTTACAAGGGATTCAAAGTATATCAAATGGATGTTAAATTTGCATTTCTGAATGGAAACCTAGAAGAGGAAGTCTACATAGAACAACTAGAAGGTTTTCATCTTTTAGAAGAAGAGGATTATGTTTGCAGATTAAGGAAAGCATTGTATGGTCTAAAACAAGCACCTAGAGCATGCTATTCCAGATTAGACTACTACCTGTTGCAATAAGGATTCAAAAATGGATGTGTAGGCAAGAGCTTGTTCCTTCATTCCATGGTTTCTATCAACTATATGACAGGGTTATTTCATAACAAGAGTTGCAGTGGCGTTTGTCTTTTGGTACTTTATGGCAGAGTTGTTTTATGGAAAAGATACTTGTTCATGTCTTGTTCCTTTATTTCATGGTTTTGTTTGAAGGACAGTGTTGCTTGACAATTTGAGTTGATACAACAATGCTTCAAAAGGCACTTGCTCTTTATTTTCCAAACATTGATAAAGATTGGAGTTTGATCGATTCATTCAAAGTTTCCTGCTCATATTGGATGCATGTATGTTGATGTTATAAGTTCATATTCAATGTTCAAAGGTTTAAAATATTATCAAGATCCACATCATTCAAAGTATCAAGCAATCAAAGCTTCAAGGTATTAAGGCATCAAGGAATCAAACCATAAGAGCATCAAATATTTAAAGGATCAAAACCCTAACTAGGTATCATAATTCATTGTTCTTGGAAATTATCTATGGTGATTATCTATATTGTATCTTGCTTTAGAGGTTGTGTAGGTATTGGTTTCTCAATACTCAATTTCATTTGAAGAACTTAGGGTCAATTCCTTTATTAGAAATGTTGTAAAAAGCCTAAGTGTTTGGTTATTATGCAAGTTTAATAGGCAAGGTTGTTTGTATTATATTTGGAGATGAATTATGATCACTAGTCAACAATATTTAAGGTGACTTGCTTAAGAGTTTTTATGTCATTCTTGAACCGGCCCCTCTTTACAATGGTAACAGATCGAGCAGGTTGAAGGTTATATTTAAATCATTTGAAGCAAGATCAAAGGCTTATATTTAAAGTTATATCTGGTGGGTTACTCAATCCAAGGGATCTTATTTAAATTAGTGAATGGTTACTTCAAGTCAATTTACTTTGATAGGTGTGGAAGCTCAAGGATTTGTTATTTTTCTTGTGCATTATTTTAGAAAAGCGGATGAGATTAGCAGTTTTGTGGTTGGCCCCAAGTCTACATAAGTTGTGTTTCTTTTTATATTCTAGCTTTTTGTCTTCTAACTAAATAATGAGTTGATGTTTCCATTCTTTATAGGCATATATATTGGGTGATTGAAAAAAGGTAGAATGAGCATTGAGAATAAGAGAAATGAACATGGAGATTGTGAATGAACATGAAGATAAATGAATAGGTGCAATGATATTGTGAATGGAGCTTAAACATGCAAATACAATAAAGATAAATGAATAGGGAGATTCTTGGAGTAATGTGGAGGAATGTCGATCTTTCTTGCTTTGGATAATGTGAGTATGTAAGAGTCTTATTGGAAATTAAAAAGTAGATTGAACCATTTTGAGAAAAGGGAAAAAAACAAATAGGTAGTGTTGAATAAGGAGTGAATTTTTTGAGAATGTTCTTTTGATATTCTCGATGACAATATGACAGTGAGATCTAAAACTCTTGAAGTATTTTTTATGATGGAGATTTCATGAACAGAGAATGGTGTTTTGGATTTTTAGTATTACATGTGCAGTTTGTTTGAGAGTAGAGCAAGGTAATTAAGGTGATGGATTTATTGTGAATAGAGACAAGATTGATTTTGTATTTACAAGAAACATATATGTGTGGATTGAAAGATAGGTATGTGAAATAAATATATAGAGATACAGTTGAATTTAGTATGAAAGGAGCCATGAATAAAATATGAGCCTGAAATGAATTTTTATGTCTTTGAAGGAATAATAACTTGTATTGTAACAACCTATCTTCAACCTTCATCAGTGAACCTTGTATCATTGAAGAAAATTTATAAGAATTGCTTTCAATTATCAGTTTGTCTTTGAAAATCTTGTATCAGGGGAGAGTCTTATAGTTAAGGCATTGAAGGTATATATAGTTGGTGCATATTGTAACAGGGTAACCCCTAAAATTGTATCTCTTCTTTCATTGGTGTGATAAGGAGTGGGTGCTCCTATCAATTTTGGTTTGTGAACGAGGCTTGTGAGATGGCCAGTGAGGCTTGCTAATTTCCAATGAGGTAGATTGAAGTTTGGAGTTGGTGCTTCAGCCACTAGAGTTGGTGCTTCAAAGGAGATTTGGTGCTCTTGGTGGGTTGGTGCTCACCTATGTAAATAGGGTTGATTCACTTTGAAGTTAATAAAAGCAATTGTTTAGAGTGGTTTTTTCACCCTTTTATGGTTTCTCCACTCATAAATATGGTGTCTAATATCTCCTTGATGATATGTTGCTTTGTGCATGATTCAATATTCCTAATTCACACGTGATGTTGTAATATGCACATATTTGTGTTTTTTTTTTATGAAATACATATCTAAAGTTTTTTATGATCAATAGTGTTAAGGTTTTGAGATTGATTTTATCTGACCACTGAATCACTCCCCCCTCTCAGTAGTCTTGTACTCCAACAAGTGGTATCAGATCAACAAGGTTCCCTACAAAATTTTAGTCAACTTGGGTTGATATTGGTGGTGGAGTACAATGACACAAAGAAAAAGAAATAAAGGAAAAAGAAATACTCAACAGAGTACTAAATAGAAAACACTACTTGAACCAAATACCAATAATAATGAAGCAGTTATAAACAATGACTCATAAATTTATGTGTATCCTATATATAGAGCACCTTAGTTTGAAGGCTCCAATTTTATTCTTTGAAAACTAAGGATGGAGACTTATTTATATTCCTTAGGATTTGTTGTGTGGATAGCTATAGAGAGAGGTTATCCAGCATCTTCTACATTTTCTTCTATTGTTGATGAGAAGAAGACTCTTGAATTGAATGCTAGGGCCATGGATGCTATCTTTAGTGGTTTTCCAAATGAGGTTATTGCTAAAGTTATGTATTTTAAGAATGCTAAGGAGGTTTGGGGAAAATTTATTTATATGTATGAAAGTGATGAGTTGCTAAAAAAGACACCCTTGCAAATTGATATAGGAAGTGATACATTTGAAAGAGAAGAAGACTGCTCTATGAGATATTGAGAAACTCAGAGTGGAGAATCAAAGATTAAGGTTGCAGCTTCAAGAAGAAAAAGAGTCTAAAGTTAAGACACTTTCAACTCTTCAAGAAGTAGAGAAATTGATATTAGATTTGAAGGTTCAAGTTGCAAAAGGTAACAAAATAGAAGAAGTCAATAATCAGCTTAAGGAAAAAGAGATTAATTGTGAAAAGTAGTAATCAGAGATAGTTTCTTTGAAAAATAAATTAGGAAAAGCCTCTTCCAAGTTACACAAAACACACAATTTGGAAAGATCACTAAATGTTTATTTGAGATGTTGAGCAAGAAAAAACATCATAAGGATACTACTGGATTAGGTTTTGAAGAAGGGTAGAGTTCTAAGGTTAGAGGAACACCAAGGAAGAAAATAGATCTAAACTATTCTACTACTACTAAGGCTGAAGAAATGAAGAAGATAACATAAAATACTCCTGTACAAGTGAGCGACAACAAGTTTAGAAGATCTTTCCATTCAGTATAGCATCAAAAGTCTAGGTTTGAAAATTATTTTCATGGTTATTGTTATTCATGCTATGAGTTTGGTCATAAAGCATGTTAGGTCTCAAAAATGCAGGTTTTTAGACCATAAGAGGGGGCCAGTCTCCTAATACATTTTTGTCCAACGAACGAGGAAAATATGATTGATCACCTCCTACTCTTTAGACTCTGCTAGACCTAGGTGGGTGTACTTGAGTAATAAGGAAAATTTGAAAGCTTGATAATGTTCTCCGACTTAGGTAATCTACTCACAATGGCATGTGGGGGGTGAAGTAGATGCAAAGCTTACTTACTAAGTCCTAATGAAAGTGTTTTGAATAAGAGTGTGAATTGAAGTTGTACAAAAATGTTCTAAAACTGACCAATGCCTAATCTATTGGGTAAATGGAGTTGATGGATGGATGATGATTATGGAGATAGATTTGTATGATAGGTAAACCTATTACTTAGCTTAACTCTAACTGTTGGGAACTTTTAAATGTTTTCACCTTGTGCAAACGTGCAAGTTTGTTTGCTACAACACTCTTTTTATAGATCCTAGTGCTATTCTCCCAAATTATTGTGATGCTATGAAAGAATTTTTAATTATTATCTTAAGGGAAACCAATCAGACTATCTTAAAAGGATCTTTAATCCATGAGGGAACCAATTAAAATGAATTAAATGAAAGGATTTTTAATTCTCTCTCACTAGAACCCAATCGAGACAATCACACAACAACAAAAAATGTGTCCTAACAAATTCTATGAATTTGAATAACTTGAAAGAACCACTTTGGAGACAACACAACAACATATAAGCATGAAAATCAACACAATAGTTGAAGACTGAATATGTCACCAACTAAGAATAGTCTCCTCCATTATATTGCTTCAAAATGATGTTACATTAATATTATAAGACTTTTGATATGAGATGGATGAGTGGAATATGCTATATGAATGTAACCTATTACTACTAGTGGTGATAATGATGTGATGATAAAAAAACAGGGCTTGGTTTCCCTTTTTATACGGGAAGCAACAAGCTTCGGGCCCGTTCACAAAAAGATATTTCTTTTTCATAACTTTAACTAATTGTAATTTTCAAACATAAAGAAATTAGCTTAGGAAACTACAAAAAATAAAACAATCACTCCATTATTCATCATAGAGAACTCATGACCTCTCAAGATCTGGAAAATTTCTCCTCTCCATAATGAAGTGCTTGATTTTCCTGCAATTCTCTCATGAAACTCATTTATCCACATTCAGGGCCTCTTCAATTATAGTGATGAACAAGTGCATTTATAATATGTGCCGAATATAATCATCACTAATGTGAGTATCAATATTTGATAGAGAATCCATCATGTTGTACTCCATGTACATTATCCCTTCGAGCTTCCTGTGAGAGTTATCCAGTGCTCTCTCTTCATCATTGACCATCTCTAGTGCTTGTGGTAATATCTAAACTAATTCATCTTTCCAATGGTCCACATTCTTAAGTCTTCCTTCCTTCATCATCAAAGAACATGGAAAATGGGATATCTAATGGTTGGTCAAAATCATCAAGCTCGGCCTTGATCTTGGAACAAAATTCCTCATGTCGCTTGATTACCTCATTATATCTGCAAAGGATCTGTTCATTCATGACTTCATTTTTTATCAATTCTTCCTTCTTTTCTTCCACCTTCTCTTGTAGTTTCTTATGCTCTTGAAAGATTGAGTGCACCTTTTAAAAGAGCTCCCAATACTTATCAGCTTGGTCCATTACCTTCTCAAACCTCTTCTTAATCATCTTGAACTTAATGGTTTTGATCTTTTTCTCTAGTTCATTGCACTTCTTCTGAACTGTCTCATGTAAACGTTTCCAATATATAACATTTTCCATTGCATCCAATACTTTATTTTCATAGTCTATCCATGGAGAATACAATTCCAATGAAGAGGAAGAGGATAATTTGTCCCTATAATTGGCTACTTCTTTCTTTAGTTTTTCATTATCTCTTACCAACTTTTCAACTTGAGCCTTATTAGATTATGCCACATTTATGTTCAACTCTGCAGTTTCAATAAGATTGGTATCCCCAACTGTATGCACCATGAGGTGCCCAAATACTTGAATTGGATTATTGATAATGGCAAGCCTCTTGTCTTGAGGGTATAATGCCCATATCAACAATGTGCTTTCAATTGGGTTGTAGCCAGACCCCAAATACATTTTATCATTGGATTCTTCTATTAGGTGCAGTGTCTTATATCCTATTTTCTTGAAGTTTTCAAATACTATGGTAGAGCTAATGTCCCATCCAGGTAAGAGCAAGACCCCAAATTCTTGAAGTAGTTCTCTTCCTCTTTCAGGGGTGATGGATTCTAACTCCTTGTCTACTTCCTTTCTCAATTCTTCTAGGGCAGTTGCTTCTTGCTTAGGAGTGATATCTTTCATTCTTTTTCTAAGTAAACTTCATTGTGTTCATAAACAAACAATTTGAACTCTAAAGTTTTTACAAAGTCACTATCAGAAACAAAATCTTGTCTAGCCCTGACTCTCACATCATCTGAAAGTTCATTTGATGTGTCAAATATGACAATGCTTTGTTCATTGAGTGGATCATATGGTGTAACAACAGGTACACTTATCTACTCAACTTCATTTTCTTCTTCATCACTATCTTCTTCATCCCCTTCTTCACTAATGACAGTATCAATAAAGAAACTGACTTCTGGAGTGGGTTGTGAGGGTATGTAGCTGAGGGGTTCCATATTCTTAGCTTGCATTCTAGAACAAGTTGCCACATTTGTCTCAAAGACCATAGGAGGCACATCTTTGGTTAGTTCTTCCTCATGTTTGATTAATTGCTCAACCCTTTCTAAAGGATCTTGTACATGATCAAATTCTCTGGTTTATGAAGAGTTATTTTCCCTCTTCCAAGCCTCGGCTAACATAACCTTGTTGTATTTGGGCATCCTTTGTAATGTTACAGTTTTATCACAATTCCTTACTACATTGTTATAGAGAATTGATGTTCACACCTAGACAATGCTTGTGACAATTTTTCTTTATTTATAAAGTTCTCTCGATAAAAATTCTTTCTTTCATCTCCCAATGGTAAGTTATAATGAGCCAATTTCCTATCAATTTCTTCATAACCTTCACTAGAAACAATTGTGAGATCTCCAAAGCATAGAGTACTTGGCATAATTGATTGCTTACTGTACCCCTTGAGGTGCTCGACATATGATTTGGCCAATTGTCTCAAAATTTCTAAATAAGTCACTCTATTTGGAACTATCTTTGGTAATAGGTGTGGGGCTCCTTCGAACCCATATGCTCTAATCACAGTGTAGTCAAAATATGTATACTAATCCCCCCAATTATGATTCACCTTCTTTGTGGGGTCTTTCTCCTTAGGCCTAAGAAACCTTTGTACTTTAGGAGACAAATTATAATCACATGAATGCCCCAATAGTTTTAGCAAGTGTTTAACAAAATATTCCTCAAAGTATAGATAATGGGATCCCCCATATCTAATGTCCCCTATTGATGTCCACATCTGGATTGGTTTAAAGTTTCCATCCTCATCCATATCTTTTATCCTCAATTCTTCTCCCCAAAAACCTCTAGCTTTCCCTTCATACAAGAGTAAGTGCATGAGTAGAGAATAGTGTTTGAAATTGATATATTCACTATTGTTTTTAATTCTTTCCAATCCCTATTTTAAATTATTGGCTAAATAGCCAACATAATCAAATGATTGTGCATCTCGGCTCTGTGAATCTGTTACCAGGACCATTGGGGCTATTTACATGAGACCTAGGGCTTGCAATCCCAACACTTAACCTGTAGTATAATATGTATATTGAAAATATTTCTCAAATAGTTCTTCATGAAAGGGAGGGTGTTCATTGTGAAAGAATTTCTTAAGTTCATTTCCCTCCTCTTGGGGCCTTTGTAAGGGAAAATTCCATCATTTATATCTTGTATGCATGTGATGGTATTCTATTATGAGGTATTTCATTGTGAATGGCACATTCAAGCTGCAATCTAAATTGAAGACAATAGAAATAACATCCTTGGAAGTGATAATTTCTAACTAATAAGTTTTAGTTCCACTAATCCCAGTCCTTAGTTCATATTTAATTGTTTATAATATCATCATTCTTTTCACATACTATCGGCTTATCGGGGAAACCTTCGTTTATGTCCTGTCGATAGTCCTTGTTCATTATGATACTTCATTTTTGGTTGTGTTATCGTTGTGCCAGGGGAACTAGATTTTCTATTAGCCCAATACCATTTCATCTCCCTGATACTACTAGCCACTGCACACTTGTAAAAATACCTTTGTTATGTACTATATTGGCTCATCAGTGTGACACAATGTTATCTCTCCCTAATACACTTTAGTGTCTTCGATATTTCTTTCTTAGGCTATTAGAAAGATAGTGAAGCATGTTCTACCAATATGTAATACTTTCCCCGATGATTCCACCTTAATTATTTCTGTCGGCCATTGGGGAGACAATGATATAAGTCTTCCCAATAGAAGCTTGTTTTGCCGATAATGTGTGTTACATGGTTTTTCTCCATCAGTTCATTGGGGAGACTATGATGAGAGTTCCCCCGATGTAGCATTGTCATGCTGATATGTCTTATATTGTTGGGGAGACGTTTATGGAAGGAGAATTACATAAGAAAATGCTTTGGAGACTTTGTTTTATTTGTAAAGGTATGGCTGAGAGCTATACACATTAGGGAAAATTCTTAATATTATGCCAAATATATTGAAACTTTGAGGGGTAGTGGGGATCGTTATGGAAATGAAATGAAAACCAAGGGGGAGTTTCTAGTTCCACAAATTGTTTTATTAGTGGCTATCTGGAAGGATGAATGGATATATACAAGGGGAATATTGATGTTTTTATGGATCTTGTCACAAAAATTATTGCATTTCATGTCAAATATAATGTAAAACTAAAGGAAATGGGTATTTTTATGTAGGTGAAATGTGAATGGAAAATGAAGGTTGGTAGATATTGATGGGGGAATTTTTTCTCCAATAGTGGCTCTAATTGGGGATGAATGAACGTAAGGTCATTGCAAGAATGCAAAAATAATATTTGGGAGGTAGCCCATGGATGAATGAGTTTGGATGAGATAGGATGGTGGAGGGGAAATCCAAAACTATTGTGTATGGAAAAAATATATTTTAAGAAAAGAAGTGTTTCAGGAATTGTCCATGCATTGGCGATTCCTGATCTTCTCTTGACATGTTTTGAGGAAAGTAAGAATCTTCACCACCTTTTCCTATAACAACAAATGGTACTTTCCAAAGAGCTTCAAATTACTTCCCATGTTTCCCTTTATCTTGACACCTAGAATTCCATAATAGGACCATGTCATCCACCTCAATTTTTTTGTCCTTTGCCCTTCTATCAAACAAGTACTTCATTTGTGATTGCATTTTTGTGTTTAGCTCTTGGGCCAAGCTCCTAATTTCATCCAGTTCTACCAATTGCTCCATCATATCTTCCATGGGTTTAGGGATGTCTAAATCCTCTTGGAGCATGAATTTGTATACTAGAAAGAGGTTTTGCATGGGCATTCTTGCTTGTGTCCCATAGACCAATTCAAAAGGTGATTTTCCAGTTGATTTCTTCACTGTGATTTTGTTTTCCTAGACTACCATCCTTAATTTGGAATCCCAAGCCATTTTGTTCTTGTCCAACATCGTCTTGATTTTTAGGATGCTCTTGTTGCTTGATTCAAACTTCCCGTTTTCTTGTGGATGATATGGAGATGCATATGAAATTGTTATGCCATATGTTTCACAGAATTTTCCGAACTCTTCTGATCTGAAGCACATTCCATTATATGTGATTATCCTTATAGGTGTTCCAAACCTTGTGATGATGTTATCCATTAGAAAAATTGTTACTACCTTACTAGTGGTCTGCTTCGTAGGGATGGCTTCTATCTATTTTGTAAAGTAGTTAGTTGCTACTAGTATCCATTTGTGACCTCCACTAAATTTCTCTGGTATTTCTCCAATGAAATCAATCCCCCACTAATGAAATGGAGCTTCAACTTGCATTGGTTTGAGTGGTAGTTCTCCTTGCTATTTCATTTTTCTAGAGAAATTTTGGCAGGATTCACACTTTCTCACATAAGCGAAAGAGTCATTGAAAACCTAGGCCAATAGTATCCAACTCTTAAGATCTTGTGGGTAGTGGTTTTGGCCAAAAAAAATTGCTCCATAGATTCCTTCATGCATCTCCTTTAATACATGCTTTGCTTGTGATTCATCTAGGCATAACAACAATACTCCATCTCTATTCTTCTAGTACAAGTCTGTGTCCATGAAGACATACTTTGAGGCATGCAATTTCAGGATTCTTTTATGATTTTCATTCAATTCTTTAGGACACTTCTAGTTTTTGAAGTAGTACATTATATTAGTATACCATGAAGTGTGCTCAATACTGGCAATCATATTTCCTTCTTCCCTTGTGTTACAGATCTGAGATGCTTCAAGGTTTGATTCAGCCAAGAGCTTAGCCAAGCCTTGTCCCCTTACCAATTTGGTGATTTGGATTTCAATATCAAACTCCTAAATTCTATTAATCCATCTGCACCTTCTCCCTGTAACTTCAATTTGTATGAATACATCCTTAACTACAGTATTAGGAACATATACTATTATTTTTGCTCCCACCAAATAAGGTCTAAAATATTTTACTGCTTTGACAAGTGCATATGCCCACTTCTCTGTAATATCATACTTCAATTCTACTCCTTGAAGGGATTTACTAAATAATGATAGAGGTTTCTCATACCCCTCATCATTTTTCTGTAGCATCACTACTGTAATGGTGTGGTATGATGCAAATGAAAAGATCTAAAATGGTTTGCTAGAGTCAGGGAATTTTAACACTGGTGGCTCCTTGATTACTCTCTTGATGGATATGAATGCATCAATTGCTTTCGCAGTCCAATCATTCTTAGCTCCTATCTTCAACATTTTTGAAATGGGCTTGACAATCTCAAAAAAATTTGATATAAACCTTCTTACAAAGTTTATTTGTCCAAAGAAAGACTAGATGGACTTTACTGTCTTAGGTTTGGGGATCTTGTCTATGGCCTCTACTCTTCTAGATCAATTCTGAATCCATCTTTGGACACTATGTGACCCAACAACTTTCCCCCTGTTACAACAAAATGGAAATTCTTAGGGTTCATCGAAATACCATATTCCACGGCCTTGAGGAAGATCTTTTCTAGATGTTCTACATGAACTTCAACTTTCCTTGAATATGCTATGAGATCATCCTGATATACTACCATTATTGTGTTGATAAGATCAACAAAGGCAACATCCATAGCTCTTTGAAATGTGGCACCAACATTTGTGAGGCCAAATGGAATCCTTACATATACATATGTGCCCCAAGGTGTGGTAAACATTGTCTTATATTGCTTTGATTATTTTACTTTCACCTGATTACACCCCAAAAATCCATCCATCATGGACAATAATTCACACCTAGTTACACTTTACAACATAGCCACCATATTTGGGAGTGGGTAGTTGTATTTAAGAGAGGATACATTCATATTTCAAAAATATACGCACAACCTTATGTCTCCATTCTTATTTTAGATTGGCACCAAGTTGGAAACCCAAGAAGAATGACTGGTGGGCTTGATGATACTTCCCTCTCTGAGTTTCATAAGCTCTTCATGCATCTTAGGTTCTAGGGTAGGGTTTATTGGTCTTTGTTTCTGTATGAAAGGTTTTGTATCAAGATTTAGTGGAATTTCATGTTGAAATAGATCTTCTCTATATGACTTAAGGTCATCATATGACCATGCAAAAACATGCTTGTACTTCTTCAACAATGCGATCAACATCTTTCTGATTGTAGGGCTTATTTTCTTTCCAATGTACACCTTTTTTGGAGCCAAATCAGTCCGTAGATTAATTTCCTCAATATCTTCCCTTCTCACTGGTGTTTGCTTCATAATTACTCTATCATTCCCATAAAACACCCTTTCTAGTGCAACTAATCCTTTAGGGATCTTATTTATTTTGAGTTGCACTACCTCTTGGTCAAACACAGTTTGTTTGCCATCCACCTCTTCAAAAAATGCATTGAAGTCAATCTCTTATGCCTCATATTGATCAATACAGTGTAAGAACTTGATCAGATCTGTGTCATCATAAAATACCTATTAAATATAAATATTGTTAGGAACTACAGGTCTGGTCTTCAGCTCTACCTATGAGATTCCTTCCAAGGTAACACCATCCTTTTCAAGGCCAGATTTTCCAAAAAGTTAGCCATCAAATTTTTGGATCTATCCACCCACTCAATGGAGAAAGAATCAAAAAGTTCTATGGTATCCCACACAACATTCCTATATTGATTCAATCTCTTATTCTTTGTGGAGTACTTTGATCTTACTTGTGAAATAACCAATTCAGAATCCCCAAGAATGGTTAACATTTTGATCCCATGTTTTGTGGCCATGTTTAGACCTAGCAGCAAGGCTTCATATTCTACTATATTTTTTGTGCACTCAAATGTTAGCAAAAGTGAGTATTTGAATGTTTTTCCTTTGGGTGAAATGAAAAAAATTCCAGCTCCATTCCCTTCTCTACTGCAGGCTCCATCAAAGTACATTCACCATATGCCATGTTCATTTTTAGAGACATCCCTAGCAATTGGATCTGTGTTCAGTAATTTAGGGTTTGAATGTTCAATTCTAAAACTCCCCAGGTGTACATCACAAAATAAATTCATTTGATTGGGATCAAATATTTGAATGACATGTTTTGATCTAGGTTCTCTGTATAACTTGACTTCCCTTCCATTCATGGGTATGGTGGCATAAGACAAGTCCAACTGAACATTCCCACCTACTGTTGTAGTCCATTGTCTTGATAATAACATCCCATAGTAAGGGGGAGTGTCTACCACATTAATGTCTATCCTCTATGTCGCCTTAGGGTATGATGCCAATTTTAATTCTACATCCCATATCACTCCAACTATAGGGATTGATATGTTATCCATGGCATAACACTTCCCATATGTAGTATTCACCCATAGACCTAGTTCCTTCATGACAGCCAGAGGCATGATGTTGATTATTTTCCCTGTGTCAATCATGTAGTTTTTCACCAACTTGTTGTTGATCACCAACGTTGTGTAAAATGGATCCACCTAGGAGGGATTATTTGTGAGTGTGTCTCCCAAATATACTTCCGGTGTCTTTGCAATTTCTTGTTCAATGTCATTAACCTCCTTCAGATCCTTATATTTTTGAGATGTTTTGGTAATCATCTTGAGGGCTATGTCTCTAAATTCATCAATATTCATCAACTACATCTGGGGAACTATCATCTTTGTATTATCTAGTGCTTGGGCAATGTCAAATGAAGGGGTCGTGATCCCTTGTTCAACCTTCTCAGTTTTAGTAACCTTTTTCCCTTTAGTTTGAACTTTTCTATTACTTTGTGTTTTCTCAGATTCAACATCTACAGTCTCCTTTTGAACAACCTTCTGAGGCTTCTTTGTTTCACCCTTCTTTTGATTAGATGGAACATTCTCCTTGCTCTTCTATTCTTTTATGAACATGCTTCTTGGTGTTCCCTAGTCTCCATATGTGGGTCTACTTCTCAGGTTGTATTTTCTCCCTTTTTCCTCAGCCACAAATTTTTCTATGATGGCCCTCTTCTCTTCCTCTGTTGGTGTTCTTAACTAGAATTGTGGTGTTGTATTATATGCATATGCTATTTCTTGTGTGTTTTCTTCTTGATTAGAAAACATTTCTTGCTGCACATTTACGTTGTACTTTTTATTTTTGACATCATATTCATACCCATCCTTAGAGGATGAGTATCCTTCATTTTTTGGATGAGACCCCCATCTTAACATGTTTATAGTGTGGCCATCTCTATCTTGCTCTTGTGACCACTCATCTTCCTGACAAGCTTTAGCCATTGCACAATGTTTAGGGGAATGGGGTCTATGGACAGGTGAACACCATGGTGTAGTATCTACTGCATGTGCTCCATGTTTTTTCAAGGGATCAGGAGTCTCTTTCCAATTTAGTTTTCCTACTTGTCTTCCATCCTTCCAAGTGGTATTATAGGGCATGCCATGCAATCTTGGCCTTTCATTTCTATACTAATTTTCTTGTCTATTTTGGGGATTGTTGGGATTTTTTGGAATCCTAAGATTATCTCTTTTTCCAATCATGCTAGCATCTTTCCTATTATTTTTGATGGTTAAGGCTGCCTTTTGTGCTTCAGTTAGACTTCTAGGGAATTTGTTTCTAAGCTCATACCCTATTTTAAGATCAAAGGCCTTTAAATAAATACTTAAATTTTTTGAGTCAACTAATTTGGATCCGTGTGGTATCTTATTATTGAGCTTGGAGAATCTTTGATTAAAATCATGGACTGATTCATTATGATGTTTCTGGATACTTATTAATTCATGTAGAGAAAATTCAAGAGAAAATTGATTCCCATATTGTTCTAGGAATTGATCTTGGAAGTATACTGTAGAGGTTATTGAGGCATCTGGCAAGATATTGAGCCAATCCCTTACTTCCTAAGTTAGAGACATCATGAATAGCCTCATAAGGACATCCTCCTATTCCATGCCCAAATCTTGCACAAAAGCATTGAATTTTCTTATGTGTTCTTATGCTGTAGTTGCACTATTCCTTGTGAATTTAGGGATAGTATTTCTCTAGTTACTATCAATGGGATATGGGTATAGTTGATATCTTGCCAGGTAAAATTGTCTACTCATGCTTGTAGGGTTTTGCGGATAAGGATTCTGAGGTGGTGGATTAGGATAATTCTAGAATCCATGTTGGGGCTGATGCACATTTTACTGGATGTTCTGGTGAGGATATAGATTCTATTGTGGCACATAGTGTTGATATTATGGGACATCATGTTGTCCTGATGGTGGGTTAGATTGTGGAATGTTGGTGTTTTGTGGTGGCATATTATATTGCACATTTTGTTTTGGTTTCCCAGCTACATTGTGAGTTGCTTTTGAAGTACCTGGAGCGCTTGTATTCTGAGATGACCCCTGTGTATTGATGTTACCTCCTTGTTTATGGGGAGGGACATATTTTGGTGGTTTTGTTGCATGGATATTTAATTGATACATTTGTTGCCTTAGATCTTGACTCTCTTTTATCAATTCTTGTCTTTTCCTAAGCTCCTCTCTCCGCCTTTCCACATATTCTTCTATTTCTTGAATAGTCATTTCATCATAATTTTCAACAAGGGCAGAGTGATCCATGAATCCATGTTGAGACTCACCTCCTTGTTGCAATGATATCTTGTAGTCATACTCATTTTTCCTTTATATTTTCTCTTCATCCATTTGGGTGAGAAACTCCTTCATTTTTTGAGGATCTTCCTTCCAGGGAAAAATAAGATGAGTAATGTTTTCTTGCTCATGTGGGGTATGGGGATCCCTGCATGGATCATCATTATGATACTCTGATTCATGCAATGGGTTGAAGCTATTGTGCAATGCAGGAGGTTGTTCTAGAATATTCTTAGAGTTGGTAAATGTAGTGTTTGATTGTTCAGATACTCATTTATTCTTATTTGTATCGACCTTTGAAGGGGGAGATCCATGTTTATCTATCCACCTGCCGTTGCTCTTCTTAGGGATTTCTTGGTGCAGAGATCCGCCGTTCATTTCGTAGGATGCTTTAATGTTCTAAAATCTATGGTTAGTTCTTGTTGATGTGTATTTTATCTTCCTAGCCATGCACTTGTTGCTACAAGCTTGATAGAGTTGCCACTCACTTTTATGAAAAGTGAGAAAAGGTTTACAACTTCTTTAGATCCTTTCCCAGTGGAGTCTTATGATATGATGGTTTTAAATGACTCTATGATGAAGGCTTGGATTTAGAATTGGATAAGTGTCCCCAGTAGAGTCACCAATCTATTAGGCCTCAAAAACATAGGTTTTAAGACCGTAAGAGGGTGCCAGTCTCTTAGTACATTTTTGGCCAATGAACAAGGGAAATATGATTGATCACGTCTTACTCTTTAGACTCTGCTAGACCTAGGCGGGTGTACCTGAGTAATAAGGAAGATTTTAAATATTGAGAATGTTCTCTGACTTAGGCAATCTACTCATAATGGCATGTGGGGGGTGAAGTAGATGCAAAGCTTACTTACTAAGTCCTAATGAAAGTGTTTTGAATAAGAGTGTGAATTGAAGTTGTACATAAATGTTCTAAAATTGAATAGTGCCTAATCTATTGGGTGAATGTAGTTGATGGATGGATGATGATTATGGAGATAGATTTGTATGATAGGTAAACCTATTACTCAGCTTAACTCTAACTTTTGGGAACTTTTAATGTTTGCACCTTGTGCAAACGTGCAAGTTTTTTTGCTACAACACTCTTCTTTATAGATCCTAGTGTTATTATCCCAAATTACTATGATTCTATGAAAGGATTTTTAATTCTTAGCTTAAGGGAAACCAATCAGACAAACTATCTTAAATGATCTTTAATCCCCGAGGGAACCAATCAAAATGAATGAACTGAAAGGATTTTTAATTCTCTCTCGCTAGAACCCAACCAAGACAATCACACAACAACAAAAAATGTGTCTTAAAAAATTCTATGAATTTGAATAACATGAAAGAACCACTTTGGAGACAACACAACAACATATAAGCATGAAAATCGACACAATAGTTGAAATATAAGTCACCAATTAAGAACAGTCTTCTCCATTATATTGCTTCAAAACAATGTTACATTAATATCATAAGTCTTTTGATATGAGATGGATGAGTGGAATATGATATATGAGTGTAACCTATGACTACTAGTGGTGATAATGATGTGATGATCAAAATCAGGCCTTGGTTTCCCTTTTTATATGGGAAGCAACAAGCTTCGAGCCTGTTCACAAAAAGATATATCTTTTTCGTAACTTTAACTAATTGTAATTTTTAAACATAAAGAAATTAACTTAGGAAATTGCAACAGATAAAACAATCACTCCATTATTCATCATAGAGAACTCGTGACCTCTCATGATCTAGCAAAGTTCTATCCATAATGAAGTGCTTGATCTTCCTGCAATTCTCTCATGAAACTCATTTCTCCACATTTAGGGCCTCTTCAATTCTAGTGATGAATAGGTACATTTCTGATAAGTGCTAGATATAATCCTCACTGATGTGAGTATCAATATTTGATAGAGAATCCATCATGTTGTACTCCATGTACATAATCCCTTCGAGTTTCCTGTGAGTGTTATCCAGTACCCTCTTTTCATCATTGACCATCTCCAATGCTTGTGGTAATATCTGAACTAATTCATCTTTCCAATGGTCCAAATTATTAAGTCTTCCTTCATCATCAAAGAACATGGGAAATGGGATATCTAATGTTTGGTTGAAATCATCAAGCTCAACCTTGATCTTGGCACAAAATTCCTCATTTCGCTTGATTAACTCATTATATCTGCAGAGGATTTGTTCATTCATGACTTCATTTTTTTATCAATTCTTCCTTCTTTTCTTCCACCTTCTCTTGTAGTTTCTTATGCTCTTGAAAGATTGAGTGAACCTTTTTGAAGATCTCCCAATACTTATCATCTTGTTCCATTACCTTCTCGAACCTCTTCTTAATCATCTTAGAGATAATCTCAAACTTAATGGTTTTGATCTTTTTCTCTAGTTCATTGCATTTCTTCTGAACTGTCTCATGGCAACATTTCCAATATATAACATTTTCCATTGCATCCAATAATTATCCATGAAGAATACAATTCTGATGAAGAGGAAGAGGATAATTTGTCCCTATAATTGGAAACTTCTTTCTTTAGTTTTTAATTATCTCTTACCATCTCTTCAACTTGAGCCTTATTAGATTATGCCACATTTATGTTCAACTCTATAGTTTCAATAGGATTGATATCCCCAACTATATGCACCATGAGGTTCCCAAACACCTGACTTGTATTGTTGATAATGGTGGGCCTCTTGTCTTGAGGGTATAATTCCCATATCAACAATGTTCTTTCATCTGGGTTGTAGCCCGAACCTGAATACATTTTATCACTCGCTTCTTATGTTAGGTGTAGTGTCTTATCCCCTCTTTTCTTGAAGTTGTCAAATACTATGGTAGAGCTAATGTCCCATCTAGGTAAGAGAAAGACCCTAACTTCTTGAAGTAGTTCTCTTCCTCTTTCAGGGGTGATGGATTCTAACTCTTGGTCTACTTCCTTTCTCAGTTCTTCTAGGGAAGTTGCTTCTTGCTCAGGAGTGATATCTTTCATTCTTTTTCTAAGTGCTCTACCCTTGTGTTCATAAAAAAACAATTCAAACTTTAAAGTTTTTACAAAGTTGCTATGAGAAACAAACTCTTGTCCAACCCTGAATCTCACATTGATCATCTAAGAGTTCATTTGATGCTTCAAATTTGATAATTCTTTGTTCATTGAGTGGCTCATATGGTGTAACAAAAGGTGCACTTATCTACTCAACTTCATTTTCTTCTTCATCACTATCTTCTTCATCCCCTTCTTCACTAATGGAAGTATCAATAGAGAAACTAACTTCTAGAGTGGGTTGTGTGGGTATGTAGCTGAGGGGTTCCATATTCTCAACTTGCATTCTGGAACAAGTTGCCACATTTGTCTCAAAGACCATAGGAGGCACATCTCTAGTTAGTTCTTCCTCATGTTTGATTAATTTCTCAACCCTTTCTAAAGGATCCTATACATGATCAAATGCTCTTGTGTATGAATATTTATTTTCCCTCTTCCAAGCCTCGACTAACATAACCTTGTTCCATTTGGCCATCCTTTGTGATGTAATAGTTTCATCACCATTCCTTACTACATCATCCACAGAGAATTGATGTTCATACCCAGACAATGGTTGTGACAGTTTTTCTTTATTTATAAAGTTCTCTCGATCAAAATTCTTTCCTTCATCTCCCAATGGTAAGTTATAATGAGCCAATTTACTATCAATTTATTCATACCCTCCACTAGAAACAATTGTGAAATCTCCAAAGCATAGAGTACTTGGTATAATTGACTGCTTATTGTACCCCTTGAGGTGCTTGGCATCTGACTTAGCCAATTGTCTTACAATTTCTAAATAAGCCACTCTATTTGGAACTATCTTTGGTAACAAGTGTGGGGCTCCTTCGAACCCATATGCTCTAATCACAGTGTAGTCAGAATATGTATACCAATCCCCCCAATTACGATTCACCTTCTTTCTAGGGTCTTTCTCCTTAGGTCTAATAAACCTTTGTACTTCAGGAGACAAATTATAATCACATGAATGCCCCAATAGTTTTAGCAAGGGTTTAACAAAATATTCCTCAAAGTATAGATAATGGGATCTCCCATATCTACTGTCCCATATTGATGTCCACATCTGGATTGGTTTAAAGTTTCCATCCTCATCCATATCTTTTATCCGCAATTCTTCTCCCCAAAACCCTCTAGCTTTCCCTTCATACAAGATTAAGTGCATGAGTAGAGAATAGTGTTTGAAATTGATATATTCACTATTGTTTTTAATTCTTTCCAATCCCTATTTTAAATTATTGGCTAAATAGCCAACATAATCAAATGATCATGCATCTCAACTCTGTGAATCTGCTGCCAGGACCATTGGGGCTATTTACATGAGACCTGGGGCTTGCAATCTCAACACTTACCCTGTAGTGTAATATGTATATTTAAAATATTGCTCAAATAGCTCTTCCTCAAAGGGAGGGTGTTCATTGTGAGAAAATTTCTTAAGTTGATTTCCCTCCTCTTGTTGCTTGTGTAAGGGAAACTTCCATCGTTTATAGCTTGTATCCATGTGATGGTATTCTGTTATGAGGTCTTTCACTGTGAATGGAACATGCAAGCTACAATCTAAATTGAAGACATTGGAAATAAAGTCGTTGGAAATGATAATAAGCTTAGACCCATCATGTAGTTGAACTGCACAACACTTGGGGTTGTATTTGTTAGCTAGTGCTTTAATGAATTCTACGTTGATGAACACATTAGGCACAATGACCTTCCCCAAGTTCATCTTCCATGGATTATAGACAGGTTGGAACCTATACTGCCTTCTATAGTGATACATGAATATCTCATATCCTCTATATGGTGTCCATACATCCCCTAAATCTTTGTGTTTATCCCATAACTTGTCCATGGAAGGGTTTAACTGTGCACTCCTCTTGGGTTGTGGTCCTAACCCTAGACATTGGTCTATCAAATCTTGGTTTAAAAGCCTAACTTTTGTCTTTTTTTTTTGGCTTTTGGTGTCCCTGAACTCCCTTCCATCATTTAAGAAATGCTAACTTGTCTTTACAATTCTTCAAAGAAACTTCTCAGCTAGGTTTCGTATACTTACTTGTGTCACACTTGCTTCCTTGACTTTCAATTGTGCAGCAATGGGATACTAAGCTCTTTCACTTCACTATTTTTTGTAGCTCAATTTTTTGATGACAAAAATAAAATTAGTTTGCAGTATACATTACTCAACTCTGACTCATTAATGGCGCACTTGCTCTCCTTCATGTCATCAGGGGATCATTTAATTTTGAATATCTCTATGATATCTTAGACTCTCACATCAGCCAAAAATAATCATCATCGTTGCATCGGTGGGACTATAATTTTAATTCTGCCGATGTCCACCTTTCCCCTCGATGAATTTTGTGTCTTTCGTTTTCCTTTAGGGTATCGACAGAACACCAGATAATTTTTTACTGATACGTTTTAGTTCCACCAATCCCAGTCCTTAGTTCATATTTAATTATTTATAATATAATCCTTCTTTTCATGTACTATTGAATTATTGGAGAAAGCTTTGTTTATGTCCTACCGATAGTCCTCGTTCATTTTGATACTTCATTTTTTGTTGTGTTATCATTGTGTTGGGGGAACTGGATTTTCTGTCAGCCTGATACCATTTTATCTCCTTGATACTACTAGCCACTACACACTTCTAAAAATACCTTTTTTATGTCATGTATCGGCTCATTGGTGGGACACAATGTTATCTCTCCCTGATACACTTTAGTGTCTCCGATATTTCTTGCTCGGGCTATTGAGGAGACAGTGAAGCATGTTCAACAGATATGTAATACTTGCCTCGATGATTCCACCTTAATTATTTATGTCGGTCCATTGGGGAGAAAATGATATAAGTCTGCCCGATAGAAGGTTGTTTTTTTGATAATGTGTGTTCCATGGTTTGTCTCCATCTTTTCATCAGGGAGACTATGATCAATGTGGCATTGTCATACCGATATGTCTTATATTGTTGGGGAGACGTTTATGGAAGGAGAATTACTTAAGAAAATGCTTTGGAGACTTTGTTTTATTTGTAAAGGTATGGATGAGAGCTATATACATTAGGTAAAATTCTATATATTATGCCAAATATAGTGAAACTTTGAGGGGCAATGGGGATCGTGATGGAAATGAAATGAAAACCAAGGGGGATTTTCTAGTTCCACAAATTGATTTATTAGTGGCTATCTGGAAGGATGAATGGATATATACAAGGGGAATATTGATGTTTTTATGGATCTTGTCACACAAATTGTTGCATTTCATGTCAAATACAATGTAAAACTAAAGGAAATGGGTATTTTGATGTAGGTGAAATGTGGATGGAAAATGAAGGCTGGTAGATACTAAAGGGGATTTTTTTGCTCCAACAAAAAAAGAGTGTTGGGTGCATGGAAATAAATTTGGATGTACTAAAAGCTCTTATGAATGGTTAAATGGTAGAAGAAAAGTCATATGCTATAGATGTCATAGGTTTGGGCATAAAGCACAATGTTGCAGGTGTGATTTAATGAAACCAGTTAATCATCCTAGGAAGACAAGCAATCAAAAGGTTTAGAGAAGAAAGAAAAACTAGGAGAAGGATGAGTCTAAGCTTGTGCATATTGCACAAGTGACATTTATTAGTGCATAAAAGGAAGCATGAGGTGAGGGGGAGTTGTTTATAGTTTTATCATTCAACCCCTTAGATATCAACCAAGAGGTTGTAAATATAAAATCCAATGAATTCATGGAAAGTCAGTTAGCTACTCTCATTGTATTGATTCTAATAGTGTTCCCCTGATATTGTCTTATCTAATGATTGTTTGAGAAGTTTTAGATGTCTATGGTCATCTTTATCTTTTATTGATCTTTTCTTACCAAGTTGATAGTTGTTTAATGCTTTGAAAGGTACTAAGAGGGTGCTTTGCATGACATCATAGTGACAGATACAATGATGGCGTCTAATAAATCTTTGATAATATTTTCTTGAGGCAGTGGTTTGAGTTTGAGAACTTGACTTGATAATCTAATGACAGTAATTTTAGGAGGTATTTTTTCTTATTGTGATTGTGGTCTTCATTTTTTTTGACATGCTTGTCTTGAGTAATATTCTATATAGTGTTTTTGTTCTGTTTCTTGGATAATTATCTAATGCTCTATGAGTTCAGTGGTTGATAGTGAGCTAGGTAATAGTTTGGAATGCACATTGAGGTTTTCTAGGTTGATGAAAATGGTTTCTTGCTACATGGGTATGGTAATAGTGCAAGTACCATGATAGATATATGGTGTTTTGTCTCAAAAAATTTCAAGTGACAATTTTTTGTTAAGAAGTGGAGTAGTGGTAATCATGAATTTAGATAGTAATATTTTTGTCTTGCAGAAGTATTACATTCTTCATGATAATGGTAACATTGTAACATTAAGTTCATATAGATAGTCATGAGTTTTATCAAAGAAGTCTTTAAATATGACAGTAAAATCAAAAGAGGGCAGTCCTTTAAAGTTGGCAGTGTTGGACAATGATATCATGTTTTTCATTTAGAAGTTTGTGATAGTCCATGCTTGATATGCTTATGAGAGTGTGGTATCTCATGAAAATTTCTTATGCCTTGAAAGAATATTTTTGCAAAGATTATACAAGGTGATTGACATGGCATACAAAGTGTCAAGTACAATACCTGACATAATTCACAAATCTTCCAATCCATGCTTCAGTAATTCAATCATTACATTAATGATAGGTTTGTGATGAACAACTTGATGATACTCTAATAGTGATAGTGCTCTATATATGTTATCTCAGTCACTGTTGGACTATTGAACTTACCATAATCATATGTTTTTAGTTGCTTTTGTGAGAATTTTGTTGTAGGTATTTAAAGTGATTACAAATCTTGAAAGAAGGGATTCATGTTAGCATCATGGTGTTGAAAAATATCTTGTTGGTGCAAAGGTTGTTGGTCTTCACAACAAGTTGTTGATGATTTCAAAGTCATAATGCAATATAAGTGAGTAATATTTGGAAGGAATAGTGGTATGCAAAACAACATTATAGTCATATTGGTGCATGTAATCATGACTATGCACATAGTATTCCCATATCTATAAAGGTGCTCATTAGAATTTGAAGAATGTCAAAGGCTTATATGATCTATGAAGACAGTTCCAAAGTATTCAAATGATTGTCTTCTCCATAATGGTTACATAGTGTACTAGTACCTTATTTGATCAGTCATATCAGGGGGAGTGAGCTTGGTCTCTTAGTGACTATTAGAAGACAACTTGAAGTGATCTATAGGAATCTTGCTTGGCCCAGTATTGATTTGTATTTACCTCAAGAAAGTGGATAATGGGACAATGGATAGTGTCATATCTTAAAAATCTTACACATACACCTTTTTGCTTCTGGTTTCTTTGCACCTTTCCTTCTAAGTTGGAACTTTAGTGTTGAAATGGGATAGTGACTTGAAAGTGTTACATTGACCTGCTACAGTAATCATGTATTTCCATGAAGGTTTCCATTCAAGAAACAATGAAAATATTTTAATTTTGCACTTACATATGTGCTTGATAGTGGATCCTCAATAATGTTATCTCTGTCAAAGTTTCTCTGTGATAGTTGTATTGGTATAAGATTACTAGTGGTATGCATATTGGCATCATTCACAGTTTGCAATTACTCAATAGTTTGACATTATGATAGTGGTTTATGTTGATATCATGCCAATGGATCAATGGTTGTTTAGTTGATTGTTAATGCATCAGTGTTGATAGTGGAACCTTGACAATGACATCATTTTTGGTTTAATGAAAAGACAGTATCTTATTGAGTAGACAAGACTGTGGTATAGACCTTGTCTTTGTTTGTTCATAGTAATAGTGGCTTGAGAGTGTTTTGTCTAATGATTAATATGTCAACATCATGTAATGCACTATTATTTTTTTGCATCTTGTGTTTACACTTTCTTGACAGTGACTTCATTTCCTTAAAAGTTTAATCAATGATTCTTCTTGCATGGAGTACTTATGGTACACTACTTGTTACCAACTCATGAGATATGTAGGTGGTTTTGCAACTATTGGAAATGTTTAAACTCTCAATATTCAATGGTATTACCAATGTTTAATGATCTACTCAAGTTGCTTAGTTGTAGGGTAACAATCTTGATGGCAGTGCTCAGTGCAATCTTGTTTGATGACAATGTATTTTGTTGACAGTCAAGGTAGATCTATTTTGTAGGGGGAGTAATTTCTTTACAACCTAGGGTTCTTTGTCATTGTTGTCAAAGGGGGAAAAGAGAAACTAGGTGTAGGTGTAATGATTGGTTGGCATCAATTCCAATGGGGGAGTTTGTTGAGTTATTTTTTTATTGATGTCAAAAGTATTTCAATTGATGTCAAAGATGTCCAAGATGATAGAGGAAGTCAAAGGTACATTCAATGCCAAAGAAATTTATGGAGTTTTTTGAATGAAAGGTTGATGGAGTTTGTTGATGCATCATTGTTTGTCATTGGAGCTTGTTCATTGATGACAAGAGCTTGTTCCTTCATTTCGTGGTTTATATCAACTATATGATAGGGTTATTTCTTAACAAGAGTTGTAGTGGCATTTGTATTTTGGTACTTTATGGTAGAGTTGTTTTATGGCAAAGATACTTGTTCATTTCCCGTTGCTTTATTTCATGGTGTTGTTTGAAGAACAGTGTTGATTGACAAGTTGAGTTGATACAACAATGCTTCAAATGGAACTTGCTCTTTATTTTCCAAAGATTGATAAAGATTAGAGTTTGATTAATTCATTCAAAGTTTATGCTCAAGAATTATCAAATTTTCTTGCTCATATCGTGTGCATGTATGTTGATGTTATAAGTTCATATTCAAGGTTCAAAGGTTTGAAATATTATCATGCTCCACAACATTCAAAGTATCAAGCAATCAAAGCTTCAAAGTATTAAGGCATCAAACCATAAGAGCTTCAAAACTTTAAAGGTTCAAAACCCTAACTAGGTATCATAATTCATTGTTCTTGGTAATTATCTATGGTGATTATCTAGATTGTATCTTGCTTTAGAGGTTGTGTAGGTATTGGTTTCTCAATACTCAATTTAATTTGAAGAACTTAGGGTCAATTCCTTTATTAGAAATGTTGCTAAAACCCTAAGTGTTTGGTTATTATGCAAGTTTAATAAGCAAGGTTTTTTATGTTATATTTGGAAGGTGACTTATGATCACTGATCAACAATATTTAAGGTGATCCGCTTAAGAGTTTTTATGTCATTCTTGAACCAACCCCTCTTTACAATGGTAACCAGTCAAGCAGGTTGAAGGTTCTATTTAAATCATTCAAAACAAGATCAAAGGCTTATATTTAATGTTATATCTGGTGGGTTACTCAATCCAAGGGCTCTTATTTAAATTAATGAACAATTACTTCAAGTCAAATTACTGACAGGCGTGGAAGCTCAAGGGTTTGCTATTTTTTTAATGCATTATTTTAGAAAAGCGAATGAGATTAGCAGTTTTGTGGTTGGCACCAAGTCTACATAAGATGTGTTTCTTTTTATGTTCTAGCTTTTTGTCTTCTAACTGAATAATGAGTTGATGTTTCCATTTTTTAGAGGCATATATGCTAGGTGATTGAAAAAAGGTAGAATGAGAATTAAGAATAAGAGAAATGAACATGGAGATTGTGAATGAACATGGAGATAAATAAATATATAGGTGTAGTGATATTGTGAATGGAGATTAAACATGCAAATTTAGTAAAGATAAATGAGCAGGGAGATTCTTGGAGTAATGTAGAGGAATGTTGATCTTTCTTGCTTTGGATAATGTGAGTATGTAAGAGTCTTATTGGAAATTAAAAGGTAGATTGAACCATTTTGATAAAAAGGCAGAAAACAATGAGGTAGTGTTGAATAAGGAATGAATTTGTTGAGAATGGTCTTTTGATATTATTGATGACAATATGACAGTGAGATCTGAAACTCTTGAAGTATTTTTTGTGACGGAGCTTTCATGAACAAAGAATGGTGTTTTGAATGTTCAGTATTAGATGTGTAGTTTGTTTGAGAGCAGAGCAAGGTAATTAAGGTGATGGATTTATTGTGAATAGAGACAAGATTGATTTTGTATTTACAAGAAAAATATATGTTTGGATTGAAAGATAGGTATGTGAAATGAATATACAGAGATTTAGTTGAATTCAGTATGAAAGGAGCCATGAGTATAGTATGAGCCTGAAATGAATTTTTATGTCTTTGAAGGAATAAGAACTTGTATTGTAACACCTTTTCTTAAAATTTCATTGGTGAAACTTGTATAATTGAAGAACAATTATCAAATTGCTTTCAGTTATTAGTTTGTCTTTGAAAATATTGTATCAGGGGAGAGTCTTGTAGTCAAGGTGTTGAAGGTATATATAGTTGGTACATATTGTAATAGGGTAATCCCATAAAATTGTATCTCTTCTTTAATTGGTGTGATAAGGAGTGGGTGATCCTATTAGTTTTGTTTTGATAATGAGGCTTGTGAGATGGTCAGTGAGGCAGATTAAAGTCTAGAGTTGGTGCTTCGATGATTTCAGAGTTGGTGCTTCGAAGGAGAGTTGGTGCTCTCGGTGGGTTGGTGCTCACCTATGTAATCAGGGTTGGTGTCCTTTGAAGATAATAAAAGTAATTGTTCATAGTGGCTTTTTCACCCTTTTTAGGGTTTTTCCACTCATAAATATGGTGTCTCATGTCTCCTTGATGATATGTTTCTTTGTGCATGATTCAGTATTCCTAATTCACATGTGATGTTGTAATATGCACATCTTTGTGTTTTGTTTATGAAATACATATCTAAAGTTTTGTATGATCAAGAGTGTCAAGGTTTTGAGATTGATTTTATTTGATCACTGATTCACCCCCCCTCTTAGTGGTCCTGTACTCCAATAGGAAACTTGTTGTATTTAATTGCATCAAGGCTAAATATTATGTAATCAATATGCATGGTTGTAAGATTTTAGGCTGCACCAAAAGAGCCTCATGTCAATGCAGTAAAAAGAATATTCAGATACATCAAAAGTATTGTTGACTATGGGCTTTGGTATCCCAAGAGAAAGGATTTTTCCTTAACATATATAGATGCAGATTGGGTAGGAAGTGTAGATGATAGGAAAAGAACCAGTGGAGGAGGATTCTTTTTGTGAAACAAATTGGTTTCCTGGATGAGTAAGAAGAAAGGGTTGGTCACTTTATCTAATGCAAAAGCAAAATATGTAGTAGCAGTAGCATGTTGTACTCAGGTCCTCTAGATGAAGCAGACTCTTAAAGAAATCAAGGTAGAGTACAAAGAAACTATCTCAATTATTTGTGATAATTCTAGTGCTATAAACATATCAAAGAATCTAGTAATGTATTCTAGAACAAAGCACATATATATTAAGTATCACATCATAAGAGAAAATGTTGTAGACAAGCAAGTCAACATGGAGTATGTTCCCACTAAAGAACATGTAGCTGACATTTTCACTAAGCCTCTTCCCAAGGAACAATTTGAATATCTGAGGTAGAAGTTGGGATTGATTTCTCCCACATCATATCACTAGACACTAGTGATAGGGCATGAGTCCAAGGGGAGCTTTATTTATACTTCATTCATCTTTGGAAATGGAAAGGATAGATCAAGTTAGGTAAGAATGATTTCAAAAATTTCTAATGACTTGATGGTTGCATAATCAAAGATTCCCACTTTCTCATTGCATTGCTTATCAAAGGGGGAGCATATTGTCAAGGGGAGTTTGTCCTTTTTCCATTGATGTCAAAGGGGGAGAAATGTGAGAAAATGCTCAAAATAGAAGCATGATAAGCAAGGTAGAGATGTATAAAAGGTTCATAAGGAGGTGTAAATTTCTCAATTGATATAGACTTCAATTGGTATCAAACAATTCAATTAATTGGCACGAGCATTTAGTTTTTCCATCAATGAAAAAGGGCGAGATTGTTAGCATATTGTTGTCAATGATGTCAAAAGGGGATCAAGTGTGAGATGCAAATGATCCTATATGGAAGGTGTGTTGGAATTGATATAATTTTTTTTCATTGATGTCTATATGAGATATGGCATGTTGAGGATTAGGTTCTATAAGATGGAGTGTAAGCTACAAAAGTCGCTCAAGATATTGCAATGTTATCATGCATTGTTATCATAAAATTGGGGAGTAATCTTCCAGGCATTTGAAGTGAAATCAAATGCTAGATTTGACATGGTTATTCTAAGAGCTTCTCATAAATGTGATGAGAAGGTCTAGAGGATGTGTATTGCATCTAGAAAATAATTATGTTTCCTCTCAACTAGTATGAGGGTTTTGTAGTTAAACCCTAGGGTTGTAGTCATGGAGCCTCAACAAATTTTCTATTTGTCATTGACTTCTTTTTGGAGGTTGCAGGTCGCATAAGTTATAAATTATTCCCTTAAACTCATTCAGTGACCAACCTCATTACCTAGTCATCCGATTGGTGTTGCTAGTGTGTTCTTTTGAAGATTGGACGGTGAATGCTCCATATTTACACATCCGACAGCTATTGCTAATGCCCCATGCATTACAAAAAGCTCTTTGAAGTCAACTTGCAGTTTAGCGATGAGTGATGGAGACTTATCAATGGTTGTGAATGAGTAGATCCAATGGTGCCCGCTAGCCCGTGGCACCTATGGTGGGACCCCGTCCATGCCTCATTGGGGAGCAAGGAATGGTTGTGATCAAACAAGGTTTGATCAGACAATGGTGGGCCCGACAAACATGTGGTGAAACATCACTTGGTCACTTCAAATTGTTGTTGTCAAGTGAAGTGTTTGGATTATTTATACGATGAGTGATGGAAGTGGATTATGAAATCAACATGTACAGGTGGCAGAATGGTATTACATCATTGGGTATTAGTGCATCACACTTACACATCTTTGAGATATAAAGCTTTCAGCAATGAGTGATGTGCTTTGAGTGATTATGGAGAATGACATCAGAGGTAGACAGATGGTAGTTTCCCATCAGCCCGCTAAGATTTTGTGGGTCCATGCTTTCAACCAACAGGATAGTGGGGGATGGTGTAGATTGAATGGTGGTTGATCCAATGGTGATCACCATGTCCATTCACATCGTTGATGGAGAAACAAAGGTATATGTATAAAAATAATGCACGATGTATGATCAATGGTGCAGGTTCAAAGGTATGAAATCGAACATGATCGCTATGTCTCTTCACATCATGGAAATAGAAATAGATGTCCTGAGTGGTATAGTGATATGAGATGGCTATGGCTCCAAAGGAAATGTGATCAATGATAGAGATTTAAAGATTGTTTATCTAACGGTTAGGTTTTAAAGGTGTGATTGATGAATGAAGGACATTGGACGTGGCGTGAAGTCAGGTGATCGACGACTCAGATTTGAAAGTGAAGATCACAAATGGTTAAGTTCGTGTAAACATGGTTTCTCTTGTAAACTGACATAGAGGTGAAAAATTAAATGTTCTACTTGCATAAATGACAAGTGTAATGAAGATTTGATGCACAGGGTAGCAACACAAATGGCTATAGAGGTTGGGATAGAGATCAAATTGGATAATTAGAAGGATGCATTAAATGCATATCTGATTCTAGGGTTTGACAGAGAGAGAATAAGGGAAAATTCTCTACACCAAAAATTAATGTTGTGTGGCTCAATATACTTGTATGACAGTGAAGAAGATATCCTAGAGCCCTAGTAGAAGATCAGATTATGATGGAGAATCCCAAGGAAATCATTATCGGCTAGTAACTACACAAAATAGATGATGAGAATATTATCTTGTAGAAGTGCAACTATGTGAGAAGAGAGAACAATAGATAGTACACAGTTTAGAAGGAATTCTGAGCTCTTGAGGCGGATAGAGAATACACTGAAAGGAAAAGAGAGAGCTACATAAGGTGTATGAGGGTGTATCTTGACAAACCGAGAATGCACCAAAGAAGAAAGGGAAGAATAGAGCTGAACCAGTGGGGTGCAGAGCAGAGAAGAGAGTTGTTGTGGAAGCAATAGAAACTTGAGAAGTTGCAGAGTAAGCTGTAACATTGAACTGTGTTCTTAATGACCAAATTGTAATAATCATTTATGTTGTAAATCTGATAGGTTGGTGCTGTCAGATAACTAAGTTGGTGCTCAGTTCAGGGGATTGGAGTCTTCTTAGGGTTGGTTGCCTTAAAAGCTATAGCATAAGGTTTCTTTATGAGGCTAGATTATGAAAGTAGCTCCTAGCAGCATTTTCTCACTATGGTTTTTCCCATTTTGGGTTTTCCACGTACATCTTGTGTTATGAGTTGTTAGATTGTGTGCATGTTTAAGTATTTGTATTTCATGTTTCAATCTGCATACTAAGTGTTTAAAGAGTCAGTCTGCTCCAAAGGTTAAAGAGTTAAAATTTTAATATCTACTAATTCACCCCCCTCTCAGTAGATTGTTGTGTTCCAATAAATCAATATTCTATCAAATCTCAAACCATCTAGAACAAATAGGTACTTCAAACTCTACCACATAAATATTAACATGAAAGATAAAGAAAATGCACAACATAAAACAACACCATATATACGTGGAAAAACCCATAGGGGAAAAACCATGGTGATAAAAGCTACTAGGAGCTACTGTCCTAATCCATCCTCACAATATGAATAACATTTACAACTTTGTTTTAGGGATACAACACAAGGAAGCTACTACTCCCTAATAACTGTTTTAGGGTCACTCCCAAGGAAGCTACAACTCCTTGATTATACTTTGTTTTAGGGCTAAAACCTAAGGAAGCTACTACTCCTTGATTAGAGCATACACTCAGGAAAAATTATAGAATGACAGTCCTCCCACTATCTAAAACTGACAATTAAGCCTACTCCTTTTGATGATTGCACTTTTTCTCTGTCACTTCTTCAAATATCTTCTTAGTTTCTTACTATCTCATTGCTTTCATCAATTGAGAAGTTTTGACTTTGGATCACTACCTACAACAATAATTAAGCACACTTTTACACTTTCCTTTTGTCACAGAGATATGATCAATTTGAAACCAGACATGATCTACAACTTCTTCTCTTTCTCTTTTAGTTGCTTGCACAATTTTCATAATGCATCACACCACATCAATCACCCTAGATCAAATAGGTTTACAATTTAAAGATGATATTCCACTGATTACATTTCACATGTTGGCCTAAAACAAAAATATTGCATCTACAAGTTGTCCAAAGATAAAAACAAACAATGTGAAACATGTAGAGGGAAAGACCCAAAATACTACATGCAATACCAGGAAGAGGAACATGCCTTGTAGATTCCAAAACATGCTTAACATGGTCCTAAACATTCTTCACACCTTTGATCTTCAATGAACATCATCCACATGATTCATAAATTCAAAATAGGTCAGTCATAAGCAACAAAACATGTAATTTGTAGCACATCAACCCTCACATCATTGGTGGCACACAAGAATGATAAAAAATTATCTACGTTTCTCCTAGATGAGTCAACATGACCTATAAAACACCTTCAAATAATTCTCAAGCTCCACACACACTTAAAATTGTGGTTCACATCATCAACATGCCTTAGTCAGCCTCAACAGAAGCATATCTTCACAAAATGACTTGAAACATCTATGCGGTATTGGAAACAAGAAATATTTTCATGCACTTCAACCCTTAGAAACTACGAGACATGTGGAATTTCCACACAAACTCATACAACTGAAATTCACAACCTTTTGTTGGCACAAGTAGACAAACATTAAAGCCAACCACCAAACAACATAGTCCTACACTCTGTCACATATAACTTTATCTGCTAAAGGATTATTGACATGAATCTTGGGATATAACACCTTCACATCTCCATGAACTTAACTTTTGAACTGCATAACCATATTTGCAAATGCAGAGATATGTAGAGCCAAACTATTCACCTCCGAGAACATCCAAACAAAATTAATATAGTCTTTAAACTATCACTCTCAAAAACACCTTTCTGGTAACCCAAAAGACTTGAAACATGTATCACACATTCCTTGACACAACATGAAACTATCCTTCAAACTATAGGATCAAAACTCCATTAACGGAGAAATACAGAGCATTTCTCAGAGACTCTAACAACCAAACAACTAGACTACAACATAATCCAATGAACTTTTGAGATCAATAAAAATGAAATTACAACATCTATAACTTCTTAAATATATCCAAATGATATTCCATAGGTAGGAACCTACCATTTATTTTTACAACCATATAATCCTAATGGATGGTATTATACTTTCCATTATTCACTCTTTAAGGTTCCAACCCAAAGCAACATGAACTATTAACTTACCTTAGGAAACTCAAACCCTCTCCACATATGAGATGTATTCAAACTCAAATAAATTCATCTCAATAATTAAGTTAATCAAACCACACTGATTAATTTATCCATAAAATTATGACACTTTCACCTAAATACCTTGAATAATCCATGATATATCATGCACCAAATTTTCTTCTCTAGAGTTATCAACCCACTTTCACATGACCTCATTCTTCTTCTCATGGATCCTCATCCTCTAAGTTTATAGGTCCATCCTAATATACAAACACTCTCTATAAATATAGTTCCATCATATCTATTCTTCATTTTATTCCTGTAAATTTTTTAGTGAATCCATATGATCTCCCCACCACATTAGTGATCCTAGTTTTTCTCACAATGCTAAATTTTTAGGGAAAAATTATCAAATATAGGTCAACTATTTTATGAGTATGACTACATACCACACCACATATAAAATTAACTCACTTGGATCATAGGATATCAGTTCTCCACATAGAGTGCACCTCACTCATAAAATTGATATACAGTGGGGTTAGGGAGTGTAATGAAGGACTATAAATGAAGAAAGTAAGTAAACATGTAACATAATATTTAAAATATGGATAAAATAGAAGAATATAATTCTTTATTTATTCTCAATAGTTAAATATATCCAACATGGTGCATAAGCCTATAAATTGGCACAAGGATGGATATTAGAATTAAAAATATGTTATAATTTTTGGAAGATAGAATTTTTCTTGGAGTTAGTGATTCCTTTAAATTATCTCAAGGATTTGTATTTAATCACATCAATGGGATTGTAAAACCAATTTATATCTTTAAGATATAGGGATGACCTCTTCCAATTGGTATCTTGTTAGGATTTACAGTTATCTTCTCAAGGGATCAAAATAAAACATAATTATTTGAGCTACACTATAATATTGATTTAAATCCAAGGATTATATTATTGGTCCCAAATAAGTGAAGTTAAACTTTTCATATTTAAATTAAAAAATTAAGCTAAAAACTTAAAAAAAATATAGTTCCAATTGACTAGTGTTTATGCATTTTAATTAGATCAATGAATCTTTGGTAGGACATAGAATATGGGACACCATTAGGATGCTACTGCAAAGTGTGGATTACAAATTTAAGGAGAAGAAATGAAATCAATCTATATGAAAAAGTGTAGAAAAAAATATTATGAAATACCACTACACCAAAATAACATCAATTGAGAATCCTATAGATCATTCAAAAGAAATCATATTCTCTATGTTTTGGCATATGCAAAAAACTTATATTTTCTAGTTGATGTAAGATTGATGATGCATGAGAATCCACAATTGACTGGCAATCTTGCATCAACAAAAACAAAATAAATTTGAAATTTTAATTTGCATTTCATGTTAGGAGGATAATTTTAACAATTTAAGAATTATTCAATAAAAATCATTTTTGTTATGCAAGTTAGCAAGTGGAGATAGTGGAGGTGTAGTTGCATTTTTGGAAAAATTAGAAAAAGAAAACTTGGGCATTGGGTTTGTGGGAGTTACAAAATCTAACTAAAAATAATTTATTGATTTTTCCATATTAGAAACCACTCATTCCATGGAGGTGGTCATGGTTTTTCCAATTGGAGGGAAAAAAATCAGATTTTTGGTTTTTAGAGAGGGTTTTGTTGCATGTTTGGCATTGATTTTGGGGCTGTAATTTTTGGAGAAAGGGAGAACTTGGACTGGAATTCTCCAAGGGTTTTTTGGAAGACCTTTTTTGTAGGTTGAGAGGATTATGACAGCCATTAAAGATTGAAGGCTCCATTGTTGAAGACTGGGGGGTTTCGGGTGATTGATTGTAGGAGAAGCTGTAGGTTTGGAGGTGCTTATGAAGCACATAGTTTGGTTTTTTTTGTAGCTTGATTTTGTTTAATTTTCAGATTATGTGAAGGGAATATGTTGCTATCCATCAATCCTTTGTTGATTGAAAACAATATTGTAAACATATTTCCATATTGTGTAGACTTTGTGTTACAAACTTCAAATGAATTCATGAAATTGTGTTGCAAATTTTCTTGCATTGTTATGGTTGTTTAAGTATAATTTTAGAGAAGAGAGTTTATTGATTATCCCTTTTACATCAGTGGTATCAGAGTAGGAGTTCTTGAGAGTGCAGGAAAAAGAGCCGATTGGAGGCATTTTTCACTGGGACCTATGGTGGTGTGTGTGTGTGATTTGCATGTAACCAGTTCACTGAATGTGAGGCAGTTTACATGCGGAGAACTTGAGGATTTGAATATTTTTGTGGAGGATTTGTGAGGCCTTGAAAATGATAAAGAAGAAAGGAATTTTTTTTTCATAGTTGTGTATGTAGGTGAATAGGAAAGATAAAATATTGCAGAAGTATGCTTTGAGGATAGCATGAAGGAATACAGTTGTTGAGAGTCTCCCTCTTCATCAATTGATAATGTTATGGTGACGCTATTTCATCACATCACATCTGTAAAATGAATCTTGGTTCAAAAGGTGTCATTTTATGATATTAACACTATAAGACAAATCCATGCTAGATCAAGTAAGAGAAACCATTTTTTAACACAATTAAAAACAACTCTAAAAAAATAAAAATAAAATTATAGAAAGAAATAATTCAAATCATATCATCAAAAATGATTTTATTTCAATTACTAATGATCCACACTTATAACACACATTTGGAATTTAAAATGTTGGGTAAATTAAATAAATTATTAATGCCAAAGAGGAAGACACAAGGAAGAGGCCCAAAGATGGTGTAAAAATTAGATGACCTTGATGGCCTAGGCCAAGATAGGGGAGCCCATCCTAAGACTAATCACTTACTAAATATTAAATAGGAAGGAGACCAAACCTTTTATTTTTGAAGAAGTCAATATATTGATTAGATTCCATCAATAAATGGAGAATATAATGTCCTCCGATTTCCCGCAAAGAGAATGGGTTCCTACAATCTCATTATTAAGTTGTGAGTTGAGATTAGCTCTCTTGGAGGGTACTAAGTGGTAACTTATAAACATGTTTTCTATAGTGTCCCTCCATCTATGTTGTCTTGTGTTACTTTTTGTCTCGCTGCGAAGTTGGGTGTTGTATGGTATGATTGCTAAGTTGATTTGGTTAGTTTGATTTGTGTTTTGATTGATCATTGCATCTCAATAAAATTGTTAATTGATATAGGTATAGTAGTTAATAAACATGGTTATGGCATAATAATAATATAAAATAAAATCTAGCGAGAGGTTATAATTTAAAATAGTAAGAAATAAATAATATGGTAAATATGTTATAATGAAATGTGCTAATATGTCGGTGGTTTTGGAAAGATCTAAAGGGAGAAAAGGTTGAAACGGTTTTGTAACCATTTTGCATGAGAAAAGGAAAAGTGTATTGGACATGCATGAGAATCTTGATGGGTAACTCCTCTAAAATAGGCACATGAAAATGCATTCATAATGCCGCCTTGTGCATTTTCTTAGGCATGTAACGACAACTTGATAAAAAAAAGATAGGAGGATAGGTATGGATTCTAGGATGGACTATCAATGACGAATATGAAGAACGCATGAAAGCTGAATCGATTCCATCTGAGAGGGGAGACACACAGATTTTGGGCAGAGACGAGGGAAGAAAGCTTAAGAAATAATATAGATAGGGAAAGAGTTATTTATTAATACCGAACATTCAGTAAGGAGAAAATAGATATTTGGGAAAAGAATATCGTTAGGGCTTTGATAGTATCTGATTGAAACATTGGCACCATTTGACAACTCAGACAGTCAAGTTTCCCAGGTTCTCTCTATCTTCAATTTAAAATTCTATTGTGAAATTTGAAAGAGATGGCATTTTCAGTAGGTATTGAATTCTTTTACTTTATATGTTGAACCCTGTGTAAAGTTTGGGATTAGCTTTAATAAAACCCTTAATTGTGCTGCCTCTGTATCTGAATTACTCTCAGCATTATGTTGTTAATCTGACAAAACATCAGCCAATATAGTTAGTGGATATTTTATTATTAGACAATACCAAAATGAATACATGCAAATTAGTACATGCAAACCAATCTATTGATGCATAACGGTTTGTAAGGACTGCTATGTTTCTATCATCTGTGATCTAGCACCATGCACTATATCATTTTCTTGCAATTTCTTTTTAATTGATTGCTACTCTCTGGATTTGTAGAGCTTTATCGGTGCCTCTAAGATTTCCCTTGGAACCCGAATACAGGCATATTATGTCTTTTGGTAATCTTTCAGCTACCTTCAGTGAGCCTTTTGTTTTCATTCCATTTGTTGGGTCTTGGGTCTTACTGATATGAGTATTTGACAGTATGTATTGTATCGGCCCACTTATTGTTGAACTGGTTAATATACATTACACCTATGTATGGCAGCACTTGATGATCAGTGCATGCTTACAAACTTGCTCCTTGGGTTTTTGTTTCACATTCTCACCTTCATAATCGACGCTTAATGAGCATGTAACATCAGTGTAGATTTTGGAGCTAACCCCAGTGTAATTTTGGACCTCTTTATTCTGAACAACCTCTATGATTCTGTTGACAATCTATCACAATGGTAGCACTTAGAAATAAAATATTGTCACCGTTTAATAACCTCCTTGATCCCATTAGCAACCTATCATAGCTACCGCGCTTGAACATGGTGGGTTGTGTAGATTTAAATAAGCCCCTTGATTTCTTTGGTTACCTGTCACATCTGCAACACTCGAAAATAATGATAATAATGCAAGTAGATGGCCATATTTCCAAATTCCAATATTCACTTTCTAATATACTTGGCAACCTATCTCAGCAGCGCATTTGAACTTAATAGGAAGTTTAAAGGTTTAAATAATCTCTTTGATTTCATTGTCAACTTGTCACGACGACACACTTGAACATGGTAGGGTGTATAGATTTAAATAAACTCCCTAATTCTTTTGACAACCACTCACAGATGCAACACTTGGACATAGAAGGCCGCAAAGGTTTAAAAAAAATCTTTCAGATTCCTTTGGTAACTTGTCACATCTGAAGGCCATGAAAATAGAATGTTGTAGAGGTTTAAATAATCTTCCAGATTCCACTGTCAATCCTTCATAGCTAAAGCACTTGAATAAAATAGAAAATTTTAAAGGTTTATGTAATCCTTTTGATTCCATTGGAAATCAACGTAGCCGCAACATTAAGCACAAGCCTTGAATCTGGAGTGTACCCCATCGCCTTCTTCTGCCAAGCTGTTCTCTCCCATACCTTGCTTTGACCCTCTTCGACATGCAAGAATCCTTTTAGCCACTCTGAGATTCGCCTCAACAATTTTAGGAAGATGGTCATGGTTGAAACTTTCTCTTGAAACAGTGTCTTCATGATGTTTACAAGATTTTCTGAGAAGATGTCGAACTTGATATAGGTTATAGTTTAATCCGTTAAGTACATTCATTATAGGCTTGCGTCAAGGTCGTTCATGGGTTAAAATGGAAGTTAAATTCCATAGATCATCTTTAAATCAGATTATAGTAGATTTTTTTTAATTTCAAGATTGCTCTTAGTAGAAAAGAATAGTAGGGATTCCATAAGAAAAGTTGTATATTGGATTATATAGTTCAGCCAAGATAAGCATGGAAGACATTTGTTCTAAGTTGATCAATCTCTCAATTTCGAGTTAAGAATACCCTTATGTCTTACGAGAGTTATAGGCGTTGTGGCTTGACTAAACCCTTATTATAGAAATGCTTATCCTGATGAGGATTCTATTGTTATGGCATGAAAATTCAATTTAGTTAACCAAGTTTCTTATAATCAATTAGTTATCATTGAGTAGATCCACTGATTCATCCTTTGCCTATAACGAATCATTCTCCGTAGTGGTGATGAAGGATATAGTACGACTGCAATTGTTGGATAAAGTACTTCACTTGAAATAGTTTTTATTAAAGGTATTGTGAGTTGCTTAAAAAGAAGAAGTAAATTTCATGTTGTTGTGATCACTTATTTTGTTGGTTGACATTGTCGTTGGCTGTTGTGGTGAATTTTGGGTTTTGCGATAGTTATGAGATACTGTTTATGGGAGGAATTCCGTTTGAGCCAATTGGCCCTTGGGAAGATTTTGGTTTTGTGAGTTGTTTATGTTGGTATTTGCTTGAGTGAGATTTTGTTGTGATGACTTCACTTGTTGATTTGTAAATTGCAGATGGTCTATAATCTTTTGAGATCTTGATGTTGTTGCCATGGGTAAACTACTATGTTAGTGATTAAGTCTTCCACAGGTTGAAGGGATATGCTTTTTTCTTGCAAGAGTTGGTATGGGGGTCCGGCGACTTAGGAGGATTCGCCTTGGGTAACCCATACCGAGTTTGAAGTATTTATTTGAGTTTTATGTTGATTCACCAGATAGTGGGTGATTTTATGAATCTGTTACTTAGATGAAGATTGATATTGCACTTGGATTGTTTTTATGTGGCTTTGATCCTTGCACTTGAATGTGGTTTTTGTTACTTTGAATTCCTATCGTGAGATGGTGCATGCCTCACTTGATGCAGTTATTTTATGGAATTAGGTTTCTTGTGCAAGTTGGCTTTCCTTTTGTGTTTTTGTGATATGTTGTTAGTGGGGAGTGGCTCTTCATGGGGGCCGGCACACAAAGTGGTGCCTGGGTAACTCATGTGGAGTAAGTCTAATAAGTGAAAACTAAATCAATACATTAGGTAGTCTAAAACACTTAACTGTATAAATTATGCCTCGCTCATGGACTCAAGGGCTAGTTCAGACTTGGGGATGAGTTGAGAAGGCCTGGAATGGCAAGATCGTTATCTTGTCTTTATGAAAGATAATCGATTTGCATTGGATTGCATGTGGGGCCGGGTTTCGTAAGAGGTCACCAGGGTAACCCAAGTTGGGGGCTGGGGCCTAGGAAGATTCGCCAGGGTAACCCATGCAACATTGTGATGACACTCTTCCTTTAACAACCATGTATGCTTTGTTTCCCTCTATGTTATTCTTGGGCCTCTAGAAGCACATGTTGGCATTTGTATGTTGATGCTTTATTGGTTATTTCTTATGTTGGGCACATCTTGTGTTGGTTATATCTTGTGCTGGAGATTGCCTTATGTTATTGTGGATCTTGTTGTGAAGTCTTGTATCCTTGTTTTGTTTGATGGTTATTGTTGGGGTCCTTGTCATCTCTTAGCACGGGGGGTGGGCCTTTGGGTCCACGTGGTTGGGTGGAACATGCTATGCACCCCATTGGGTCCCTAGTTGTCGATCGATAAGTGTGAAATTGTACCTTGCAGTGACTCCTGAGTTGAACCAGAGTTGGATCCAGTATTGCAGCTTTGTACTCCTTCATTTCAAATGTATCATTTCATTTTATTGTATCTTCCCCATTCATGTTGGGAAGCGGCATTGTAATATTGTAATCCTTGATTAATGTATTGTCCATGTTCATGCTATCTTATAGTTACTGGTGTATACTTACCTTTCATGTGATGTAATGATATTGTTGTGAAAAGTAATGCAGTCATGTAAACCCGAGGGATTTGTTATATGTAGTTCATGTTTAGTTTCATTTCATGTGATATATGATTATTATGATGTATGTTAGTACTTTAAAAAAAAAAATTGGTGCCATAAATGTTAGATGTATTAGTATCCTTTGGGTTGCTTGGCGGGGCATTACATTTTCTCAATCTAATTATCAACTCATAATTTAAAAAAACTCATAAAGGCTTCTAGACATGCCTCCAAATTGTCCTTATTTCTTAAGAGAAAACTAACTCTAGTGAAGCTTTGGTTACCTCTTCAAGCACTATGAAAATTTATCTTGGAGAATACTTGAAGCATTTATCTCACACATTACAAGCATCTATGATATCCATTTTATTTCCCCATTAACGACAGTAGTGGAAACAAGTTCATATTAATATGGGCCCATTCTTTAATTTCTCTACATTTTTGGGTTGATAAAATAAAATAAATACTTATTCATACATTAAATTGCAAGAAAATTAAAATATAATTATTCACCCATCTCATATCTATCCATAAAAATTGAAAATTTTCTATGTATTTATCATGTATTGTAATCCTTATAATAAAATACCTATAACCCTCCATAACATGTCAATGAGAATAATAATTTTTAAAAAAGATAAAAAGGATAAAGTTTGTTTTCATTCTTGTTTCCAAGTGAGACACTAAGATGATGCATGCAATCATTTTTATTGATTCCCCAAATTGGATTCCTTTCACATTTATTCACATATTTTTGATAAGGTATAAATAAAATATCCCTTTGTGAATGAATTTCATACCTTCCTCTTTGGAGTATACACACCATCATTAGTCGCACCTAGAAGTAAGAAGATTTAAATGCATGGTATCCATAATTACTATAAATAATTATTTTCCATGTCAATATAAAAATTGAAATAAAATACAGATAAATTTACACATTTTTATTCACATAAGTTGTCACACCTTAGAATAAGCCAATACCAAATTATAGTGTTTTATCCCCAATACCTATAAAAAATTAACTATTTCCCCATCTACCCCTAGTACTTTGTGATATATAAAATTTCCTAATATTAAATACCCCATTATGAACTCATATGGTATACATTTTTTATTAAGTGATGCCCCTAGGAATTCATCACATGCACTATTTCAGTTCTCCTAGAATAATTTTATCAAATCCATTGAAACCAAATATGTATTATACTTCATTATCTTGGAGAGGATTATAGAGTTGCAAAAAACCTTACAACTAATGGTCATCACACAAGAGTGGAATCAATGGGCGAAGTACATGACTTATAAGTGATAAGGGTGATGCAAGTAGTTAAGATTACCACTTTTTGGTCAAATATGAAATATGTCACATCCACCATGTACCCAACTTAAATGGTGATTAATTATAAGGAATCTAATACTCCAGGTACTAGAGAGAAAAATGAGATAATCAATAGAATAAATTTCTAAATGAGGGTCATGGTATGATAGAGAAACCCAACATCATAATTATATAGAGTAATTTTAGCATGTATCATTCAATAGAGGAGGGAGAAGCTTACCACTCCTTTGCATTTGACCACCTATGAATTGAATCTTAAGTGGTATGCACATATTAATGGTAGATTTCTAACTACCAAAGATATTGAGGTGAGGAGATACTTCATGAAGGCCATAGGAAAGATGCACATTATTGGTAAGGAATCATTCAATGTACACAAATATAATGTTTTTCCAAACTCAAGGGCTACTTCAATTTAAAAAAGTTAAATAGGGAGATTTTAATTGACATTCTAATAACATGGTGGTGGTTACATGGACCTTCATCACTAGTAAGAACACTAACCATTCACCTCTTATCACATATTTGTAGTTCTTGTATTGTTGAGCAAAACTAGTAGACATATAGCTTCATTCACTCTATCAAGATGAAAAATATTACCTTGAAGAGAGTGTAAAATATTGTGGATATACATAATGCATTATTTATCATGGAATACTTGAGAATTAAATACAAGAAGAGTCAAATAAATGGTGGGATGTAGATCGAAAGGAAGTGGCATATTAATGAGCATCAAGTTGCACATACAAGTTTGGTTGGTGGATATTTGTAACAACTAGATGAGTAGAAATTATAGAAAGGAGGTGTACACCATAACCTTTACATCGAAAGATTATTTTGATTTATCATTGTCCCATTGTACTTATATTTTAATTTATATTAAAATTTAAATATTATAATTATTTGAGATACTATCCCTTACCATCCATAAATTTTTGGAGATTTTTTTCAACCACATTCCCTCATTATAGAAGATCCATGGATCACTAGATGAAAATACCTTAAATTGAACCCCATTCAGATTTAGGGGATTAAAATCCACAACAACCCACTTAAAAGCTCATTTAAGCTTTTAAAATTCCATAGACCCTTTAATGAAAACCCCAAAGCCCTCATCCTTAATAACACTTCATCCTTGAATTAAGAGAGTATCTCATAACATAAATTTGTTCCACACTATGTATTTTAATTTTTACTTTCATGAATTTTCTTTGAATTAATAATAGTTTATATATATATATAGATATATTTTAAATTATACATTGTAATATATTTTAAATATTAAAAACTTAGTTTGGGAAAATAATTTTAGAGATTATCTTATAAACCTAAAATAATTTTGAATGAACAAGACAACTGAGAGGGAGGGTGAATTAGTTGTATCTTATCAAAACATCAAAACCCTCATTAACATTCAGATCCACAAGCATTCATTAAACTCTTAATATGTTATAATGAATTAACATGAAAAGAAAATAACATAAAATAAAACAACTTTAACACCATGCACAAGAGAACACCAAATTTATGTGGAAAACCCAAGGAGGGAAAAACCATGATGAGGATTAGCTCACAATATAAGTAGTTGTAAGACTAGTTACAAAGGCTCATTAGCAGAAGGGGCACACTACCTTGAAAGGCTCACAACCATAATAAAAGAAGAAGATGGAGAAGAAATGTTACATAAAGAACATGATCTTAATATAATAGAGAATCCACCACAATAGCTCCAACACCTTCGCAATTTGTTTGAGTAGTCCAACACTTGAAAGCTCACACTTCTTTGCTCAATTTCACATTATTCGTATCACATAATTCACACTTTCATCTATCTTAACCTCCTTCACTAATTCAACTCATACTCATAGGGTCCTCAACCTTGAAACCCTTTCCAAGGTCAACTATGCACCTCAAATGTGAAAATTCAAATTAGGTCAGTGCCAAAACACTTCTGTGGTGGATAGAAGTGAATATGAACCACATAAAAAACTTAATTGGGACCCAAATCAACAACACCACTTAATCACACACATCCTTAAACAATATTTACCCTTCGTATGTAGTGTAAACACCAGGTCAACTGTTACCTGTGCAAACACCATTAAACTTTGAAGTACACACTTCCTCAAACCCAAGGATGACTTGTGAACCACACACCACACTTGAACATGTTCTAGAATATTCCTCAAACATCTTAAAATCCATTAAATTCCTTTGCAACAACTTCCACTAGAAGAATGTACAAACCCAATACACTCAGACTACTCTACCATACACTGTAACTTGAAAAACTATCTGTCAAAGCACCAAACCTCAAATCCTCTTGACTGAGGTAAATTACTAGCACCATCAACACACCTTCAGAATTGTAAGAATTAAAGCATAACTACAGAGAAACACAAAGCAAAAATATTTCTCCTAGACACCTCTACAATTCATAGGCACACACTAGTGAACACAACTTCTATTGTACGATGATCCAACATACCATCTCTTGAATATAACACCTTTGAACACCTCTCACCAACATATCTGAATTTCATAGGCAAATATTCAACCTAGAAGAAATGCAGAGAAAAAATAGAACATCTCTCTGTAACCCAAAACAACACTACAACACATTATTTCCTCTTTTTTATCAATTTTTCTCAAAAGAACTTCAAAACCAAGAACTAGAGACACATCCACACCATCTTTAGCACTATTGCATCCATAGATAGAAGCTTACCAAAGTAACACTAGAAGTTAACACCAATAGCTTAACTGATGACAACATAATGCAACAAATCAAAGCATATACAACACCAACTATTCATCTTCAAAACTAGTACCAATCTCCCTCAACACATACAATTGACACCAATGATATACAAGCTTGTTGACATAAATGACAACACCAATCTACACATACTTGCAATAGTCTCCACCTTTATTATTGATGGCAACACATTATGTGAAAAACCATCAAAGACACAATAACTTTGTACATTCCTATCTCCTTTTCTCTTTTCTCTTCACTCACTCTCCCCCTTACATGAATCTCTCTTCACATTTCTCTTTCACATGTTTCTCTCTCCCTTAGACCTTTTTCTGTCCCCCTAGTGTTTATGACTTTTTCACATGATACTCACTTCTCCTTTGACATTAATAGAAAATGATAAAATATTTGCATTATTCTCTCCCTTTGACATACACACAACTTACAACTACTTAGCAAAACCTTTCCTTTACATCTCTGAATACTCCCCATTAGGAGCACACACCAATCTGCACCACATCAACAATGTCACTACCTACTCCCCTTGAGAGGTAGCCATCAACATCATACCAGAATAAAGGATAGATCATGAGATCCACTGGACTTGTTAGCTCTCAAAAACACAGGCTGAATGCCTCAAGAGGCTACCAATCTCTTGATACGCTTTAGAGTAACATACAAGGTAAAGATAAATCAACCTTCTACTCTTTAGGTGCTACTAACCTGGGTGGGTGTACCTCTCTAAATAGTGCAGACTTAACTTGTAATCAATCCTCTTACAACTTGTTCACAATGGTAGATGGGAATGAACAAGTGAAATCCAACTTGAAAATGGTAACAATACTCTGGTCTAAATTCTAAAATGCTCAATTTTAAAAGATATAAAGAAGATGAATGAATTAAAAATGATAAAATGTAGAGACCAGTTCCTTATTGGGTATGCAGAGTCGAAAATGAAATCAAGATGAACAACACCTCTCCAGAGAAAACTCAAATTATCTGGCATATATTCTGTTTACAACTTGTATAAACATGCAATTTTGTAACTACTAAGCTCTACTTTACCAATCCAGATGAATCTCTTTGATTACTGTGATCAACAAAAAGGATTTAATCTTTTCTTGAAAGAACCAATTGATCAATCACACAACTACAACAAATGTGTATTGATAAACTGAACATAAACTTGTTATGTCAATTTAAACAACCAGAAAGCATCAATCTTGGAGACAACTTAGCAGTATTTTCATTCAATTCAACAGACAATTGACACCAAAGAAATGCAGCAACATCAACTGACTTTCATAAATACCTCCATTCTGAAATCATGCAACAATAGTCTCTGATCTGATAATTTTATTCTACTGTATCTACTTGCAGTGTATCAAATATCTAATAACTGGTGATCCTTTTACAATTACAAAATGCCTATTTATACACCAGCATGAGAAAATAAATCAAATTGAAAAACAATGTTGGCTCTCCATAGAATTCGGGTCCCAATCATGTCGGCCTACAACGTTTCTCAAGCATTTTACATGTCGGCCTCAGTGCTTGAAATTCTATTATTCATCAGTGAAACAATCAGTGAGACAACGCAACAACTATGCTGAAGGCAATTCAATCGTTAATCGCTTCACCCTTGTATCTTGGTTTCTCCATGACTTATCCAAGTCGGGGAGATGTCCCGTAGATTACACTACGTCTCACCGATATATGTCTTCACCACCTATATGTTGCTATAGCATTCCGTTGGTCACACCGAAGCCATATAGTATTCCTTTGTTCCCCTTGTGTTTCGCTATGACACCGTGATATCGGGGAGATAATATATCGAACACACTATGTCAGGCCGAAAGTCCTTTATCATTTCCAAGTCATCGAGACATAAGAGGTCTTTCATCGAACAACACTTTTCATTTCACCCACTTCGCTATAGCTCAAAGGTATCGGGGAGACCTTATACATATTACCTTTGTTTCACCGAAAGTCCTCCATTCAGAGTCGTTGTGACAAGATCATACTCTCGTCGACAAAGACCCTTTTGTTTTCCATCGGCGAGCCCGAAGGTCACTCGTCGAGACCATATGCCGAAAACCTTAACACATACCAATATCACATCCTTTTAAGTTGTCAGTCGGTGAGACAAAACAAACTTCTCACCGAAAGCTAGTGAAAGAAACCCCTTTGTGTTTCGTCAGTGAGACAAATGCATCTCGCTATAACCTTCCACTGAAAGCAACCTGCTTGGCCGAAGTGAATCCCAAATGTGTTTGTCGGGGAGACCCCAAGAATTCGCTAAGACATTGTGCCGACACCGCAACTCATGCCAATATATCCTCATTCAAGCCGGTCACCGAGACATAAAGCACTTGGTGAAACATTATATCGACAACTAGACTCCCGCCGAAAAGTGAATCAACCTCTATTGCCGAGACCGTGAAGAAGTCCTGTCGAACGGTGCTTGCATGCAAATCTCGATCGCTGTGACAACAATTGAGTCTTGCCAAAAGGCAACATAGACTCATGTTAGCAGAAAACGCACAATGGGTCAGGGAGACAATGGCATTCTCACACCGATAGGAACTGGAATGCAAAATATGCATGACACGAAAGATCTATGGGATAAATATAGGCCAAAATGCAAACAAAATGTCAAGATGGAAGGCCCCTGTGCTCATGATGATAATTATTTTGGAAACTCAGGGGGATGAAAAACATGCAAAAACATTAGATTTTAATAGTTCCAACAGGACTGATGCAAATCCTTATGAATCTAGTTCAAAGGAGGGACAATAACCCCATCTTCTCCTGAAGATACTCAAAAGTATCCTTAGGAAGAGAGTTAGTGAATATGTCAACAATCTAATAATTTTTAGGAACATACTCAAGGTTCACTTCATTCTCCACAACCTTCTCTCTTAGAAAGTGATATCTAATTTAAATATGTTTTGTCCTTGAACATATCACTGGATTATTTGAAATGTTTATTACACTTGTATTGTCACAAAAGATAGAAATAGGCTCATCATACACTACTCTGATATATTTCAATTTTTTCCTCATCCACAACAATTGTGTGCAACAAGATGTTACTGCAATGTACTAAGCCTCTACAGTAGATGAATAAATTGAATTGTATTTCTTACTTATCCATGACACAAATCTACATCCAAGAAAGAATGCACCACCACTTGTACTTTTTTTGTCATGCACACAACCAGCCCAATATGCATTTGTGTAAGCACTCAATGTGAAATTATTATCCTTTGGATACCACAATCCATGATCCAGAGTGCCCTTTAAATATCTAAATATCCTCTTTACTACTGCAACATGTGACTCTCTAGGATCTTCTTGAAATCTAGCCACAAGACAAACTGCATGCATGATATCCAATCTAGTAGCAATTAGATATAGTAGTCCACCAATCATAGATCTGTAATTTCTTTGATTAGCCTTAAGGGATTCATCATTCTTGCTTAGTTTGCAACTAGTAACCATAAGAGTACATATAGGTTTAGAGTCTTCTATTCCAAACTTCTTCAAAATTTCTTTGACATATTTTGATTGTGAAATGAATATACCTTTATCTGTTCGATTGATTTTTAGTCCAAGGAATAAATTCATCTCCCTAAACATAGACATCTCAAACTCTTTTTGCATCTCTTCTACAAACTTCTTACACATAGCTTCATTTCCTCCAAATATTATGTCATCAAAATACACAACCACAATAAAGATTTGATCTTTTTCAACCTTAAAGTAAAGATTACTATCTGTGGTACCTTTATTGAATCCTTTCTATGTCAAATACATGTCCAACCTTGCATACCAAGCTCTGGGATCTTGCCTCAATCCATACAATTCCTTCTTCAATCTGTAGACCATGTATAAGGTTTATCTAATAAATGAAATCCTTCTGGTTGTTCCATGTATACTTCTTTCAACTCTTTATTCAAGAAAGAAGACTTCACATCCATCTAATAAACTTTGAAATCCTTATGTGTTGCAAAAGCTAAAAACATCCTCTTCCATTCTATCCATTGAAACAAATGTCTCCTCAAAGTCTATTCCCTCAACTTGTGATTAGCCCTTACACACAAGCCTTGCCTTGTTTCTTACCACTTCTCTATTCTCATTCAATTTTTTTTTGAACACCCACTTAGATCCAATTATGCTTTTGTTTGCTAGTCTTGGGGCAAGTTCCCAAGTCCGATCCTTCTCAATCTACAGTAATTCTTCCTCCATAGATTTCATCCAATACCCATCCTTGCATTCCTCAATCATTGTTTTAGGTTTAGCTTTAGAAAGTAGACACAAATTTAAATCTTATTCAATAGCTTTCCTTCTTGTTAGTACACCTTTGCTTTTGTCTCCAATGATCTGTTCTTCAGAATGATTTATTTGCGCATACTTATGGGTTCTAGGGGTCTTTTCTAGAGCTTCTTCCTCTTTATCCTGCACTTCTTGTTCCTTAGAGTTTTCTTCTTCTTCTCTGCAAGCAGGTTCATCTGATTCGTATCTATCTGTCACCACTGAATTCTACAAATCTTAATCAACTTTGACACTTGCACTCTCAACAATATTTCTTATCCTTTTTAAAACATTTATAAGATTTTCTTTTAGTAGAATATCCAAGGAAGATACCTTCATCAGACCTTGCATCAAACTTTTCTAAGTTTTCATCATCTCTTCTGATATAGCATTTGCTTCCAAACACTCTGAAGTACTTGATAGTAGGGATCCTTCCATACCACAACTCATAGGGAGTCTTTGTGCCTTTTTATTTTTCTTTAACTCTATTAAGTATGTAAATAGCAATATGAATTTCTTCTCTCTAGTAGACTTTTGGTAGGTTAGCTTCTTTCATCATAGTCCTTGCAACTTCTTGAACAGTCATGTTTTTCCTTTCAACCACTCTATTTTTTTGAGGATTCCTAGAGGTACACAAGTACCTCTTTATGCCATGATTCTCACAAAACATGTTAAATTCATTGGAGGTGAATTCTCCACCTCTGTCAGACCTCAAACATTTGATCTTGAAATCCATTTCATTCTCAACCATAACTTTAAATGCTTTGAATCTATCTAGGGCTTCATTATTTTCTCTAATAAAAGTAACCCATGTCATTCTATAATAATCATCAATCAAAAGCATGAAATACTTGTCACCTTGAAGACTTATCACTCTTGTAGGAACACAAAGGTTTGTATGCACCAATTCCAACAATCTGGTAGAAGTTTTTTCTTTTCTTTTGAAACTACTTCTTGTTTGCTTTCCAATCTGACACTCCTTGTAAACAACATTGATAGGCTTTATAATCCTTTTAAAATATCTTACTACTTGAATTGAAATGATTCTAACCAAGTTATCAAAATTTATGTGGCACATCCTCCTATACCATAACCAACTTTCATTAATCTAAGTCATAAAACAATGACAATCAACACCCTTGAGCTGATAAGCATTTCTATTTGTCCTCTTTCTAGCAATAATGACAGTTCTAGACCCTAATCTGATCTCACATTCATCATCCTAAAACATAAGATTATATCCTTTGCTACACATTTATCCAACACTCAAAAGGATATTCCTTAAACCATTGACATAGTAAACATCATTATTATTATGCTTGCCATCAAAACTGATTGAACCTATTCCACAAATCTTAGCACTTGAATCATCTCCAAATCTAACAAGTCCTCCATCATATTTTTCAAGTTTAAAAAACCTACTCTTATCTATAGCCATATGATTTGAGTAGCCACTATCAATGATCCAATAGATCTTATCCTGTATAACATGAAAAGAAAATACCAAAGTACCTTTAGTCTTATCCTTTCTCTCCTGAGGGAATTCCTTAACACATCTTTTAGAGTTAGAAAAAACATATTCTTCTTTTACATCCATGAACAAGCATTCATCATCATCAACATCTCCATAATCAGATTCATCATCAGAAATACTTGCATATTCTCTAACATAATATATTTTCTTAACTTTCTTACCTTTATTCTCCTTATTTTTGTTAGTCACAACTCTGTGTGGACATATTAAAGCATACTGACCCATTTTTCCACAACTGAAACATTTGAAAGGTAATTTACCTTTGTACTTACCAATACCTCTTCTCATCCTTCTCACAAAGTTAGCTTCCACATCATCAATATCTTCTTGATTTGGTTCTTCAATCTTCTCTATTTTTGTAGCTTTAAAAGCAATCTCAATTTTTGCACCATTGTTAGTACCAAACTCTCTCATCTCAAATGTAAGTTAAAGAGCCATACAATTGGTCTCTAGAATACTGATCTAGATTTTGAGATTCCTCAATAGAAATAACTTTATAACTATAAGATTTAGTAAGGGTTCTAAGAATTTTACTACTTTAGGTTCTTTGACATTTCCTCCAAGACCTTTGATGGATCACATCACTTCGTTTACCCTCTACATGTAGCTTGTAATGTTTTCATCTTCAGACATCCTCATGTTCTCAAATGTGGTCTTCAAGTTCTGCATCTTAGCTTGTTTGACCATAATATCTCCTTCATAAATGCTTTCCAATTTATCCAAAATTTCTTTAGCAATTTTTTAGATCCAAAACTTTCACTAATTTAGAATTTAGAAGACTACTCAAGAGAACAAACCTTTCTTTACCATTTGTTTCATAGGCCTTGATCTCATCACTTATGCTCATTCCATTTGTAGCTATGTTATATTGAGTATTCACTGACCACTAGACATTATATCCAAGGTAAACCAAATAGCCTTCCATATTTGTCTTCTAGAATGCATGGTTTGTACCATCAAACATAGGGATCTCCTTCTCATTCGCCATCCCAGATCTACCTCAAGCGGTTAAGATTTTCTCCAAGGAACCTTGCTCTGATACCAATTTTTGAATGAACAAGACAACCGAGAGGGGGGTGAATCAGTTGTATCTTATCAAAACATCAAAATCCTCATTAACATTTAGATCCACAAGAATTCATTAAAACCTTAATTTGTTATGATGAATTAACATGAAAAGAAAACAATAGAAACTGAAAAAACTTTAATGCCATTCACAATAGAACACCAGATTTATGTGGAAAACCCAAGGAGGGAAAAACAACGGTGAGGATTAGCTCACGATATAAGTAATTGCAAAACTAGTTACAAAGGCTCACTGCCAGAAGGGGCACACTACCCTGAAAGGCTCACAACCAAGGCTCATTGCTGAAATAGAAAAAGAAGATAGATAAGAAATTTTACATAGAGAAAATGATATCAATGTACTAGAGAATCCGCCACAATAGTTCCAACACCTTTGTAGTTTGTTTGAATTATTGCAGACACCTTCTACTCATTGCATCCAATAGTTCAACACTTGAAAGCTCACACTGCTCTACTCAATTTCACATTATTTACATCACATACTTCATAATTTCATCTATCTTAACCTCCTTCAACAATTCAACTCATACTTATATTATCCTCAACCTTGAAATCCTTTCCAAGGTTGGCTATGCACCTCAAATGTGAAAATTCAAATTAGGTCGATTCCAAAACACTTATGTGGTAGATAGAAGTGAATACAGACCACATCAAAACTTAATTGGGACCCAAATTAACAACACAATTTAATCACATGCATCCTTAAACAATATTTATCCTTTGGATGTAGTGTAAACACTAGGTCGGTCGTTACTCATGCAAACACCATTAAAATTTGAAGTACACGCTTCCTTAAACCCAAGGACAACTTACAAACCACACATCACACTTGAACATGTTCTAGAATATTCCTCAAACATCTTGAAATCCATTAAATTCCTTCACAACAACTTCTACCTGAAGAATGTACAAACCTAGTACATTTAGACTACTTTGCCATACACTGTAACTTGAAAAACTATCTTTCAAAGCACCAAACCTCAAATCTTCTTAACTAAGGTAAACTACTAGCACCATCAACACACATTTAGAATCACAATACCTAAAGCATAACTACAGAGAAATGTAGAGAAAAAAACATTTCTCCTAGACACCTCTCCAATGCATAGTCACACACTAGTGAACACAACTTCTACTATTCGATGATCTAGCATACCATCTCTTGAATATAACACCTCTCACCAACATATCTAAATCACATAGGCAAATCTTTAACCTAGAAAAAATGTGGAGCAAAACAAGAACATCTCTCTATAACCCATAACAACACTACAACACACTACTTCCTCTTTTTATCAAATTTTATCAAAATCACTTGGAAATCAAGCACCAAAGATACATCCATTCCATCTTCAACACTACTACATCTATAGATAGAATCTTATCAAAGTAACACCAGAGGTTAACACTAGTAGCTTAACTAATGACAACATAATGCAATAAATCAAAGCATAGACAACACCAGCTATTTATCTTCAACACCAATACCAATCTCCCTCAACACATACAATTGACACCAGTGACAACAATTTTTTTTTGACGTTAATGACAACACCAATCTGCACATACTTACAAAAAATAAATTGGCATAATTAGATAATACACTTAGCATAATAGTTCATGATCCTAATATAAACAACCTACTATCCAATAGATGATTAATAATATATAATTACACAATCCAAATGTTATGGAGAGAACATAAAAAATTATAATTTTTATTAATTTTAATTATTATGGAAACCACACAACTAGTATAAGATGAGGATAAACTCAAATCTAATAGCCTTCAAAAATATTTCCATTTTATAGAGGGAGGTCTAAGGTAAATTATAACCTTGTGACCATATGTTAAGATCCTATTAGGACCCTATTGTGGTGTGATTATTTTACCTACCATTATTTGGCGTCTCATCAAATGTGGCCCCAAATATATGAGGTACCTTTACTATACATCCATTCTTTCTAACACTAGATAGGATATGGGTACAATAGATAATGACACTATGTATCATTGAATAGTTGTGTTGGTATAGGTGTCATACTCCTTATAATTCTAATGCAGAATTTGTTTAATTCATTTGTATTTATTTACCATGCATCCACATATTTTGGTTGTACCATATGGCGTGGAATTATGTGATTTATATCTTATACATAATTTTTTTTCAATTATCATCAAATGTCATAGAAGCTCCTAAATAAAATTGAAAACTTATAAGATGTGTGAGAGTTACTAGAATAAAAAGAGAAGGTAGAAGTAGAGTTAAATGTGGATTAAAATAAAATAATGAAAGAATTTTAATTTTCAAAAGAATTTTTTCAAAAAGGTAGTTAAGAAAAAAAATGAGTTCTCAATGTGGAAGAGGTAATTTATATTTTAGTTTTAGTTAGAAAATCATAATTTTGGGCATTCAAATTTTTTCTTGATTTGTATACCTAATTTATCTCTTGTTTTAAACACATGGTTTTTAGAAACCATTGGTAGTTTGAGTTTTTTTTCATCTCTTTTATATATTGAGGTCTTGAGATTGAAGCATTATGAATTATATATTGTAGCATTATGCTACTAACTATCCTCTAGGTTGTAGGTGTTGATTTTCATGAAAGGTACAAAGCTTGACATTGTATTATAGCTATGTTGTTGTTTGGAATACACATTTTTCACTACTTTGAAGGATAATATTTTCCCAAAAAGGTTAAATTACTAGGGCATATCTATGCCACTTATCATTCTTTATTTAAAATTGATATTTCATATGATGTAATTTTTTTTCTATCTAATATCTCACAATTCTCTCATTGGATTAATGTAGGGAATATATGTCATATTTCCACTTATAGGGACATAGTTTCCTTTACACTTGTATTAATGATTTGTTAATGAATCTTTTGGTATTAATAGTGTATGCATGGATTTCCTTTTAGTTGGTATTAGATCCATGGTTTTGGCTATAGGAAAGGTTGCCTTGTGATTTTAATTCTTATTCAAGTGGGATTTTCGTAGTTGGTAGAATTTTTAAAGAAAGTATCATGGAAAGAAATTTTAGAATCTAGAAGGTGAAGGTTGTTGGATTTGGTCATGTGTTATTGAATTGGAGCTCCTATTTGGGAATGTGAGTTTACCCTATTGTCACATAGGGTTTAGATTTCTTATAGTGGGTCATTTATTTTAGTATTTAGTTACATGAAAAAGTAATGGATGATTATTCCTTATACTTAAATATGTGCATTAATTTTGTGGATATATGTTATTATAGAAATGTATGGTTAGAATTATTACTTACATATCATTGAATTTTGATTGTGTTATGGATTAGTGAATATTTTGGTTTATATTTATGTGCATGATGTGAATTTGTTATATTTCATTATTTGAATTTTATATGTAGAAGATTTATATTTGGGGGTATTCTATACATGTAACAAATTTAGGTTTATAAGGTCTATATAGGATTAGGGAGAAACTGCACACACACTCCTTTTTTCAAATTTCTAATCTTCTATAGCTTGATGAATCAATCTCAAGGGGGTCCCATTAGGGCTTCCCCACTTAAGCACTTTTCTCCTTCCCTGAATGGTGCATCTTCTCCTTCCGGGGGAACTAAAAGTACACCTGGTGCTTCACATGTTCCTTTGCCTGGGGGTTTGAACGAGGCTATTTATTCTCTTAGGGGTAAGGACAATCTAGTAACTGGTGAAAACTCTACCTCATAAGTGAAAAAGATCATTGGAGGAAGGACTTCGATAAAGGCACCTCAAGAATCTTTGTCTACTTTTTGTACTATTGTGGGGGATGAAGTGGATGCCCCAAATGTAATTTTGAATGATGCTTTGGAGGGCCTAAAGTTGTCCTTGGTGGGTAAGTTCTTTGTTGGTTGTCCAAATATTGACCAAGTACGCAAGTGGGCCATTGACACTTGGAATCTCAAGGGAAGTGTTTTTATTTGTGCTATGCCTAAAGGACATTTTTTGTTTACCTTTTTATACCTAAGGATATGATAAAGGTTCTCACGGGAGGCCTATGGGCTTTTGATAAATTTTTTAAGAATATTCTATCTTTGTGTAAGTGGAAATCAGGGTTTGATGCCTTTGCTGACTTGGGGAAAGTTGGCCCTACCTAGGTTAGGCTCCCTGGTTTGCCACTAGAATTTTGGCACCAAAATGTTTTTAAAGGGATTATTGATTGTTTTGGGACCTTGGTTATGGTGGATATAGTAACCCTTCTTAAGAATCGATTGGTTTATTCTAGAATGTGTGTGAATATTACTGTCAACAAAGTTCTACCCACCTCTATTACTTTAAAATCAACATTTGGAAGATGGGTTCAACTATTGGAGTATGAAAAAGCTATGGTATTCTACCAAGGATGTAATAAGTTTGGAAATTTATAGAATGTGTGCAACAAAGACCCTCTAGAACCTAAGAAGCCTCAAATTGAAACCCAACAAACTTCCCCTTTGAAAAATGTGGTTCATATGAACTTGATGAATTAGCCTAAAATCCCAACTCCTATTAAGGCTTTGATGCTATCAGATGAAGAAAGGAAGCCTCTTCTAAAGATGCAAGAGGAGGAAGGTTTGACCTTGAATGAGGATGTCTCAAAGGAAAATGTGGTTGGCACTTTTTTGGAGGACACTGCTGATGGGATCTCCTCCTTGCCTTCTTTGGAAAATTCTCAAGTTCGGAGGGAGGTGAGCATTAGGGTGAGCTTCCTGAGGAGGGTGAGATTGTTAGTCAAAGAGAAAAAATTTAGACTCCCTCACTTGAACACCCTATAACGGAACCTTTTTTGAGAGATAATCACACACCAAAAGATAAAAGTGAGAAGGAAGGTAAAGATAGAAATAATAAAGGCCAGATAAACTCTTGTTCTCCCCAAAAAGAGAGTTTGGTAGATGAAGATTGGATAAAATAAAAAATCAAGAAAAAAGAAGAATCCAGATGTAGAAGGAAATAACAAAGTGGGAAGACCTCAATTAAAGAGTCAAGAATTAAAGAAACAACAAGAGATGACATGGCTACTAATAAGCAGAGAACTCTTGACTCCCTAGCAGGGAGAAAATCCAGAAAGAAGTAAGGGGAGTTCCTCTCCCTCTCTGAGTAGTATCAAGAGATACTACTTTTCTTGTTTTTCTTTGATGTGTATGCTATCCTAGAATGTAAGGGAACTTAATGGCCCCTATAAAAAAAATTTGTTAACAACTTGTTTGACTGATGTGAAACCAGATGTTTTACTGATTCAAGAAACTAAAATGAAAAAAGATAGCTTTGAGAAAGTGCTAAAATGGTTTTGGCTTGGTGCTAATTTTGAATTCAGTGATGTGGAGGGAGCCTTAGGAGGGATTGCAACTTGTTGGAACTCTTCTAGGCTTGTTGGAAGAGTGAATTTGAGTAATCAAAATAGTCTCTTAGTCAGTTTGGAAGATAATGTTACCTCGGTCAAATAGAATTTGGTCAATATTTATGGTCCTAACTCAAGATTGGATAGACTTGATTTATGGAACATGCTAGAAGGAATAATAACCAATAGAAAAGATGAGTTTTTTATGCTTGGGGGGGACTTTAATTCCCCATTATACCCATCTAAAAAAAGTGGAGGTATTATTGACTTTTCTGATAGTATGATGGAACTTTCTGGCTTCCTTAACTCGGTGGGGTTAATGGAAATTCCTCTAAATGGTTCTCTCTTTACGTGGTCAAATAGGCGGTAGGGTAGTCATCTTATCTAGGTTAAATTGGACAAATTTCTTATTTCCTCTAATTGAAACATTTTGTAGGATCTCTCTCTTACTGCTTTCCCAAGTATAGGGTTAGACCATAGTGCTCTTCTCCTAGAATGGGATGATAAAATGACTAGAAGGAATTTTCCTTTTAGATATGAAATAATGTGGTCACTTCATCCAAAATCTAAATATTTGGTTGAGGAATGGTGGAATCTACCTTGTGATAGCACTCCCATGTATAGAGTAGCTCAGAAGTTGAAAAGAGTCAAAGAAAAGGTTAAAGGGTGGAACAAATATCCGTTTGGGAATATTTTTGCCACTAAGAAAGACTTAAACTTGAAAATTAAGGAGATTCAAGATCTTATGGAGTTGGTATTTATGGATAATGAGACTTGTAACAAAGAAAGGGAGTTGAGATCTCAGTGGTATAAAATAAACAAAAAGGAAGAAATTTTCTGGAAATAAAAATCAAGAATCCAATGGTTAAGGGAAGGGGACAAAAATACAAAGTTTTTCCATAAATCCACCTTGAAACAGAGGGGAAGAAACATGATCAGATTTTTAATTACTTCTAATGGGACAAGACTTGTTAACGAAGATGACATTGCTAGGGAGGTTGTTTCCTTTTTTTCAAACTTTCCTAAACTGCCAAAGGTTGATACTTCTAAATTGGATGATTTTCTGCAAGTCATCCCTCATGTTATCATGGAGCAGGATTTAAAAGAATTGTCTAAGGCTATTTTTATGAATGAGGTGAAGGAGGCTATTTTTTATTTTGGTGCTTTTAAAGTGCTAGGACCAGATGGATTTCCCTCAAATTTTTTTCAAGTCTATTGGGATATAGTCTCTCTTGACTTGTTCAATGCGGTCAGGGATTTATTTAGATCGAGAAGGATTTTAAATAAGATTAATACCACTTTTATTGCTCTAATCCCTAAGTATAATGATGTTGTTTCTATGAATGATTATAGGCCTATCAGTTTGTGCAACACCACCTATAAGATTTGTTCTAAAATTATGGTTAATAGGTTGAAATTAGTATTGAATATGATGATTGTTGTCAATCATAAGGGATTTGTCCAAGTAAGAAAAATATTGGACGCAAATATTTATACCCATGAGGTTCTACATTCGATGGATCACAACAAAAATAGGGTATGGCATTGAAATTAGATATCTCTAAAGCATATGATCGGGTTTCTTGGAATTTTTTATTTGTTGTTCTTGAAAAATTTGGCTTCAATGGTAAATTCCTCAATCTCATTAGATCTTGTGTCACTACTCTGAAGTATTATGTCTTGATTAATGGGGTTCCTAAAGGCTTCTTCTCTTCGGGTCATGGCTTGAGACGGGGGGACCTGTTGTCACTCTACCTATTTGTCATTGTTGCTAAAGCTTTGGGCCATAATATTTATAAACAACTCGCTAATAAAACTTTAAAAGGTTTATGTGTTGCTTCCTCCCTTCCCCTTGCTTCACACCAATAGTTCATTGATAACACTATCCTCATGGGGGAGGCTTCTATTTTAGAAGCAAAAAAATGGAAAGCTATCCTTGATCAATATGTTAAAATATCTAGCCAATTCATCAATTATCAGAAAGGTAAAATCTATTTTTTCAATACTATCCAGATTGTTAAGGAAAAAGTTATAAATATATTAGGATTCCAAGAGGAAGACTTGCTAGCTACTTATTTGAGCCTACCTTTAATATCCAAAAATCCCAATAGTAACTATTGGAATTACATTGTGGAAAAGACCCAAAAGAAACTTGTTTGGTGGAAGGGAAATTTACTGAGCTTTGCTGGGAAGGTTCAACTTCTAAAATCTTCCTTACAAAATATACATATCTACTATTTATCTCTATTCAACATCCTTGCCTATATTGCTGAGAAAATTGAAATGATTCAAAGGAGATTCTTATGGTTAGGAGTGGAAGAAAGAAAAATAATGAAACTCATCAAATGGGAAATTGTTTGCACACCAATGAGGGAAAGAGTTCTGGGAATTAGAAGAATAAAAATGTTTAACACAGATCTTGTGGCAAAAATGGGTTTGTTTCTTTTGGAGGGTGAAGAGGATTGGGTATAGATCATGCAGGATAAATATCCAAACAATAAGGATGCTTGCTATTTTCTCAAGAAAAATAAGTTACCTTATGGCTTTGTCTTTTGGAATAACCTGCTAAAAGTTAAAGGAACCCTCACTAAAGGAGCAAAATTGAGAATTGGAAATGGGCTTAGTATTGATTTTTGGGAGGATGCTTGGTCCACTTGTGCTCCTTTGTATGCTAATGACAACCTTCAACAAATAAGAATCAAGGTTAAAAGAAAGCATTGGCAAGAATTCAAATTATTTAAATTGGGAAGGATTGAAACCACAATGGATTAACTTCAAGTACTATTCAAGACTAATGTTGTTCTTAGGGGTGGTAGACAAACAAATTGGGATACTACTTTGGACTCTCTATTGAGACTAATTGGGGATCCTAACCTTTTTTCAAGAAATAGAAAGGATGAATGGATCTCGACAAAAAATGCTTCAGGGAGGTTCTCGGTTAAGTCAGCCTATGAGACTATGGAAGTGCATCCCCTGAACCTTGGAATCTTTAATGGGAACATGGTGTGGAGTAAGAACTTAATCCCCAAGATTAATTGCTTCTACTGGGCTATGATAGATGGTAAGATTCTCACAATTGACAATCTTAAGAAAAGAGGCTAGTATTTAGTTAATAAACGTTATCTTTGCAATGAAGAAGAAGAAACTATTATGCATTTTTTCTTTCAATCCCCTATGCTTAAGAAGTTTGAGATTTTTTCCTAAAAAATATTATGGTGGAATGGGTTTTCCCTGCTTCGATCAAAATGTTTGTTGAAGGGTGGATCTTATGTCCTTACTCTCACAAAATAATTCTTGACCTCTGGAGACAAGTTCCCCCATTCCTCACCTGGGGTTTGTGGAAAGAGAGAAATAATAGAATATTTAGAGATGTTGCTAAAAATAGTAAGGATCTATGTATGCTTATAAGGAAATAGATTCAAGAAAACATTGAAAGCTACAAGTACACCTAGTCAAGGAAAGGGCCTTCCTATTGAGAGCCAAGAATCAAGCAACCGTGGGGGCTTTCCCATGACCTTAATAATGTTAATTGGGCCAAACAAATTATTAGAAGCAACACTGTATGGATTCCCTCAAATCCAAGATGGGTAAAATGCAATTTCGATGGATATTCAAAAGGGAATCCTGGTCTAATAGGAGTAGGTGGAGTGGTTAGAGATGAACAAGGCATCTATATGGCAGGATACAACAAGGGCCTATGTACAACAACTAACAATTTTGTTGAAGCCTTTGATGTTTGGGTGGGAATAAGCTACCTTAAAGACAATTGGTATTTGAAGGTTATTGTTGAATGTGATTCCAATCTTATTATTGATTATTTGAAAAATATAGCTAAGGTACCTTGGGAAATAAAAGACCTATTGGATGATTGTAAAAATATGCTATAGTATTTTCAAACATACAAGATTTAGGGAAGGCAATAAGGCTGCTGATGCTATGGAAAACCCTGACCTTAGACGAGAGGTGTTCAAGTATTGGGATTTCTCTAATCTATTTAATCAAATTAAAGAAATAATTGCTATGGATAGATTAGGACCAAAGGGAAGAATGGGAGAGTGGATCAATCATGGACATAATAAAAATAATTAAAAGAGTGATTTGTTGTCCATCTATCAAGTGGGTTTATCCTTGGTGGCATCTGGGCGAGTTGAAAAGATGGAATGGGTGGTATGTGTGTAGAGATACACCAAATCCCAAAGAAATTAAAAGAGCGAGATGGAAAGGATAGATTATTTTGGTTACCTCGTGCTCCAAAAAGAAATTTTTTAATGATAATTTTGGGAGTACCATTCACACTGCTAAAAATATTGAGTTTGATTTTGGAAAAGACACGTTGACATGTGTTAGTGTTGACAGGAAGGAGAGTATTAAAATAAGAATAACCATGAATAATAAGGGTGGTGGAGTTGTCAGATTTCATAATGAAGGGGCTCGTAAAGGTGATAATTGGCTTTGTTTCAAAAGTGATTATTTTAAACAATCTACTAGAAGTTTTGAACCGTTATCCTCTCAAATGAAAAACCACAAGGTCTCCCTCAATATTGAGAATTTTGAATTGACGGTTGCAATAGCTGTGAATGAAGAGGGACAGAAAGATGAGTTTATTCTCCTTCCAAAGAATTAATTTTGTAAGGATAACACCATGGGAGGCCCTAGAAAGAGGATGGAGCCATGACAGTATGATTCTTTGAGGAAGAATTCAGAGTTGTGGGATCTGTTTGAGAAGGTTGCTTTTACCTCGTACTTTGCTACCATGGAAGGTTATAACGAGCAGCTTAGCTACAAGTTCACAAACACCTAGAAGGATGGCGAAGTGGAGCTAGGTGGTCTACATTTCACGATGGCCGCTAAGCTCATTGCTATGGAAACAAGGCTGACATATGTAGGGAAGAAGGTGGTGAAGGTAAGTAATGACAAGTACCAATCTTATATTGAGAATTTTTTCAAGGATAAAGAAAAATCACAGAGATTCTAGAATGGTTATTCTAGGGTTTTGCTTCCTCCCCCGTACTACAATGTGTGTTTTTTTGTGATGAAATAATTTACGCTTGAAGGTAGGTTTCAATTTTTTCATGGCTACCACTTCCCAATCTTGAACCATATTTGACACCTTGAGAATATTAACCTTCATTTCTTCCTCTTTTCATCCTTGAGCCAGAGTCTAACCAATGGAGCTAATCCGTTGTTACACCAGGTTCTAACTCGCACTATATGCAAATATGTTTTAGCTACTTACTCGTAGAGAAATATTCTCCTTAATTTGATTGAAAACCCTACGCCCAAAATCTCTATGAAAATTGAGATTATTGAAAGTCATCCCCACACCCCTACCAAAAAATCTGTTAAGATTCCTCCCAACCCTATTGACCCTGCTTGGTTGAACTTGCTTGAAGTCACTCTTGAAAAATAGAATGCTGCTCCTACTATCCCTACTGTGAACAAAAAAGTAAAGATGCTTATTCAGGAGTTGGGAGCTGATCCCAACATTATCATGATTCTAGACAACAAGGACATTAGTCCTAAGTGTTCTACACTAGTGGGTCGTAGGTCTACCAAGCTTGCTTTGGAAGCATCAAAAGGGTTTGATAGCAGCAAAAAGTTGAGAAGCTCAGATGAAAAGTGTGCTACTGGGTCCCAGGATAGTAAAGGGAAGAAGGTAAGAGAGGATATTGCTTCTTCTCCTGAGGAAATTCCAGATAGCCTTGGGGATGAGTCTACTGAAGTGGAGGAATTAGTGTTGAAAGATGAGGATGATGCTAGCAATGAGGATGAGGAAGGAGAGTTGCAACAAGAGGAGATGTAGGAGGCTGATAAGGATAATGAAAGGGATGTGGAAAATGTTGATGTCGCCAATAACAAGGAGGAAATGAAGATTAATAACCCTGGGGAAGAGAATTTTCTGGGTTCTGACACAACTAGAGTTCAAAAGGTGGAGGAAAGGATGAAAATGTTACAAAAATGTTTGCAAGAGGAAGCTAAGGATAACAGATTCCAATCTCTTGAAAATGTTGTTGAGAACCTATGTAGGGTGGTGGATGCAATTATGAAAAAAGTTGTGATGGCCACAGTTTTGGGTAAGGTAAATTAAAAAGCAGCAGAGGAAAATGGTGATGGATGATGAAGCTGACTTGTCTGGAAAGATGGAGCCCAAAGAGAAGTTTGAAGACACTGTCAAAGACTTGTTGAAGGCTTGGAATTTGATTGAGGATGTTTGATCCCGGGCTTCTGTTTCTATCACTTTTTGTTGCTTATTGCTATGGTCTTTTTTGTTAGACTAAGTTGTTTTAATGCTAACTTTGGTTGTTGGTGCTTGGACTTAAATATTTCTAGTCATAACTATATTAGAGTTTCTAGTCATATCTATATTAGAGTTTCTAGTTTAAAGTTGGATACTATCGTCAAGTTATGCGATTATAACCTACTTTTGTGGTGGGATTTTAAGATGGACTAGACTTTCCTTTTTGTTATGGCTGATAGGGATATTTTTTTTGAAGTGAAGGGCATAGGTTGAGTTTTTGGTTGGTTGGATGGGAAAGTGTTTCTCTATTTGGCTTCCTCTTTGTGTTGTTTTGATTGAATGTTGTTTTTGGTTTGTTGTACTTTTTGTAAGGTTTGGGGTCGTTTCCCTACTTAATCAATAAAAAACAAATTTAGATTTACATGGAGGTTGTGCATCTTGTTGCTACATGTAATACACATTCTTTTAGATGTGGTTTCCATAATTATTTTGTTCAAAATATATTTTTTAAATTCCATAATTCGAGACATGGATATATATTTTGGGTGTTTTAGATGTGTTAATATATTTAGATTTATATGGATGTCTTAGACATATATGGCTTTATAGGTTTTACATTTAAAATAAAAATAAGTGGTTTTGTAGATCTATGAAGAGATATTTTTTATTTATCATTCCTTAGGAATTTTGGGTGGGAAACTATTTAACTATTTAATTTTTTTAGTCTCCTTCATTTTAGTTGGGGAATTAGACATTTTTTTATCACATTTAGAACTCACACCTATACTAGTTTTTTTTCTTGTCTATTTATAGTTAGAAGGAAAACCAAATGTAGGTCTTTAAATTATTGGTTGTCTTGTGTGTAGTAAGGTTTTAGTATAAATTATGTAGATGTTGTAGAGTTATGTATTTTATTTTTTTGGTCATTTGGACATCATAGTGCATTAGTATGTTGTGGAGTGGTAATATATAGGGAGGGATGGATATAATAAATGCGATTCTCATTAAAGTATTTTGCGATGCTTGTGACATTCATGGAGTAGTACTTTGAACCATTTGTAGTTGTAGTTTCTTAGAACCTATAGTAGTAGTTTATGGGAGGCTTTAAATAATAGTTCTTAGGGATATATGTATTTAAACACAGTTAGTGGTAGTAGACTATATTTTAGACTGAATATAGTGATTGTGGTGTCATGAAAGCTTTGCATGTATTCTGAATTTTGGCATGACATGGTCAAGCTTATGAATCTATCATAGAGATGTTTTCACTATGCCATGGGTGGCTTTGGATTATCTTTATTGAGGGATTTGATAGTGATTTTTTAATATATTGTGATGTATTATAGACCAAATTTTATAGCATTAAAATGGTATGTGTACTCTTATAAGTATATCTCTCCATAAAAGATAGATTATATTCTATTGAGATCTAAACCACAATGCCATGCCGAGTTCCTAAATTTTGTATTAATTATGTAGTGGGATCTTGGTGATTATTTGAGGTTGTAATGTAGTGTATAATATAATTATTAATTTTCCTTACAGATATACTAGACCAAAATTTGTAGTTTTAACATGGTATGGGTGCTCTTAGGAGTAGATCACTCTGATGGAGATAAATGATTTTATTGAGATCTAGATCATTATGCCATGATGAGTTCCTTAATTTTGTATTGATTAAATATAGTTGTATATTTGGTGATTATTTGAGGTTATAATGAGGGTTTAGTTGGAATGAGACAATCTATTGAGTACTTATTAGTTCTAGAAAAAAAGGATGAGGCTAAATATATATGAGATATTAGAGATTAATGTTGGAATATGAGTCTCTTAATGAGGTTTCAACAAAAATACCAAGGTATGTACACTTGGATTTGGGAATGATTTTGACATGGACTTGATGAGAAGATTTTTTTTATAAAGAATCATTGTGACTTAAAGTGTCTTAAGAGGAAAAATCTCATACCCTACCCTTAGTCTAGTTGATGGACAATAATCTAATATGTATTATCCAACTATTATTTTATATAATTTTTGTGTGCTTTATTTCTCATGCAATTGAGTCTTGAGTTGTGGATATCATTTTTGAGGTCTAATTTGAAATTTATATGGCACGGTTTCAATTTTTATTTTCTCAAGTGTATGATTAAGTCTTAATAATATTTTTTAGAGTGTAGGGATTGGTTAGTGGATTTGGGGATATTCCCTTATGGAAATTTTTATTAATATAATCTTTCTTTAGCTGATAAGATTCCACATTGTTATGCCCAAAACTTAAAAACCAAAACAAACTAAGGACACAACATAAATTCCAAATTTTAACCACAAATACATGACTAACTCACAAAAGTTTGTTTCCAAAGCAATTATGGGAGAATAGGACCTAAGGGACAGACCTATGTATTGAGGGCTCATATTTGATGGCCTTGCCTATGTGACATGTAGAGGCTTCATAGTTCAATAAAAAAGGATATGAATTAGCACATACTTTGATGGCAATAATAAAGTACCTCAATCAGGTTCAACTCTCTCACAAACAATTTGACAAGCTAGAAGGTTTCACTCCCTTGCATAAGAACACAAAAAAAAATTGATCTGAAGGACTAAAAGCAACTAGACACTTACATCCACTAGGATAAAGATAGGGCTTCCCATAATCCAAGAGTCATATTTTATGAGAACAATAGAATTCAAATGATATTATATATTCTTTATTTAATTGATTATATGCTCCCATCTTGCAACTAGGAATGATAAATTATAACTCTCAACATAATCATCCTATGTACTATTGTGTTTTAAATATAGTGGTAATCAAGGGTATGAACAAACACCCACATCAAAACAATTAACAAGTACTAGTACCAAAATCAAGAGTCCAATGTGCATAAAAATAGAGTCAAACAAGCATGAAATATATTACCTTGGTATAGATAAATCCAAATTTACACAAAACACTGATAGCAAATCTATCTTTTAAAATTCTAATTTTTATTAACTAATCTATAACTTGAAATCAATCAGCAAATAATTAATCAAGATTACTATACCTCTTAACATATGAGGTTGTATGATAACCAAATAATACTACCAAATAACTTAAAAAATGATAACTTATGCTAAAATGATAATCTCACATCCAAAATAATTTGATGTCTAATTAGAATGATAACTTTTAAATGGAAGAATTTTACTTATTAAACTTCTAAATTTGTAAAAATGATAAGAATTAATAAAAAAGATGAACTAGTTAACAAAGATGTTAACCAATATTATTTAGTATGATAACAATATAAGTAATGACCAATTCTTTCACAATGTTAAATGCCATCAAATTCATACGCAAATAGATTTAATTAATAATACTTAGAACTCAAAATTGATAATTATCAAACTAAATTTGAAACTTCCTCACCTGCACCCAAAATGGGAACTTTAACATATGGTATGGACATCCATCAAAATATAAATATTAGATGAATTAGTCAGATTTTTTAGTTGCAACAACCCTGATGGATATGCATACAAAACTTGGAATCATAACAAAGCACACAAACTCTTGATAGGATGACTCAAGAGATGTCGTAAACAAAAAGTAAGGGTACAAAATCTATTTGACAGAATATATCAAAATATAGTTGTTATTGTAATCAAAATTATATTGTCAAATAATGACCCAAGTCCAAAACTACATTCTAGCTAGAGGAACGAGTTAATAATAAGAAATAGGTATATTGCAGGATTTAATAAATTGAATGGTCATTATATTTTGGAGGCTATCTTAAGAATCATATGCTCCCATTTGTATGGTGTCAAAAATTAAATGTATAAATATAGTAGCTTCATTGAACAGTAAAATTAGGCAAACAAAAGAGTTAGAGAAAAATGGTATAGAGATCTATCAAAGGAGAAAAAGATCCTGGAGTTGAAAATAACAAACCTTAAGTTGAAGGTTTTATTACTGTTTCTCCAAGGTTAATCTATAGGTAGAAGAAAAGAGTTCATATGGCACAATCAGTTGCAGTTTCAAGTTATCCATGGCATCTAGAAGTTTATACTTCAATATAATATAAGTATTGTTAAAGACTTTTGCAAATGTTACCTAAATCCTTTTCCCAAAACAAGGGATGGACAACTAGGGTCAACAGAGGTATGCAAGAAATAGCCAAGCTTTGAATGTTAGTCTATCAATTGGTCTATTATCGATCAATTAGCGGGTCTTGACAGAATAGTATATAAGAAAGTTTATGATTCCTGGACTGAAGTATTTTTAAACTATGGTATAAAAAATAACCATAACCAATACCCTCTTTTAACTGATTATAACAACAAAACTTATTTTAAAATTAAATAAAAATACAAGAAAAATTGATTCAGTCATGTACAGATTCCCATTCTTTTTTCTAAAACTTAAATCATGGCACGTGACTTACCTCAAGATTTTTCTCAAATTATATCATGTGAAATTGATACATGCCATCCTCTCTTTCTTCAATATTTTCTCATACAGGGTTTCATGGCATATCTCTATTTCTTAATTATTTTTTTTAGCCTACACACAATTTTTTCCCATGAAGATCCATACTATTCTGATAGTTGAAACCTTTAAATTTGCACACCTGGTGATTTCTCCTCTTGCAATCCCTTCACTAGCCCTTGACCACTTCTAACCACCTACATACCTCCCCTCAGCACCAACAAACATATTCAATTTTTTTATATGCACGAGTAAATTACATATCATCGCCGATTTAGGGTGGCTAATGTTGGAGAAATTAATTTCCCCTGAGCCTCCTCCCATTGCCACCTACTTGTCAGGGGCATTTGTTGCTTGCACAACTAGAAGATTATTTTTTGAGGATTGCTTTCCCAACTTGCTCCTGACATGCAACTCAGCTTGTAGATGAATTAAATTTGGTAGGTGAATTCAAATTTTGAGAGGGAATTTTGAATAGACAAAAGGAATGAATGAATGAAGTAGTCAGTTAGTTTTTGCAGTAGCAAGAAATGAGCAAGAAGTAAGTTGCAGAAAGAGAAGTTGCAACATCAAGAAATAATGTTTTGAGAACATTTTGCAGAGTATTTACAGTGAGCAGCTGAAATCTCCTGATCACTCAGTGTTTTCCAGGAGCAACAAATAGCTCCAATCGAATAGAAGGAAAGAGAGCTCTAAGAAGCTCCTGATAGTTTCTCAAGTTTGTGGGTGCAGCTCAAGATTTCTGCAAGTTTAGTTTGTAATCAATAGATTGTAGTTTTCAAGTTTGAAAGAATTTTGTAATTGTTATTTTTTCTGGTTAATACAAGAATAAAATTTGCATGCCCATTTTTGTGTCTCCAAGTCTATTATGCATTTGTTTTTTGAATTCCTCTGTTGTTTGGGGAAACATGGCAACAATCCTGTAGGTTTTATTCTATTTGAATTTTTGACATGGTATCAGAGCCAGAAGGCCCTAAGTCTTGAGTGAGCTGGGAATTTGTTTTATGGGTGTTTAAAGTTTTTTTTTCTTGTTGGAGACATGGCTGGAGATGAAAGTAGGAGTTGGAAGCAACCACCACCATTTAATGGACAAAACTATAATTTTTGGGCAAAGAAGATGAAAACCATAATGGTTGCAAACAATTTATGGGACTTTGTGATCAGTGGGTTCAATGATGTGACTGATCCAACAACATATGTTCTTCTCACAAATAACCAAAAGACCCAGTTGAAGGAGTTGAGGAGGAAAGATGCAAAATCATTGAGTCTTATTGAAGCAGCCTTGATAGAGGCCATTTTTCCCATAATAGCAGCAGCTAACTATGCAAAGTAAGCTTGGGAAATCCTCCAAACCAGCTACAAAGGGACTGATAAAGTCAGATTGGTGAAGCTCTAGATGCTTCGAAGAGAGTTTGAGACTCTCCAAATGAAGGATAGTGAGTCCATCTCAGAATTTCACACAAGAATCTTAGGTTTGATAAACCAGTTGAGAGTGAATAGAGAAGTCATGGAAGACCAAAGTATTGTGGAGAAAATCCTCATAAGTTTACAAAAAAAATTTGATGCAGTTGTGATTTCCATTGAAGAGGAAAAGGATCTCTCAATGTTGTCTATTGATAAGCTGATGGGTTCATTGCAAACCCATGAGCAGTGCCTAAATAGGTCTACAAGTTCTTCCCATGAGCAAGCATTCAAAGCTCAAGCTAATGTAAGAGGTAGGGGGAGAGGTAGAAACAAGTCTAAACATGGTAAAGGAAGATCTGGATGTGGAAGTGTTGGAGAAGATAGCTTAGGATAAGCACATAGCCAAGAGGGAGCAAGCAGCTCTCAGTCCAGCTCCAATCAAGCCAAGAAGAACAACTCAAGTCGGAAGGGTGACAAGAGAAATATTGAATGCTACTATTTCCATAAGTTTGGCCATTATGCAAGTGAGTGCTAGAAAAAGTAGCATGATCAATCCAAGAAAAGTGCAAATGTGGCTGATGAAAAAGTGGCTGAAGGTAATCAGCAAAAGGCCTTCACCATGTGCAACATTGTTGAGCAAGGCAGTGATGAGGTATGGTTTTTAGATAGTGGCTATAGCAACCACATGAGTGGTAATGAAAGTTTATTTTCTTTCATTGATAATAATGTTAAATCTAAAATAAAAAGGGGAACAATGAAATAGTTCCAGTTGTGGGACAGGGGTCTGTTATTTTTTGAACCAAGCATGGTGAGAAGAAGGAGATTGATGATGTTTATTTTTCCCCTGGTATAAAATAAAATCTCATGAGTATTGGACAACTGATCCAAAAAGGTTACAAAGTTTTAATTGAGAAGGGTGAATGCATAATCTATGAAAAGGATGGAAGGAAGAAAATAGTTGCAGTAGTGTCAATGATGACAAATATGATGTTTCCATTGAGGCTTGAAAGGTGTTTCTCAGCTTAGTCTGTAGTTGTAGGAAAATGTACAACAGTACAACAACAAGCAACCTTTAAGGTAGACATTCAAGACCCTTCCAAGCTTTGACACCTTAGGTATGGACACTTAGGCTATGCTGGTTTGAGTATTTTTTTAAAGAATGGTATGGTTGGAGGTTTACCAACCACTGTAGAGCCTAGTGGTAGATGTGAAGCCTGCATTTTAGGCAAGAAACATAGGAAACCCTTTCAATCAGACAATTCTAGAAGGGAAAGAGAACCATTGGAGCTGGTGTACAATGATTTGTGTGGCCCTATGCAAGTAATTTCTATTGGTAAGAGCCAATATTTTATGACCTTCATAGATGATTACAACCGTAAGACATGGGTTTATTTTTTGCAACATAAATTTGAAGCTTTTGACAAGTTTGTAGTGTTTAAAGCCCAGGATGAAAAGGAGAGTGGACATGTGATCAAGGTCCTAAGTTTAGATCAAGGAGGAAAGTATACCTCCAATCAATTTGTAAATTTTTGCAAGAAAAATGGCATCAAGAAGGAGCTAACAACCAGTTATACTCTGCAAAAAAATGGAGTGGCTGAGAGAAATAATAGGACCATCGTAGAGATGGAAAGGATCATGCTAAAAGAAAAGGGACTCCCAAATGAATATTGGGGAGAGGCTACAACAACAACTATATATTTGATAAATAGAAGTCCTACAAAGGAAATTTTTGGAAAGATTCCACAAGAGGCATGGACAAAATGCAAGTGGATGGTTGAGCACTTGAGGGTGTTTGGATGTGTGGTATATGCATTTGTGCCAAAAGAGAAGAGACAAAAGTTGGATGATAAAGGTGAGAAGTGCATCTTCACGGGCTATAGTGAAGAGTCGAAAGCCTACATGCTATATAATCTTGTCACCAAGAAAATCATCATCAGCAGAGATGTGGAGTTCCTAGAGGATGAGGCATGGGATGACTTGATATTTCTGATAGCTCAGAATTGCTCTCGATAGCTCCTAAAGAAGAGGAAAAAGAACAAGAAGTGCAACAAGATTAGCCTATAGTCACTCCTAATAGCTCCAGACTAGCTCCAGACTGCTCCCAACAGTTGCAGAAAGCTCCTAACATAGGTAGACAATCACAAAAAACTAGAGAATTGGCCACAAAGAGCTCCAAAAAACTCCTGACATGAGCAAACAAAAAGGAAAGCATCCATAAATAGCCAGAGGATTGGCTCCTGAGAGCTCCCAATAGCTCGGGACAGGGTCTGTTTAGCAAAGCAACAATAGTAGTGAAAATTCAGAGCCCACTCTCACCTCCCTAATTTGAAGAAAGACAAAGAGTCTAAGGGAGATCTACCAAAATGAAAGGTATGATGAAGAATTTGATAAGAGTGTGAATTTTGCATTATTTTCTCATAGTGATCCAATTTATTTTGAGGATGTTGTGAAAGAAATGAAATGGTATGAAGCCATAGATGAGGAGATAAATGCAATAGAGAAGAATATAACATGGGAGTTAACTAATTTTCCTCCCAACAAGCAAGTAATTGGAGTGAAATGGGTCTATAAGACCAAAAATAATGCCGATGTAAGAATAGAGAGACATAAGGCAAGATTAATTGTCAAGGGATACAAACAACAGTTTGGGAGAGATTATGATGAGACATTTGCTCCAGTAGCAATGATGGAAACCGTTTGGACAGTCATAGCAATTACAACCCAACACAAGTGGAAGGTGTTTCAAATGGATGTGAAGTCCTCCTTCTTAAATGGAGTGTTGAAAGAAGAGGTATATGTGGAGTAGCCACCTAGTTATGAAGTTTTGGGTCAAGAAAACAAGGTATACAGGATGAAGAAAGCTCTTTATGGGCTGAAGCAAGCTCCACGGGCATGGTACAATAGGATTGACTCATATTTGTTGAGCAATGGCTTTAGCAAAAGTGATGGTGAGCCCACTCTTTACATCAAGGCAACTAATGCTAAGGTTTTCATTGCTGTCTTGTATGTTGATGATCTAGTTTTCATTGGAGATGATGATTTCCTCATTGCTGATTTTAGAGAGGCCATGAAAAGAGAGTTTGAAATGACAAACTTAGGTCTCTTGAGGTATTTTCTAGGCATAGAAGTAAAAAAAATGCATGATGGTATTTTTATCTCTCAAGCAAAGTATGCAACAGAGATTTTGAAGAGGTTTATGATGCAAGATATCAAGCCTACCCCCACGCCAACAGCCATAGGTTTGAAGTTGAGCAAGGAAGATTGCAACAATAATGTGAATTCAACCATGTACAAAAGTTTGATTGGAAGCTTGATGTATTTAACAACAACTAGGCCTAACATAGTGTAAGTCTGATTTCCAGATTTATGGAGACTCCAAAAGAATCACATTGGCAAGCGGGTAAGAGAATCCTGAGGTATGTGAATGGAACCAAAGGATATGGTATTTTGTATGGTGCAACAAATGATTTTGGGCTGGCTGGTTACATGGATAGTGATTGGGTAGGGAGTGTGGATGATAGGAAGAGCACATATGGATATGTGTTTCATTTAGGTTTAGGAGCTATCTCATGGGATTTCAAGAAGTAACCCATAGTTTCCCTATCAATAGTCGAAGCTGAGTATATAGCAGAAAATGTAGTAGCATGTCAAGCTATTTGGCTAAGAAGAATCTTGGTAGATTTGAGAGAAGAACAAGAGGATGGAACAACAATATTTTGTGACAATGTTTCATCAATAGATTTGATGAAAAATCATATGTTTCATGGAAGAAGCAAGCACATTGAAATCATGTATCATTTTATTAGAGAATTGGTTGAAAATGGTAAAATTAGAATGGAATTTTGCAGATCTGAGCAACAACTAGTAGACATATTCACCAAGTCTTTGAGTAGGGACAACTTCAAGTGCCTAAGGAATAGTTTGGGAATTGTTGATTTGGATTAGGATTGATCTTTTTTCATTGTCTCGGGAGAAAGGAGGAGTGTTAGTGAAATTAATTTCCCTTGAGCCTCCTCCCATTGCCACCTACCTGTTAGGGGCATTTGCTGCCAGCAAAGCTAGAAGATTGTTTTTTGGGGATTGCTTTCCCAACTTGCTCCTGACGTGCAACTCAGTCTACAGATGAATTAAATTTGGTAGGTGAATTCAAATTTTGAGAGGGAATTTTGAATAGACAAAAGGAATGAATGAATGAAGTAGTTAGTTTTTGCAGCAACAAGAAGAAGTGAGCAACAAGTAAGTTGCAGAAAGAGAAGTTACAACAACAATAGAGAATGTTTTGAGAACATTTTGCAGAGTGTTTACAGTGAGCAGCTGAAAGCTTCTGATTGCTCAGTGTTTTCTAATAGCAACAGATAGCTCCAATCGAATAGAAGGAAAGAGAGCTCTAAGAAGCTCTTGATAGTTTCTTGAGTTTGTGGGTGCAGCTCCAGATTGCTGCAAGTTTAGTTTGTAATTAGTAGATTGTAGTTTTCAAGTTTGAAAGCATTTTGTAATTGTTATTTTTTTGGTTAATACAAGAAGAAATTTGCATGCCCAGTTTTGTGTCTCCAAGTCTATTCCGCATTTTTTTTTGAATTCCCCTGTTGTTTGGGGAAACAGGGCAGCAACCTTGTAGGTTTTATTCTATTTGAATTTCTGACCGTTAAGTGTTTAGAGGTTGACATCAAAGCCAAGCTGTCCAAGGTTTCATTTTTTTTGGAAGGTTGATCCTTTGTTTTTCTTTTTAATTCCTATTGTATGCCATTTTTTGAGGCACCTAAAACCCCGTGCCTCTTCATACTATGTGCAGCCTCATTGGAGACACTAGTCTACTCCTCCTTAAGCTCTAAATTGCTCCATTTTATTCGCCATTCAAGGACCAACATTGATCCCTTCTCTTCTCAAGTCAAAATATCATTTAACTAATAATAATTAGATATACAAGGAGGAAATTTGGAGGCTAGAGTAGCCTAAGGAAATGCAACTTTAAATCCGTGGCTAGAAAACCCAATTGAGGTATCCCATCATTTACCATGTTTCTTAGATTTTTTAATCATGAAGTGAGCTTCAAGATGCAATATTACTAGTAGGAACCATTATGTAAGAATTCATTCTATATTATTTAATACCAAATAAGTAATGCATGTCTGATGTAAAACTAGTAATACATATCTTAGCATAGACCTTATATTTGGAGTCGTATCTTGCATGGAATTACTAAGTATACATTATTAATAAAATGAGTAGTCACCAAATTGAACTCCTAGTATTTATTTATTTAATTTCTATGACCTGTACATAACTAGTAGATTGAACCATAATCCTTAAATGAGTAGTCACCAAATTGAACTTTCAGTATTTATTTATTTAACTTCTATGACCTATACATAACCAGTAGATTGAACCATAATCCTTTGCATGCGTGAAATATCTAAGTGAGTGTTTAATATAAAAACCTAGTATGGTGTTACTTTTGATGAGACCGCTCAAACTATTAAGTCATAGAGATTAGTCTAAGATAAGCTTAATAATTTAGGTTTCATTGAATTTAACTCCCATTTAATATTCCAAAGAGGGAGATTTAGGCGGTTAGAAACCAACAATGACATTTCAAAACTAGAGATCTTTTAGTAAGTCATTTGACACATGATTTTGGGGTTATGGTTACCTTACATGATGTCATATATGGTTAGAATAATTCTTGCATTTAAAATATATAAATTATTATGTATTAAGTATCACTCTAACTTAAAATAGGTTGAGACAAAATTGATTGGTTGGTCTTACTTCTTCCCAAGGGAGGAGAGTAGAGCCAATTGTTTCTTCTTAACCACAAGTCTAATTATAATAAAAGTACATATTTTAGTATATCATGCTACAAGGAAAAAGAGTCAAGTGATTATTTTAAAGTTACATCCATGTAATCTAGAACACAAATATCACTTTATTAATTGCACATAATTTTTTCTCAGCATCAAGAATTAAATCTAAATATATATGTTTTGCATCACATCACATACATTACAAATTTTTTAAATCTTGTCAACATACCTCATTACTCACTTATCAAATTCTGGAATTTCAACAACATATCTCAATAATCATTTACATCTTATCTACATATTTTGATCTCATCAATATATCTCAATACTCACATATCAATAATATTAAATTCACATTAAACACACCATGAACTTACATAATGGGATGAGGATAAATAGTGTCCATTATTATCCTTTGAGAATGCAAAGTATCATAGTGCCACACATCTATCACATAGAAAAAATAATTTAGATCTAGGGAAAGTAGATTATAATTGTTCCATATAGGTCTCATTTTCCCCCTTTACAATAATTTACCAAGCCATCTACTCCCCCCATACAATCTGTCAAGGACCCCTCATGAGTATAAATTTTTTCACATAGCTCACATTACTACATATGTACACAACAAAAACCATTAATAAAGCCTCAAAAAAATAAATTTTAATAAATTAAATGTTTAATAAAATCAACCAAAAAAAATTCATATATGAAGTTAAAAAATTCAATAGTAGCCATGAAACACCATTTCAAAACTTGAAACCAAAAGTTAGAATAACTAGTCCTTGAGGAAAAAAGAAAAATTTCAAATTAAATTAATCAAATAACTTAAAAAATTTCAAAACTACTGGATTTATGAGATAAGGGGGATTCCTTGATCATGAGTCTCTTCATTCTCAAGAGAATCCTAGGGAGTGAACTACCCTTAACCACCTCAAATATTTCTGAATGAAGAAATTGCAAAGAAACTACACATAGATCAATTATCCTAAGAGATTACTACAAAATCTGAGAGGGCAAGGCTTCTAGATTTCTGTCTCAAAAGGAAGAGTTCTCAGCCAATGGACTAAAACATGGTTTTAAGTCGCCAGTGCGGTGTGCTAGAGTTTGAAGTACACATCGACATCCTAGGAAAACAAAGAGCTCAAAACTTGGGTAGAATAACTAAAACCTCACTATCTAACACAGATCTGAGGTCTGTTTAACAAAATAATTAAGTAGAAAGCAAGAAATGAGAAAAAGTACAAAGGAGAGCTAAGAGAGGACTTACAAGCAACATTTGAAACCTTCCTTCGAGCTCCACTTTGACAACCTGTACACAAGACGAATAGGGAAAAATGTTGGGGCTATTTTGAGGCTTGCCATAGTCAAACCCTCATTTTGGTGTTCCAACCTCCACAGACAGCCAAATAGATAGATAGAGTAATGAAATAGAAAAAATGAAGAGTTGAAAACAATCCTTTCTTAAGGAGGAGAACCCACACCACCAGATAGAAAATGAAGAAAGTGATAGATAGTCTATTTAGAAATAGATAAGAGCAAGAGAGTGTTACCAATAGTCCTCGATCCCCTCTTGAACACACACACACACCATTGAATTCCTGCTAGAGAGATTTGGATGTTGGAGGGACCTTAGTACGATAGACTTTCTCTTGTAGAAGTGTTATTGCAAGTAGATGAAGATGTTGAGAATGAAGCGAGATTGAGAAGAGAAGTGATTGAATGAGAGAGAACCCCCCAAAATGAGAGAAAAAGGGAATTTTGTTGCATGCAGGGGTGGAAGGAGCCATTACACTTGAGAATCTGATTGCAATGACTCATGTCCTGATTCAAGGTTCCAAGATTCCATGTTTCAAACTCAGGAAACCATGAGGATGCTAGCACATCGCATATACATCTACACATCATGCAGGTGTCCAACACATCAATTTTTGGGAAATAGGATTATGAATTGTTGTTGCTTCATCATTGGACCTCATGAAATTGGAATAAAAAAATTCTAACCCATGAGGCTCTTATCACAAATGCATTTAGGTGCAATAAATGCTAGGAAAAGTGCTAAAATGTGAAATTTCCCCTAAGGTGCAATTTTGTAATATTACATTTTTTCCCCACTTTAGTGGGCACGATTTTGGAAAAATCAGCCACACTAAAGTAGAAAAGAAAAAGTTAACCCAAAAACTTAAAATTTTATCAATTTACATGCCAAAAAGGATACTATAGAGGACGTAGAGGTCAAGTAGGTAGATACTAAAGATGCCCTCGGTGATCAAACTCAATGAAAAATATAGTGTTTGTTGTAAAAAATTGCACAAGATTTTGTTTTGCAAAACTACAAATTTTAAGTTAACACAAAAATTGGAAGAAGCTACCAAGGTGAGAAAAATGATCAAGAAAAAATTTAGTAGTTTAGAAGAAAATTTTGATAAAGAAGTGATTGTATGCCCCCTCTTGGTTTTTCCCCTAGTCCAATGGGGGAAAAGCAGGAGAAATGAAGGGACCATGAGCACCAAGAAAAATGGGCCCTGGGGGGCCCATATATACCCAGGTGGGCCCCTAGAAGAGTCATTTTCACTATTGAATGCTAGAGTTTTGTTGAATTTTGTGAGAGAAAAGTCAGCAAAATGCTACACATATGAGATTATTTATAGCCCAGGATGGACTAGCTATGAAAGGATGTACGCAAGGGCCTCGAGATTGATTAGGTGATTCAATAAACCACCCTTTATTGTATTTTTAAAATATTTTTAGTGGATTTTGGGAAGATTCAAAGTGTAGGCATCTAGATGGCACATTTTCATCCTCCTTGCATGCTGGCATCTTGCTAGTGCACTGGGGACTCTAGCGCATGTTGGCTTCTACCAGGAATGCTAGCGTATCACTAACTTTAATGGTGGGTCTTGGACACTTATGCAGTGTGCAAATTTTTGCACAACACACATACATATCGGAGGCCCCACTTAGTAGATTTTTGTAGAGTTTTTTGCACAACTGAGGTTTTGACTCAGATTCTTTTCATTTTTGTAGGATTATCCAGAGATGAGGGAGCATCTTGATGGGTGGGTGCTTCTCCTTGTTTGAGACCAACATCAACACTTTTCTGATGTGGAGGAGATGCTTCTATGGTGGGTGGGCCTTTGGTAGGTTTATCAGATGCTAGAGATGCTTTACCATGACAGTCTGTTGATGGCGTTGGAGTGGTGGGATTTGATGACCTCGACCTTCCACCTCTCGAAGGGAAAGATGACCATCACACTCAAGGATTTCTATCACATTCTTGGCCTTCCCATTCATAGGTAGAGAGTCATGATTGATGATACATGCTCAGCTCAAGAGCAACATGATGGGATCGCATACTGCTTAAGCTACACTGATGGTGGTGATGGGACTGGCCATATTTATATGCGCTAGTTGAAGTAGGGGCGTGGTGCAGTTCCCTTATTACAATGGATTTTGGTGATCACCATGGCCACTCTAGTCATGATAGCTTCATGAGGCTCTCACTTGAATGGGGGCCTCATGTATACTATCTGCGAGATGGAGGAGTGCAGGACGATGTTCGCATGGGGAGGATCATGCTTGCACACCTGTACCCAGAGTTGGGAAGGTATGTGCATTATGAGTTTTGGAGCCTCACAACATGCACCCTACTGTAGGTGTGGTCCTTTTCCCACATTACATGTACATGACCTGAGGGGTATCCTTTGGTGCAAGACTATTCTATACCCATGGATCATTGGTATGAATTGATTCAACAGTGGAGGAATGGTGACCTGCAGTTCTGGCGGTTGTAGTTTGACACTCTATAGCCCAACCAAGTCAGGCAGTGACCCCACCATTTTTCATATGGGTGGATGATGGAAGATTCTTGAGGAACTTGTAGTAAGACCATTTTCTCTTAGGTCACACAGATTTTGTTATCATGCCTTATTATTGGATGAGAGTTATGCAGCAACACAGTCATGTTTAGATCATCCCCTCATGGTCCCACCTTATGCTTGGGTCATGAGGAGTTCCAGTCAGTTGGGAGATCATTGGTGGCCTACCATTTCCAATTTTTCCCTCTCTGATGATGATGCCAATGATCAGGAACTTCCGAAGATGCAATTGGTCAACAATGTAGGCATGGCGAGAGGCTCCCCAACCTAGTGGCAGGTGCATAGTCTTGCTCCCATTTTTCTGGAAAATTCCTTGAGGGGGGATCCTAGCCTATAGGGAGAGGCACCACCAATGGTGAGGTGACAATGAGTAGATCAAGGTGGAGAGCAACACTTATAGGAGGGAAAATAGGAGGTGGTGGCAGAGTTGAGGCTGAGGTGGTGGCAAAGGATGTCTTCTCCTCCACCCACAACCCTAGTTTTGTCTATGCCTCCAAATCTTGTTGTCGACCCTGTGACATCCCTAGTATCATTAGGAGTAATGCCAAAGGCAAGTGGTGTGGGTCCCATCATCAAACCACCTCTTGATCTGCATTGACAGTGAAGGGAACCAAGTATAGCAGTTACATTATGTCATTTCACTTCAGTGCTTCCATTTTTCATCTAACATATATATATATATATTTTAGTTTATGTCTATGCATCCCATGATACTAATATATCTCTTATTTTATGTGGTTACAGTGGACACACAGGGATGGATCAGGCTCTTTTCCTAGTGAATACCAGAGGTGGCCCTATCGTGCTAGTCAAGGGCCCCGTCCTTGATGCCCACCGACCAGTCTTAGCGAGGCAACATGCTTCACTTTTTGAGCTGGTGTTGCACCTGAGGATGACATATGAGGAGGAATGAGTGAATGTTGTTTAGAGGATAGCTGATGCCAATACTACTCGGGGACAAAGGGACCAAGTGTCAGCAAAGTTGTGGGCTATCTTAATTGAGCAAGATGCAGTTGTGACGAGAGTAGATGGTGTCGATAGGCACACAATCCTCTTCAAAGCTAGCTCGATGACCTCATAGGGTAGCTTACAAGGGATTAGTAGCTTTGGGATGCACTCAAGATGTCAGAGATCTAGATAGCATCCCTTCATGGAGAGATTAGAGGATTACATGCATTGATGTCTATTTCCTAGTTGCAAAGGGCCCACTCCATGTCCACCATTCAGCCTTAGCCATAGGCACAACCATAGCCGCTAGAGCCAGAGGGCTTAGGGAGCCATATGCCTAGGGCTTAGATAGCCATTTTGTACATCATTTTTATAATTGTGTTATATATTTTGTAGATCATTTTTGGTGTATAGATATTGACACATATGTACAACAACCACTCATTTTTTGATGAAAGTGGCATGATACATGTACATGACATTGATATTTATATATATAAATGAGATTTTTGTTATGGCATCATGGTGTTCTTCACTTTATGTGTATGCTTCTCTCTTTCATGTATGTTGATGTGATGGATATTATATGTATGGATGTATGTGTAGATTAGATGCTATCATGATTTAATAAATACACATGGATGTATGTTAATTAAATGCAATGATGATCTAATTACCTAGCCAAAAGATGTAATGTAATGCATGGATACACAACATAGTAAAACACATGTATGTATGTTTCTTGCACACACACACATGTTTACATCATAACCCAAAAAAATTCATAATGTTTTGATGAAGGAATATCAAAATGTGCAACATTGTAACCCTTGAAGAGTGAACATTACACATGTGACACATAGATTCTATGCATAGTATTGGCAAAGATGCATTGTATTAACAAGCTCTTTTAGAGGTGTCCCATCCATAGATGACAATCCATATGTACTAGGACCATACACAAAGATAACAATGTAAGGGCCTAACATATTAGGACTGAACTTTCCCTTTTGATCAGGTGGTGCATTTACATTTCTTTGATTCTCATAGGGAATTAGGTAACTTACCTTGAAAGTTCTAGGAAGAACAATATGATTATATTGTTTAGATAATGATTGTTGGTAAGCTTTAAGATGGTCGAGGGCCTGTAATTGGGGCTCATCGAGCATCTCAAGCTAATGCAAATGATTAGATTGGTAATTTTTGTCATTAATTAACCCTTTAAGGGAAACCCATAAGGATTGGATCTCCAAATCCAAAGGTAAGATAGCTTTGATGACGTACATGAGGTTGTAAGGTTTTGTTCTTGTCATCGTACGAACACTTGTGTGATAGGCCCACAAAGCGTATGTTAATTGAATGTTGCCAATCCTTACCATGTTTATTCACTATTTTTTGAAGAATGAGTTCAAGAGTCTTGTTAGATGCTTCTACTTGGCCATTAGATTGAAGATAATATGGTGTAGAGAATCTATGTTGAATATGAAACTTCTCCAGGAATTGCTTCACTTCCTTGTTCTTAAATGGTGTACCATTATCAAAAACTAATGTGGAAGGAAATCCAAAGTGAGTAATGATGTTAGTCAAAAGAAAGCTACAAATAGCTTCAATGGTCGTGGATTGAAGTGGGATGGCTTCAACCCACTTCATGAAGTAATTGGTATCAGTGATGATAAAGAAATGTCCTTTAGAAGGAGTGATATCTTTCCAATAATATCAAGCCCCCATCTTGAAAATGACCAAGGTGAGGTATAATTCTATAACTCTTGAGCAGGAGCATGAATAAGATGACTATCTTGTTAACATTGTGAGCACTTCTCGAAAAAATCAAAGGAATCTTGTTCCATCATTTTCCAAAAGTATCCCATTTGAATCATTTTTTGCACCAGGGATTTACCTCCAAAGTGTTCACACTCGAAACCCGAATGGGCTTCCTTAAGGGAAAGGGGTATTTTTCGCTTTAGTGAGACATCGAAGAAGTAATCCATTATAAGATTTTTGATAAAGAACATCTAACAAAACAACATAGCAGACTAACAACTTTCGTATATGAGTGTGATCATTCTTCATTGCATCATTGAGAAAGTTTCTAGTCTTCAAATAGTTGTAGATGTTTGAATACTATTCTCTCAAGTCTATGTGAGAACACATGAGAACATCATATTCAAGTTGGTCAGAAACAACAATAGATCGAAGAATATGAACCATAAAGTGATATTCTTTTGTATCCTTATCTGAAGGTACCAGAGAAGTAGTGCTCGCCATGGCAACTGCATGTCAGTTTTCTCTCCTAGGGACACTATCTATTGCGAAAGAGGAGTACTGGTTAAGCAAGGACAAAGCAAGGTCTTAATACGAAGATAAATTACTTTTCCTAGCTTGATAGGTTCTCGTAATATGATTCACAATAAGCTCAGAGTTACCATATATACGAAGATGTTTTATGTTCAATGCAATCATGGTATGCAAATTGGCAATGAGGGCTTCATACTCAGTGATGTTGTTAGTGCAAGTAAATTCCAATCACAAGGAGAGAGGGACCAACTTACCTTCAGGTGAGTTTAGAACCACAACTACTCTAGAGCCAGTCTGACATCTCAACCCATTGAAATACATCTTTCACACAAGATCATGATTAATTACGAAAATATCCTCATTAGGGAACAAGTCCAAACTCAGGAACGAGCGAGATGAGGGAGCATCTACCAATTGATCAACAACCACTTGACCTTTTATCGTTTTCTGAGTAACAAAGTTTATGTTGAACTAAAAAAGAAACATTACACATTTTGCTAGCTGCCTCCCAGCAAGGTTGACACTAGAAAACAAGTACTTTAGAAGATCACTTTTCACAATAACATGTGTCTCATCATGAAGAAGATAGTGTCTTAACTTCTGTGTTGCAAAGACAAGAGAAATACATTGTTTCTCCATGGAAGAATAGTGATTTTCATAATCAACCAGGACACGACTAATGTAGTAGACCACTCTTTCTCTCTCAACATCATCATACTGAGTGAGAAAGGTTGCCAAATAATATGGTGATGCAGTAAGGTAAATAAAAAAGGGTCTATCCTACATAGCCTGTATTAATATGGGAGGGTTATCCAAATAAGTTTTTATTGAATCAAAAGCTTTCTGGCACTCTTCATCCCATATAAATTGAACATCCTTCTTTAATAAATGAGTGAAAGGAAGGGTGCAATCAACCAATTGAGATATGAATCTACGAATTTCCTAAATATTCCCTTGTAAACTCTACAACTCAGTAATGTTCCTAGGTGGAGACATGCTAACAATTGCATCAATCTTATTCATGTTGACTTCGATTCCACAATGAGAAACTATGAATCCCAGAAGTTTTCCCATGTCCACACTGAAGACACACTTAAGAGGATTAAGCCTCATCTTATATAGTCTAAATCGTTAAAAAATAAGATGAAGATTTTCTATATGATCTTTGCGAATTATGGACTTTTCCAAGATGTCATCAACGTAGTCTTCCAAAATCTTATGAATGAAATCATGAGAGATTAAGGTAATTTCCTATTGGTAAGTTACTCCTACATTCTTCAACCCAAATGGAATGAACAAGTAACAAAAGGTACCCCAAGGGGTAGTGTTTAGGTTATCTGATACTAATCTTCTGGGTTAATACGAATCTGATTATAGCTTGAGAAGCCATCCATGAAGGATAAAAAGGCATGGCTTGTAGTCGAGCCTACAATAATATCAATATTAGGAAACAAAAAATCATCCTTAAGAGAATCCTTATTGAGATCATGAAAGTTAATGTATATATGAATACGACCATTAGGTTTATTGACAACAATAATATTCAAAATCCCAAGTGAGTAGTCGATTGGACAGATAAAGCCTACTTTTAATAGCTTCTCTATCCCAATCTTAACCAACAACACAACCTTAGGATTTGATCTTTTGGATTTTTTTCTTAAAAAGCTTGGCATTGGGACATAAGAGAACATTTTGAACCACTATAGACTCATCAATACCAGGCATGTCCTCATATGACCAAGCAAAGATATCTAGATGAGAATGTAAGAGGTCAGAGTGCTCCTTAGCTTCTTCAGAAGAAAGGAACTTCCCAATCTTAATCACTCTTTTAGAAGACTTAGGGTCCATGAAAATTTTAGTAGTATCCCCCTTGAGGAGGGGACTATGGTATTCAAGGTGTGGTATCAATACACCATCATCTATATTAGATAGAGGGGCCTCCTCATCCATATTCAAAATATATTCACCAAAGTATGCATGTTTGCTCAGGAGATACGAGAATCATCATTTTTCGTGAAAAGAGGGAAAGTAGGAGTAGGAACCTAGAATTCTTCTAGTGCTTCCTCTGAGGAGAAAACATCTAAGTGGACTTCTTTAGCCTCCACCCCATCCTCTATCAATTCAGGATGGACAAGATTAAGAGGTTCAACTGAAATCATGTTAACACTCCACCACAGTTTTTGCTTAGATTGTTCAACAAAGCATCCCAAACCTAGATAGCACTTATGAGGCTTAAACTAGATAGGGGCCTAAATTCCTTGCTCAATACATCCAAGGCCTTTACACACATAACCATATTAAGAAACTAGCCTATATCCAGGACCATAGCATGTTTACAAAGTTTCAAAAGGAAGTGGTTCCACATGGAGAGCATCATTCCACCAATGGACATCAAATGCATCTACAAGGCCACAACCATCTCCCTTATTTGACTTGTAAATGTTAACCCCCTTAGCAGGAGTAGGATTATCCTCCTCGATAGGGGAATGACTGGTTTCTTGAATAGGATCACAACTTTCCTTCTCCACGGGAGTCTAATCCACTTCCTTAATAGAGGTTTTTGAGGTTATCAAAAGTTTAAGATGAGCGAGATTCACTTTGTATTCTCCAATGAAGAATTCCAAGAATTCTAGGGATCCCTAATCATCACAAGGAATGCATTCGATTCAGAAGAAGAGGTAGAGGGGGAAGACTTAGGAATTTTTGCTTTAGGTTTCTCCTCAGTGAAATTCACTTTGGGGATAGCCTCTACAGAGGGTATCAATGAGGAACATTTCATCATATCAAATATTAGAGATGGAATAAAAATTTTAAGAGTGGAAAAAATCGAAGCCCGACTAGCATCTACTAGTTCATAAAGGTGACCATTTTCCAGATCAGCTTTAATCATGACCACTCAATTTTTTGCAAAAAACTTAAAAGAACGATGTAGAGTAGAAGTTACAACACACATACCATGAATCCAGGGTCTCTCCAAGAGAACATTGTAAGGTAAGGGGCCAAACATTACATAAACCAAGGTGGGTAGGGTAATAGGGCCTAACCATAAAGGAAAGATTATCATTCCTAGGGCTTGTCAACCAGTGTTATCAAATCCATGAATGTATAGAGAAGAAGTAGCTAAAGAAGAAGAATCAAATTTAATCTTAGGTAGTAGATCTATACCAAAAATATTGAAGGTCCGAACCAGTGTTGATGAGGGTACATCTAATACTGATAGTATTAACATTAACTATAATCATTAAAGGATTTGCTTGCTTTTGCACATCTAGGGGTAGAACTTCTTGTAGATAGAATGTGATATTTGGAGAATTCACATAAATATGAGTCATCAACACATTAACATCTATCAATATAGTGGAGGTAGGAAAGAGGATCTTTTGCAAGGCTTCCTAAAGCATACCTTCATAAACTGGAGCAGTCTAAAGCAAATCCCAAAGCGAGATCTTAGCTAGAGTAACACAAAGTTTCTCAACAAGATCATAGTCTATAAGTGCTTTAGTCATAGGTTTAGGTGTTGAAGGAAGACTTGGTTGGGAAGGTGGTAAAGAATTAGGAACTTGAATAGGTTGAGGTGTAGGAACAAAATATTGTTGATCTAAATTCTACTTATTTCTTCTTGTATTATACGTGTTCCCAACAACATTATAAGAAGTAGAGTATGTGGCTTTCACAAACCTTGAATATAAATCTGGTGAATCATTATGATATGGAACCCCATCGATATAATGAATCCTCTTAGGAGAAGGGATAGCTGGAGTCAAGTAAATAATGGGTCTCTTAGGACTTGGAGAAGCCATGAAGACTACAACAATATTCACTTACTCTTCTACTTTCGAAGAAGAAGTTTGTTTAGAAGATCTACAAGTAGAGGAAGATGCTTCTAAGAAATCATCTAGATCATCATCTAGCATATCAAAATCTTCCTTAGAGAAAGCATTATCATAAACATTAAAAAATTGTAGAAAACGATCTAACATGGTTCACGTTGGGTTCACCAAAAAGTGAGATAAGGGAGATTCGCTACTCACAAGTCTCTTCATTCTCAAGAGAATCCCAGGGAGTGAAATTCCCTTAACCACCTCAAATATTGCTAAATGAAGAAATTTCAAAGAAACTATGCACATATCAATTATCTTAAGAGACTACTACAAAATCTGAGAGAGCAAGCCTTCTATATTTTTGTCTCAAAAGGAAGAGTTCTCGTCCAACGAACTACATCACGATTTTAGGATGAAAACATTGTACGCTAGAGTCTGAAGTACACATTAGTGTCCCATGAAAATAGAGAACTCAAAACTTGGGTAGAATAACTAAAACCTCACTATCTAACATAGATCTGAGGTTTGTTTAACAAAATAATTAAGTAGAAAGTAGGAAACAAGAAAAAGTACAAAAGAGAGCTAAGAGAGGACTTATAAATGACCCAGCATTCAAAACCTTCCTTCAAGCTCCACTTCAACAAGCTGCACACAAGATGAATGGGGAAATTTTTTGGGGTTGTTCTAGGGCTTGCGGTAGTGAAATCCTAATTTTGGTGTTCCCACCTTTATGAACAACTAGATAGATAGAGTGAGTAAATGAAATAGATAAAAGGAAGTGATGAAAATGATCCTCGCTTGAGGAGGAGAACTTGTGCCACTAGATAGAAAATGATCAAAGTGATCTAGTCTATTCCTAAATAGATAAGAGCAAGAGAGCATTACCAATAGTCCTCGACCCCCTCTTGAACACAAAGACACACCGTTGAATGCTTTCTAGAGAGCTTTGATTGTTGGAAGGACCTCAGTCTAGTAGAGCTTTGCTCGTAGAAGTGTTATTGCAAGTAGATGAAGAGGATGAGAATGAAGTGAGATTGAGAAGAGAAGTGATCAAATGAGAGAGAACCCCCCAAAATGAGAGAAAAATGGAGTTTTTTTGCATGTAGGGGTGGAAGGAGCCATTACACTTGAGAATCCAGGATTACAAAGATGTGTGTCCCAAGTCAAGGTTTTTGATATTCCATATTTCAAACTAAGGAAACTGCCAAGACACTAGCGTGTCGTGCAAATGTTTGTGCATCATGCAAGCATCCAACACGCCAGTTTTTAGGAAACAATATTATGAACTGTTGTTGCTTCATCATTGGACCTCATGGAATCAGAATCATGAAATTTTGACCAATGAGGCTCTTATCACAAATGTGTTTAGGTGCAATAAATGCTAGGTAAAGTGTTAAAATGTGAAATTTCCCCTAAGGTGCAATTTTGCGACATTACAAGATTAATCAGTTAAATAAAGGTCACAATAAAAATACAAAAAAAAATGCATCCTGTAAGAGTTGTTGATGAACTCGAGCACCCAGGATCGCTTGCAAAACCAAGATAAACCTTCCACACGAGAGCAGTAAGAGATAAAATGCCGGAATATAGTGCAATAAAAAAATGATGTTATTATCACACACTAAATGATACAATATGCCTCAACTCTCCTTTGAATTGATTGAGTTAATATGAACTCATGTTGACTAGATAGGAGGGAGAGGTGAGTGCTGATTATATAGCACAATATGGGAAAATAATTCCAAGAGGGGTAATAACTCCCAAATAACCAAACTAGGTGGGAGTTATGCCTACTTGGAAAATGCCAAATAGGTGGCATAACCTACTTAGAAAGAGACAAATGAGTGGTTTTGTGAGGTGGCATATAAGGCCAAAAGAGGGTGTGAAACTCAACCACCTAAGTGTGAGTGGGAGCAACATATGTAACCGATGGATTACGCCATGTGTCCTCACATAAACCACATCTCCTATAACCTAAGGTATGCTTAATAATGTGTAGGAAAAATATTAAAAAACCTACACTAACACCCCCCCTTAAGCATAGCTTAGGTGGGTGAGAAGACACAAAGATGCAAATATGGGTCCCGGCTACTAGGCCATGTTAGGTACCCATGTACAAAATACTTTCTCACAAATGAAGTAAAGGAGAAAACCCAGTGGGACAAAACTCCTCCCCAAAAGAGAGAAAAGAAAACAAGTTTCCCAACACAAGAAGAATCCCATGCAAGGAAGAAGTCCCCTCCAAAATAGAAAGGATAGGAAAGACCATGTAGTCTTCCCCAAAGTAGTCAACTATGCCAATGGTTGAAGCTTGAAACTAAATGTAGAACATGGTCCAAGATCGTTGAACAATGTTCCTCCCCTTAGGAAGAAACAAAACCAAAGGAGTATGAAGAATGTCTTCCCATTCCTGAAATGAATGAGGGAAGAAAGCTCAAAATGTATGAAGTCTCTGAAAACTGCTCATCTATCTCCATGTCGATGCTGAAAGTTGCCACCACCAACTCGGGTGTTATAGGCCACACTGATGAAGATGACAATCCAAAACCTAGTAGAGATGTGTGTAGAACAAAATCCAAAGACTCAACTACCTCCTCTGAAAACAAAGATGCCTCCTTCAAATGCTGCTCAAAAGTATCCACACTCATGTCAAACTATGATGAATGATCATGTGGAGAATGAACAAGAGGATCCACACGTTCCTCCATAACAACTGAAGAAGAATCAACTTCATCAAAGAGAAGATGGATGTCATGAATAGTGTCTCCCAAGTCTGAAATATGAGACTCTATGAACAAACCTGCAATGTCTGTCAAGTAGTCATCCCAAGCAACTATATCTGGAAGACGATGTTGATCCTGTTGCATTGAATCACAAGTAGGAATGAAAGTAACACAAGTATCTTCAGAAGCAACAATCGTTAGAGGAGAAGGAATGTAAGGCTCAATAACTGGATCTGATGTGAGAATACCAAGATTCAAATAGCCAAAATTCTCCTCAAAATCAAATGTCACACAAGGAGTGTGATCAATAGCCAAAGGATTAGAACCGTCATCAGGTGCAAAGTCTGAAAAGGTATACAACCGAGATTCATTATCAACTATCCCAGTAGCAATTATCTATGTGCTCTCCAAATCTCTGATGATAACTGAATCAGGTGTGAATTCCACAGTCTTGCCTGCTCCACCATGAGTGATCTGATAGATGGAAAGAAGATTGTTTGTCAAGTGAGGTACACACAAAACATCATTGAAGGTGCCATCCCCAATATCAATAGAACCCTTCCCAATTACACTCATGTAAGTGTTGTTGCCCATCAGAAAAGGTGGCATAGCACAAGGCTCAAAAGAAGAGAACATAGATTGTGAAGAAGCCATATGATGAGAAGCTCCAGAATCTAGGAGCCATTTCCCTGATTCATGACTTGTAGAAGCACAAAGAGCTTTACCTTTATTTTTCTTAGACTCAGAAGCAAATTCTGCATGACCTTGTTCCTTACTAGATCCTAACTGTTTGGAATGTGAAGAAGAAGAAGTAGACTCAGACATTCTAGAAGGTAGATCAATGTTGTTGTTCTTAAGAAGATGTTTCAGTTCATCAATATCTTTCTTATAACAAGAATGTTCTTCATGTCCAATCCTCTTGCAATATGAACAAGTAGACTTCTCCTTCTTAGATGAGTCCTCCCTTGTAGAGGATTTGTGTTGTGCTTGATCTGTGTGTGGATTTTTCTTAGATTTCTTTTGTTTCTTGTCAGATTGTCCTAACTCTTTCTGTCCCTTAGGCTGACTAGCCAACAAGGCTTGATTCTGTGATGGCTTTATGAGACCCATAGAAAGAAGCTTTTGTTGTTCATGCATTAACATCTCAGAAAAAGATGCAAATGAAGGCATAGTGTATGCAGATCCCATAGTCAGTCTATGAGTATGAAAGCTAGAAACAAAAGCTGCAAATTCAGGACCAAGTTTATTCAGTGTATTATAGATTAACTGAATGTCCTTTTTATCAATACCACAAGCTTTACATTGTGCTCTCAGATCATTGACCTTAGTAATATAAGCCTGGATGTTGCCAAAGTTTTTTGGATCAAGGCTCATCAATTCATTTTCAATCTGATAGCCTTTGACTTCATCTGTTGTACCATACAAAGATTTTAACTCTTCCCAAGCATCATGTGAATTTGTACAAGATTCAATCTGAAACATAAGATCAAGGGAAACAAAGCTACGAAGACATCCAAGAGCTTTTGTATGTTCAAGCATCCATTTTATCTTTTCCTTATCATCTTCAGGTTCAACTACCTTGTTTTCAACATATGGAGTATACCCAAGTTGCATTAAGGAATTCCATGCATGTTGATGCCATGTTGCATAATTATAAGGTGTTAGCAAAGGAACCTTAGAATGATCCATGTGTGAAGGAAAAGAAAAGCACAAGTGAATAGATCAAAAAACACACACACACAAAGAGAGACCCCCCCTTTTTCACTCAATCAAGAATCCCCCCAACAAAAAATAATTTGGCACTTTATAAATCAGTGTGTTTACAATACTGGAGTTGTTTTCCATAGTTTTACAAATGTCTAAAATAGACCCAAATACTGAAAGTACAATCAAATCTCAGAATTAGAACCTCAAAATAGCACCAATGTGTAGTGCTCAAAAAAAAATTCACTTTCAAAAAAATAATCACCTCAATACGAGGTTGTATGTGAAAGTTACATCAATTTGAAGTTAAAAAAATGAGAACTGTCGTTCAGATCTGCTGATAAAACTGATTTTCTAGAAAATTTGTATCACTTGAGAAAAAATGGATCACACCACTGCAAATCTTGTGAAATTCTACCCCAAATAAAAAAAAAATTCTCTGAAAAAAGAGCTTGTATGACTGAATTATGGCCCTCCAAAGATTGACTGCAAAATCAAAAATGCAATTGGAGAGGGGGTCTGCAGAAATGTTCTGATTTAGATTCTTCAAAATATGTAACCTATATGCAGAAACTAGCAACGACCCAGATGGTTTTTTCCTACTACAAACAAAACCTAGATGGCGGATTTTCTTTAAAATATACAGAAAATATGGATGTAGTGTAAAAAAATGTCTTTAGCAACATAAAATGACCCCAACAACCAAAAAACAGCATGAAAAGGTAGAATCACCTACTTAAGACAAGAAAAGGCATGTTGCAACCTGCAATATTGATTAAACACTCACAAATCTCTCAAATTTGAGAAGGGGCTTGCAGATCTGATGCTCTGATACCATGTAAGAGTTGTTGATGAACTCGAGCACCCAAGATCACCTGAAAAACCAAGATAAACCTTCCACATGAGAGAAACAAGAGATAAAATGCAGGAATATAGTGCAATAACAAAATGATGTTATTATCACACACTAAATGATACAATATGCCTCAACTCTCCTTTGAATTGATTGAGTTAATATGAACTCATCTTGACTAGATAGGAGGGAGAGGTGAGTGCTGATTATATAGCACAATATGGGCAAATAATTCCAAGAGGGGTAATAACTCCCAAATAACCAAATTAGGTGGGAGTTATGCCTACTTGGAAAATGCCAAATAGGTGGCATAACCTACTCAGAAAGAGACAAATGAGTGGTTTTGTGAGGTGGCATATAAGGCTAAAAGAGGGTGTGAAACTCAACCACCTAAGTGTGAGTGGGAGCAACACATGTAACCGATGGATTACGCCATGTGTCCTCACATAAACCACATCTCCTATAACCTAAGGTATGCTTAATAATGTGTAGGAAAAATATTAAAAAACCTACACTAACACATCCTACAATTACACAAATTCTCACATCACAATCACCATGCAACGTCATTTAAGTCACCTAAGGGGGAGGAGGGGAATGGTGGTGTCAAACCACATAGAGCTCATGAGTAAATAAATCACCATGTCACAATAAACATGTCCCACACAACTTGGGACAATCATGCAATAACCGAATCATCAATTAATAATAGATCTTCTCTAGAAAGAAAAGTACACCTAGGTCCATCCTAAACCCATAAATAAATATCAAGGGATTAGGCTTGCATGATGGACCAACTAGTGTGGTCCAATAGTGTGGGGAAGTTAATGGGAACTAACTTCCATTCAAATTACTAAGAATTTGATGAAGGTCCTTCATCTCTCAACCCCTAAGTACATTATCATGCTTGCACCTAGATAGGTGGATTGATGCTAGGGAAGATAACAACACTGTGGGGGAGTCAATGGGAACTAACGTCCATTCAAAGTCCTCAAATTTTGATGGAGGTCCTCCATATCTCAATCCCTAATTATATTAGCATGCTCACACCTAAGTAGGTGGATTAATGCTAGGGAAGACAACACCATACAATACAAAAGAACATGAAGATAGACTTACAAATTTTATTTTAAAAAGAATATAATAGAACATAATTATCATATTTCTTATGCTCTATAATCTAAGACATAGATGTTTACTCATATATAATTTACAAACAGTGCAAATAGGTAGATCACACATTACATCCACCTCACCCTTACCCCAACTTGGATACATGGTATCACACACTTGAGTCAAACACACACAACTTACACATACTCTTACAACTTGTTCTATCACAAAACTTTCTTAATTATAACATGTTTCATATCCACAATACACAACATAAGCACCACTACAAGGTATTCACATCCACAAAGAATACAAAATAATCTTGTTTCCAATTTTATCTTTTAATGCAATAAAACCATTTTGATTACATATAATTATTTATTTACTATGCACATTATTCCACTATTCCCTTTAATCTTTAAAATTTACTCAATACTAATTGATTCCATACACAATTTCACACATGCATCCTAAGGTAGGAATGCAATTTTGGGACTGAGGTCTTTTACCCAAATATTTATCTTAATCGAACATCTTTCTTTCACATCTACAAGACAAATTTATAGAAAACATGCATTCAATTGATTTCAAGGTACAATGTACTATTAGGAAACACTTCATTTATCCTTACAAGGAAAAGGGTTGCATCTTCAATCACCTCAAGGTACATAGAGCAAGATATCATTACACAATCATAGCTACATCTCTAATTTTTCTTGTCTCATTTAAGGCACACAATTTATGATCCCACATAAATTATATGAACACAATATCATTTCTTTCATAATCAAATGCATCATTCACATGAGGGCACATAATACTCAATCAAATCTAACAACATAGTTATTCCCTTTTTTATAAACATTTTCATAACACACATTATCAAAGAATGATGAAAGAAAACCTAAGACCTCATAAGGTCATTTCATCCATCAATTTCAACAAGGAGATAAGCACAAAAGGGAAATTCACACAACCAAATCCACATGGGAAACAACACTAACTAGAGATCCTAGTGTTGCAACCTTGCTCTAATACCAAATATCATGCCCAAACCTTAACAACCAAAACATAGCTAAAAACACAACAAAATTCCAAATTTTGACCACAAACACATGAATAACTCAAAAAAAATTGCTTCCAAAGAAATTACAAGAGAACAAGACCTAAGGGCCAAACCTGTTCCTTGGGGGCTCTTCTTTGATGGCCTTTCCTATGTGGCACACAAAGGCTTCATAGTTTTACAAACAAGGACTTGAATTAGCACATACTTTGATGGCCAATAATAAAGTACCTCAATCAGGTTCAAATCTCTCATAAACAATTTGACAAGATAGAAGGTTTCACTCCCTTGTATAAGAACAAAAAACAAATATTGATATGAAGGATTAAAAAAATTATACACTTACATCCACTAGGATAGAGATAGGGTTTTCCATAATCCAAGAGTCATATTTTATGATAAAAATAGAATTCAAATGATATTATATCTTCTTTATTTAATAGATTGTATGCTCCCATCTTGTAACTAGGAATGATACATTATAACTCTCAACATAACCATCTTATGTACTATTGTGTTTTGAATTTAGTGGTAATCCAATGGCAGAAAAAAATACCCACATCAAAACTATTAACAAGTACTAGTACAAAGCTCAAGAGTCTAATGTGAATAAAAATAGGGTCAAACAAGTATGACATATATTACCTTGGTGTAGATAAATCTGAATTTGCATAAAATACTGATAGAAAAACTATATTTTAAAATTCTAATGTCTATTAACTAATCTATAACTTGAAATCAATCAACAAATAATTAATCAAGATTACTATACCTCTTAACATATGAGGTTGTATGATAACAAAATAATACTACCAAATAACTTTAAAAAATGACAACTTATGTTACAATTGTAAGAGCTGAAGATTAGCTCAACACCCAAGACCACCTACAAAAAATAATGAAAACCTTGAATATGAGCTCTCTTGATATTAAGACCTATCAAATGATGAGGAATGAAGTATGATACAAATAAGTAAAATAACCTTCCTTATATAGGAAAGTTTGAGATGTAGGATCGAACATGATGTTGACATTTGTCATAATCTTATGACATGTGACAACTAGCTAACTAATCACCTAGAAAATGATAAAAAGCTAGATAAGATACAACTTCTAGAAAAGACAACTCATCCTTTTAGAAGGAATCTTATATCCTAAGTAAACATGTGAATAAGGGTCAAGGCCCCATGATATCTAAGAATATAATTAAATTAAATGCCTAAGTAAACTTATGTAAGTGTAATTAGATAATTAATTACACCAACACCTCCTCGTAAGTGAAACTTAGGGAGAAGATTATTATGCATATGATGCAAATGATGGGTCTCGACTACATGGCCATTTTAGGTACCCATGTACAAATGTAAATGAAATATCTCACAAACGAAGAAAAGGAGAAAACCCAATGGGAAAAAACTCCTCTCCAAAAGAGAATAGAAAAATCAAGTGAGGAAGGATGGAGGACTCCATAATAACCCCAAGTACACCATTTTTCACATAGTACATTACAATCAATAGCCCCCCATAAGAGGGAAAGAGAGAGACTATGTAGCCCCCCCCATAATGTGTGATCACTTGCAAACATGCTAAGTGCTTGAAGACAAAACATGATCCAATGTCAACAAACAACTTGTCTCCCTTTTGGAAGAAACAAAACTAAGTACAAATACAAGAATGCTTCCCATTTTGGATAGGAATTGAAGGAAGGATGAAGATGGATGATGATGATGTCTCTAAAAGCTGCTCATGTGTCTCATTTTCCACTAAAGATGAAGATGTCACAATCAAATCAGATACATGCCCAATCAATGTAGAAGGTGACAAATCAGGACTATGTAGAAAATGATGCTGAACAAGATCCAAAGACCATGATGGTTTGACAACACTTGTGCAATGGTTGTCATCAAAGAGGAGAGATAACCCCTCAAACGTGTCCTCCATATATGAAATGTGAGGCTCCACAAACAAGGATGCAATTTTTGATAGATAGGAATCCCAATCAGGAAGACAATGAGATACGTGTTGTAATTTATCATTGAACATGCTCAATGAATCATCACCATATGATGAATGGTCCTACTCAACAGGAATGATGGGAGCCTCAATCAATGACTCTACAAAATGAATCACTGAAGGTGAAGGTACATCAATTGTCTCTGATGGAGAAGGGACATCTAAAGAACCCTCATCATCCTCATCTGAAGATTCAAAGTAGTCCAAATATTTAAACTCCCACATAGTATCATGATCATAGGGTATCCTATCTAAAAAATGAAGAGGCACAAGACAATCTAAAATAGGATCATCTTGGAATAGCTGAGTATCAGGATCTCCATGTATCTTCCAAATTTTAGTCCAAAGAGTACGAGGACACTCAAAATGATCAATAGCATTCAAAGTGGCAACATCAATATGCATTGCAATGAATCCTAAGACATGATCCCTTATGCAATTCCATGCAAATTTCTTACTATCAATACCAGGAGGGGGAACAATATTATACAAATGGCAAAACAAATGAAGTCATCAGAGATGTTTTATGTTGCCATCTCTCCATTGTTTATAGTTTCCCCTTTTCAACATAATCAGAGAAGGATGAAATGAAAATCCCATAATGAACTATGATAGGTCTCCAAAATTACAAATACATTGACCTTCAATATGAATTAGAAACTCCCAAATATGATATTTATTGCAAATGAAGTCTTCCCAAATTGATAGAACCTCATTGGGAGTTAGGATGTCCAAGTAATTAGTCAAAATGCCAAATATGTAAAATACTGAATAAATAATATTTGAGGCTAAATCTGGAAAAAGTGCATGGGCACAATGAAAGAGCTCCTGAAAAACTTCCAAACACAAGGGTAAGTGCATGGATCTATGACAAGAAAAAGGCTCTTAAGATGCCACTTTTTTTTTTTTTTTTTCTAAAACCAGCAAAATTTGATTTATGTGAGGGCACATGGCGTAATCCGAATAGTGAGAAATTAACTAAAACCATGTATTTTATCCTTGTTCTTTCAAATAATTTTTTTAATGAATATATAATATTTTATGAATTTTCAAAGTGGAAACATCCTAAAAAGCTAAAATTTGAGTGTGCTCCCCCCTAAATTTTTTGAAAACTAATAAAAAATTGAATTTGTTTCGTCATGTGTAGAATGGAGTCTAGTTTTTAGAAATTAATTTGTTTCAAAATTCGATGAACAAGTAAAAATCTATCCTAAAACTAGCACATGTTGGTTTTTGACAAAAAAAGGAGGCAATAACAAAAGTTATGGATGAAGACCTTAACTTAATAAAAATGTAAAAAATTGTATATATTTAGATAGCTAAGAGAGAGCCTAACGTCATCATTTTTTTTTATAAACGTGCATTGAAAGATGTGCAAATGTGATGGTAAGAACAACCAAAAATATGTGAAATTTTGTTACCCTTTCAAAAAATCATGTCTTTT